>CM042088.1:31503163-32185663 GCA_023512835.1 Taxillus chinensis | reverse complement strand
CATCGATCCGCGGTAAAGGATATTTGTTCTTTACCGTCACTTGATTTAACTTCCGGTAATCAATACAAAGCCGCAACGAACCATCTGCCTTCTTAGCAAACAAAATTGGTGTACCCCAAGGTGAGGTACTAGGGCGGATAAAACCTTTATCTCCAAGCTCCTTTATTTGCTTTTGAAGCTCCCGCAACTCGGCAGGTCCCATCCGATATGCCACTTGTGAAATGGGTCCTACCCCTGGCAGAAGTTCAATCGTGAACTCGATATTTCTGTTCGGAGGCAACTCCAACAACTCCCCAGGAAAAACATCCTGGAAATTCTCAGCAACATCCGGCCACACCCGTTTCTCCACGTTACCTCCCTCCTCAAAGGTTAGAGTGGCAAGTCTGTGGGTAATATTGCCCCATAGCTCCCTCGTCGGTCCAGCTCTCCCAGCATTCTTATCCCATTCACCCACTAAGGTACAGGAGGATCCTGTGGGTGAAGTAAACGTCACTCGTCGTCTATAACAATCAATCTTAGCCTGAAAGGCCGTCAACCAGTCCATCCCCAAAATCAAACTAAAGGTCCTCATTGGCATCACGTATAGATCAAAAGAGAGTTCAACATCACCTATCGTAAGCGCACACTCACGACACACTCGGTGGATCGACTCCACACCTCCCATTGGTGACTTGACCCTCAGAGGTCTATCAGCCTCCACACAATCAAGTCCAAGGCTCTCAACCAAGGACTTAGCAATCAGGGAGCACGAGGCTCCGGTATCAAACAAAGCCGCAACAACAGTGTGAGATATTAAAATAGTACCTCGAACTACAGAAGGTCCGGCTCCACCTTCCTCGAAGGGTGATGGTAAATCCTCCATCTCTGCTGGTGCTGAGGTAAGCGCAAACACTCTGCCTTGGCTTGCCCCACCACTAGCCTCGCTTGCCTTTCCTTTAGTTCCTGCTTGGAGTCCACTGGGACGCCCCTCCGAACCTCCTTGTGGTTGCCTCTCCCCCTGTGGTCTAGTGTGACTGGAACCAGCCTGACTGGCTTGCCACGAATGTGCTGGCTTCGGAGCTGGGGCTTGAAATGGGGTCTCACCCCTGCTTCCTTGTGCAAAACTTCCAGTTCCCCGGCTATTTCCCCTGCTGAAACACACCTTACTTATGTGCCCTAACTTCCCACAGCTATGACACTTCAAGTGCTGTTTGGGGCACTCACGTTTGACGTGCCCTGCCTGTCCACAACAGGTACACCCGTTTGGGAAGTTCCCAGTAGAACCTCCCTGTCCTCCAAAGTAACGGGATCTGGGTGGAGCCATTGAAGCTTGGCTCCTGTCCTTGGGAAGAGTCCCACTTCCAGGCTCAATCCTCTGCCTTTTGGTTTCCCCCTGCTTGTCGCGCATACTCTGTCCCAGCCGCTCCTGGTGAGCCTGTCTTCCTTCGTCTAATCCTCTCTCCACAATCTTTGCTGTGTCCACGACTTCAAGATAAGTCTTCGATCAGCGATCATCTACTCTTTTGCTTTAGGGCAGGTTTGAGTCCCATGGTAAACTTATGGGCCTTCAAGTCCTCCCTTGAGATTGCTTTTGGGGCAAACCGACTCAGCCCTCGAAAATCTCGCTCATACTCTGCCACCGTACGCGATCCCTGCTTAAGACTGCTGAACTCTTCCCGTTTCTGCCACCGCAACGACTCTGGGAAGAACTCCTCATGAAACAACTGGAGGAACTTATTCCAGGACATGGTCTCCATGTCTCGGCTTCCTGAAATGCTAAGCCACCACTCCAATGCCTCCTCCTCCAACTGTCGGATTGCCAGCCTCACCTTGTCTTCCTCCTAGGGTCGGAGGAAGGAGAATAGATGTTCAATCGCCACGGCCCAATGCTCTCGCTCCTAGAGGTTCAGCTCCTCCCTTGAACCTTGGTGGGTGTTCCTTTCGGAACCGCGTGACCACATCGTCCTCATCTCGCCTCACCGGCACTTCCTGCCTACGCGACGGTCCCTCACGGGGTGAAGAGGGTGGCACCGGCCGTCGTGCCATCATCTCCCGACGTACCTCGTTTAGGATCTCCCCCCCCCCGAGATCCTCACGCATTCCCCGAACATTCTCACTTAAGGCCCCGACTTGGGCCATGATCCGCTCCAGGGGGATCATCGCCCTCTACTCGTTGCTCTCTCTCCTGTCCGGCACGTGCGGAAGATTCATCCTCTACACTGGGGTAGCTCGGGTTACTCTCCTAGGAGGCATAGTCTACCTATTTTAAACAGAACTAGTGTCAGCATCTCAGCTCTATACACCCTCATCCCCATGGGCCATGAGGTACTCAAGCAACGTTTTTCATGTAAACATATAGGTAAATCACAAAATTGCACAGCAGCGATTCATAGTAACAATCCATAGCAACAAGTCTCACAGGAAATCACAAAATTTTACAGCAACAAATTTCAATGTCAAATCATAATACTCATATTGAAATTAAACTAGTGCCCTAATGCCAATGCATGTATGCATCCCAACCCAAATGCAAATGTCCTACTCCTTGGTCTAACTGCCCCTGAGTACACCCCAGAAAACCAGATAGAACCACGGTGATCAGGCGTGTCCTGCACTGCCTCCCAAGGGTCTCAAAAGCCGTCATCCCTCCCCACTACCCTAGGTCCACTAGACCATAAACTATCGCTTTGATACCATATTGTCACGCCCCAATTTCCTTTCACTTGGAAACGGGTAGTGACTACCCATGCCCGCACCCGAAGGGTCAAGGGGTTGGTGCAAGCACCTAAAAGGACTTAAGACACGGGTGCTGTCCCAAACTTGTACAACCAGGCTAACATGCCACAGGCATGCTCCTGCTCCCAAACCATGCACACAAACAATAATTAACTAACAACCACAACCCAGTTCATTACATTTAAAAGAGCTCAAGCTTCAATACAACTCAATGGGGAAAGTTCTCATTTAAACCAGAAGATACTGTTTACAAATAATCTCACACATAAAATAGAAATCCATAACAAAACAATGAAAACCAACATAGTCTTCAACCTCAGTGGCCTATCTTCTAGCCCTTTCACCTACCGCCCGCCAAACCTTGCAAAAAGAACAGTTTATGGGAAGGGTGAGCAAACCATAGCTCAGTAGGGATCCAGTCTCCCCAGACCCGTCCCACTCAACAGTATGCATGACAAGTGTATGCTTGTGCTCGTGTCGTGCCTAAAGCTAAGGCAGCAAACATCACCCAGTAACACACCTTTTACCTGAGCCCACACTGGAGGGCAGAGGACACCCCGCCACCACGGCGACATGACATACCACATCTAGGCGAATGTTGCATGGACACCAATGCAACATTTTCCACCCGAGTCAGGTATGGTCAACCACCTCCTCGGGCGCCATACCTACCCTCAGGAATGGGTGTAGACTTAGCCCACCGTCGTGAGTGCTACACCGAGACTCAGGACCGCGGTCCTGGCCAAATCTCAAGGGGTCTAGCTATCATGCCTGGCCCATAACTCAGCTCAATCCCATCACATTTGGGTGATCCATCTCAAACAACAATATAATCAGTTACAAAAGTACAGCTTAGTAACACATCTCAATTTAATATAAAACAGCAGTGCGGCTCAACAAAGTATATCACAAACAAGGTTCACCCGGCCGACATAGTCGGCTATAAACAACATATGCCATCCTCACAGGCTTAAAACCAAACACGCAACATACAATAGTCACACAGGAATATTATCAAGCACATAGTGAGCGTAGCCACACAAACATTTTATCAAACACCTAGTGGGCATAGACAACCCAACAATTTCCAGTCCACTCCCAAGCATCAAATCAACCAATATGCCATTGAAGGCCAACATCCATATAGGAGATCACACCTATATGGATTTACTTATATATATTTAAGCATGTAGGACAGATACCCTACGACAGAGAAAGACTGAGAAGAACGGAGTCCCTACCTTGTAAACGTCCTCTGTTCTAGCCTCTACGATACACCGGCCACCAACGCGGACCTCTATGGCCAAGATCCGAAGGTTCCCTCACTCTCTCTCCCTCTCTCTCTCTCTTTGCGGCGGCTGCAACAGCCAAATAGAAAACCCTAAACCCTAAACCTAAGCCTCAATACCATTATATAGACACCACACACATCAAAACAACATAGTTTTGATTTAGTGAAACCCAGGATCAAAACAACGTAGTTTTGATCACACAAATTACCACCTTCCCGCTTCCATACAGGGCAAAATACTCATAATTTCAACATGGTTCTTTAGGGAAAAATCATTAGAATGACAAAACCAAGATAACCATGCAAAAATAAGTCTGCATGCCAATTTGCACGCCAATTTCCCAATTGGCGTGCAGCTCCAAATGCACTCAAACTTTACCCCAAACCTCCTTGCATCTTGTAGAGGCCTGAGAAGCAAAAATATGCTTGCACGTGAAATGGGTGAATTCACGTGCAGCTCCAAATGCTCTGAAATTTTTGTGGTAGGTAGAGGACCTCATTCTAAGCAACTTTTGTTCTTGCACGCCAATTATTTGAGGCCATCTACTAGGTCCAAAATCTAGAAAGTTCACATTCAGAAGGCAAGACTGCGACTAACACAAAACACGGGTCCTTACATCAATAACGAAATATCCCCCATTTGGATTCAAAGAAAAATACTAGAAAAATTAATTCCTACTATTTCAAAATGTGAAAATTGGGATTTAGTGTAAAATCTCGGAAAAACCCAAAAGTTCGTAGTGGTGAATTTTTGGAAAGTGGGGTTAGACATCTCAGAAAAATCCCCAAAAATCAGATTATCTTAGTTATGATATGGGAACCCAATGCCGGGACTTTTGATTTCAAGAAAATAGCTGCTATGGGTACTTCCTTCATAAATCAAGGATTGAGGATTTACTTGTGAAAACTGGCTACAGTTCCAAAGGAAATGTTGAGAATGATTTGCCATACTCATGTTAGTATATTGGTGTGAGGTATTGGGGCATGGACTCCGTGACTTGTTTGGGTTCTCACCGTGATGCACCAATGGTGCTATGTGGTTCACGTGGCAGGCATATGCACCGATGGCAGGCCTGTGTGGCGACTGTGGCCGGGCATATTGCGCTGTGGACAGGCTAAGGCCTGAGTTGAACCGTTGAGCTCATGGAGCTAGGGCTGAGTGCCCTGAGCTGGGATCCCATGGAGGATTGTGGACAAGTTGTCCTGTGTGGGCAGGCTGAGTCCTGATGATTGTGCACACTACACGGTGCACGAGTACAATGAACATATAGTATAGACATATATGTATTGCATGATGTGGAGTTTTGGGGTCACCTACTGAGCTTGTCGCTCACCCCTACTTGTTGTTTACCCTTTTCAGGTGTGACCCGAGACTAGTAGAGGACTTTCTTCCAGGAGGACGCCCACTACTCTGATGTATGATACATTTATATTCTGTATTATTTTATGTGATATCCCGGACATGGGTACGTGGACAGTTGTATTTGCATACTGTATGACGTGGTGTCTGTATGACTGTTTGACTCATTGTATTATATGGGAAAGTACAGGATTACCCCTGATGTATGACTGTATAGGGTTGCATATTTGAGACAGCACCCACGGTGTGGTCTCCATTGGTGCTAGTCACCAACCCGTTGACCTATCGGGTGCAGGCAAGGGGAAGTCATGTACCCGGTTCTGGGTTCCCTGGAAGTCGGGGGCGTGACAGTGATCAACCATGATTCCTCCTAGGATCATGGACTACTTTCGTGACATGCAAGTCCTAGATCTCATTCTATAGTTTCGATAATCGAGGTTCACGTTTCGGTCCTTCCTCTAATTATCCAAGACATGTAATAGGTTCGCGATGCCCAAACACGGAATCAATTAATAGAATGAAATCGTTTATGAAAAAGATAAGAAATAATTAAACAAAAACTCATACAATCAAGAAATTAGGATTGGGCTACCCCAAATCCCTAGGAAGAACGGATTATCCCATGAGAATTTGAATAAACATATTTATATATAAAATCATGAAATTGGGATTACAATGGGAGAAAAGAAGATGAACCAACTTGTCACGAAGGCATACAAAGGATCCTCTCCCAAAACCAAAGTGTTCTCTATCCAAGATCACATAAAATTCTCCAAAATCAAAAAAGAAATCTAAAATCAAAGCTAAGGTTCTTGGGCCGCCAAGGACGGCTCTCCAATGGTTCAGAATCCCTAACTCTAACATAAACATGACCCTTATATACTTCCTTAATTATTACATTAAAATAATAAAAAAATATATAAAAAATAAAAAGAAAAAGGAGATATGTCGTCGACACAGGCCATAGCCACCAAAAACCATGGCCATGGCAACAGTACGCTGGATATTTGTGAAGGTCGGCGGCCATTAATTTTGCGGCTACGGCGAGAACTTCGTCGTGAACAGTAAAAGACGCCTGCCATGGTCAGGCACTGCGTCACCATGGCCTGTGTAAATTGCTTTTTAGCTGTCCAACATTATTTGATCCCAGTTTTGCCCTTTTTCAGCTTTGTTTGGGCCAAATTGCTCCAAATACCTACAAAACACACCAAAATACACAAAACACACCAAAACATGACAAAAATACTTAAAAAACATATTAATCAAATAAAACATAACACAAACACAATAAACACTCTAAAATCCATTAAAATAAGGGATGAACACATATCGAAAATGCATATAAATGGGTTTATCACATGGTCTAGTGTACATGACAAGGATCAGATCCTTGGTGATCCCAAAGCAGGTGTAACAAGCAATAGAAAATTTACAAGAGCTACTACATTGCTCTCACAAATTGAACCAAAGTCCGTTGGAGAGGGAGTAGAGGATGAAAGTTGGATCACAACAATGAATGAGGAGCTGGATCAAATTGAAAAGAACAAGACATGTGAGTTGGTTCCTAAACCAAAGAACAAGAATGTCATCGGTACAAAGTGGGTATTCAGAAATAAACTAAATGAGGATGACAAGATTGTAAGGAACAAGGCACGACTGGTTTGCAAAGGATACTCTCAAATTGAGGGTATAGATATGGATGAACATTTGCACAAGTGTCAAGGCTAGAAACAATAAGGATGTTTCTTGCACTAGCAGCACATAAGAGATTCAAAGTCTATCAAATGGATGTGAAGTCTGTATTTCAGAATGGTTTGCTGAAAGAAGAAGTATATATTGAGCAACCAAATGGAGTACAGATTGCTGATGATGAGATACATGTATGTAGATTGAAGAAAGCCTTGTATGGCCTAAAGTAAGCTCCTAGAGCATGGTACAGCCAACTGGATAGATATTTAAAGAGAATGAATTTTAGTAGAGGTACAGTGGATCATAATTTGTATATTCTGAATTCAGACAGAGGACAGCTGGCTAACATAGTCTATGTAGATGACATTATTTTCGGAGGAAGTAACTCAGGATTATGTGAAGAATTTGCTACTTGAATGAGTGGTGAATGTGAAATGTCTCTCATAGAAGAATTAACCTACTTCCTAGGACTGGAGATTAAGCAGACTATTGATGGTATTTTCATATCTCAGCACAAGTATGCCAAGGAAATACTAAAGAAGTATGATATGGAAGATAGAAGCCTATTGGAACCCCAATGGCTACATACTGCAAACTACACAAGGATCAGGAAGGCAAAAGTTTAAATCAGAAAGAGTATCGAGGCATGATTGAAAACCTCTTATACATTACAGTCACTAAACCTGATCTGATGCAAGCTATGTGTCAGGCAAACAGATATCAAGTAGACCCCAAGGAGTCTCACTTTCTAGCAGTCAAATGGATCCTTAGATACCTAAATGGTACATTAGAAATGGGGTTTTGGTACCCGTCTCAAGACTCCATTGAATTACAGGCATACACTGATGCAGACTGGGCTGAAAATATTGATGACAAACGTTCTACCAGTGGCTGCAGTTTTTATTTAGGCTCCAAATGTGTTACATTGTTGAGCCGTAAATAGAATAGTGTGGCCTACAGCACACTCGAAGCTGAATATGTGGCTACACATGTTACATGTACTCATGTGGTATAGATGAATACTCAATTGTCAGACTTGGGAGTAAATGTAGAATTACCTGTCAATATATGGTGTGACAACTAGAGTGCTATCAATATAAGCAGGAATCTCGTTCAACATTCGAAGACTAAGCATATTGATTATCACTACCACTACATCAAAGAACAAGTGGAAGAGGGAAATGTGCAACTAGTGTATGTTCTCACTCAAGAACAAACTGCTAATATCCTCACCAAACCTCTATCCATTGAGTTGTTTGATAGACACCGATGCGGGTGGTCTATACAGCTTCCTCCTCACACCTAAGGTGTTAATAGGGTTTTCCCCTTCTTTTTTGCCATTGGTTGGCAAAGGGGGAGAAGAAGATACTATGTCCAAGGGGAGTACAGTAGGAGGAGTTCAGGGGGAGTTTTTTTGGGAGCCTCAAAGTTGAAGGCTCGTAGATTGTCCACATATGTTGCCAACAATTCCAAAGTGGGAGATTATTGTTCCCATGGTACTTTGGTTGTCATTGTTGTCAACAGAATGCGAAAGTGGGAGGACGCAGAGTCGAAGATCCATATTGGGTTTGATAACTTCGTAGAGTGATCTCTTAGAGTGAGTTCGTAGAGGGAGTCTAACCATGTACTTACAAAGTCGAAGATCTGCGTCGAAGATCCGGAGACACATAGACTCACAAGGTTAAAGATCAGATGACTCGAAGATATGCAGAGTCGAAGATCATTAGACCATCAAGCTCGAAGCATCACTGAAGGAACACAGGGTTGCAAACTCGTAAATCCACAGGATCAAAAATTCGAAGACCCAAGGTATAATCAAGTGAAGAGCAACGTCTCGAAGACTCAAATACTTGCAGGCTCAACGACCCGTCAAGTGTCGAGTGGCAATGTTGTAAAGTCAAAGCCCGTAGGTTCGAAGCTCATAGGGTTGATATGAACAGATGATTAGCCAAGGTAGAATGGGGTTGTCGCTGGCTCAAAAGTGGAGAAATGAAGACTCGAAGACTCGTAGAGTGAAAGTCAGTTGATCACTTGTTCTAACCTAGATTCGAAGTTGAAAAGCAGAAGAATTGGAAGATCAATTCGAAGATCCAAGGCTCGAAGATTCAGACTCGAAGATTCGAAGGTGATGACTCAGAGGTAGTAGCATGTGTACCTAAAGAGGTAATAGCGAAACTACGAGGCATACATCTTTGAGGTTATGGCTAGTCGAAGGAGCAAAACGCGCTAAAGGACGCCGTTTAAGTAAGTTATCACTCAGACAACGTTATCAAGCACGCTAAGTACTGGAAAACACTTGGACATCATCTGAGGCTGCCTTTACCTGTTTTAACAATGAAGATCAAAAGGTGAAACATACTTAACCCTAGCAGAACGGTTTCTTACTATGGCTGTCCTATAAAAGCAAGGAAGATGCCATACTTCAAATAAGTGTCAGAATATTAGAGAACACAAGAAAGGTATCTTGTGCAACACAAAAAGACGACGCAAAGTAGTTCATATTGAATACATAGAAAGAGAGGAAGATTGTAAGCAAGATAACAGTGAGTTAATCTGACTTCGTTCCTCATACATTCACAAACAGATTGTGATTTTGGCAAAGGAGTGATTGAAGGTCAATCAGTGCAAACGATTGAATACACAGGACCAGATTGCGCTAGATAATTCTTCAGAGTGAGTGAGTACTAGAGTAATACTATTTTTGTATTTACATTTAAGAGAAAAGAGTTGATCCTATTGTAACAATGGCTAGACCCTATTGTACTGGAAGCATATAGTGGATTAGACTCGGTATAGATACACCCTCACCACCGTGGAGTAGATCACATTAATCGAACCATGTAAACCGTGTGTCTTTGACTTTTACTTCTCATACATACCTGTTGTTAATCTGATGTTACATAAGACACTGAAATATCACCCAAAGAAGAACCACATCTATAGAATACTTCTGAGTATCATAGTACTCTTAAAACTATAAGAAATAGTTTTAAGTATACAAATTCACCTCCCTCTCTGTATAACCACATATATACCCAGACGATCTTGCTTGGATCTTGGGAATATCACATTCAATCTTAAAAGAATATAACGATAGAATCACCTACCATAAACACAAAGGAATAGGTTATGCTCGTCGAAACGCCCAAGAACAGCATAAAACTCTAAGCTTTGACCTCCCATTCTCTCTCCTCCCACGAAAGACGACTAAGGCTCAAAACACTAAAAGAATCAATAGCCCACACCTCTAGTACGACCTCCTTCTTTATAGAGACGAGCCAAGAGTCTAGTTTCCATTTGACTTTTATTTCTTGCCCATTAAGTAAGCATTTTATGCCAAATTTCCTAATTGTACTAAAACTCTTTTTTAAAATCATTAAAAAAATACTAGAAAGCCCACCATTAATTAACATTCGTATTTCTATTAAATATTAACATTTTAAAATCCCCAAACAATCTAATTGACTAATTTATCCCTTAACTCACGACACAAAAATTACAATAATGCCTTTGAGTCATCCAAACCCTAAATACGGGCTATCTCATGCTATTTCCAGATACAAGATATTACATATGTCATATGTGACAATCAAACTTTCATGCTCCGGATTTCCAACCCGAGGAAAGCGGTTCGTGATTCCCCTTTACCCACCCAGTGGATAAGAGGTAGGGATAAATAATATCACACAAAACATCACAAACATCTACTCACCTGGTGGATAAGGGGTAAGGATAAATAATACCACACAAAACATCACAAACACCCATAATAATTGTTCACAAGACAAATCACATATCTTTATTAAATTCAAATCTCTTTTACATCATTTCCCCATTGAGGTTACAATAGTTCCTCAAAATAACAAAATACAAAAACAACCAAACAATAAACTTAGCCTTCCACTTTGGTATTCCACCTAATTCCTGTAGGTTCCTAAAAAGAAACAAAACACAACATGAGGGGTGAGCAACCAAAACTCAGTAGGGATCATGTCTCTCCAACCCATCCCATGTCCTAGCATTTGTATGATGACATACACAAGTGTAGTGTCGTGGCAATAATACATAAACATGTTATATTCAACATTCATAAATATGGCAACACATAAACAAGCCACACAAACAAGCACAATCATAGTCACGACCACACAGGCTTCTAAACCACAACCACCCAGGCTACTACAACCATAGCCACATAGGCTACCACAACCACAGCCACACAGGCTACCTCAGTTCCACATAGCACACTTTCAGACACAACACAACAAGGAATATTCACATCAAATCAAATAACACATGTATTTAGTATCCATCATACAAGCTATAATCAGGTTAAGTTCACATAATACGTTCTCAACCACAACCCACCTATAATTCCAATGGCACCTCATGAGGCTCTACCGAGAAACTACCACGAACGAACGTAACCACACCATAAAACAAACCCTTAATCCCCACTAACCCCAAACTCATCAACATCCACAAGCACAATATGCCAATGAAGGCCAACATTCATATAGGATATCAGATCTATATGAATTTATGTATATACATATATATATATATATGTACCGATTACTGACCATCATAAATTATGTTTGAAGGTTTTGCAGCAAGTGCACTGGTCAAGTAATAAAATGGAGTATTAAGACTCCGGTTGTCAAACCCACAGGGAGGTAGCTAATGCTGTTAAGCAGCAAGCACTAAGCTAACAAATTGATTTTATGTCTAGACAATTGATGTTTGTTGTGCAAATATTTTAAACAAAAAGATATTAAATCAGAATGTTGGCAAGCGGTTGGTATAGACATCTAGGGTCACAATGTTTACCACCCAATCGATTGTACTAATCTGGTTATGGCTCTTGTTCTTGATTTATGTTCTAGTTCAAGTTCATGTTGATTATCTCCTACCTATCTTACATTTGGTCCATGCTAAGATAGATTTAAGGATTTTATCCCATTTGGTCCATGCGAATAAAAGTGATCAAGGTAGACAAACAATCTAATAGTTGCAGACTTGGTCCATCATGCAATATTAAATCTAATTCACTAGTGTTCCACCCTAGACAAGGGCTAAGATTACCTAATTATGCATAAACTAGGCATTTCCATTCAAGCAAGTGAATTAAACAAGAACTGAATTCTATTTTATTGAATAACCATAACCAAACTGACTACAATTTATTGGGGGCTACATTGCTCCCCTAGACTAACAAGACTACTCCATAATCATGACAAAAACAATAACAATGATAGGAAAGAACATGATTACAGTACCAGGACAATAAAGGAAGACCCCAAGATGAACCAGGACTCCAGCCTCCAAAGACTCCGGCGTCTGCTACCCAAACTCACTCCTTGCCAAGGACAATCCGATCTTTTAGCAATGGCTATAGCTCTTTTCAGAACTCAGATCAGATTCTCCCACTCAAGATGATTTACAATGCCTCCAGAGACCCCTATTTATAGGTTTTAGTGGGCCAAATTAGGGTTACAAAAGGTGTGCCCTAATTATAAATGTGGTCGTAGCCAAAACGGCGTCGTTTTGGTTAGTGACACTAATCGATGTTCTAGGCGAAATAAAACTCAAACTACACCAAATTTGACCCCAGTTCTTTAGAGGAAAATGATTAAAACAACAAAATACATCATTTGGAGCGCAAAAATGCTTGCACGTGAGAATGCACGTAAGAAGTCCCTTTTCACGTGCAGCTCCAATTTGACTCAAATTTGCTCCAAAGCTTCCTCCTGAGTTGTAGAAGGCATCCATGCAATAAAATCCTTGTACGTGAGAATGCACGTGAGAAGGCTTTTCACGTGCACCTTGATTTTGCCTCATGATTTTTTAGCTTCCTTGTGAGTGATAGAGTGATCTAGCCAAAGGTGTGGGAAAAGGGTTCTCCAAAACCGAAAAACACTCAAAAAGTACCCTATACACCAAAAGGTCTTCCTAGGGGTTAGAGCAAAAGTCGAAAAAACAGCAAATAGGACAAAACATACGCTAAAACACCCTATATAAGGCATAGGATAACGGCAAAATGCACGTTATCAAATTCCCCATACTTGAACCTTTGTTGCCTCAAGAAAAGAAATAAACACACGAAAAAGGAAAAGAACGAATAAACTAACAAACAAGAGAGGCATGGTTTCCCAAGGCATACAATTATCATGATGAAGTAGACATTCCAATAGCTAAAAATTAATCATAAGTAATCAAAACATGCCCTTACTATTAAGTCCAACAACCATGTAAATCGTTACTAATAGTTCGTAGAAGCAAGCATGCAGGATAAAAGAACTTAGCTCCCCCGAAAGTCCTCACCAAGTTAGAGCAGCCTCACTTAAATGTCACTTTCTTTTCTCTCCTCTCTGGCCCTCTATCAAGCCTACTAAGGATTTACTCTTACACCCACTACTAACTATTGATTAAGTTTTGCCACGTAAACATAAGAGATCCCCATTGGCTCAAGGAAAACACACCCTCTAGTCTACTTTTGGACCAACACTTGGAGCTAAAGATGGGAAGCTCACACTTGTGAAACAATTTGCAAGACAAAACAACTTAGCCATTATGGACACGAAAAAAGAAAACCTTACTTTTTTTTTTTTTTTTTTTTTTTTTTTGTTTTTTTTTTCACACTTATTTTTAGTAATAACCTTACAAGGTTGCATTTTTGCTCTCCCTGATGGATTATTCTCTCCGCTATTGTCCTCACACAAGCCCCCTTTTTTTTTTTTTGTTTTTTTGTTTTTTTTTGTACAAGAACGAGGCAATACTGAATCACTAACATCATACACCAAACACAGCACAAACAGTACTTCTTATGCCTAAGAACTCCAACTATTAAATAGCTAGTAATGAATATTAAGAGCAAATTGATAACCCAATAACCCATAAAATATACTCAAAGGCAAGATAATGGTGCTCTCAAAAAGATATGCCTATCGCACTCAACCGGTTTACAAAGCTCATCCTAACATAACATGCCTCTATTCAAACGCCCCAAAATCATGGTGATATCATTCAAAAAGTAAAGACATGCTCAACTAACTTATAACACACCTTAACAAGTGAAACATTTTTATCACAACAAGATACTAAGGTGGTCGATAGTCAACCGTGTCATACCTTGGTAGCCATTGCACCTCGCAAAACAAACATTCACAAAAAAACATAAAATAAAATTAACGCATGCGCAAACAAACAAGCAACCGGTTCAGGAAATCCCCCCATACTTAAACGAGCGATGTCCTCGGGCATGGAAAAAGTAAAAAGGAAAAGGAGCGTACGGTTGGTGGGTATTTAGTAGAAGATAACATGGGCCACCATTCGCTAAGACGTGCGACAAAATTTAGTTGAAGTTCGATACCAAGGCCCAAGTAAGCCCAAGCTTAAGAGCTCCATCAAGGAATTTGGGCCTAGGCCCCGGTTCAAATTGTCAATAAAAGTAAAACAAAAAGATATGCACTCCCTCGCTATGGGTTAAAGCACACAAAACAATATCCCAATAAAATAAATAAAATAAAAGAAAAAGGAAGAGAAATCACCATGGGTTGCCACCCATGAAGCGGGTTTAGGTCTTTAGCTTGACCGTCCCCGCAAGTGTGCTCGTAGTGAAATGATCAACCTCCTTAACATGGTCCGCATGTATATGGCTTCACACGCGACCATTTACTTTGAAAATTTGTCCGAAGGTTGATTGAGTTCAACACTCCATATGGGAAAACCTTTGTAATGAGGCCCCATCCATTTAGATCGCACCTTCCCAAAGAGTTTAAGTAATTAAAGAGAAGCACCTTCGCCTGGTTCAAAAGAGAGGGGCTGATCTTCTTATCAGTCGAGTTTAGACCTCTCCTTGTACTCTCGCACTCTCATAGGCATTGAAGCAAATTCCTCCAACTCTTTAATTGGTGCAATCGTAGTTCGCACATTGGGATCCATGTTCCTTTTTTTAATCGCCCAAAGTTTGTGTTCCAATCAACAGTAAGTGGCGCCTTTCCTGGGAGACATTCCAATGGGCGTTTTGAAGCTGTGCGATAAGCCCACAACGCCTCATCGAGTTTTAGAGCCCAATCTTTTGGTTGCCTCCCACTGTCTTTTCCAAATTGTGCTTGATCTCACGGTTGGAAACTTCACTTGACCATTTGCTTGTGGATGATAGAGCTAAGGGCGCCTATGTTGAACTCCATATTTGTTTAAGAGCTTGTCGAAAAGCTTATTGCGGAGGAGTGACTCCTTTCATCACCGATAATTGCTCTAGGTGTTCCAAACCCGCTTGAATATGTTGCGGTGAAGGAACTTGGTAACCACTTGAGCATCATTCTTCCTAGGGGTATAGCTCAACCCACTTCGAGAGGTAATCAACACCAAGGAGTAAGAAAATCCATCTGGGTGGGAAAGGTCCCATGAAATCGATCCCCATATGTCAAAAAGTTCGACCGGCATAATGCCGCTTTGGGGCATCTCTGCTTCCTTGTAATCCCTCCTGTGACACGATCACATGACTTAACAAAAGTGTATGTGTCTGTGAACATGGTTGGCCAAAAAACCCACTTTTAGGATCTTTGCCACCGTCCTTTGTACTCCTAAATGGCCGATAGCGATGAATGACAATGCGTCATCTGTCCACTTCCTCTTCGGCACACATTTTCAGATCGATCGGCACAGCTATAGAATAGGCTCATCCCAAATGTATCTTCTTGCATTAAAGAGGAACCTCTTCTTTTCGATAAGTAAACTCTAGGTACATAGTCACATGCATGGTAGTTCACTATATCAGCAAACCATGGCGCTTGCTCCCAGCTGCTCATCGGAAGGGTCAAATAGAGCACCTTGAGTACTACCTTCCCCTAGCTCGAGCCTTGACAAAGGTCTGTGGAAGTCCCCTTCAAGTCTTTAATCTCCGATCAAACTCTTGGAGTAACAAAACCCATCTGATCAACCTGGGTTCGCATCCTTCTTAACAAATATCTCAGGGCAGCGTGGTCGGTGTAAACAATGACCTTAGGCCCAAAAGATATGATCGAAACTTATCACAAGCAAACACCACAAGAGTAACCCTTCTGTAGTAGTGTAATTGAGTGGGCCTCATTGAGCGTGCGGCATAATATATTGCCCCGAACACTTTGTCCCATTTCTGCCCAAGCACCGCTCCAAGCAAAGTCACTCGCATCACACATCGCCAAGTTGCATGTCCCTGAGCTCTATCACCGGTCTTGACCGGCTTCTCTTTCAGTCTGAGCTCGCTTCCAAACAAAAGAAAAGAACATCCTTCTCAAAAGCATGCTTAGGGGCTTGGCAATTTTTGAGAAATCTGATGAACCGGTAAACCCGCCATGACCCGGGCTCCGGTGCCCTTCACATTGTGGGAGGGGGGTAGACTCTCAATGGTGGAGATCTTGCTCTATCTACTTCCAACCCAGACACTCTACGCCCAAGGACGACTCCTTCCTTGACCATGAAGTGACACTTCTCCCGCTTCAAGACCGTCCTTTTCCTTACATCGGACTAACACGGTTTCCCATTTCGAGGCAGATGGAAAAAGATGAACCAAATACCGAGAAGTCATCCATAAAGACTTCCATAATGTCCTCCACTAACCCTTGAAAAATGGCCATCATACACCTCCTGGAAAGTAGCAGGTGCGTTGCAAAGACCAAATGGCATACGCCGGAAAGCATACGTGCCAAAAGGGCACGTGAATGTAGTCTTCTCTTGATCCTCCGGCAACGCTATCTCGTTGTATCCAGAATAACCGTCCAGAAAACAATAATATGGGTAGCCCGTAACCGATCTAGCATTTGATCAATGAAAGGTAACGGAAAGTGGTCCTTACGCGTGGCTTTATTCAGCTTGTAATCAATGCACACGCGCCACCCGGTCACCGTCGGGGATGGAATAAGCTCGTTCTTCTCATTGCGTATCACCGTCATGCCGCCCTTCTTGGGAACCACTTGTCCCTGGACTAACCCAGGAGCTATCCGAAATGGCGTATATGATGCCCGCTTTCCTCCACTTCAGAATCTCCTTGCCAACGACTTCCTTCATTCAGGATTGAGCTGCGTTGGCGCTCTACGAGGAGTATAAGACTCCTCCATCGGTATCTTGTGCATGCGGACCGCTGGACTTATACCTTTTATATCATCCAGGAGACCACCCCAGGGCCCTTGCTTTGCTTTCGTAAGACTTCTAGTAGCTGGCCTGGTTTCTTCTCGTTGATGGGCGCAGCTACTATCACAAGGGTAACGTCCTTGTGTATCCAAAAACTCGTACCTCGGATGTTCGGGAGTTGCTTCAGAACCGGCAAGGGTTCCGTGATTGCGGAGGATTCGGTTGAGGAACCCGAGGCTCGCTCGGCTTGTTCTTTCAACGACTTCATAAGTCTCTTCCGGTTCCACCTCCGAAAAATCCACCGGTCAATTCGTGATCCACGCTTTAGGTGATCAAGCTCTCTTCGAAGTAGTTGTCCACGATTCAGCAATCTGATCAATCCAATAACAGCTGGAATGATCATTTGCCTTGCGCATCGAACGCTCCATGTTGAACACCACTGCGTCTTCATCCACACGCAACGTCAACTCCCCTGAGTTTACATCGATCAAGGCCCTTCCGGTACTCAGGAATGGCCTTCCAAGAATCAATTGGACTCCTTTATCTTCTTCCATTTCCAAGACAACAAAATCCACTTGGGGGAAGATAAAGCGATCCACCTTGATTAAAACATCTTCAATAATGCCCGCCTGCTTTCCTATCGATCGGTCGACAAATTGTAAAGATATGGAAGTGGGCTTTATTCCCGTCAAGCCCGTCGCCGATAGATGGACATTGGCATCAGATTTATACTCGCCCCTAAGTCACATAGGGCTTGCTCCAATTGCGAGGTGCCAATGGTACAGTCGAAACTACCCGGATCTTTAAGCTTGGGTGGTAGCTTGTCGACTAGCATCTAATGTCATTTGTGAGAGCCACTATCTCACAATCGGTGTAGCTTCTCCTCTTGGACAGTAGATCCTTTAAAAACTTGACATATCCAGGCATCTGTTCCAAGGCTTCTATGAATGGGATGTTTACCTCCAGCTTTTTGAATACATCTAAGAATTTCTGGAACTGAGCATCTAATTTCTGTTTCCTCAACCTTTGAGGATACGGCAAAGGAGGTTTATATGGAACAGGAGAGCTAACTTCAGGCTGACGGATTGTCGGTGGACTACTCCCAACCTTTTCTGTCTTACGTTGCTCCGCATCCCCTTCTTTAGCTTCCTCCTGGGCAAGCTGTTCCGACTCCTCCTTGGTTGGCTCGATTTTCTTCTCTCCAGTTGGTAGTTCTTTCCCACTTCTAAGCATTATAGCTTTGCAATGCTCCCTTGGGTTGACCTCTGTATTACTGGGAAAAGTGTTTGATGAAGATGGCCTAACTGCATTTGCTAACTGGCCAATCTGCTGCTCTATATTCTTCATGGCAGCCCCAAGATCCTGGACAGATGTGGTAAGGGACTCAATCCTTGTCTCCCCCTTACTCATTCTGTCAGTTGCTTGCTTAGCAAATTGTGTCACGCCCCGGATTTCCAACCCGAGGAAACCGGCACGTGACAACCCTTTTACCCACACGGAGGGCAAAGGGGTTAGGATACAAACCAAGAATTTTACATTTCAAACATCCACAACACATTCAAGAAAGTAATGTTCATAAAAATAATCCAAACCAGTTTATTACAACAGAATCCTTTCCAATCCCATCCCCACTGGGGTTACATCAATTCCCATAAAAGAAAACAACATAAATGGAAGAGAGTAAAATGGATAAGGTCTTCCACCTTGGTGTATCCACCTAACGCCTGTAAGTCCCTGGAAAACAAGCAAACACAGTAGGAGGGGTGAGCAACCACAGCTTAGTAGGGATCAAGTCTCCCCAACCCTTCCCATGCTCCTAGCGGTTACATGCATGTGCACAGGTGTAGTGACGTGTTACAACAATCTCAACCAACAATAACAAACCACATCAGAAGTCACAATTATCCACCACACAAAACACAAGTGATTTAACCGTCTCTTCAGGCCAATGATTTAACCGCCTCTCAGGCAAAGTAGTTTAACCGCCTCTTCAGGCCACTGGTTTAACCGCCTCTCAGGCAAAGTAGTTTAACCGCCTCTTCAGGCCAGATACCACAGTCATGCACACAACATACATCACGGTCACTCAAGCATAAAACCAAACACTTGGTGTGCACCCGTTCACAAGTACACCAACCCAGTCATACAGGCAATAGAACAAACACCCAGCATACATACATACACTAAATCACAAGTCCAGCCATACAGGCATATTACCAAACACGTAATGGGCATATACACACAGCTATATTCACACAGGCATTTCATCGAACATATAGCATGTAATCCACAGAATCACACCAACATGCCACTGAAGGCCAACATCCATATAGGAGATCACACCTATATGGATTACATATTTATATATAACAGATATAACCAGAAATCTGCCCTGGAACCCTAGGACAGAGAAGGACTTAGGAAGAACAGAACCCCTACCTCAAGTAAGATTGCAACAACCCAGCAATAGTCTGATCCCACGCTGAACGCCGTCCACCCACGAGACTCTGACCACCCACGCAAGACGCCCGGCAGCAACCAGGAGCTCTCCTTCCCTCTCTCTCTCTCTCCGCGACGGCTGGTGAAGCAACAAACCCTAAACCTAAAACAGAGGGGCTTCTCCTCCTTATATAGACAACACAACATCAAAAAGACGTAGTTTTGATTAAGTGAATCCCAAGATCAAAACGACGTAGTTTTGATCACACAAGTTAGCACCTTTCCGCACCCATATAGGCCAAAATACTCAGAATTTCAACATGGTCCTTTGGAGAAAGATCATTAGAATGACAAAACCAAGGGAACCATGCAAAAACATGCCTGCACGTGAATTCCCCAATTCACGTGCAACTCCAAATGCACTCCAAATCTGCTCAAACTTCACCCCTAGCCTCCTTGCATCATGTAGAAGACAACCACACTTGCACGTGAATTGGACCCATATCACGTGCACCTCACATACACGTCCGTTTGGCCTGAAACTTCGTGGTAGATAGAAGACATCATTCTAAGCATCTTTCCTTTTGCACGTGAATTCATTGGGGTCCATTAACTAGGTCAAAATCTAGAAAAACTCTACTCAGAAGGCAAAAGGTAAAACTGTGACTAACTCAAGGTACGGGTCCTTACAAATTGATAAAAGAAGTTCCGCATCTCTTCATCCTTTGCCTTCTCTTTGTCTTCCTCCTTCTGTTGAGGCATCTTCTGGAACCCAGGGGGAAGTTGTGGCTGAGAATGTTCTCCATACTGTGATGCTCCGGTAGCAGAGACCTTATTCTGTCTTGGCCATAAGTAAGGCTGTTGTTGAAATTGGTGAGGTCCTCCTTGATTCTGGGAAGTTGTTGGGCGAGGAGGATTCTGCATGTTGGATTCGATATTGTCGCTGAAATCCTCCACCTCGATTCCCAACATATTGGGCTTCTTCGTATAATGGGCTGCAGATGCGTCTTGAAATCGACTTGGGTTGTTCGGTTCGCCCTCCATGCGAACGCCATCACCGACATTTGCTCGCGGGAACTCCATCTTTCTTGTCAACTCATCGAACCGAGTTGAATTTGATGAATTTGATACCGCAGCCACCGGCTCGGCTCTGGTGCGCGTCGTTGGACCATTGGCGGTTTGACAATGCCATTCGCTCTATAAGCTCCATGTCCAGGGGCTCCATCATCATGAATGCTCCTCCAAGCGGCATCTATCATGCTCCTTGTATTTGCGTGCGCACTGCGCAAAAAGATTCGACTTGTAACCATTCGCTGCCATGATTAGGACACCTCCTAACCAAGTCTTTGAATCGCTCCCAGGCCTCGTATAGCGACTCATCACCATGCTGGGTGAATTGATTTATTTGGCTCCTTAAATGAATAACTCTTGTTGGTGGAAAGTACTTGGAGAGAAACTTCTCCACCATTTGGTCCCATGTGTGTATGGCCGGCAGGGAGGGATTGGAACCAACCAAGAGCTCGGTCCTTCAGGGAAAATGGGAAGAGCCGAAGCTTAATGGCGTCATCCGAGACTCCATTAATTTTGATAGTGTCGCAAATTTGCAAGAATCGCGCTAGATGGTTGTGTGGATCATCTAGTGTCGAGCCTCGGAATGCATCTTGCCCAACCATTTGCGATGCGCAGGCTTCAGCTCGAAGTTGTTTGCTTGGACCGGCACCCTTCTAATGCCTGAATACTCATCCGATAGTACAGGTCTAGCATAATCCATGAAGGTCCTCGGCTGATAACCGCCTTGGCCGTTGTATCCCTGATCTTCCCTTGCTCTGTTTTCAGCCATGATTTCTTCACACAAGGTATGTAAACCTTCCAACTGTTGTTCACCGCAACTAATACCCTCCTGAGCCCTTCACTGCTCTCGCAATGTTCGTTCGATTTCGGGATCGTATGGTAATAACTCACCCCTGGTGTGACGCATACATAGAGGAATTTTCTCAAACACCTAGGGTGCACTCGACACGTAGCAAAAAAAAACAAAAAGATACTAGGTAACACCGTACTAGCAAAATTACAAGAAAATAAAATTCCAGATCACAAATAAACTTAAGCACCTAATGTCACTTAGTCCTAACAACGTTTGGCTTGCCTCCCCGGCAACGGCGCCAAAAACTTGACCATCATAAATTATGTCTGAAGGTTTTGCGACGAGTGCACTGTCAAGTAATAAAATGGAGTATTAAGACTCCGGTTGTCGAACCCATAGGGAGGTAGCTAATGCTGTTAAGCGGCAAGCACTAAGCTAACAAGTTGATTTTATGTCTGGACAATTGATGTTTGTTGTGCAAATATTTTGAACAAAAAGATATTAAATCAGAATGTTGGCAAGCTTGGTATAGACATCTAGGGTTACAATGTTTACCACCCAATCGATTATACTAATCTGGTTATGGCTCTTGTTCTTGATTTATGTTCTAGTTCAAGTTCATGTTGATTATCTCCTACCTATCTTACATTTGGTCCATGCTAAGATAGATTTAAGGCTTTTATCCCATTTGGTCCATGCGAATAAAAGTGATCAAGGTAGACAAACAATCTAATAGTTGCAGACTTGGTCCATCATGCAATATTAAATCTAATTCACTAGTGTTCCACCCTAGACAAGGGATAAGATTACCTAATTATGCATAAACTAGGCATTTCCATTCAAGCAAGTGAATTAAACAAGAACTGAATTCTATTTTATTGAACAACCATAACCAAACCGACTACAATTTATTGGGGGCTACATTGCTCCCCTAGACTAACAAGACTACTCCATAATCATGACAAAAACAATAACAATCATAGGAAAGAACATGATTACGGACTCAGGACAATAAAGGAAGACCCCAAGATGAACCAGGACTCCGGCCTCCAAAGACTCCGGTCTGGCCGAAAACTCACTCCTTGCCAAGGACAATCCGATCTTTTAGCAATGGCTATAGCTCTTTTCAGAACTCAGATCAGATTCTCCCACTCAAGATGATTTACAATGCCTCCAAAGACCCCTATTTATAGGTTTTAGTGGGTCCAAATTAGGGTTACAAAAGGTGTGCCCTAATTATAAATGTGGTCGCGACCAAAACGACGTCGTTTTGGTTAGTGACACTAATCGATGTTCTAGGCGAAATAAAACTCAAACTACACCAAATTTGACCCCAGTTCTTTAGAGGAAAATGATTAAAACAACAAAATACATCATTTGGAGCACAAAAATGCTTGCACGTGAGAATGCACGTGAGAAGACTCTTTTCACGTGCAGCTCCAATTTGACTCAAATTTGCTCCAAAGCTTCCTCTTGAGTTGTAGAAGGCATCCATGCAATAAAATCCTTGTACGTGAGAATGCATGTGAGAAGGCTTTTCACGTGCACCTTGATTTTGCCTTCATTTTGCTTCTATCTTCTTCCTATAGCTTCCTTGTGAGTTGATGGAGTGATCTAGCCAAAGTGTGTGGGAAAAGGTTGCTCCAAAACCTGCCAAAAACACTCAAAAAGTACCACTATACACCAAACAGGGTCTTCCTAGGGGTTAGAGCAAATATGTCGAAAATAACATGCAAATAGGTACAAAACATACGCTAAAACACCCTATATAAGGCATAGGATAACGGCATAAATGCACGTTATCAATTACCTCAAAAACTAATCCTAGAATAGGTTCAAGAAGTACAGAATTCCTATCTCGAGTCTGATTGCATTAGGGTTCTGACTTGAAGGACCTTCATTGCTCCTTATTATACTCCGATAGGACCCCCTCCTCTCGTCCAAAAACGCAGCAGTAATGATCAAACCGGTGACGATCTCTCTCTCTCTCTCTCTCTCTCTCTCTCTCTCTCTCTTTGATGGCTACAAAATAATCCCCAAACCCTAAAATTGTGAAACAGAAATATTAAAAATACGCTATCGCTGGGTCGGTGTCAACCAAAAACACACGGGATCGACCACATCGACCACCTTTTCTCACGTCGACCAAACACCCACGTCGACTAATTTTCACATCGTATATGGTTGATCTCTAGCTGGGTCGACCACGTTGACCACAGGTCAACTATCTCTCGGGTCGACCAACACACATAGAAAAGCTCTTGGAAAACTACTCTTGGTCGACCTCGGCCACATGTTAACCACATATCGAAACTCCTCTTGCATCGACCAAACTCTTTGGATTATTATTTAGTCGGCATTGACCACTAACCATGCCAGGTTGACCATGTCTGTAACGACCCATTCACCTGTGTGAGATTGAAGTTAGCCCCAAATAGAGCGAGGAATGATGTTAATATTATTAACATAATTATTTAAGTAATTGGATTATTATTATTATTATTATGATAATTGTTGTTATGACTATTCTTATTATTCATGCAATTGAGTGTTATTATTGTGATTATTATTGATGTAGATATGTTAATATTTAAAGCTTATCATTATTATTATTATACATGACTATTTAATATTTAGAGTTAATTACTAAGTATTTTAAGGTTATCATTATTAGTATTATTATAATTATCCTATTATTATTATTATTATTATTATTATTATTATTATTATCTATTATTATTATTATTATTACTAGGTTTAACAACATATATATATATATATTATTTAGTATATAAGGGAGAGCAGAGGGTAGAAACCCTACGTAGTGCATGTGCAGTGCTTGGTAGGGAAGAGGGGTTGAAACATCGTGTTCTATCGATCATTCGAATCTACATACAAGTAGGTGATTCTCGTTTCTTGATCCGTGATTAACCTATTGCATGAATGTGAACTATAGAATTTTGTGGGTCAAGTCTATATGTATACTTTGATTTTATATATATATATATATATCGTTATGTCATCTCACCATCCATTCGTGCACCGCATTATGGAGATGGAGGAAGGCGGCAGCAACAGCCATGCCCGCGCCATGGTGATGGAAGAGGGATGGCGGCGACCGCCATGCTGCGCGAAGGAGACAAAGGAGAGAGATAGTGGCAGTGGCAACCTGTGGAGTGATCCTCGCACGCGCCTCTTCGTGCCAGTGTGAGGAGAGGTGGGGCACCGTCATCTGTGCCACCACCGCTTAACCAGCCTGCGCATCTTCACGCAGGCATGGTGATGAGGGGGAAGGGTGTGGCAAGCAATGCGACCCTGCACGTTCTCGCTAGCCTTAGTGGGCTGGTGTGTTGGGCCGGTTCCTTTGGGGCCGGTCCAACCTTAATTTAAGTGTAATATATATATATATATATATATATATATATATATATATATATAATTAACTTGTAAATTGGTAAAGAAAATTTTAAGATTAATTAGTGTGGGGCTTAACATATTGTTGATAGAAATTATAAAATATTTGGGTTTGGTTTGATTAGTTTTGATTGAAATTAATATTGTCTAAGCTTACCATTGATTGTTGGTGTTAAAATTGTCATTTGTAGCATGTTATTATTATGGTTTGGTCAATTAAATAACCTGCATTGCCATGTAATGATTTCTAATTTTAGATTAATTACTTATTGATTATATGTGTGAAATTAGTGGTAGAGCTGGTTAGGTTAACTACAGGTCCCACAAAGGGCTGACAAGTGGCCGTAGGTCTCCTATGTGGCTGGTTAACTCAGGTCCCATATGTGGTGGGTTGTCATTTGGGACACCACAGGTCCTACATACGGTTGTGTAGATGCTTTGGATACTTGGAGTTAGTGGCGGGAATCCCGTGCATGGATGAATTACCAATGTGAACCATTATGACTGTATTGTGGTGTGATGTCTTATCCTGTGATTCAATATAATTTAACTATGATGGAATATGACACTACACTGGCACAAGCATACACCGATCATATAGACCTAGGGATTTATATACTAGGGTAGTGGAGATGGGGATCACCTACTGGCCATTCGTGCTCACCCTACTTTGTTTCCATTTCCTACAGCTTGTAGGGAGTAGATGGTGGAGCCGTAGCGGAGCAGGTCAGGATATCTTTGGTGTAGGATCTATTTTACTGATAGTTTGTTTTGCTATTTATTTATTTTATTTCCTGGACTTGGGTCCGTGGTAGTTGTACGAACCTGATTGGTTAACTTTATTATGTTTTATCATGGGTGTTGATTGATTTTAGTAATGTTAACTACACTATTATATGTGTTTCCTCTCTTGAATATTTTATTGGATCATTGGTAAGTACCACTCTACCCCTATTGTGGAGTTGTATAGAATTGGGTTGGTCACTAATCCCCTTGACCCCTATAGTGTGGGCGTAAGGAAGTCATGTTCCTTGTTACGTTGTTTTTAGGATTTGGGGGCATGACAAGTTGGTATCAGAGCATGGTCTAGTTAACCTAGGTTAGTGAGGGTTGGTTGATATACACTTAGAAGCTTGGAAGACTATGAGGAGGGCGTCTGATCAACGTAGTCCTCATACGTGTTTTAGGTTGACTGAGTGCTCATCAGATCATCCTAAGAAGCATTTGGGTTAGGGGTATACATGCTACATAATTGAGTGTGCACATCTAGGCACTAGAAATAATTTACTAATGCTACTCTGATGATGTTATTGTGTTGGTTGTATTATTGGATGTTTTGTGATTGATTCTCTTTGGTCACTGATTCTGCTTGACTGAAAGGCTATTATATTGGTTTAAACGAATAGGGTTATATTGTGATGTGTGGGATAAGGGGCTTAGAAACCCCATTATTTGTGTGGTGGACTTAAGGGTCCTACCCATTATTAAATTGATTTGGTTGTGTGATTCATGTGCAATAGTTAATAGTTATTGTTGGTATGTGTCGGTGCAGAATGGCACCCAAGAGGAGTACTAGGGCTCAAGGTCTGGTAGAGGAGCCATCCATTCAGTCTGAACCACAAGGACAACAAAGTTCTCCAGTACCTACCTTAGGTTCGAAGATCGTTGCTCAGATATTGAGCCAAATTCAGGGTGCCATGCAGGGCACTATGAGGGATGTGGCTAGGGAAGTGATGCAGGAGGAACTGAGTAAACAGCAGCAAAAGATCTTGTAGGAGAGTCAGCCGCAGGTTATGGCAGTACCACCCGCAGTATCGATTGACTGGGTGAGTCAAATCCGGAAGCAGGGACTGACGAAATTTGAGGCAAATATGAGACCCAATGATGCTAAGGAATGGGTAAAGTGGACAGAAGACATATTCGAGCTGATCCAAGTGCCCGCAGAGGCTAAGGTTCGCTTAGCCAAACATTTCCTGGTAGGGGGAGCCCGCAGGTGGTGGGAAGTTATGAAGCAGGTTCACGGGAGCCAGATGGCATGGGAGGACTTCGTGGAGCTCTTCTACATAGAGTATTTCCCTCGCTTTATGCAGAAGACGAGGCGATGGGACTACTATACACTGGAGCAAGGTAGTCAGACTGTGACCGAGTATGTCACTGCTTTCACTTAGCTAGCGAGGTTTTCCCCGGATTGATGGAAGGTTAAGGCCTATAAGACTCAGGATTTCGTTGATGGGCTGAGACCGTCACTTAGGAGGGGATTGAACAAGCTAGAGTTGACTACATACAGTGATGCGGTCAACAAGGTACTTATTGCAGAGCGGGACTTAAACCAAATCAGGATTCAGAGACCAGGGCGCTCGTCAGGACCTAGCCAGAAAAGGCCACGAGAGGAGCAGTCTAAGGGTCAGGGGGACAGGAGGCCAATGCTCAGATTTCCACATTCGGGGACCTCAAACAGTAGTTCTACCTCACGGTTTTCAGGGACGTGTCGATCCTGTGGAGTTCGGGGACATAAGGCGGTGGATTGCAGGCGAAAGAGTGGCAACCCACTCAAATGCTTTCAATGTGGGGAGTGGGACACAGGATTGGGGAGTGTCCTTTTGCCAATTCAGCTAGTGTTATAGGGCCACAGTGACCTCGAGACTAGGGCCAGAGGAGCGGGGCTCCATAATAGAGACTAGCTCAATCAGGGCAGTCAGTGCAGGGACGGCTTTCTACACAGTAGTTGGCGAGGTGAGTCATGGACCATCAGCGGTGAGAGGTATGATTCTGGTTTCACGCACTATTTGTACCATATTGATTGTACGACTATGGATCGGCCCCTTGTGGTTGATACACCCGTGGGGGGCCTGATGGTGATTGATACAGTATGTTCGGGATGTGAGGTTACTCTAGGAGGTGTCGAACTCTGGTGTAACCTATTTATGATACACTTTGATGCTTTTGATGTGATATTAGCTATGGACTGGTTGACCAGTGTGGAGGCCAAAATTGAGTGTTATAGGCGTCGAGTAACCTTCCTCACACCGGAGGGGACTCAGGGTACTTTCGTGGGTGAGTGGTCTGATGATGCATGTAAGTTGAGGCCTTTGAGGCAAGGATGGGGTGATGTAACTGATCAGTTAGCTAGTCTGACACTTGTTGATTCACAGATGGAGGGTAAAGCTGTGTTACCTAAGGTGGTGGACCAGTTTCCTGACGTGTTTCCCGAGGACTTGGTTAATTTACCACCGGAGAGAGGTGGACTTTTCGATAGAGTTGCTATTCAGGACAGTACCTATCAGATTGGAAGCTTACAAGATGGCACCAGTTGAGCTCAGAGAGCTCAAGAGGCAGATAGATAATCTTTTGGTGTGTGGTTTTATTAAATAGAGAAGTTCGCCTTGGTGTGCTTCGGTGTTACGCTAAAACAGTAGATGGTTCCCTTCGGTTATATATCGACTACTAGCGGTTGAACCAGGTGACAGTGAAGAATAGATACCCTCTACCGAGGATCGATGATTTGTTTGACTAGTTCAGGGGTGGCCGTTGGTTTTCCAATATTGATTTGAGGTCGGGATACCATTAGCTACATGTGGGGGAGGCCGATAATCCAAAGACAACCTTCATTTGCAGATTTGGCCATTATGAGTGGCTAGTGATGCCCTATGGGCTCACAAATGACCCAGCGGTGTTCATGGGGATAATGAATCAGATCTTTACACCCTATCTCGATCAGTATGTGGTAGTCTTTATAGATGATATCCTAATTCATTCTCGGACAGAGAGCGAGCATGAGGAGCACTTACGGGTAGTAGTGCAGACATTGAGGGACCATAAACTATATGCAAAGTATATGAAGTTTGATTTTTGGCTGTAGCAGGTGAAATTCTTAGGACATGTGGTATCATCGGAGGTTATCGTAGTGGATCTTGGAAAAATTGAGGCAGTGATATCTTGGAAGCGGCCGATGAATGTTTTTGAGATTTGGAGTTTTCTGGGGTTGGCAGGTTATCACAGGAGGTTTGTCAAGGACTTCTCCCGATTAGCAGCGCTGATGACTAGTTTGACCCGAAAGGGGGTACGGTTTGACTGGTCAGAGGCCTGTGAGGAGGCTTTCAAGCAATTGAAGGCCAAATTGACTTCAACACCTATCCTAGTCCTACCACATGAGGGTGTACCCTATGAGGTCTATTGTGATGCCTCTAGGGTCGGTTTGGGTTCTGTGCTTATGCAGGAGGGGCGGGTAATTGCTTATGGTTCCCGTCAGTTGCGGTCCCATGAGAAGAATTACCCCACACACGATTTGGGGCTGGCTGTAGTGATCTTTGCATTGAAGAGCTGGGAGCACTATCTCCTTGGGGAGAAGTTTGTGGTATATACTGACCACAATAGTTTGCAGTACATCTTCTCTCAGTGGGATCTGAATCTCAGACAGAGGCATTGGGTGGAGTATATGCAATAGTTCCAGTTTGACCTTCAGTATATGCATGGAAAAGGGAATGTGGTAGTTGATGCCTTGAGTCGGAAGAGCTAGGCCATGGTGGCTCGTTGTGCTGTCAAGGAATGAGAGATGATGGAGCACCTAGCTGCTACGAGGCTACAACCAGTGCGGGGAGCAGTGCGAGGTATGCTGAGTGCGATTATAGCAGTGCCTGAGTTGCGACATTAGGTTATTGAGAGTCAGTTAGGAGAAATTGAGTGTGAGGTCATCCGGAATCAGATTCAGACTGCCGTACTTTCCACATATTGGACTAAGGATTCGGACCATGTTTTGCGCTATCAAGGTCGGTTAATAGTTCCATCCTCTCTCCAGGAGGCAGTTTTAATGGAATTCTATCACTCTCGTTTGGGTGTGCATCTTGGGGGAATGAAGATGTATCATGCTGTACTGCAACAGTTCTAGTGGTCGGGCCTTAAGAAGGCCATTACGGAGTTTGTTCGACGGTGCTTGACATGTCAGTAGGTCAAGGCCGAGTATTTGTGGTCTGTTGGTGAGTTGCAGTCTTTACCTGTGCCGGAGTGGAAGTGGGATATTGTGACTATGGACTTTGTCACAGGACTTCCTCGTTCCAGAGGTCATGATATTATTTGGGTTATTGTGGACCGTTTGACGAAATCTACCCACTTTATTCCAATTCGCGAGTCTGATCCAGTCCGGACCTTGGGGCAATGATATGTCGATGTGGTGGTATGGTTGCATGGTGTGTGTAAAGAATCGTATTTTGGTAGGATCGACAGATAGCCATTCAATGGGAATGCAACTATCTGCATGATAGTGTAGCCGTCGACGTGAGCATTTTGACAGTACTTGGGCCCAATTTCGAATCGGGGCCCCAAGTAGCCCGATTATTGACTTTCTCGAGGTTTATAAGTTGACTTTGCATTTGCGTGGTCATTTGAGGGTGATAATATCTGTCTAGTGTTATACTCATCATTTCGAGCATTTTGACAGTAGTTTGACTCAATTTGGAGTTTGTGACCTTGAAGGTCAATTATTATTTTGAGAGGTCAATTATTGGTCAATAATTGGCAGAAATATAAATAGAATGAAAAGAAAGAGCTTTCACTTTATGTTATCACGTTGGTGCATTTGAGAGAGAGAGAGAGAGAGAGAGAGAGAGAGAGAGAGAGAAAGAAAGCTTAGAAGCTTGAAGCCTTGGCGCTTTACGATGATTTGGGTTTATGGAGCTCAAAGAATCACTCCAGATAGGGGTCCTTGAACCTCTTATCTCGTTCCTATATTTGAATATGCACGAATTTGTCATGATTTATAAAATTGAGTATGAACCTTAGGTTTTGGGGGAAACCAAATTTTCGGTTAGATTTGATGGTTTAGCATAAGATCTATGGTTAAGAACTGATTTATATCAATTTAGATATGTAATTTTGTCGTCTGTTGAGTGAAACATGTATTTGTGAGTGTCTGGGGGTCACTGGGTTGATCCCAAAAAAAGAACAGGCAAAAACGACAATGAACAGTACCCTGTGCGAACTTTAGGGTCAAAGTTCACAGTCAGAAGCTTCGTAGTCAGCAGTGGCGTAGTTAGCATCTGTGTAGTTAGCAGCTTCATTCCGCAGCTTTGCTCTGCAGCATCGCTCTGCAGCTTCGCTCCGCAGCTTTGAGCCAATGCGACTGCACTGGACTGGACCACTGAACCATTTACATTGTAACTTTTAAGTCTAATACTTACGTTACAATGTAAATAGCGAAATACTCACCTTTCGGATTCAAATAAAAATATTAGAAAATTAATTTCCCACTCCTTCAAAATGTGAAAATTGGGATTTAGTACAAAATCTTGGAAAAATCCAGTTTTTCGTAGAGGTAACTTTTTGGAAAGTGGGGTTAGACATCTAAAAGAAATCCCCAAAAATCATATTATCTTAGTTATGATATGGGGACTCAATGCCGTGACTTTTTATTGCAAGAAAACAACCACTATAAGTATCTTCTTCCTTGGTCAAGGCATGAGGATCGATTTGTGAAGACTGGCCTCAGTTATAAAGGGAGTATTATGAACCTTAAGGCCATACTGCGGTTGGTATGTTGGTTTGATGATTTTGGGCTTAGACTCCACAATTTGTTTGTGTTCTCACCATGAAGAACATGTGGTGCCATGTGGTTGACATGACAGGCTAAGGCCTGGGTTGAGCCGTTGAGCTCGTGGGGCTAGGGCTGAGTTCCCTGAGCTGAGATCCTGTTGAGGGTTGTGTTGAGCCATTGAGCTTGTGAGCCGTGGAGCTAGGGCTGAGTGCCCTTAGTTGGGATCCTGCTGTGGATCGTGGACAAGATATCTTGTGTGGGCAGGCTAGGTCCTAATGTTTGTTTACAGGCCGAGTCCTGATGATTGTGCACACTACAAAGTGCACGAGTACACTGAGCATATAACATAGACTTGTATATATGTTTGCATGATGTGGAGTATTTAGGATCACCTACTGAGCTCGTAGCTCACCCCTACTTGTTGTTTATCCTTTTCAGGTGTTCCCCGAGACTAGTAGACGACTTTCTTCCGGGAGGACATGCCCACTACTCTTATGTATGATACAGTACTGTATTCTGTATTATTTTGTGTGATATCCCAAATAAAGGTTAGTGGATAGTTGTATTACTCACTATTTATCATATGATGTTTGTATGACTGTTTAACCCATTGTATGCATGTTGATATATGGGAAAGTACATGATTACCCTTGATGTATGACTATACAGGATTGCATATTTGAGACAGCACCCGCGGTGTAGTCTCTATTGGTGCTAGTCACCTACTCCTTGACCTTTCGGGTGTAGGCAAGAGGAAGCCATGTTCCTGGTTCTGGGTACCCTGGAATTCGGGGGCATGACAAGTTGGTATCAGAGCATGGTCTAGAGGACCTAGGTTAGGGAGTGGTGGTTAATTGATTTCATGTGACTTGGAAAACTGTAGGGAGGGCACCTGATCAACGCAGTCCTTACATGTATTCGAGGTGATGTTGGTGTCAGTTAGATCATCCTAGGAACATATGTGAGGATGGATACATCTCTAGTGGTATGATTGTGTGCATATAGGGCACTAGATTATCTTTGTGTGTGATGTGATTGCATTTGGTGCCTGAATGGCAAGTGGCCATGAGGGCCAAGATGTGATTTTGTGTGCCTTAAGGGTTGACACAATGCTATATGCATGGTTGTGGACCTATGGGTCATGTGGTGAAAACCACGGGTTGGTTTGTGCCTTTGGTGACTGTTTGTGCTAGCAGTACTAGTGTTGATCGTTTGTTGTTGTGGCTAGTGTGATGGCACCACCGAGGAGAGTTGTCCGAGGCCAGGGCCCGTAGAGGAGCCCACGATAAAATCGGGGCACTAGAGGCAGCAGAGTCCACAGCAGAGTTCGCTAGCTCCCATTGTGGGACCTGACTTGGCTCAGGTGTTGCTTCAGTTATAAGAGGCCACGTAAGATATGCAAGGATCGATGAGGGAGATGACTAAGGAGGTGGATGAGCTGTAGAGGCAACAGTAGTCGTAGCAGCCACCGTAGCCTCAGCAGTAGGAGGCAAGGGTAGTGCAGGATATGCACCAGTAAGAAGTCGTGATAGAGCTAGCACGACGAGGAGTGGACTGGGCTACATAGTTTTTGAAACACGCACCCAAGACTTTTGAGGATGGTTCATGGCCAAAGGTAGCCGAGGACTGGATTAGGTGGACAAAGGACATCTTTGAGATGATTAGGGTGCCAGATGAGGAGCGGGTGAGAGTGGCGACGCACTATCTATTGGGTATCATAGGTGGTGGGAGTCCACTAGAGCTACCCATGGCAGTCAGATGAGCTGGAGAGAGTTTGTGGAGTGCTTCTTTCGTGAGTATTTTCCTAGCTCGTTGTAGTATACACGACGGAGAGAGTATTATGAGCTTGTGCAGGGTACCAAGACTGTGGGTGAGTATTTGCAAGCCTTGACAGATTTAGGATAGTTTGTTCTTGAGGCTTAGGAAAAGGAAGCCCGTAAGATGCATAACTTTATTTTGGGCTTGAGGCCATCTTTGAAAAATAAGTTGGAGGTGATGCAGGAGACTTTGTTCCTTTCTTAGCTAACCATGTGCAGGATGAGCAAATTATTGGGTCCTGAACTTGTGGAATTATTTTTAAAGTCAAAGTCAAGGAGCAAGGAGCAAGTGAAGCCCAAAAGTGCTTAGGAAAAGGAAGCCCAAAAGTGCTCCAAAATCTGCCAAAACAGCTTAAAAACGCATGTATTTGCAACTAGCATCTTCCTAGGGGTTAGAGCAAATATATATGATATATGAAGCAATAAGGCTCTAATCATGCTCTTAAACATCCTAAATAAATACTAGAATAACGGCATAAAATGCACGTTATCAAGGCTTAGGAAAAGGAAGCCCGTAAGATGCATAACTTTATTTTGGGCTTGAGGCCATCTTTGAAAAATAAGTTGGAGGTGATGCAGTTGAGCAACTACAGAGAGGCGATCGACAAGGCACTTATTATTGAGGGAGGTCAGGATCAGGCGAGAGCCCAGAGACTGGGAGGTATGGCAGGTCTGAGCAAGAAGAGGCAGAGCAGGGAGAGCAGTGCCGCTCAACCTGAGAGGAGGTAGGTGCAGAGGATTTCCATCCAGGCGGTGGGACCCTATAAGAGTTCAGCCAGCCGGAGGTCAAGTACTTGTTGGAGATGTGGTTTGAACGGACATTTGTTGAGAGACTGCCTGAGGAAAAAGATGACATGTTACTGATGCAGGAAGGTAGGGCATGGAGCTAGGGAATGTTTTACCTTTAGCTCGACCAACAATGTAGGTCCTCATCCGAGAGAGCATGGACAGAGGAGTGGGGCTCCGTCTCAGAGGTCGGTGCCGCCGGCACAGAGCACGCAGATGTGACCTACAGTGCAACAGCCTCAGCGGGAGGTGCAGGGTCAGGTTGATCAGCGAGGCAAGGTCCCAATGGGCCAGGCTAGTGGCAGTATACCACGATGGAGGACTTTTGCCCTAATAGCAGAGAGGCAGAGATTCCACTAGTGAACGAGGCAGGACCTGGACCTTCAATGGTGAGAGGTACCACCATCATTTCTCATATTATCTGTTCTATTTTGATTGATACTGGTTCTACCTATTCTTTTATTTCGTATGCTATCGTGGCTGGATTGGAGTTAGACCAGGAGACAGTTAATGAGTCTCTGATGGTTGCTTCACCTTTGGGTGGAATTGTGATACTTGAAAGTATCTATCGTGCTTGTCGGGTAAGATTTGGGGGTGTTAACCTGTAACGACCCATGAGTGGGTGTTAGTCCCACATTGCTTGGTGAGGAGAACAAAGTCCGCCTTATAGGAGGGGATGGATACCTCACCGCACAGGGACGCGTTTTGGGCGAGGCCCAAAGACAAAACCGTGCGGAGCAGGCCATGAGGGCGAGGCCCAAGATTGGTTGGCCAAAGCGGACAAAATTCTTGTGACGGGTATGGGCTGGGCTATCTCGTATGGTATCAAAGCCAGACCCGGAGCAGTGTGCCATGGTCCCACGGGGACGTGGGCCTCCTAAGGGGGGTGGATTGTAACAACCCATGAGTGGGTGTTAGTCCCACATTGCTTGGTGAGGAGAACAAAGTCCGCCTTATAGGAGGGGACGGATACCTCACCGCACAGGGACGCATTTTGGGCGAGGCCCAAAGACAAAACCGTGCGGAGCAGGCCATGAGGGCGAGGCCCAAGATTGGTTGGCCAAAGCAAACAAAATTCTTGTGACGGGTATGTGCTGGGCTATCTCGGATTATTGTCACGCCCCGAATTTCCAACCCGAGGAAACAGGTACGTGACTCCCCATTCACCCACACGGAGGGCAACGGGGTTGGATCACTGTATGCCACACAAGCAAAACTAACAATTACAATAAATCAAACAAGCTACATCTTTATTTAATATCAAACACCAAAGGTTCACAAACCAACCAGGTTCCTTATTACAATTCAATCCCTTAGTACATTTCCCCCCCTTGGGGTTACATAAATTATAAAATTACATTTACTAAAGTGAACAATAAAACGAAGATGGTCTTCCACCTTGGAGTATCCACCTAACGCCTGTAAGTCCCTGGAAAACAAGCAAACACAGTAGGAGGGGTGAGCAACCACAGCTCAGTAGGAGGATCAAGTCTCCCCAACCCTTCCCATGTTCCTAGCGGCTACATGCATGTGCACAGGTGTAGTGACGTGGCAGTATTAGAAAAAGAATAAAACATTCCACACAAGCGGGCGTAACCTCAGCCCTAGTCACACTGGCTAACAAACCACATCTCAAGCAAGTAATTTAACCGCCTCTTCAGGCCACTGATTTAACCGCCTCTCAGGCAAAGTAGTTTAACCGCCTCTTCAGGCCGTCTTCTAGGGCGTTTCTGGGCCAAAGTAATTTAACGGCCTCTTCAGGCCCTTTGGTTTAACCGCCTCTCAGGCAAAGTAATTTAACCGCCTCTTCAGGCCAGATACCACAGTCATGCCCACAACACACACTACGGTCACTTAAGCATAAAACCAAACACTTGGTGTGCACCCGTTCACAAGTGCATCAACCCAGTCATTCAGGCAATAGAACAAACACCCAGCATGCATACATACACCAAATCACAAGTCCAGCCACACAGGCATATTACTAAACATGTTGACAACGTGCATTTATGCCGTTATCCTATGCCTTATATAGGGTGTTTTAGCGTATATTTTGTACCTATTTGCATGTTATTTTCGACATATTTGCTCTAACCCCTAGGAAGACCCTGTTTAGTGTATAGGGTACTTTTTGAGTGTTTTTGGCAGGTTTTGGAGCAACCTTGTCCCACACACTTTGGCTAGATCACTCCATCAACTCACAAGGAAGCTATAGGAAGAAGATGGAAGCAAAATGAAGGCAAGATCAAGGTGCACGTGAAATGCCTTCTCACGTGCATTCTCACGTGCACGGATTTTATTGCATGGATGCCTTCTACAACTCAAGAGGAAGCTTTGGAGCAAATTGGAGTCAAATTGGAGCTGCACGTGAAAAGGGTCTTCTCACGTGCATTCTCACGTGCAAGCATATTTGTGCTCCCAATGATGTATTTTGTTGTTTTAATCATTTTCCTCTAAAGAACAGGGTCAAATTTGGTGTAGTTTGAGTTTTATTTCGCCTAGAACGTCGATTAGTGTCACTAACCAAAACGACGCGTTTTGGTTGCGACCACATTTATAATTAGGGCACACCTTTTGTAACCCTAAGTTGGCCCACTAAAACCTATAAATAGGGGTCTTTGGAGGCATTGTAAATCATCTTGAGTGGGAGAATCTGATCTGAGTTCCGAAAAGAGCTATAGCCATTGCTAAAAGATCGGGTTGTCCTTGGCAAGGAGTGAGTTTGGGCAGCAGACCGGAGTCTTTGGAGGCTGGAGTCCTGGTTCATCTTGGGGTCTTCCTTTATTGTCCTGGTCCGTAATCATGTTCTTTCTTATGATTGTTGTTGTTTTTATCATGATTATGGAGTAGTCTTGTTAGTCTAGGGGAGCAATGTAGCCCCCAATAAATTGTAGTCATTTGGTTATGGTTGTTCAATAAAATAGAATTCAGTCTTGTTTAATTCACTTGCTTAAATGGAAATGCCTAGTTTATGCATGATTAGGTAATCTTAGCCCTTGTCTAGGGTGGAACACTAGTGAATTAGATTTAATATTGCATGATGGACCAAGTCTCAACTATTAGATTGTTTGTCTACCTTGATCACTTTTATTCGCATGGACCAAATGGGATAAAAGCCTTAAATCTATCTTAGCATGGACCAAATGTAAGATAGGTAGGAGATAATCAACATGAACTTGAACTAGAACATAAATAAGAGCCATAACCAGATTAGTACAATCGATTGGGTGGTAAACATTGTGACCCTAGATGTCTATACCAACCGCTTGCCAACATTCCGATTTAATATCTTTTTGTTCAAAATATTTGCACAACAAACATCAATTGTCCAGACATAAAATCAACTTGTTAGCTTAGTGCTTTCGGTAAGAAAGATTAGCTACCTCCCTGGGTTCGACAACCGAGGAGTCTTAATACTCCATTTTATTACTTGACCAGTGCACTTGCTGCAAAACCTTCAGACATAATTTATGCGGGTCAAGTTTTTGGCGCCGTTGCCAGGGAAAAAGGTGTTTGCCAGAGGAGGATTTAGGAAGAACAGAACCCCTACCTCAAGTAAAATGCAACGACACCGCAATACTGTTCCCACGCCAAACGCTGTCCGCCCACGAGACACCGATCACCCACGCCAGACGCCCGACAGCAACCAGGAGCTCTCCTTCCCCCTCTCTCTCTCTTTGCGGCCTGGGTGGAGCAACAAACCCTAAACCTAAAACAGAGGGGCTTCTCCTCCTTATATAGACAACACAACATCAAAACGACGTAGTTTTGATTAAGTGAATCCCAGTATCAAAACGACGTAGTTTTGATGGAACAAGCTATGACCTTCCCACATCCATACACACCAAAATATTCACAATTCCAACATAGTCCTTTGGGAAAAGATGATTAGAATAACAAAACTAAGGTAACCATGCAAAAATAAGTCTGCACGCCGATTCCCCAATTGGCATGCAGCTCCAAATGCACTCAAACTTCACCCCAAGCCTCCTTGCATCTTGTATAGGCCTGAGAAGCAAAAATATGTTTGCACGTGAAATGGGTGAATTCACGTGCAGCTCCAAATGCTCTGAAATTTCTGTGGTAGGTAGAGGACCTCATTCTAGGCAACTTTTGTTCTTGCACGCCAATTGTTTGAGGCCATCTACTAGGTCAAAATAACTCTCCAAAACCTGACAAAAAAGCCTAAAAGCGCCTGTATATGCATAGCATCTTCCTAGGGCATAAATGCACGTTATCACTTGTCACATGTACCTCCCAAAAGTCCTCTCTTGGGCTCATCTCTTACCTTAAACTTGTGTACCAACATCCAAGGTGTTTGTGGTTAACTCCTTACACACGGTCATTACATCCTTTCCCCCTTAAGACTTTTCGTCCTCGAAAAGAAACGACATGCAAGGAAAACAAATACATGCGGCCCATTTGGAAGACAGCGAGCCACAACACCCAGATGGATCACACAACACAACAGGACATCTCAAACACATTGCAATCTCAAAACACATCTCAATAAAAATACCAGTTTACAAGTAGAAATACAAATACACCGAACCATGAGCCACAAGAAAACATATCACTAAGCCACCTCTCACCCTTAAGTTTGTTCGTCCTCGAACAACTCTGGGTGCTGCTCACGCATCACGGACTCACGTTCCCATGTCTCCTCCTCAATGCCACGGTGCTGCCACAGCACGCGAACCAAAGGAATAGCACGACCATGCAAAAGCTTCTCCCACCGATCGAGGATACGGATAGGGGCCTCAACAACGGACATGTCATCCTCAATGTCCAATATCCCCCAATCGATCACATGAGTGGGGTCAGGATGATACTTCCTCAACTGGGACACGTGAAACACGTTGTGCACTCGACTTAGCCGCGGTGGTAACGCTAACCGGTAGGCCACAGGCCCCACATGATCCAGAATCTCAAAAGGACCAATAAACCGCGGAGATAGCTTGGAACCACGCCCAAACCGTCGATGTCCACGACGTGGAGAAATACGAAGAAACACATGATCACCAACAGAACACTCTGAGCTGATAACAAACGCTGACGAATCAACTTAACCTTCTCGGTAGCCTCTTGAACCAACTGTGGTCCTAAGAGAGTTGTCTCCCCCACCTCGGTCCAACACAAAGGTGATCGACACGGCCGCCCATACAACGCCTCAAAACGAGCCATCCCAATGGACGCCTAATAACTGTTATTGTAGGCAAACTCCACCAAAGGAAGGTGAGTCACCCACGAACCTCCAAAATCTAACACACAGGCCCGTAACATGTCCTCCAAAGTCTGATTCGTCCTCTCTGTCTGGACGTCAGTCTCAGGGTGAAAGGTTATACTCAAGTGAAGTTTGGTCCCCATAGCCTCTTGCAAACCTGCCCAAAAACGGGAAGTGAACCTCGAATCCCGATCAGAGACAACCGATGATGGTACTCCATGTAGTCTCACAATCTCGTTCATGTATAGATGACTTAAGGTCCCAATAGAGTCCCGCTCGCGAACAGCCAGGAAATGGGCCGACTTTGTGAGTCGATCCACAATCACCCAAATCATATCTTTCCTCCCTGTGGTGGGCGGAAGACCAGTCATAAAATCCATCGCTATGTGGTCCCACTTCCACTCCGCTATGGGCAAGGGCTGTAACATGCCCGCCGGCCGCTGATGCTCAGCCTTCACCTGCTGACACGTGAGGCACCGCGAAACAAAAGCAGCCACATCGCGTTTCATCCCAGGCCACCAAAAATGTCCTCGAAGCGCATGGTACATCTTCGTACCCCCTGGATGCACAGCAACTCTAGACTGGTAAAACTCCATCATCACCTCATCCCTGAGGGAAGAAGCCACTACCAACCGCCCCTGAAAAGACAACTCATGCTCAGGACCCTCTGTCCAGTCCTCAGATAGCTCCCTAGCCTCAATACGGGCATGGAGAACCTCACACTCAATGTCACCCAACTGTCCCTCCCGGACGTGCTAGTACAACTCAGGCACAACCACCAAAGGACTCAGGACTGTCCCACCATCACGAATAACAGGCCGCAGTGCAACATCGCCAACTGCTCCATCGCCTTCCACTCTCTCACGGCCACCTCGGCTTTCCCTTTTCTCGCTCAACGCGTCGGCCACAACATTACCCTTGCCCGGGGTATAGGCAAGAGTAAAGTCAAAGGTCTGCAAATACTCCACCCATCTCCTCTGCCTCAAATTCAAGTCCTTCTGAGTAAAGATGTACTGAAGGCTCTTGTGATCGGAGAACACCATGAACTTCTCCCCCAAAAGGTAGTGTTGCCAACTCTTCTGGGCGAAGATGACAGCCGCCAACTCAAGATCATGGGTAGGGTAATTCTGCTCATGAGGCTTCAGCTGCCTTGACCCATAAGCTACCACACTGTGCTCTTGCATAAGCACACACCCCAAACCAACCCTGGACGCATCGCAAAATACCTCATACGGAATATCCTCCCTAGGCAACCTCAACACAGGTGCAGTGGTCAAACGAGTTTTGAGAGCCTTAAACGCCTGCTGACACTTATCAGTCCACTCAAACTTCACTCCCTTCCGAGTCAACGCCGTCATAGGAGCTACCAAACGGGAGAATCCCTCCACAAAACGATGGTAATAGCCTGCCAAGCCAAGAAAACTACGCATCTCGAAAACATTAGTAGGCCTCTCCCACGATGCCACGGCCTCAATCTTGGCTGGGTCCACCCTAACTCCCTCAGCTGACACCACATGGCCAAGGAAGTGAACCTCCTGCAGCCAAAACTCACACTTGCTAAACTTAGCAAACAGCTGCTGGTCCTTCAAGGTTTGCAACACCGTTGCCAAATGCTCCACATGCTCCCTCTCAGTCTTGGAATACACCAAGATATCATCAATAAACACCACCACAAACGAATCCAAGTATGGAGCAAAGACCTGGTTCATCAAATGCATGAACACCGCTGGCGCATTAGTGAGCCCGAAAGGCATCACTACCCACTCATAATGCCCATACCTGCACCGAAAAGCCGTCTTAGGGATGTCCTCCTCCCTAGCCCTGAGCTGGTGATACCCCGACCATAAATCTATCTTGGAAAACCACTGAGCCCTACTCAATTGGTCGAACAGGTCATCTATCCGAGGCAACGGGTACTTGTTCTTCACAGTCACTGAATTCAGCTTCCTGTAGTCGATGCAGAGATGAAGCGTGCCATCAGCCTTCTTAGCAAAGAGCACCAGGAGAACCCCAAGGTGAGGTACTCGGTCGGATATACCCCTGGCCCACCAACTCCTCGATTTGCCTCTGAAGATCCCTCAACTCGGCTGGCCCCATACGATACGCTACTTGGGAAATCGGACCCGTCCCCGACACCAACTCAATGGTGAACTCCACACTCCTCTTAGGTGGCAAACTCCTCAACTCTTCGGGAAAAACATCCTGAAATTGGTCCACAACAGGGGCCACACCCTCTTTTCCACCTTCCCCTCCTCAGCAAAGGTCAGGGCTGCCAACCTGTGGGTAATGGCACCCCACTGGTCCAACACTGGCCCGGCTCGACTCGCCTCACGATCCCACTCCCCTTGCAAGGTACAAGAGATTCCTGCGGGTGACACGAAGGATACACGCCACCGGTAACAGTCTATCTTGGCTTGGAAAGCCATAAGCCAATCCATACCCAAGATCAGGTCAAAAGTACGCAAAGGCATCACATGCAAGTCCAAACTCAATTCCACATCAACCATGGTTAACACACAATCGCAGCAAACGTGTCGCACCTCAATCATACCTCGCACCGGAGACTCTACAACTAAGGGCCTCTCCGCCTCAACACACGTTAACCCCAAGCCCTCAACTATAAGCTCAGCAATAAAACAACGCGATGCACCTGTATCGAAAGGAACAGAAGCAAGCATGCGGGAGATCAAAAGAGTACCTCTAACCACCGATGGTCCTGCTCCCTCCTCTGCCAGTGAAGGTGGTAGCTCAGCCTCCTCCTGGGGTGTCGCATTCAGTGCAAACACCCTCCCTTGGCCCGTGCCACTAGTTGGCTAACTCACTGGGCGGCTCCCGCCCTGACTGCCTCTAGCATCAGCCTGCTGTCGCTCTGGCCTCCCCTGAGGTCGGGTCTGACTGGATCCTACCTGGCTAGCCTGCCACTGACGAGCTGGTCTCTCAGCTGGTGCACGGAAGCTAGCATCACTCCTCACGCTAGATGCCATGCCCCCCGCTCCCCTGTTGCCACTCCTGCAAACCCGGCGCAAATGGCCCTCTCGTCCACAGTTGTTGCATCGCCAGTCCTTCTTGGGGCACTCCCCCTTGAAGTGACCCTGTTCTCCACAGCAGTGACAACTGCTAGGTAGATTCCCAGATGGACCACCCTGTCTTCCGCCGCCAAAGGTGAACCTCCCAGGGTTCACAGATGTCTGACCCCGACTGCGAAAACAACTGCTATCCCTCTCCTCCGTCTTGAGCCTCTTGGGCCCTGCATCTCGATCAGGCCCACTCTGCAACTGGCGACCCTGATGGGCCTGCCTCCCATCATCCAGCTCTCTCTCGGCTATACGGGCCGTCTCCACAACCTCAGCATAGGTCCTCAAGCGTAGAATTGCCACCCTCTGCCTAAGGGCTGGCCTAAGGCCCAAAGTGAACTTGTGGGCCTTAAGGTCCTCCCTTGCCACAGTCTCAGGAGCATACCTACTCAAGCTCCGGAACTCCCGCTCATACTCAAGTACCATCCTGGATCCCTGCTTCAGGCTGCCGAATTCTTCCCTCTTCTGCTATCTCACTGATTCCAGGAAGAACTTATCATGGAAGAGTTGCAAGAACTCTTCCCAAAGCATGAGTTGCACCGCACGGCTCCCCGCGACGCTCGTCCACCACTCCAAAGCATCCCCCTCCAGCTACCGAATGGCCAGTCGCACCTTATCCTCTTCCCGGGGCAGGAGAAAGGAGAACACATGCTCGATCTGCCTCAACCACTGCTCAGCTACCATGGGATCACCTTCCCCCTTGAATCGCGGAGGTTATTCCTTTCGGAACCGTGTCACCACGTCATCCTCTGCACGAGTCGGTACGCCACCCAGCGAACTCTCACGCTCACGAGGCAGCTCCCCTACTAGTGGTGGTGGTGGCACCAACTGCTGTGTTGCCATCTCACGACGCACCTCCTCCCGAACCTCCTGCCGGAGTCCCTCCCGTAGCTCTCGTACCTCCAGCCGGATGCCTTCTCATAGGTGTGCCAAGAACAACGCATGCCCTCCAATGGACTGTCCCGCACCCGGACCCTCATGGGCAGATGACTCATCAGCCACTGCCCCGGACGCACGTGTCTCTCTCCTCGGCGGCATTCTTACAACATGAAGTAAGAAGCACAAACGTCAAAATGAATTTATAATCTATCGCGTCACTACCTCTACCCCACTGGTCAATTCCACTATCACATGACATTACACACATACATTGTATCAATCACATTTCACAGTTCAGTACGCATTGCCAAACAAATCAGAGTTGCACATTTCACTTAATCATATTATCTTATCCACAATTTCCACAGTTTAGCACACATTCACAGCAAATGCAACTAGTGCCCTAATGCCAAGGCATGCAAATCCTACCACAAGACTGGACTACCCTAAGTACACCTTGGAGGCTCAAAGAGGACCATGTTGATCAGGCATGTCCCTCCAGGCTCCTCCAAAGGACTTAGGATAACCAGGTCCGCCCACTACCCTAGGCCAACTAGACCATGCTCTGATACCATATTGTCACGCCCCGAATTTCCAACCCGAGGAAACAAGTACGTGACTCCCCATTCACCCACACGGAGGGCAACGGGGTTGGATCACTGTATGCCACACAAGCAAAACTAACAATTACAATAAATCAAACAAGCTACATCTTTATTTAATATCAAACACCAAAGGTTCACAAACCAACCAGGTTCCTTACTGCAATTCAATCCCTTAGTACATTTCCCCCCCTTGGGGTTACATAAATTATAAAATTACATTCACTGAAGTGAACAATAAAACGAAGATGGTCTTCCACCTTGGTGTATCCACCTAACGCCTGTAAGTCCCTGGAAAACAAGCAAACACAGTAGGAGGGGTGAGCAACCACAGCTCAGTAGGGATCAAGTCTCCCCAACCCTTCCCATGTTCCTAGCGGCTACATGCATGTGCACAGGTGTAGTGATGTGGCAGTATTAGAAAAAGAATAAAACATTCCACACAAGCGGGCGTAACCCCAGCCCCAATCACACTGGCTAACAAACCACATCTCAAGCAAGTAATTTAACCGCCTCTTCAGGCCACTGATTTAACCGCCTCTCAGGCAAAGTAGTTTAACCGCCTCTTCAGGCCACTGGTTTAACCGCTTCTCAGGCAAAGTAATTTAACCGCCTCTTCAGGCCACTAGTTTAACTGCCTCTTAGGCAAAGTCATTTAACCGCCTCTTCAGGCCAGATACCACAGTCATGCACACAACATACACTACGGTCACTTAAGCATAAAACCAAACACTTGGTGTGCACCCGTTCACAAGTGCACAAACCTAGCCATTTAGGCAATAGAACAAACACCCAACATGCATACGTACACCAAATCACAAGTCCAGCCACACAGGCATATTACCAAACATGTAATGGGCATATACACACAGCTATATTCACACAGGCATTTCATCGAACATATAGCATGCAACAACAGAATCACACCAAAATGCCATTGAAGGCCAACATCCATATAGGAGATCACACCTATATGGATTACATATATATATATAAAACGATATAATCCACAATCTACCCTAGAACCCTAGAATAGAGGAGGATTTAGGAAGAACAGAACCCCTACCTCAAGTAAAATGCAACGACACCGCAATACTGTTCCCACGCCGAACGCTGTCCTCCCACGAGACACCGATCACCCACGCCAGACGCCCGGCAGCATCCAGGAGCTCTCTTTCCCTCTCTCTCTCTCTCTCTCTGCGACGGCTGGTGGAGCAACAAACCCTAAACCTAAAACAGAGGGGCTTCTCCTCCTTATATAGACAACACAACATCAAAACGACGTAGTTTTGATTAAGTGAATCCCAATATCAAAACGACGTAGTTTTGATGGAACAAGCTATGACCTTCCCACATCTATACACACCAAAATATTCACAATTCCAACATAGTCCTTTGGGAAAAGATGATTAGAATAACAAAACTAAGGTAACCATGCAAAAATAAGTCTGCACGCCAATTTGCATGCCAATTCCCCAATTGGCGTGCAGCTCCAAATGCACTCAAACTTCACCCCAAGCCTCCTTGCATCTTGTATAGGCCTGAGAAGCAAAAATATGCTTGCACGTGAAATGGGTGAATTCACGTGCAGCTCCAAATGCTCTAAAATTTCGTGGTAGGTAGAGGACCTCATTCTAGGCAACTTTTGTTCTTGCACGCCAATTGTTTGAGGCCATCTACTAGGTCAAAATAACTCTCCAAAACCTGACAAAATAGCCTAAAAGCGCCTGTATATGCATAGCATCTTCCTAGGGCATAAATGCACGTTATCACTTGTCACATGCACCTCCCAAAAGTCCCCTCTTGGGCTTATCTCTTACCTCAAACTTGTGCACCAACATCCAAGGTGTTTGTGGTTAACTCCTTACACACGGGTCATTACATAACCTGTTATGTGATTTATATATCATGGAATTAGATGATTTTGATGTTATCCTGGGTATGGATTAGTTGGTTTCCCTGGAGGCCAAGATTGATTGTTTTCGATAGCATGACATTTCTCACGCCAGAGGGCACGCAGGGTGTCTTTGCGGGTGAGTGGACTGAGGAGGCATGGGTGGGGTGATGTGACCCACCAATTAGCCAACTTGACGTTGGTTGACAGGAGGAAAGAGGGGAAAGCTATTTTGCCACCCATTATAGATCGGTTCCCGGGTGTGTTTCCCGAGGATTTAGTCAGTTTGCTACCCGTGAGGGAGGTAGAGTTTTTGATTGAGTTGTTGCCGGGAACAGCACCTATTAGGTTGGCGGCCTACCGGATGGCGCCAACTGAGCTTAGAGAGCTCAAGAGACAGATAGATGATCTTCTGGCATAAGGTTTTATCAGGCAGAGTAGCTCACCATGGGGTGCTCCAGTATTGTTCGCCAAGAAGGAGGATGGTTCGCTTTGACAATGTATAGACTACTGGAAGCTGAACCAAGTGACTGTGAAGAACAGGTACCCCTTGCCGAGGATCAATGATCTATTCAATCTGTTTCGAGGTGCGAGATAGTTTTCCAAGATAGATTTGAGGTCTGGATACCATCAGTTGAGGGTTAGGGAGGCAGATATCCTTAAGACCACGTTTAGTTGTCGTTATGGGCATTATGAGCGGCTCATGATGCCATTTGGACTCACGAATGCTCCAGCAGTGTTTATGGGATTGATTAACCAGGTGTTTGCTCCGTATTTACACATGTTTGTTGTGGTGCTCATCGACGATATTTTGGTCTATTCAGCGACCAAGAGGGAGCTTGAGGAGCATTTACAGGTTGTGTTGCAGACCTTGAGAGAGCACCGGTTGTATACAAAGTTCACAAAATGTGACTTCTGGTTACAATAGGTGAACTTCTTAGGGCATGTTGTAACTTCGGAGGGTGTCACAGTGGATCCTGAGAAGATCGAAGTAGTTATGTCATGGAAGAGGCCCATGAATGTGTTTGAGATTCATAACTTCTTTGGTTTGGCAGGCTATTATCGGAGATTTGTGGAGGATTTTTCTAGATTAGTAGCTCCTATGACACACCTGACCAGGAAGGGAGTTCCTTTTGTTTGGTCTAATGCATGTGAGAGTGCTTTTAGGGAGTTAAAGGCACAATTGACCTCAGCACCTATCCTGATTCTTCCACAGGAGGGTGTGCCTTTCAAGGTGTATTATGATGCTTTCAGGGTGGGACTTGGTTGTGTGTTGATGCAGACTCGGTAGGTGATTGCTTATGGGTCTAGGGAGTGGAGACCACATGAACAAAATTATCCCATGCACGATTTGGAGTTGGCTGCAGTGATTTTTGCTCTAAAGAGCTGGCAACATTATCTTTGTGGGGAGAAATTTGTAGTATATACAGACCACAAGAGCTTACAGTATATCTTTTCTCAAAGAGACCTGAACCTTAAGCAGAGGCGATGGGTGGAGTACCTGCATCAATTTCAGTTTGATTTGCTGTATACCCTTGGTAAGGGTAATTGTGGTGGCAGATGCTCTGAGTAGGAAGAGTAGGGCCGTGGTTACCCATTGTGCCATTAAGGAATGGAAAATGATGGGCCCGTTGGCGATGATGAGGTTGTAGATGGTGACCAATGATGGGCATGGGATGCTCAGTGTTATTGTGGCAATCCTAGAGTTACAACACAGGATCATAGAGGATCAGCTGGGGGATGTTGACTGTGAGGTCATCAGGGATAGGATTCAGACAAGGCAGGCATCTTGATTGGACTGAGGATGCAGAGCATGTACTGCGGTATAGGGGTAGATTGATAGTTCCCACTTCTCTTCAAGAGGTGGTTCTTCGGGAATTTCACCAGTCACGGTTAGTTGTACATCCTGGTGGGACCAAGACGTACCATGCCGTGAGGAGGCAGTATTAGTGGCTTGGCCTGAAGAAGGTCATTATTGAATATGTGAGGAAGTGTTTGACCTGTCAGCAGGGTCAAGGCAGAGCACCTGCGATCAGCTAGTGAGTTAAAGCCATTGCTAGTGCCAGAGTGGAAATAGGACCACATAACCATAGATTTTGTCACTAGACTTCCTCATTCCAGGGGACACAACATTATATTGGTTATTGTGGACTGATTGACCAAACCGGCACATTTTATTCTGATTCGGAAAACAGAGCCAGAGAGGACTTTGGGATAGAGGTATCTTGATGTTATTGTGCGGTTGCATGGAGTCCCATTGTCTATTGTATCTGATCGGGATGCTAAGTTCACCTCTCAGTTTTAGAGACAGTTGCTTGAGCTTGAATTTTGCGATGTCCTTTAGGCAAGTGTTTTATTTTTGAGGAAGAAAAATCCTAAGGTGGGGAGGATGTAAAGAATCATATTTGGGTAGGATTGAGAGATAGCCATTCAATGGAAATTCAACTATCTGGATAATAGTGTAGCCGTCGATGTGAGCATTTTGACAATATTTGGGCCCGATTCTGAGTCGGGGCCCCGAGTAGCCCGATTGTTGACTTTCTCGGGGTTTATGGGTTAACTTTGTGTTTGTGCGGTCATTTGAGGGTGATAATATCTGTCTCGTGTTGTGTTTATCATTTCAAGCATTTTGATAATAATTTGACTTTATTTGGAGTTCGTGACCTTGGAGGTCAATTATTATTTTGGGAGGTCAATTATTGGTCAATGATTGACAGAAATATAAATAGAATGAGAAGAAAGAGCTTTCACTTTACGTTATCACGTTGGTGCATTTGTGTGTGTGTGTGTGTGAGAGAGAGAGAGAGAGAGAGAGAGAGAGAGAGAGAGAGAGCTTGGAAGCTTGAAACCTTGGCGCTTTGAGATGATTTGGGTTCGTGGAGCTCAAAGAATCACTCCAGGTAGGTGTCCTTGAACCTCTTATCTCGATCCCGTCTTTGAATATGCACGAATTTGTCATGATTTCTGAAATTGAGTATGAACCCTAGCTTTTGGGGGAAAACCCAATTGTGGGTTAGATCTAATGGTTTAGCATAAGATCTGTGGTTAAGAACTAATTTATATCAGTTTGGATATATAATTTTGTAGTCTTGACAGACAAATTTTTAGCCTCTCTAAAAGAGCTAGCTAATGTCGTTAAATCTCTCTTCAAGATAATAAATTCCCTAAGTTTGCACTCAAAGAATAGCAGCAAGCAAGGGGTCGAACCCACAGGGATTAGCCTAGTTCTCTAGTTCTCAAATCAAAACACCCAATTACTCTTGTTCTATAAAATGTCTTGGCAAAAAGTTTTCTTTTTTAAACTAAAGATCTAATTTTTATTTGGTTTTCTGAATAAACAAAGAAAGCAAATTGATTTTAGGATTAAGATTCAAGGATTAAAAGCATCTAGGATCACAATTTCACCACCCTATGTTATCTCTACTGGTTCATGGTATTAGGGTTGTCTGATTGAAAACATGTTAAACATAAGCCAAGGACAACAAATGGTCATTGAGGTCCTTTTAAGAGTTGTATGCCAGAATGGTCATCTAAACACACAAACATGCAAAGCCAATAAATCATACTTGCAAAAGGATAATGATCACACCAATTACAAATAAGTTATGAATCTCAATCCGCCCCAGACTAGGGCTAAAAATACCAAGGTGTACATCCAAAGATAGAACTTAAGAACAGATTCATAAAACATGCAAAACTCAATCATCCAAACCCAAATATTCATAAACACAGCAAAGCAACAAGGGGGCTACATTGCTCCCCTAGATTATAAGAACTACTCACGCATGATTACAAGCAACACCATAGCAGTAAAGCTAAACATCTTCTTCTAATCCACGCACGCAACAAGGCTTCAAATCCAAGCTCCAAAATCCGCGACGGCTGCTGCGACGGCTGCGACGGCTGCTCTCCTAGGTCAAGGAGCAACCTCCAAGTCGTGGAGCCTCTCTCTCTCTCTAAAAACGTGTAGGGGGGTTAGGCATTGCATAGCAGAGGGCGTGGAGCTCTTATTTATAGAGTTTGGATGGGCCTTGAGGTGTGTACCCTAGCCCATTTATCAAAACGGCGTAGTTTTGATAAGTGACACTCCAAACTTTAAAATCTCTATCTTCCATCCACAATTTGGACACGGGCCTTCAGAAACAAATCATCAGCATGGAAAAACGATAGGATCGGTCCAAAAATATCTCTGCACGTCAATTTGCACGTGATATGGTGAATTCACGTGCACCTCCAAATCAACTCAAACTTCTCCCCAAGCTTCCTTGCATCCTGTAGAGGCCTGAGAGGCAAAAATAGGCTTGCACGTGAAATGGGTGAATTCACGTGCAGCTCCAAATCAGCTCCAAATGCTCTGAAATTTCTGTGGTAGGTAGAGGCCATAATTCTAAGCAACTTTTGTTCTTGCACGCCAATTGTTTGAGGCCATCTACTATGTCAAAAGTGAGCTCCAAAATCTGCCAAAACAGCTTAAAAACGCATGTATTTGCAAATAGCATCTTCCTAGGGGTTAAAGCAAATATATATGATATATGAAGCAATAAGGCTCTAATCATGCTCTTAAAAATCCTAAATAAACACTAGAATAACGGCATAAAATGCACGTTATCAAATACACCACACTTGAACCATTGCTTGTCCTCAAGCAAAAACATACAAGCATGCAAAAATAAAATAAACACGCAATCAAACGGAAGAAAAAATAAAATAACAATCAAGGAGAATCATGGTTTCCTAAGCATGCAACTCTATCATAATGAAATGGGAATTTAAGCATCAAAATGAGTCATAGCTTAGTTCATTCATGTCCATATCCCTAAGTCCAACAACCATGCAATATCTCCACTTAAATTTCAAATATGAGCAAGCAATCCATGATAAAATAGCACCTAGTTTCCCTTTAAGTTCTTACCAAGGATAAGCAGCCTCACTCAAATATAACAATTCTCAAGCCCAATACCTATCAATGAACAATGGATGGAAAACTCTATCTCTACACTCGCCATCAGCTATTGATTAAGTACTTGCCAAGCAATCATGAGAGTTCCCTATTGTGCTCATCAAAGAAAACACACCCTCTATTATACTTTATTTGAAACTCACACTCTAATCTAAACTCAATAAACTCACACTCTAGTCTAATAACTGATAAAACAAAACCATGAGCTAAAGAATTGAGCTCAACACTCTCAAAACAAAACACAATTCAGCCAATGTGGCTTGACAAATAAATAATCACACACAAACATCAAGCAAGTGTGGCTTTTATTCTGAAATTTTTCTTTTCTTTTCTTTTCTCTTTTTTTTTTAGTAATAATCTTACAAGGTTGCATTTTATGCTCTCCCTTGATGGATTATTCACTCTTTTTTTTACTCACATAACACATAAATAAGACTGAATTTTTCTAATGCATACCCCTTGCCATTGTGCTACATAAGGAGAGACAAAAATTCATTGATGTCTCACATCCCATTTCCCAATTAAGTGATGGCTTTTTCACATTCTATATCACAGCCTTTTCCAATAATATCTCAAAATAAAGAAAAGAATGCAAAGACAGTCACAGTGACTCAGAGGTCTTGCGTCCTAACTAAACACCAAACACTGAGCACTAATAAGTAATCACATGCTTACTTGACTCCTACCATTAAATAACCAATGTTGAATGCAAGAAGAGTAGCAAATCAAACTATTACCCATAAACCATAAATGTCACTCAAGGGCTAAAAAGTAGTTGTTCTCATTTTTCATTTCTTTTTCACTCAACTTTAAGGGTTACTTAGGTCTATCATAGCATTCATGCTCAGCTAATATTCAAAACTCAGCTCCAAAAACATGGTGATATCATTCAAAAGATAAAGACATGATTAAACCAATTCAGAGCACATTTTAACTACTTTAATACCCTTATCACAACATGATACTAATGTGGCATAAAAATTAAATTTTAAGCCAAAATTGCATACTTAATATCCATGCCTCCACAAGCAAATCATTCAAGCAAACAACTCAAATAATCATGCAACTAAAAACAGTTTTTTTTTGTTTTAAAATAAAACATGCAATCACAACATAAAAGACAAGCAAGTGGCTCAAGTCACTCCCATACACCACACTTAAAATATGCTATGTCCTCATGGCATAAAATAGGGAGTAGGAAAATACTTACCTCTCAGTTGGCAAGCTGTAATAGTAGATGACATTGGCCACCATTCGTCACACCTGAGCCACAAAGTCAACCGACGTCTCGCCGCGCACTTCCCAAGTTTCCTTCCCTTGCAGAATAGCCATCATGTAGTAGCAAGCAAAGATCCCACTAGAGTGATTGTGGTGTGGAAGCCTTTGAAGATGGCCTCTCTTTATATAGCGTACAGAAGGACAGATGCTCCAATTGGCGTGATACACATGCTCCTAAATTTTCCGAGTGTTCTGACCAAAATAGCTCTTGCACGTGAATTGGTTGAATTGTCGTGCAGGTCAGAATCATCCCAAACTTTGGTGGTGGGTCCCCCTTGATCTGGCAAGCAATAGTCCCTTCTGCACGTGAATTGTTTGAAGCTTCTAGGAGGGCTAAAATCGGTATTTTGCATTTTTGAGCCTCCATATGACAGCTAGCAATTCGCGTACAAGAGTAAACATAATTCACATGGTCTTCATCTACCATTCCAGAAAGTTACAGCTCAAAAGGAGTTGCACGTGAATTGGGCAATTCACGTGCAAATTCACGTTCAGGCCCAAACTGGCCCAAATTTCTCCACTGAGTTGCTTATGCATTATGGACCATCTTTAAGTCTTGCACGTGAATTGTTTGAGCCCATCTTCAAGCACTTTTGGGCTTCACTTGCTCCTTGCTCCTTGATTTTGACTTTAAAAACCATTCCACAAGTTCAGGACCCAATAATTTGCTCATCCTACAAATGGTTAGTTAAGAAAGAAGCAAAGTCTCCTGCATAATGGTTAGCTTGCAAACAAATTTATTGAATGAAATAAATAAAAGAAAATAACATAAAATAAAATATAGCAATAAACATTGGGTTGCCTCCCAACCAGCGCTTTATTTAAAGTCTGTAGCTAGACTTTCAGTTATGATCATGCAATGGTGAAAGAGAGGGAATCAACTATCTCCCTCTGAGTTGAATCAAAGTATGGTTTCAATCGTTGCCATTCACCCAAAATTTCTTGCCATCTACAGCTTGGAGCTCAAAGCTCCCATATGGCTTCTTATCAACTATCACAAAAGGTCCCATCCACTTGGACCTTAATTTTCCAGGAAATAACCTCAACCTTGTGTTAAATAGAAGAACTTTCTGTCATAAGGTTAAAGGTTCATTGTTGAGTTGCCTATCATGCCATTTCTTAGTTTTTTCTTTGTAAAATTTAGCACTATCATAGGCATCCAGCCTAAGCTCATCTAACTCAATTAATTGAGTCATCCTAAGCTCCTTGATCTCTTGTGGGTTAAAATTTAACTTCTTCAAGGCCCAATGAGCCTTGTGTTCTAGTTCCACAGGCAAGTGACATGCCTTACCATATAGAATACGGTAAGGTGACATCCCAATGGGAGTTTTGTAAGCTGTCCTATATGCCCATAAGGCTTTATCAAGCCTTTGAGACCAATCTTTCCTATTGGCTCCAACAGTTTTCTCTAAAATGGCCTTAATCTCTCTGTTGGACACTTCTGCTTGTCCATTAGCTTGTGGGTGGTAAGCTAAAGACTTCCTATGAGTGACACCATACTTGTTCAATAACTTGTCAAACAATTTGTTACAGAAATGACTACCCTTATCACTGATTATAGCCCTTGGTGTCCCAAAACGGCTAAAGATGTTCCTAGTAAGGAAGTGAGTCACAACCCTAGCATCATTCACTCTAGTAGGAATAGCTTCTACCCACTTAGACACATAATCCACAGCAAGAAAAATATAAGAATACCCATCAGAATTGGGGAATGACCCCATGAAGTCAATGCCCCAAATGTCAAAAATTTCAATTGGAAGGATTCCAGTTAAGGGCATCTCATTTTTCCTAGACAGACCACCTACCCTTTGACATCTATCACACTTTTTGATGTAAACATAGGTGTTTTTCACCATGTGAGGCCAATAAAAGCCATACTGCATGATTTTAGCCATAGTTCTTTGCACCCCAAAGTGGCCCCCATAATGTAATGCATGACAATGATGTATTATGTCATCTACCTCCTCCTCAAGGACACACTTTCTAATGATTTGGTCAAGACACCTCCTATAAAGAATTGGGTCTTCCCAAATGAATTTCTTAGCATCCACTACCAATTTCTTTCTCTGGTGGTAGTCTAACTGCTTGGGTATGAACCCAGTGGATAAATAATTTGCTATGTCAGCAAACCAAGGAAGATGATGCACCTCAAACAACTTCTCATCAGGAAAGTCATCTACAATAGGTAGAGACTTAGGTGCATTCTCCACACGGGAGAGGTGATCAGCCACGAAATTTAGGGCTCCCTTTGTGTCTCTAATTTCAAGGTCAAATTCTGTAAGAGGAGAACCCATCTAATCAGGCGTGGCTTAGCTTCTTTTTTTAGCAAACAAATATTTCAATGCAAGCATGATCGGTATAAACAATGACTTTAGACCCCAAAAGGTAGGGTCTAAACTTGTTGCCCATAAACCACGGCTAAGAACTCTTTCTCAAGTGGTGGTATAGTTTTGTTGAGCATCATCTAAGGTCTTAATAGCATAGTAAATGACCCTAAACACCTTTTCTCGCCTTTGCCCTAAGACGACCCCCACAAGATAATCACTCGCACCACACATTAGCTCAAAAGGCCGAGCCCAGTCAGGTGTGACTATAACAGTGCGATGACTAACTTACCCTTGAGGATGTTGAAAGCTTCTAAGTAATCTGCATTAAACTCAAAGCTTGTGTCTTTTTCTAACAACCTACTCATGGGTTTTGCAATTTTTGAGAAGTCCTTAATGAATCTCCTATAAAAGCCAGCATGGCCAAGGAAACTTCTCACTCCTTTTTCATTGGTTGGAGGTGGCGAGTCTCAATAGTGGAGATTTTTGCCTTGTCTACCTCCAAACCATGTGCGGACACCTTGTGCCCTAGAACTATCCCCTCAGTTACCATGAAATGGCATTTCTCCCAATTTCGGACTAGTTCCTTCTCCTCACATCTCTCTAAGACCACATCTAGATTTTTCAAGCACTGTTGGTAAGAGGAACCAAACACCGAGAAGTCATCCATGAAGACCTCCATGATCTCCTCAACCAAACCCTGAAAAATAGCCATCATACACCTTTGGAAGGTGGCTAGGGCATTACAAAGCCCAAATGGCATTCTCCTAAATGCAAATGTGCCAAAAAGGCATGTGAAGGTGGTCTTTTCTTGGTCCTCGGGCTTAACCATGATCTGATTATACCCGGAATAGCCATCTAAAAAGCAGTAGTGACTATAGCCAGCTAACCTATCCAACATTTGGTCAATGAAAGGAAGAGGAAAATGATCCTTCCTAGTAGCCTTGTTCAGCTTTCTATAGTCAACACACACTCTCCACCCCGTCACAGTGCGGGATGGGATCAATTCATTTTTCTCATTTTTAATCACGGTCATGCCCCCTTTCTTGGGCACAACATGCAATGGACTCACCCACTCATTATCTGAAATAGCATAAATTATACCCGCATTTTTCCATTTTAAAATTTCTTTTCTAAGAACTTCTTTCATGGCAGGGTTTAATCTTCTTTGTCTCTCAGCAGTGGGTTTAAAATCATCATTCATCAAAATTTTATGCATGCAAATCCCTGGACTAATACCCCTAATGTCTTCAATGTTCCATCCTAGGGCCTTTTTGTGTTTCCTAAGGACTTCTAGCAATTGAGTACACTCCAAATCATTCAAATTAGAAGCAATAATGACAGGAAATTTATTTGTAGAGTCTAGAAATTCATACCTTAGGTGTCCAGGCAGCTCCTTCAGTTCTGGAGCTGGAGGCACGTCATCTTCTTTCTTCTCCTCAGCTTGCTCCAAAGAGTTTGTAGTTTGCTCATCTTCCTCAGCTGTCAAGTACATCTCTTCATCTTGTTGAGCTTCTATGAGTGAAGGGCTCCATTATTGGTGGTGGTAATTTCTTCGCCAAGTAGTCTTCCACCAATTCCTCAAGGTCTTCAACCCAAAGGCAGTCCTCCTCCTCTTGACCTTGCAAAGCCTTCCCCATGTGGAAGACTAAGGTCTCCTTATTAATTCTTAGAGTTAGCTGCCCTTGAGCAACATCAATCAATGCACAACCCGTTCTGAGAAACGGTCTTCCAAGGAGTAGCTGAACTCCTCTATCTTCTTCCATCTCCAAAACTACAAAGTCCGCTGGAAATATGAAGGAACCCACTTTGACTAACACATCTTCAATTATCCCTTCAGGCCTTCCAGTAGACCGGTCAGCAAACTGCAATGATATGGAAGTGGGCTTCATGCCCTTAAGCCCAAGCTGCTTGTACAAAGCAAAGGAAATCAAATTGATGTTGGCCCCTAAATCACATAAGGCCTGCTGTTGCGGTGCATTGCCAATCACACAAGGGAGATTAAAACTGCCCGGATCTTTGTGCTTGATGGGCAAACTCTGTTGAACAACACTGCTCACCTTGTTAGTGACTGCCACCGTCTCATGATCCCCATATTTCCTCTTCTTCGTCACAAAATCTTTGATGTATTTTCTATACCTAGGCATCTGCTCCAAGATTTCCACAAATGGAATGTTAATTTCAAGCTTCTTGAACAAACTCAGAAAGCGCTCATACTCTTCTTCAACCCTCTGCTTCCTCAGCCTCTGAGGAAATGGCATAGTAAGCCTGAGCCCTTGCCTCTGTTCTTCAGCTATTCTGTCTTGACTCAGCTGCTTGTCCTTCTTTTCTTGCACTCTTTCTTCAGCTTTATCTGATTTTCCTTGGTCATCAGCTTCCAAGGGACTGCTCTGTTCTTCTGGAATTGCCTTCTTCTTAGGCTCTTCAGCTTCATTCAGTGTCTTCCCGCTCCTTAGAGTGATAGCCTTGCAACTCTCCTTGGGGTTCACCTCAGTGTCACTTGGAAAAGTATTGATTGACACCCTTTGATTAGCATTCTGTGCCATACTCACAAGTAACTTCTCCATATTCTTAATTGAAGACTCCATACTACCTACCCTTTCCTTCAAATCACCCACCTCTCTTCTAGCTATCTCATCCTCATGCTGATATGTTCTTCTTTGCTGCTGAGGCTGAGGCTGCTGTTGCTCGAATCCAGGAGGTGGATGTAAGAAATTATCGGGAGCATACGGATTTTGCTTCATCCCTGGAGGCACATATTTATACCGAGCTGATGTATCTCCCCCTCGGTTCTGATTCTTCTGATATCCCTGAGATTGTTGTTGGTTCTGATTGTACCCTTGTCCTTGTTGGTGAGGATAAAATTGCTGCTTCTGGTACAAGCCTTTTCCTCCAACATAATTTGATTCTTCAGCTCCACTCCAGTCTTGCTCAGCTACTGGTGAGGCGTGTTGTGATCCTCCAACTTTAAGAGCCAACACTTCCATGCTTTTTGCTAAAGCTTGGATCTGCCCTTGCATATCATTGGAGGGAATATCAACTAAAGATATCTTCTCCCTTGGCCTTGAAGTACGCACATTAGACCACTGCCAATCAGCTAATGACAGCCTCTCCAAGAGCTCTGCTGCTGCGTCAGGGCTCTAGATTCATCAAGCATCCTCCAAGGCATTCACCTTGTCTTGTGAGTGGAACAAGACCTGTGTAGAAAGATTCAATTTGAATCCACCGGGGTCTTCCATGATCAGGGGCATCTTCTCACTAAGTCTTTGAAACGCTCCCAAGCTTCATGAAGAGTCTCCATCTCATCTTGCCTGAACCTGCTAATCTCTCCTCCGAGTCGGATCACCTTGGAAGGAGGGAAGTACTTTGACATGAACTTGGTCCGCATCTCCTCCCAAGTGTTGATTGAACCCGTGTGATTGTTGACTTGAACCACCAAGAGCTCTATCCCTTAAAGAGAAAGGGAAAAGCCTTAGCTTTATTGCCTCCTCCAACACATTGTTGATCTTTATGGTGTCACACATCTTGGTAGAACCTCATCAAATGCTGGTGTGGATCATCCACGGCTGTTCCTCCAAACACGTTGTTGCTCACCATGTTGATCAACGCCGGCTTGACTCAAGCTATTTGCTTGGACTCTTGTCTGCTGAATCCCACAATAATGGTCTGACATCATCGGCCTTGCATAATCTAAGAAGGTTCAGGGCATAAACCTATTACCCTCTTCTTCGGATATTGGCCATTGTAATTGGCCCCTCCTTGCGGTGCACCACCATCAGGCCTTAAATCTGCCATCGGTTCACCTACTGAATGCTCTAAGCCTTGTAGTGCTTCTTCACCTCACGTCTTGTTCCCTAGTCGCTTCTACGACGAGCTCCGAACAACCTTTCAGGTTCCCAAGTAAATTGTATATCCTCCTCTCTTTGCATGCACAACTAGGAAACCTTGATGTATGTTCCTGTAAAACAACAAGAACACACCCAGCAGCCCAAACAATGCAAAATAAACAAATAAAGAACACAAAATAACAGAAAATAAAAGACAAAATAAACACCAAGATCAGAATTCAAACAATTTCACTCAATGTTGATTTTAAAAACTAGTTAACCGTTGAATCCCCGGCAACGGCGCCAATTTGACAGACAAATTTTTAGCCTCTCTAAAAGAGCTAGCTATTGTCGTTAAATCTCTCTTCAAGATAATAAATTCCCTAAGTTTGCACTAAAAGAATAGCAAGAAACAAGGGGTCGAACCCACAGGATTAGCCTAGTTCTCTAGTTCTCAAATCAAAACACCCAATTACTCTTGTTCTATAAAATGTCATGGCAAAAAGTTTTCTTTTTTAAACTAAAGATCTAATTTTTATTTGGTTTTCTGAATAAACAAAGAAAGCAAATTGATTTTAGGATTAAGATTCAAGGATTAAAAGCATCTAGGATCATAATTTCACCACCCTATGTCATCTCTACTGGTTCATGGTATTAGGGTTGTCTGATTGAAAACATGTTAAACATAAGCCAAGGACAACAAATGGTCATTGAGGTCCTTTTAAGAGTTGTATGCCAGAATGGTCATCTAAACACACAAACATGCAAAGCCAATAAATCATACTTGCAAAAGGATAATGATCACACCAATTACAAATAAGTTATGAATCTCAATCCGCCCCAGACTAGGGCTAAAAATACCAAGGTGTACATCCAAAGATAGAACTTAAGCACAGATTCATAAAACATGCAAAACTCAATCATCCAAACCCAAATATTCATAAACACAGCAAAGCAACAAGGGGGCTACATTGCTCCCCTAGATTATAAGAACTACTCACGCATGATTACAAGCAACACCATAGCAATAAAGCTAAACATCTTCTTCTAATCCACGCGCGTAATAAGGCTTCAAATCCAAGCTCCAAAATCCGCGACGACTGCTGCGACGGCTGCGACGGTTGCTCTCCTAGGTCAATGAACAACCTCCAAGTCGTGGAGCCTCTCTCTCTCTCTAAAAACGTGTAGGGGGGTTAGGCATTGCATAGCAGAGGGCGTGGAGCTCTTATTTATAGAGTTTGGATGGGCCTTGAGGTGTGTACCCTAGCCCATTTATCAAAACGGCGTAGTTTTGATAAGTGACACTCCAAACTTTAAAATCTCTATCTTCCATCCACAATTTGGACACGGGCCTTCAGAAACAAATGATCAGCATGGAAAAATGATAGGATCGGTCCAAAAATATCTCTACACGTCAATTTGCACGTGATATGGTGAATTCACGTGCACCTCCAAATCAACTCAAACTTCTCCCCAAGCTTCCTTGCATCCTGTAGAGGCCTGAGAGGCAAAAATAGGCTTGCACGTGAAATGGGTGAATTCACGTGCAGCTCCAAATCAGCTCCAAATGCTCTGAAATTTCTGTGGTACGTAGAGGCCATAATTTTAAGCAATTTTGTGCTTGCACGCCAATTGTTTGAGGTCATCTACTATGTCAAAAGTGAGCTCCAAAATCTGCCAAAATAGCTTAAAAACGCATGTATTTGCAAATAGCATCTTCCTAGGGGTTAGAGCAAATATATATGATATATGAAGCAATAAGGCTCTAATCATGCTCTTAAACATCCTAAATAAACACTAGAATAACGGCATAAAATGCACGTTATCAAGTCTGTTGAGTGAAACGTGTGTTTATGAGTATCCAATAGTCACTGGGTTGATTCCAGAAAAAGAACAGGCAAAAACGATGACGAACAGTACTTTGTGCGAACTTTAGGGTCGAAGTTCGCAATCAGTGACTTCGCAGTCAGCAGCTTCGTTCCACAGCTTCGTTCCACAGCATCGCTCTGCAGCCTTGTTTCGCAGCTTCGCTCCGTAGCTTTGTTCCACAGCTTCGAGCTAGTGCGACTACATTAGACTGGACCACTGGACCATTCACATTGTAACCTTTAAGTCTTATACTTAAGTTACAATGTAAATAATGAAATACTCCCCTTTCGGATTCAAAGAAAAATACTAGAAAATTAATTTCCCACTCCTTCAAAATGTAAAAATTGGGATTTAGTGCAAAATCTCGGAAAAATCTAGTTTTTCGTAGAGGTGACTTTTTGGAAAATGGGGTTAGACATCTCAGAAAAATCCCCAAAAATTAGATTATCTTAGTTATGATATGGAGACCCAATGTCGGGACTTTTTATTGTAAGAAAACAACCGCTATGAGTATTTTCTTCCTTGGTCAAGGCATGAGGATCGATTTGTGAAGACTGTCCTCAGTTATAAAAGGAGTATTGTGAACCTACTGGGGTTAGCATGTTGGTTTGCGGATTTGGGGCTTGGACTCCACGATTTGTTTGTGTTCTCACCGTGAGGCACAGGTGGTGCCATGTGGTTGACATGACCCAGTGGACAATTGAATTACACACTGTTTATCGTATGATGTTTGTATGACTGTATGACTCATTATATGCATGTTGATATATGAGAAAGTACAGGATTACCCTTAATGTGTGACTGTATAAGTTTGCATATTTGAGACAGCACCCGCGGTATAGTCTGTATTGGTGCTAGTCACCTACCCCTTGACTTTTCGGGTGTGGGTAAGGGGAAGTCATGTTCCTGGTTCCGAGTACCCTAGAATCCGGGGGCGTGACAGTGTGCCATTATCGATTGTCTCGGATAGGGATACTCAGTTCACTTCGAAGTTTTGGCAGCAGTTACAGCGTGCGTTGGGCACCCGAGTGAACTTGAGTACAGCTGACCACCCTCAGACGGATGGCCAATTCGAGCGCACTATCTAGATCCTCGAGGATATGCTTCGTGCTTCTGTGTTAGATTTTGGTGTTTGTTGGGAGGCACACCTTCCCTTGGTGGAGTTTTCCTATAACAACAGCTATTAGGCTACGATAGGAATGGCACCATATGAGGCATTGTATGGACGACCTTGTCGCTCCCCTTTGTGTTGGGCCCAGGCTAGGGAGGCAGCTGTTTTAGGTCCCGATATGGTTCAAGAGACTACTGAGTTGGTTCAGCAGATTCGGCAACGGATGTTGACAGCTCAGAGTCTGCAGAAATCTTATGCTGATAGGCGGTGGCGACTGCTGTAATTCGTCGTAGGGGATTACGTCTTCTTGCGAGTCTCGCCACAATGGGGGCATAAGCGGTTTGGGCGAGGGTCCAAACTCTCACCTCGTTTTGTCGGTCCTTTTCCTATCATTACAATTGTGGGACCGATTACCTATCGATTGGAATCACCATCCGAGCTCGTGTTCATGACGTTTTCCATGTCTCCCAGTTGCAAAAGTATTACCCGGATCCTTCCCATGTGCTTGATTGGCGTGAGATCTAGTTAGCAGACGATGGTTCCATTCTGGAGGCACCAGTTCATATTTTAGACCGGTGGGAGCAGGTCTTGCGGGGCAAGACGATTCCGTTAGTTCGAGTTTTGTGGCGTCACCGCAATATGGAGGAGCAGACCTGGGAGCGGGAGAGTCAGATGCGTGCTCTTCACCCTGAGATGTTCGAGGACAAACAGTCCTGAGGTGGGGAGGATGTTAAGATCTTTACCATGCGTTAAGGTAGCTAACCTTGTTGTTTTTGTTTATTGTGCTTATGGTTGTTGATATCCTTGGTTGTGTGTGATTTGATGCGTTGTTGGTTATTTTGTTTATCATGCTAGTTGTAGCTAGGTTATGCATAATTATTTTAGCCTAGAAAGTGTTTCATTGAGGATGATTTGTCTTTTCGGGGATGAAAAGTCCTAAGGTAGGAAGGATGTAAAAACCCGTACCTGTGTGAGATTGAAGTTTGCCTCGAATAGAGTGAAGAAGGATGTTAATATTATTAACATAATTATTTAAGTAATTGGATTATTATTATTATTATTATTATTATTATTATGATAATTGTCGTTATGACTATTCTTATTATTCATGCAATTGAGTGCTATTATTGTGATTATTGTTGATGTAGATATGTTAATATTTAAAGCTTATCATTGTTATTATTATACATGATTATTTAATATTTAGAGTTAATCACTATAAGTATTTTAAGGTTATCATTATTAGTATTATTATAATCATCCTATTATTATTATTATAATTATTATTATTAGGTTTAATAACATATATATATATATATTATTTAGTATATAAGGGAGAGTAAAGGGTAGAAACCCTACATAGTGCGTGTGCAGTGCTTGGAAGGGAAGAGGGGTTGAAACATCGTGTTCCAGCGATCATTCGAATCTACATACAGGTAGGTGATTCTCGTTTCTTGATCCGTGAATACCCTATTGCATGAATGTGAACTGTAGAATTTTGTGGGTAGAGTCTATATGTATACTTTGATTATATATATATATATATATATATATATATCGTTATGTCGTCTCGCCATCTGTTCGTGCGCCGCACTATGGAGATGGAGGAAGGCGGCGACTACCGTGCTGCACGGAGGAGATAGAGGAGAGAGATAGCGGCAATGGCGACCTTAATTTAAGTGTAATGTGTGTGTGTATATATATATATATATATATATATATATATATATATTGTAACTTGTAAATTGGTAAAGAAAAATGTAAGATTAATTAGTGTGGGGCTTAACAAATTGTTGATAGAAATTACAAAATTTTTGGGTTTGGTTTGATTAGTTTTGATTGAAATTAATGTTGTATGAGCTTACCATTGATTGTTGGTGTTAAAATTGTCATTTGTAGCATGTTATTATTATGGTTTGGTCAATTAAATAACCTGTGTTGTGATGTAATGATTTCTAATTTTAGATTAATTACTTATTGATTATGTGTGTGAAATTGGTGGTAGAGTTGGTTGGGTTTATCGTGGGTCCCATAAAGGGCTGGCAAGAGGCCGTAGGTCTCCTATGTGGCGGGTTGTCGTTTGGGACACCACAGGTCCCACATATGGGTGTGGAGATACTTTGAATACTTGGAGTTAGTGGCGGGAATCCCATGGATGGATGAATTACTAGTGTGAACCATTATGACTATATTATGGTATGATGTCTTATCCTGTGATTCGATATAATTTAACTGTGATAGAATATGACACTACACTGGCACAAGCATACACTAATCATATAGACCTAGGGTTTTATGTACTAGGGTAGTGGAGATGGGGATCATCTACTGGGCATTCGTGCTCACCCTACTTTGTTTCCATTTCCTACAGGTTGTAGGGAGTAGCTGGTGGAGCCGTAGCGAAGCAGATCGGGATATCTTTGGTGTAGGATCCATTCTACTGACTGTTTGTTTTGCTATTTATTTATTTTATTTCCCGGACTTTGGTCCATGGCAGTTGTATGAACCTGATTGGTTAACTTTATTATGTTTTATCATGAGTGTTGATTGATTTTAGTAATGTTAACTGCACTATTATACGTGTTTCCTCTCTTGAATATTTTATTAGATCATTGGTAAGTATCACTCTAGCTCTGTTGTAGACTTGTATAGAATTGGGTTGGTCACTAATCCCCTCAACTCCTGTAGTGTGGGCGTGGGGAAGTCACGTTCCATGTTACGTTGTTTTTAGGATTTGGGGCATGACAACATCGCCACTCTTACAATAACTAAGGCTGCATCGACCAGGTCTTCACATAAAAATCCATCTTAGCTCCTTTCAAATAATTTGGTTTCCAGGGCATTGCCCCAAAATCCCCGCAAGGGGCGCTGCCCCATTGACCCCTGCTCGCTGACCGGGTAGCAAGAACCCCGCCGAGGCACTATGCCCTTGGACTCTCGTTAACCGTCTGGACAAGCGTTCTTGTCCAAATGCACAAATGGCTAATGTTGGACCCCATTTTGTCCGGATTGGACATACTAACCATTTGCACATTTTATATCTATCCTCCCATGCCATGTATCTCATTGAACAGGTCTGTAAAGCTCCCCCACCATCAAAGAGTCACTCCTAGGTTTTTGAGCCGATGTTAAATTCCAATTCACACGTGATGGATACGCTATGACAAGAACAGGGAAGCCAAAAATTGAAGACCACTATTAGAAGTCCCTGAAGTGCCCCAAGGCCAACATCAGGTGATAGAGGGTGAAATTTGGAGACTAACGCACTTGACCGCACTTAATTCCGATGTAAAACGAAGAAGTTATGGCCGAAACAATTATCGTTGGAAAACGTCAAACTCGCCAAAAGACGGTCAATGCCCTTGGTTAAACTGCTCGGAAAGGTGACTATACGAAATCCTCCAAAATATCTATTTAGGCAAATACGGGTCTTCCTAAACAATCCCCAAAAGGTCGTCCATTTCTGCATTTTGGATGGGGGTAAAAAGGTAATTAAAAGTTGAAAAAAAAAATTTGAAGACTCGTAGACTCGAAGCCTCATAGACTCGAAGCCTCGAAGCCTGCCTTCGACTTGGTGACACTTCGACCCGTTGACTGTTGACCTTCGACCCACCGACCTTTGACCCTACCGACACTTCGACCCACCGACCTTCGACCCTGCCGATACTTCGACCCTACCGACACTCGACCCTTTGACCTCTGACCTTCGCTGTTTGGCCTTATCTCCGCGGTCACTCTCCCACATTATTCACGGGACGCATTTTTATTACCTGACAATTGTCAGAGATGCTTTTCAACGCCTGTCAGACACATGTGCTCACAAAAAAAATGAAGAAACAATCACATGCTGCCCCATTTTATGCACAGGTCGTCCAACCACCAGACAAAAGTCAGAATCTTACAATTAAAAATGCTAGCATTCATAATAGAGCAATAAATGCATAATAATGACGGTCCAACCAAATTGAGCCAACCCCTTTAAAAGAAAGTCTCTGATACGAAAAAAAAAAGGAGAAGACCTAGAGAACGCTCAGATTACACCCAGAAAAAAGAAAAAAATCTCTAACCTAAAAAAAACAGCTGCTGCCATTCTCTATAATTTCACCCAGCTCCCTCCTTCAAAAACACAAAAAGGTAACCACATAGGCCGATTCCTCCTTCTTTCTTTTATATTTCCACTACCTTTCCCCTCACCTTTTTTCACAACCATACATACTCCTTCTCCTTCTCAAACCCAAAAGTTTCTGAAACAACATTCTCATCTCCCCAGTTTCATTTTCGTTCCTTTTTTTTTAGCAACAAATATCAAAAAAACAAAAAAACAGATCCATTCGCAATTCTTGCCAGCGGTACCTAGCTTCTAGCTCGATTCCGACCGACAATCTTGGAGTCTCGCCCTCCTGCCAACGTCGCTGCTACCGGAATTCCAAGCTAGAGCCCAAGTCGGTTTATTTATTTATTTATTTATTAAATCTTTATGTTATTTTAATTTGTTCCTGTTTTACTTCATGTATTCATTTATTATTATGTTGTTTTTTATTATCTTTTAGTTGTTTTAATACATGATTGTAATTTGTAATAGCAAGTAAAAAAAAAAGAAGCTGAGAGAGTAAAAAAAATAAGAGAAAAAGAATCATGCCAAAAAAAAGAGAAAAAAAAAGAGAGTGAGTTTGTTATTCTATTGGTGGATGTTACCTGCGCACATAACTTTTATGTTGATATATGTTCTTTTTTTATTATTAAAAACATGTGTTAGTGCTTAGTTTTACCCCTGTCAAACCACAAAAAAAACTCCAAAAACAAAGCAAAACAAAATAAATACAAAAAAACGTTCTAAAAAAAAACCAAAAAAGTGGTTTTTAAACAAAAAAAAACATATTTCAATTTTTAGGACTTCAATAAAAAACAACAAACAAAACAAATAAAACGTTTTTAACAAAAAACAAACAAACCACAAAACATTTTTAACAAAAAACAAAAAACAAAAACAAAAAACAAAAACAAAAAAAGAGGCATTAGGATTTCGTTTTCCACTTCAAACAAAAAAGCAAAATAAAACTTTTAGGATTCCCTTTAGAAATTTAGGGTAAATCAATTTTTAACCATAACTTTAACAAATAACTTAGCTAAATAAAAACATAGACCTTCTACGAAACTCAATCCAATTACAGCAGTAACGATAAATAGAAAACCTCCATTCCAAAAATAGATACCGAAAGGGCACTGTATGGGTGTTAATCCTTCCCTACACGTAACCAACTCCCGAACCCTTCTTAGATAACGCAGACTACACTTTACACTACTCAAAGTAGAGGCTATCCAACTATACCCCAAAAACAGTTGGTGGCTGTCATGCCCCAGATATCCCAACACCGAGAAACCGGTTAGTGATGCCCCATGCCTCGCACCCAGGAGGAGAAGGGGTTGGTGAGTGGTCACCTAATAGGGCTCCCTCTTGGGTGCTGCCCCAAACATATCACAATCTCACACATGACATACACAAACCACATGATATAATACTCCATGTAATAAAACTGAGTCACATAATAAATAGGGTCACCAGCCCCTAACCACGGTGTTTCAAATAAGTACACCAATCTCAAGCAAATACAAGAGTCTCCGTCTCATGAATTACAATATATTAAAGAGAACAATAAAACAACACTCATGCATCCACGATGTGACAATCTCCTAACGCCTGCTAGGTCCTACAGAAAAAGGCATTAAAGGTGGGTGAGCAAACCACAGCTCAGTAGGGGTTATGTCTCCCTGGACCAACCCAACATCTCCTCCACAAATGTTCTATGCAGATATGTGCAGTGTAGTGTAATTAAAGTACAATGAAATACACACAAGACATTCACAGGAGGTTCCCTCAATGGAACCTCAATGTCCCATGTCCATCTCATGGACTGTCCCCTCACTGGACCTCATATCTCATGTCCAATCCAGGACTGTCCCTTCGTTGGGACCTCATATCTCATTTCCAATCTAGGACTGTCCCCTCACTGGAACCTCATATCTCATGTCCAATCCAGGACTGTCCCCTCACTGGGACCTCATATCTCAAACATAAGCATGATAACGAAATACACAATTTAACTCATGGAACATCTCTATTTAAGCATAACAAATCACACACATGTTCAAACTCACATTACACCTCAATACAGATCAAGGACATCTCTATCACATGTTCTCAACGCAAAACACACACACACACACACACACACACACAACATATATATATATATATATATATATATCTACATAAATCCACGCATGTCTCACAATCACACATCACAATACAAACTCCCCGCAATCGTCATCTCAAACAATTACAACTCATAAAACGGGTTCGAGGAGATAGAACCACCTACCTTAGATCCGATTGTGTTAGGGTTTGGAAATCAAGAAATTGGATGATCCTCCTTCCTCCTTGCTCCTCTCCAATGGCGCCTCCCGATTTCAAGAATGCACCCACAACGATTGTACAGACGACAATCTCTCTCTCTCTCTCTCTCTCTCTCTCTCTCTCTCTCTCTCTCTCTCTCTCTCTCTCTCTCTTTATCGGCGGCTACGGAAAAAGAACCCTAAAATCGAAAGACAAAAGTCATATTGAAAATACATTGTCACAGAGGCGACGTCGACCCAAAAACAGGAGGGACCGACCCACATCGACCACCCTTCTCGCGTCGACCAGGCCTTAACGTCGACCAAAACTCACATCGCATCAAGTCGATCTCAAGCTGGATCGACCACGTCGACCTCACATCGACCCACGTCGAACATTTCTCGCGTCGACCAATACATATGGAAAAGCTCTCGGGAAATTGCTCTTGGTCGACCTCAACCACACATCGACCTACGTCGAACAAGAATCTCGCATCGACCACACACAAAAAAAAGACTAATTCATCCAAGCCCAAACACGTGTCGATACAAGATAAGACACCTCACAACCTTTAACTCTCAGGACTAGGACACGGGTCCTCACAGTGGCAACTTTGAATTTCTCACCATTGGTTTAGTTTGAGCCCACCCCAAACGGGCCCGGACAAAAACCAATGATGACAGCTAACTCCTCAAATCCCAAATACGGGTCATTACACAAACCCTAAATAAAGTACAAGAACAAACAAAGGGTACTTAGACTACAAATCTCCCATATGATTTCTTTTGGATTGGGATAGAGACAAGCAGATAGAAATAGAGATGAAAAAAGGAAATAGGTGGATAGAGAATGAGGGTCATCACTGGATAGAGAATGAGGGTCACCAGCACACACATAACTTTTATGTTGATATATGTTTTTTTTTATTAAAAACATGCGTTAGTGCTTAGTTTTACCCCTGTCAAACCACAAAAAAAACTCCAAAAACAAAGCAAAACAAAATAAATACAAAAAAATGTTTTCAAAAAAAAAACAACCAAAAAAAGTTATTTTTAAACAAAAAAAACATATTTCAATTTTTAGTACTTCAATTAAAAAAAACAACAAACGAAACAAATAAAACGGTTTTAACAAAAAACAAACATACCACAAAAAGTTTTTTAACAAAAAATAAAACAAAAATAGGCATTAGGATTTCATTTTCCACTTCAAACAAAAAAACAAAATAAAACTTTTAGGATTCCCTTAAATTTAGGGTAAATCAATTTTTAACCATAACTTTGACAAATAACTTAGCTAAATAAAAACATAGACTTTCTACAAAACTCAATCCAATTACGGCAGTAACGATAAATAGAAAACCTCCATTCCAAAAATAAATACCGAAAGGGCGCTATAGGGGTGCTAATCCTTCCCTACACGTAACCAATTCCCGAACCCTTCTCTGATAACACAGACCACACTTTACACTACTCAAAGTTTAGGGTATCTAACTGTACCCCAAAAACAGTTGGTGGCGACTCTAAATTTCTCACCATTGGTTTAGTTTGAGCCCACCCCAAACGGGCCCGGATGAAAACCAGTGATGACAGTTAGAGACTCTGTTGGGGACCTAAAACTTTAAAGAGTTAGTTCTAGCACTAGGAATAGGAGGTTATTTTATTTTTGTATATATTTAACTGTTAGTTGTGATTATGATTTATTTATACACTTTAACTGCCATAATAACTGGCATTTTGTTTACTCAACTATAATTGTGATTTCTTTATATGCTTTAACTGCCATTTTTTAAACTGTAATTGTGATTCATTTATACACTTTAAACTACCATGATAGTTGCTTTATTGCTTTCCCTACATGTTACATTCACGCATAACCCTATACCCAGGTTTATCACAATTTAGGTTAGCGAGATTCAGTACGGTCCCAGCGCGTTGATCATTATCCGCAATGGAGCCTCGGATTCCTCACTCAAGCTTGAGGTTCTTTTAAGGCACGTCATTTTAAGACCCCCCCCCCCTCCGGTAAATCCTATGGGGTACGGAGCCCTCTATTGAGGAAGTTTGGAAATCAACGAATAAGATAGGTGTAGCAATAGAAGCCCATCAGGGGCATTGACCCACATGTTGTTTGCTCATTCCATGTCATGCTAACCTTTGTTTTGTAGGGTAGTCCTTGAGCCATCTCTTACATATATTATTATTAGTTTATTCCTTTATCCTGCTTATCTACCTTGATATGTGTTTATGTGTTTAACTGCCATCCTAACCTGTCATCATGCATAACATGACATTCATATAGGCATGGCAACTTTCAATCATCTCCTAAAAGGCCTTCAGGATAAGGAGGCTATCGCGGTGGTGGCCCAAGCATCTGGGGACATCCCACTGCACCTTGGAGATTTTCCACCAGAAGAAACCCATAAGGTAGAACATATTATCATAGAAGATCAGTTGGTCTACACTAAAGAGGTACAAAGGATATAGAGCCAGTGGTCGGACGAAAGGAAAAGCATATATATATACAACAGTTTGGGGATTCGCTCCATGTGACCGAGCTACTAGCCGATAAGGATATGCTTGGGGCAGCCATATATTTCTGGGAGCCTCAACGGCGGTGATTTGACTTCAACGGCATAGATCTTGTTCCCACAATAGAAGAATACAGAAGATTATTGGATATCCCCATGAAAAACAAAATGAAGATCTATCTACCGGAGCCTAGAAGATCATGTCGAAGGGCCTTTGCTGAGATAATGGGAAAGCCAGTATGGGACTCACCGGCGGCCACAACCTATGGTGGGCGGGAGTATCTTCCGTGGGCAACAATCAAAGAAATGATATAGGCTGCAACAGAAGCAAGGGCGCACAAATTGATTACACTAGTTATATATGGGCTAGTCATTTTTCCGAGGATACCGGCCCACATTGATGGAGCAATTGTAGATTTGGTCCAGCAGGTGCTCAAAGGATGTGACCCTACTCCTGCTATATTGGCTAAAACCATTCGATCTCTTACTTATGTGAGGAGTAAAGGCTCGGGACAGTTCATGGGGTGCCTGCCTCTCCTATGTACCTAGCTGCAAGGTCATTTCCCTTGTAATGTCCTTCGTTTTCCTGCTCTTTACCAGGTACCAGCCACAACACTACTGGATATTCTGCTCAGCAAGTGGAACCTACCTAAAGACTTTGAAAGCTAGAAAAAGAAGATAGAGAACCTCACAGAAGATGACATTACTTGGACTGCTCCTTGGATGCCAGTGGTCTCTATAACTTATAGTTGCGTGGGCTACAATTGGGTCCCACTCCTAGGTCCTTGGGGAGGAACTGCATATGTACCACTGTAGGGTGGAAGACAAGTTCTGTATCATTAGATTATCCCTGTGCTATTCGGCATGGACGATTGTGACTTCACCTACAGTAGAACCATGCTTGCAGAAAAAGGCAAACAGATGTATCAGGCATAGTCCACCCCACACAAGATCCAACCCAATAGTCCAAAACCTGGTGTTTATCCCGCATACATATCTTGGAAGGCACAACACAACCCACAACTTACTATAGACATGAAGGCTATCCTCCAGGAGAATCAGACTCTAAGGCAGCAGATCCGAAGGCTAGAAGCGTCTTTAGAAAGAGCTCTTCAGAGGTTGCAGCTGAGGCAAAAACAGGTAGAGACCATATTAAAGCAGAGGGAGGAAGCAGGTGAGCGACCACCCCAAAGGAAGAGGCGCCGGGCTACTTAAGGAGATGACTGGAAGTTTGCTTTAAGATCATGTAGCCATAGCTCTCATCTGCATGTCATTTTCGCATTGTACTGTATGTTTGTTTGAAAATGTTTGGAATAAAGTCATTTGTTTCTCTAACCCTTCACATAGTCATTCATGCATATATGCATCTAAAAATTGAAAATCAAGCAAAAATTACCTTGCCCCCAAGTCAGTAGCTGCCTTTCTCCAGGATTGCGCACTCTTACAACCTCAGATCCCGACGCAATCAAATACAACCACCGCAACCAATGGCAGAAGAAACAGAAAAAACAAACTCATGGGTTTAGAACAATCACAACAAGCCTTGCAGGGGCAAATGACTTTGATGATGGACATGCTCACCAAATTGACTGAAGAAAGAGAAAGAATCTCGGCAAGAGGAACCCCGACAGGGGGAACTACTAATCACCATCAAGAGCAGGGGCAGGAAGCAGTTCAACCACCCAATCTGGCTCCAAGCCAGGCACCTACCTATCATCCTGCTATGGCACAACCCCCAACTCCAAATTAAACTCACTTCACTATGCCCGCATCGGAACATGCAATGGAGGTAATGGGGTCTCCATGCCAGTTCCGAAGGAGGACATTGAGTCCCCTGCCATAAGACGACTGGAGGAACGATTGAAAGCCGTAGAAGGCATCGATAGCTATGGCATGACCCACCCACAAGACTTATGTTTGGTCCCTGGAGTGGTGCTGCCACCAAAGTTCAAAATGCCAGAGTTTGAGAAGTTCAACGGGACCCGATGTCTGAAGACACATCTAGCCATGAATTGCCAAAAGATGGCAGCCTATGCAGGTAAAGATAAGCTCCTCATGCATTGTTTCCAGGAAAGTCTAATTGGGGCATCCCTCCACTGCTACTTTCAATTGGATGGTAACCGTATCAAGACATGGAAGGAACTGGCCACCTCCTTCTTGGCCCAATACAAGCACGTCATCGAGCTGGCACTAGATCGACTAACCTTACAGTGAATGGAAAAGAGATCCAATGAAAACTTCAAAGATTATACACGAAGATGGAGAGAGACTGCTATGGAGGTCCAACCTCCCCTTACAAAAAGAGAACTCACTACTCTTTTTATTAACACGCTAAAAGGCGTCTACTACGAGAAGTTGATCGGTAACGTCTCCAGCAGCTTTGCAGGCTTGGTCGCATCCGGTGAACGTGTAGAAAGTGGGATTAAAGGAGGAAAGCTAAAGGGTGATATGGCAAAGGCATCAAAAAGGTCTCAACCACCGCCAAAGAAGAAAGAAGGTGAGAGCAACCTCGTATATCAATTGAACCAGGCGATGTAGCCGACATTCTACCAAGCACTAGGGTACTACCAAGGATCACCAGTGGCCGCCTACACTGCATCTGCACCACCTCCCCAATTCATGCCATACTTCCCGCAAGGAGGGGTTCCATTTCCATATCCCATAGTACCTAGCTCATTTCAACCAAGAGCGCCATACCCAGAGCAACCAAGGCCAGCAACTCATGAAGGACCAAGAGCCTGTTTCTAAGGAAAGGGGCAACCGAGGGCCTAGACCCAGCAAGCAGGAGCGAATCAGGCTCCTCATCGACCACGACAAGAGTTTGACCCTATTCCAATGACTTATGCGGAATTATACCCCAAGATTTTAGAGGCAAGGATGGTAACCCCTACACCCTTGGGAGAAATAAAGTCTCCTCCCCCGGCCTAGTACAAGCCAGATGCCAGATGTGAATATCATGCAGGTGGAGCTAGACATGATATCGAAAATTGTATGACATTCAAAAGGAAGGTTCAGGCATTGAAGGATGCGAAGTGGCTACACTTTTCTGCACTAACTGGGATGCCAAATGTGAACAACAATCCTCTCTCAGAACACTCCAACAATATTGTTAGTATCGAGAATGAAGGATGGCTGGAGAAGGTCTCCCAAGTACAAATGGAGAAAACATATTTGTTTACCCTACTACAGGAACATGGGTATATATTGCTAAAGACACGCCAGAGGAAGGAAAGGGAACAGATGGGGAAAAACAATGCCCTTATCATAAGATGTCCCGGGGACATGACATCACAGAATGTAGTGAGTTTTCCGAGGTGGTGCAAAAACTCATGGATCAAAGGATAATCGAATTCTCCAGGGAAGAGACAGACAATCAAACCCACATGATCCAAGGAGACATGTCACACCAACCATCATGGGTGCCAACCCCCATTGTCTTGAATGTTAAGACTCCAAAAATCTCATTACTACCTCATGGAATTACACCTCTCACCATACGTGTTCCTGCCCCTTTCCCCTACAAGATAGATAATGCAGTCCCATGGAACTACAACTATGAGGTAGTTCAGGGAGCCACCGCAGCAGAAAAGAAAACCCGGAGTGGTCGTGCTTATGCCCCTGATATGGTTGACAAAGCAAAGAAAGAAAAAGCTACTGAACCAGACATTGAGCTAACACTGGAGGTAACAAAGAAAGGAGCACCAGTCACTGAAGAAGAGACAACAAAATTTTTGAAACTCATGAAGCAGAGTGAGTATAACATTGTGGATCAGCTAAGTCGACAACCGGATCGTATCTCATTGCTCTCATTAATGATGGATTCCCAACCTCACCGGGAAGCACTAATGAAGGTTCTGAGCCAAGCCTATGTTCCTCCAACCATCTCGGTGGCAAAAGTGGATGGACTCACTAGTAACCTCATTATGAACAACGTCATTAGCTTTGGAGATGACGAGCTGCCCCAAGAACGAAAGAGGCATATAAAAGCTCTGCACATCACAATCAAATATAAGGAGCACACCATAGCTCGAGTACTTATCAATAACGGCTCTGCCATGAACATTATGCCCTTATATATACTGCAACAACTGCTGGTCGACACATCCTATATGCGCCCTTGTACAATGAAGGTACGGGCATTCGATGGAGGCAAACGTGATGTGGTGGGAACTCTAGATATTCCACTCCTAATTGGGCCAGTGACTTTTATAGTGGAATTTCAGGTGATGGACATTACGCCTTACTATAGTTGTTTATTGGGAAGACCTTGGATCCACATGGCAGGAGCAGTGCCGTCAAGCCTCCATCAAAAGATGAAATTTGTGATGGGAGATCAACTCATTAGCATCTCTGGGGAAACAAGCTTCCTGGTCACCAAGCCAGCATCAGTCCCTTATGTTAAAAACAACGAAGATGTACCAGAATGCTCCTATCGGGCGTTTGAGATGGTAAATGTCACTTCTGCCCTAAGCCATTATCTCTCGAAGGCAGCAAGAATGGTTTGCTGGTCTCTGGTAGCCTAAAGGGGGGAGGGGGGGGGGTGAATAGGCTAAAATCAAAAACTCTTTCCTCACATTTGTAACACAATCTTGTTAAAGGATATAAAATTAGTGCAGAAGATAACCAGATAGTGGAAGTACTTTGCTTTATTATCAGATGATAATTATAACAAAATAAGCAGCAGTTAGCTGATTACACTAGCACTCGGCTTTACAATTTCACACACTGCGTTACTAATCTCTATAAGATCTTGTACAATAACCTTTCTCACGCGCGTATCAGTTTTCCTTTGTATGTGTACACTTTTTTTAATGTACAACACTACAGATGTATATATAGACATCCTAGGAATCTATCTTGGAACTGTATTTTCCAAGCACTGTGTAAACATTAAGTTCTTCTCGGAAATTGCTTCTGCTACAACTGCTTCGGATGTGGAGCTCGAGATATTGGAAGCATAAGTGAATTGAATTACTCGATTCCAATTACATTTGGGACTGCATCCACATCTCTGAGTGGTCCACGTGTAAGACAGTTTAGATCTTTAATGAGTTTGTCTTACATCGGAACGCAGCGAGCTGATATCATAAATGCGGTATTGACGAGTTGAAGTAACGTCCTTTTGATCTGATGTATTTTCCTTACTCTGTATCAATGAGGTTCAGATCCTTACTCCATATTAGTTATTGCTTACTCCGTGTACATGAAGTCCTGAAATCCTTATTCCGTGTCAGCGCTTCCTTACTCCGCATAAAGTAGATATGTGGAATCCTTATTCCGCATCAGCGCTTCCTTACTCCGCGTGAGTTCCTTACTCCGCTTGAGTAATGATTCGGATTTCTTATTCCGCATCAGATGTCCTTACTCTGCATCAGTCATTTCTTACTCCGCTCGAATAAAAGACTCAGATTCCTTAGTCCGTATCTTCTTTTCCTTAGACAGCTGGAGTGAAAGACTTAATTCTTTTTCTGCAACAAATCTCTCTTACTCCGTACGAGGCGTAGACTCGGATTCTCATTCCGCATGAAATGACTTAGTCCAATCAACAATAAGAGTGTGGAATCCTTAGTCCTTTTGACAAGTGATTAGTTCGTATGAGAGAGTCCTAACTCCGGATGAAGACTTGGTTATTTACCAAGTGTTTTACGACACTCATGATGACCCGGATCAGGATTATATATCCTGTCCTTTGCTTTGCTCTTACAGGAGTAGGTCAGGATAATAGTTTTATCTTCTACACAGACTTAAAATAAACATGAAACAACTAAAATCAAATTACATTAGGTTTGATCCACATCATCCAAATTCTAGGTATGATCCAATAATCTCCCCCAATATGGATGTGCCAAACCCTTTATAATCTGATCCAATTAGGCAGCAAGATATATATAGAGATAAGGATAAATAAAAGAAATTTTCACTATGTCAGCAATAGTAATACAAAGTAAGCCTTAGTACAAAAGTTATACTAAGAATTGTAAGGCTTACTATACTTAAAGATTTTAGTTGCTGCCTGCTCCCTAGCCGCTTAGACTGTTCTTTAGTGCACAAGAAAAAATAATTCCAGTTGGGATCATACTTCAAAAGGTGCTTAATAAAGTAACAGACATTGGCTCCACAGCTTTCTCCGTCAGGTTGTTGGGGAACGTCTCCTTTGCTCAGAATTGTCGAATTGAGAAGAGTATTGGGAGGCAGAGGAGGTTGGCCAATTGATTCGAAGAGTCCACTCTGTCTGACAGCATCTGACAGAGTCCGGAGTAGTGGTCCGAGTTGGCTTTTTCTCATCTGGTGTCTCACAACCTGATGGGAGTCGTGCAAAACAACTCTCCTGTCCTTGATAGAGAAGACTGCGAGCATGTGATGAGGAGTGCTGATCCTGTATGGAATGAGAACAGTTGTAAGATTTTTCCATGGCTTACTGTTCTCAGCTGTTCCATTTATAAGGGTCTGAATGAAATCCATTTCAGGAAGGTAGTGATCAAGCCAGCAAGGTAGGATATCAAACATATGCTCATCTTGATACAAGGTGGGAAACAACCTCATCTCTTCCTTTACCGCCAAGGTGAAGTTGTCAATATCCTCAGTAGAGAATTGTCCTTTCTCCGACAGTAGGGTGCTTATGTCTTTAGGGGAGAAAGGGGACAGAGATGACAAACACCTTTTTGGGGTAGAGGGAGCAGCACTCGCATATGCTAGGATGGCTGCAAGTACACGCCCATCTGTATCATATGGATCAAATTCCACATATGATGGGAGAAACGTGACTTGCAGAGCCTGATCAGAAGAGGAGGGAGCTGCAGTGGAGGAGCTGGGACAATCAGAAGGAGCAGGAGCAGCACATGGATGGTCCATAGAAGCGACTGCGTTTGGGAACCGGGAGGCCCGGAGGAAGGCTGAGTATAGGTCTTCGGCTTCGGCTGGGAACGTCAGTAGTGTCAGGAGTAGTAGTGCCAAGAGCAGAAGTAGAGGGAGCTGGATCAGATGAGACATTCTCCCCCGGTTTGGCAGATCGGCGAGGAGGGCGAGAGGGACGACTCACAACCTGAGTCAGATCCCGGACAGAGGTGGAGAGGCCCGAAAGAGATTGGGCGATAAGGTCCAGCTTCCGATCCAGGGAGAGAGAGGAGTTGGAGAGAGCGGGAAGAATCTGGGTCCAGATTTCATCAACTTTGTCAGCAATGACCTGGGCTCGGGAACGATTGTCCTCCGCAATACGATCCAGCTAAGCAGAGACCGCAGCTTCAGATAGGATCATGGAAAATGAGGGACGGCCAAAGCCAGAGGCAGGAGCCTTGGAGGACTCCCCCGCATGTAGAGGGGCAGGGGTGCGCAGTGCGGAGGAGTCAGCAGGTGGAGAGAAGGATGAGGGAATAGCAGCAGCAGCAGGTGTAGTGGAGCCACTCTGACCGGAGAGGTCAATGAGAGGAATGTCCACAGGAGAGGAGGGACCAGCCTCAGCAGGGATAGGAGTCCGTGCGTCATGAGCAAGTCCAGAAGAGGCAGCATCAATTGGAGGTGCGGCCTGAAGCAGAGACGACGTGAGAAAGCCGTGTTCAGTGTTCCAAATAAGCATAGCTTCCGGGGTTTGGGAATGTTTGGTGTAATACACCCGGAGAGTAGATTCAGGGATGTCGGCAGTGTGAGCGAGACTGAAATGGAGCCAGCAGTTAGTCAGAATATCGGTGGGAAGATGGTCGAGGTAGTCGTGAGGGTCAACACGGTGTGCTGGAAAGGCAGCTGGAGGAGAGGTAGGCATGTCAGCAACTGCAGCAGTCACCGGAGAGGTGGTGCAGGAACACCAGCAGCAGCATCGGCAGTAGCAGCAGGAGAGATAACAACAGGGGCATTAGTAGGAGGGGCGGAAGAAACAGTGTCATGAGGAAACGGCTGAGAGGGCCCTGCAGCATCACGAACACTATGCTGCGAACTGCAGGATCGTGCCGGAGCGGCAACGGACCGGATGCGTGAAGACCGGGAGCGGAGCTAACCTCGTGACCCAAGCTGGGGGCGGGATCACCAACGGAACTATCGTGATATTCCGATACAACAACGTGTGCATGAGAGACAGGAGGACGGCGGACAGTAAGCGTCCCATCGGAGGTGAGATGACGAAAGTAAAAATTCTGCGGGAAGGGAATCGTCAACTGGTCCTGGAAGTGCTCGGGGCGCAGATGTCGGAAAAGGTGGGAGAGAATCCGTCCGAAAGACGAGTTCCGCTTGCCATTCCACATAATCCGAAAAAGAGAATCGCCCCAGTCTAGAGGCAACTGCTCAAAGACCACGTACATCGCCAAGAGCAAATCGTATGGGACTAAGTCAAGCATCGTAGAGCGAGCCAGTAAGCACTAACTTAGTATGGTGGCCATACAACGGTAGGGGCCTTGAAAAGACTTCAGCTTGTATTCCTTCACTTTAGAGGGACATCCCATGGCAGTAGCCATGGTTGAAGTGCTCGGCCGGAAATCACTGCTGCTGGGGAGATGGAAGGTGTCACGAATCACTTGAGGAGTGATCTTAATGGGTTTTCCTTGGATACCAGAGACAATCGAGTGGTCACGGGATTCGAAGTGCTCATAGAAAGATCGGACGTCTGAGATGAGAAGATCAACAGGAGCAAAGACGATGTCGAGGAGACCACTGGAGGCTAACAAGGAGCGAACCTCCTCGAGCCAGGCAGGAGGGTCGAAAATGCCGGCCTAATCGACAAGATGGCCAGGAACAATGCCATAGAGAGCGGAAGATGCCATTGAAATTTGAATATTGAAGGAGAAGGAAAGGGAGGTCTTTGGTGAATAGAGAGCAATGAAGATTTAGGGTTCTGAGTAATGAAAGCGATATCCTCGCACTCATGTGAGAGTTCACTATAAATAGGACCCATTCCGTGGAAGCCAGCGGGTCTCGGGTTTAAGCGAGATGAGCAGTGATCCGCTTGACAATCCGATGTCATTAGACTTGATGTATTAGCGCTGCCGAGTAAACTAATGATGTGGAGGCCATGCTAACCATTCAAATGACAACTGTATTCATACTGCCGAATTTTGAAAAGACAAATTACAGGGCTCGAGACGTGCATTTAATGAACCATCATTAGTCCTCCTCAAAAAGATGCGATGTAAGATAATCACTTAGTTTATCGCGAATTGAGAATTCCAAGATTTAGGAGGAAACAAACCGACTCTCATCCGGGCTTGATAGTGTACGTGTGAACTATATCCAGATGATAGACTGACTGTCCGTAAAAGCTGAGTACTGATTAAGAATGATTCCTTTGCTGTCTTGGTGTTGAGGAAATAAGAAGTACCACAACACTTCAAATCCGAGACATCAAAACAAGATAGAGCATTGAAGTGCAAAACGAATCCGAACCTGTAGCTAAAAACATAAACTAAAGAAACAGTAGACTAACAGGTTGAGTTAGTACGGATATGGATCAAATTGTCTTGGTGAGAACATCATAATCCAAACTAAAAAGAGACAGAACTTATGCATATGGAAGAATAGTAACAAGACACATACATATGAATTATGGTCAAATTATTGAAGAAAATGCATATGACAGTTGATAAACACATAAGTTCATATAGGTCAATATAGCGAAACCTTCATACTGACAGTGATAGCTAAGATAAATTAAAAATCATATGATTTTCTCAAGTTAGGATTCATGAGTAAAACTGGAAATATGAACACATGGCAAAAGCAGGCAGATGATTGTTCGATTAAAATGCACAATTGAGGAAACAAAAACATCCAGCCATGCCATAATTCCGATTCATCATTGCATGTCCAGTCAGATCTGGAAGTGAAAGTTTAGAGGAAGGAGCATCCGAGACATAAAAAGGGTCATTACAAAGGTAATAAGTGAAGCTTTTGCTCCCCCTTAGATCATGCGATCCTCTCAGTGAAAGACTCCCCCTCAGATAGACAGCCAGGAAAGAGATCATGAGACATATACGAGGGGTATTACTAGATTTATTAATAAAGCATTTTCTCCCCCGTAGACCATGCGATCCTCTCGGTTGACGTTTCCTGCTTAGAGAAAGTTAACGCTGTCTACCCTTTTAGGAAACTACACTTCAGAAGCTGATCAGACGGCGACTGCATATACATCCGCCAAACATTCCGAGCTTACCCATTTCATATCTTCAACTATACATGATAATAAAGCAATCTAAATGAACCAGCATTTATCATGTACTGGAGAATGAGAAACAAGATCATGAAATCTTAAAAAGATTATTCATATAAGTTTTAATCAAGTTGGCTTAAACGACTTCAGTCGGGAAACGCAAGCATCCTCCCATTACAAAACTTTGGTATTTATCAGACGCATAAGACACTTTAAGCAGTAAGTATGATCAAAAATTAAATTCGGTATGAATCCTTTACTTTCAATAAACGCACAATGCATGTTCTGAAGACATACTATTGATTGATTTAAGTGAAGCTATGCAGAAAAGTCAAGCATACCTAATCGGAAGAGTAGTTCAGAAAATCTTGCATCAGGTAGGGGCTTTGTAAGAATGTCTGCCAGTTGATCTTCAGTAGCAACATGTTCTATAGATATATTCTTTTTGAGAACATGATCGCGAATGAAGTGATAATTGACCTCAATATGCTTCGTCTTTGGGTACATGATAGGATTGTTACTTATAGCAATTGCACTAGTGTTGTCGCAGTAGAGTGGAATAGATGTCATGTGGAAACCGTAGTCAGTAAGTTGACTTTGCATCTAGAGTAGCTGTGCGCAGCAACTCCCAGCAGCTATATATTCTGCCTCAGCAGTAGAGGTTGATACGGAATTCCGTCTTCTTCCGAACCATGAAATTAATCTATTTCCAAGAAACTGACATGTACCGCTTGTGCTTTTCCTGTCGATGCGACACCCAGCAAAATCAGCATCAGAGTATCCGGATAAGGTGAAGTTTGACTCCTTTAGGTACCAGAGTCCCAAATTCATCGTTCCCTTGAGATACTTGAATATCCATTTAACATGAAGCATATGTGACTCCTTGGGATTCGCCTGATATCGCGCACAGATGCAAGTTGCAAACATAATATCCGGGCGACTTGCTGTAAGATACAGCAAAGATCCTATCATCCCTTTGTATTCGGTCACATTTACTGATTTGCCGTCCACATCAGGGTCTCACTTGGCACTAACTGGCATCGGAGTCTTGAAGGGAGATGAACCTTCCATACCAAACTTCTTAATAATATCACTTGTATACTTAGCTTGGTTAATGAAGATTCCTTCCTTCAATTGTTTAACTTCTATTCTAAGGAAGTAGGACAGTTCTCTCATCATACTCATCTCAAACTTGCCAGTCATCAACTTTGCAAACTCTTCACAAAGCTTCGGATTTGATGATCCGAAAATGATATCATCCACATATATCTGTACGATCAAAGTATGTCCATTCTCTTTTCGTAGAAATAAAGTGGTGTCTATCTTCCCTTTTTGAAAGTTGTGAGCAAGTAGGAATTCTGACAGTGTGTCGTACCAGGCTCTTGGAGCTTGCTTCAACCCATACAAGGCTTTCCATAGCTTGTACACCAGATGTCCAGCCTTGGGTTCTATGAAACCGGGAGTTTGTTCAACATACACCTCCTCTTGAAGATCTCCATTCAGAAATGCGCTTTTGACGTCCATTTGATAAACTATGAAGTTTTCATATGAAGTATACGCTAGAAACATTCTGATTGCCTCAAGTCTTGCCACTGGGGCAAAGGTCTCGTCATAGTCTATTCCTTCTTCTTGACGATATCCTTTGGCTACCAGTCTGGCTTTATTCCGGATCACTATACCATCCGTATCAAGCTTGTTCCGGAACACCCATTTAACTCCAATGACTTGCTGAGACTTGGTCCTTGGTACTAGAGTTCACACATCATTTCTCTTAAATTGATTCAGCTCTTCTAGCATGGCTTCTATCCAGTTTGAATCCTGAAGAGCTTCCTCTACCACCTTTGGTTCTATTTGAGATAGGAAACATGAGTAAAGACAAATGATGGAGGTGGCTACTCTTGTTCTTACACCAACAGTAGGATCACCAATCACTTGTTCTGAACGGTGGTTTCGAGTCCACCTATAATTCTGTGCATGTGATGGTTGATCTTGAATAATTTGAAGCTCTCCCAGATTAGGTGGCTCTTGTTCGTCCACTGATTGAGCTTCTTCTGGACCAGTATTATCAGTATTAATAGGTTCTGGAGTACTCTGAGGTTCTCCGGATCGTTCATTTCATTAGTAATCGGTTCGGATGGACCGGAAGGTACTCCGGTATTTTGAATATCCGTAGAAATATGTCCGGAGATGAATGGAAGTCCAGAGTCCGATTCATCCATAGCATCATCCGCATTATTGCTTCTTTCTTCACTGGTGCCACGTGGTTTGTCAGTATGAGTGACAGGAATGTTCATAAACTTTGAGTAGTCGATGTTATCGTCTTGATCCTACACATTTGAATATGAAGAACCGACTTTTAACCAATCCTAGTTAGCTTCATCAAAGGTCACATGGATAGATTCTTCAACTTTTAAAAGTTTTCTATTGAAGACCCGATAAGCCTTGCTATGTAATGAGTACCCGACAAAAATCGCATCATCAGATTTTGGTTCAAATTTATTCCGGGGTTCTTTGCCGTTGTTCAAAATATAGCAAGTACACCCAAAAGCTCTGAAGTGTGAAATTGAAGGCTTTCATCCTCTCCACATCTCATAGGGTGTTTTCATGGTATATTTATTTATTAGAGTCCTGTTCTGAACATAGCAGGCAGTGGACACAGCTTCAGCCCATAGACTGAGAGGAAGCTTTGCCCCTGCTAACATAGATCTTCCAGCCTCGACTAAAGTGCGATTCTTGCGCTCAGCTACCCTATTTTGTTGTGGAGTTTTGGGCGCAGAGAAGTCGTGCTGAATGCCCTGTTCAGAACAATATGATCTCATTTCTGAAAAATCAAATTCTATACCATGATCACTCCTAATGCATTTAATGCTCAATCCTTGTGAATTTCTTATCCAGTTGAAAAGATCTACAAGATGCTCAAAGGTTTGATCCTTAGATTTCAGGAACATCACCCATGTGTACCTGGTGAAATCATTGATAACCACAAGAGTATATCTCGCACCAGCTAGTGAAGAAACAGAAATGGGACCACAGAGGTCCATGTGAAGAAGTTGTAAAGGAGCAGTTATTAAATTAACTGATTTGCTCTTAAAGCTATGTTTGGTCTGTTTGCCAAATTGACATTCTCGACAGAGAGTATCTCTGGAGTATTTGTGTTTAGGCAGACCAGTGACCAGATCAAGCGAAGCTAATTTAGAGAAAGTCTTAAAATTTAGATGAGCGCAACGCTTGTGCCATAGCCAACTATCTTCAAGTGATGCTGTAGTGAGGAAGCATACAGGATCAGAAGAATTATTTCTTAAGACCACAGAGTATATGTCCCCATCTCTTGATCCGGATAACTTAATATCTCCGGATAAGTTATCTCTAACTGTGCAGGTGTTGGACAAAAAGGAAACTGTGAATCCTTTGTCACATAAATTACTGACACTCAACAGATTATGCTTCAAACCTTCGACTAGTGCAACCTTTTTAATTGATACACAGCCGTTGGTTAAAGTGTCATACCCCATAGTTTTACCTTTATTGTTGTCTCCATATGATACGGATGGGCCACATTTGTCAATGACTTCTATGAGCAGAGACTGATCACCCGTCATATGTCCGAAGCATCCGCTGTCGAGTATCCACTTGCTATGATTGATCTTTGACATCAAGTGGGATGGCAATGAATTCCATAGATGCTCCTGCAAGACAACATTTTACACTTTTGGCGCCCAAACTTGTTTCGGGCTATTAGGAGAAGCAATAACAGTGTCCACTTTTCCGGATTTCACGTTGTTAGGAACTTTGACTTTCCAAGTTGACTTAGCCTTTTCCGTATTAGTTGCTTCTTTAACTTGGGTTTTCTTTGGTGATACACTCCGAAGAGATTTGGATTTAGATTTACGAGAAGAACCCTTTTTGATAAGCTGATTTTTATTAATTGAAATGTTATTACATAACTAGTCATCAGATAGACTCCAACATTCATAGTTATAATGACCTATTTCACGACATATCGAATAGATACTATGATGTGGAGTTACAACGGGGGAAATAGGTTTCTTAGGTTTTTCAGATTTTCTACTCTGTTCCCTATGACCTAATCCTTTGCGAACGGGTGACGCGCTCTTGGCCCTAGAAGCGTCAGCCTTTTCCTTTCCTTTGTTTCTGGGTGCTGCAGTTTCGACTTTAACTGCAGCAGCCTTCCCTTCATCTTTTGATATGGGTGCTAATACTTCGGGAATAGCAGTAACAACCTCTCTTCCACAGTCATAAACTATGGTGCCACCTGAAATAAAACCATCCAACGGTTTAGACATACTAACAGGATATAAGTTGGTTAGTTTCGGAGTGAAGTCCGGAGGACACTCAGTAGCATGAGCAGTGGAAGTCAATGGTTCAGAGCCTAGGCCAGGTTTGACTCGAATATTATCCGGATCAGTCATAAATGTAGAGGCTATTTCCATGGATTTTAGCCACTTACGATTTATTTCCTTTTCCTGTTCAAGTTCATTCTTGAGTCGTTTCACAATAACTTTTAGGCCTGTGAGGTTGGTATTCAGCAAATGATTTTCAGTTCTAAGATCGCGAAACCAAGTCTCCTTGCTCCTGTAATCAACTATGTCCTTTTCGAGTTTAGAAACGGTGAATTCTAGACGTTTAGTCTGACTACTCATATCTTGATACATTTGAGTAATTATTAGTCTCTCATTTTTTTCATGATCACGTTCCTTAGTTAGAGATTCTAATTTACTCATGAGCTCAGAGATAGAAGGTACCTCAGTGTTTGCCATGAGGCAGACGTTTGCCTTTTCTGTTGGTTCGTCATCGGAAGATTCTTCTTCTTCTTCCGAGCCACTCTTGTATTTCGTGACAAACGCCTTCCTCTTATTCTTGCTGTTGTCTGAGGTGGAGCGTCGGGGTTTAACCTTGTTATCCTTGTCGGCCATCTTGGATTTGGATCTACAGTCCTTGGCCCAGTGACCAGGTTTCCCATAGTTGTAGCAATCCTGGGATGTCGACTCCGATCGCTCCTTTCTTCTTGAGGATGAAGAAGAGCCTCTTCTAAATCCTTTTCTGCTTTTCCGCAGAAAACGTGTGAAGGATTTCACCAGAAGAGCAATTTCTTCCTCCATGTCCGAGTCAGAGTATTCTGACTCATCTGTATCATCCTCATATAGTATGTTTGGAAGTTCCGTAGCTTTGAAAGCTACCCCCTTTTCTTTTCGAGCTATCCTCTCATCTTGGTCAACGTATTTAAACCTGACCTCATGCGTCTGTAGCTCTCCATAAAGTTCTTCAATGGGAATATACTGCCAGTTGTCTTTGGATTGCATCTGGAGCTGTTTGGAGTAGTAGCGATCCGGCAAGGAGCGAAAGAACTTGTCATTTATTTGAGACTGCATGTAATGCTCATTGACAGTTTTCAATTCCAAAATAAGCTTGCCGAATCATCAATAGATGCTCTCCAGGGATTCACCAGGTTTGTGATTGAAACTCTCAAAATTCTGTCTAAGAGTGTAGATGATGTTCTGCATCTGGGACTGACTTCCTTCATATAGAATAGTCAATTTATCCCATAGAACTTTCGCTGTTGTGCATCCCTGGACGTTCGTGAAGGCTTCTGAGTCCAAAGATGAAGTCACATGACTAGAGCCTTTTCACTGGCATATTGCCAGGCTCTTTCGTCGTTTGTGAGCTCAGCATCCGTCTTTGGTCTCCTGACTCCATTTTCTCCAATAGTCATCGGAATGAGAAGCTCCTGATGAAGACATGGCCACATTAGATGATCATGACATGTCATGAACATCTTCATGCGAGCTTTCCAATGGGAGAAAAGCTCCGGTGTGAACTTTGGCGGTTTGCTCAGAGTGTAGCCAGAACTCCGTGGTTGAGGAGCAACAGCAGCAGCAGGTTGTGGTGGATCAATATTTTCACTACTGCTTTTGGTGGGGAAAGGGCTCTTGAGCTCCCCCGGAGTTGAGGCGGGTGTTGAATAACATGCTACTTTCTTCAGTCATTTGTAAGAGAGAAATAGTGGGATCTCTACTTGGAACAAGTAGAACTCTGATACCACTTGTTGGTCCCCTGGTAGCCTAGAGCGGGGGGGGGGGGGGGGATGGGGGGGGTGAATAGGCTAAAATCAAAAACTCTTTCCTCACAGGTGTAACACAATCTGGTTAAAGGATATAAAATCAGTGCAGAAGATAACCAAATAATGGAAGTATTTTTCTTTATTATCAGATGATAATTACAACAAAATAAGCAGCAGTTAGCTGATTACACTAGCACTCGACTTTACAATTACACACACTGGCATTACTAATCTCTATAAGCTCTTGTACAATAACCTTTCTCACGCGCGTATCAGTTTTCCTTCATATGTGTATGCTTTTTTTAATGTACAACACTACAGATGTATATATAGACATCCTAGGAATCTATCTTGGAACTGTATTTTTCGAGCACTGTGTAAACATTAAGTTCTTCTCGGAAATTGCTTCTGCTATAAGTGCTTTGGATGTGGAGCTCGAGATATTACAAGCATAAGTAAATTGAATTACTTCGCTCGATTCCAATTACATTTGGGAATGCATCCACATCTCCGAGTGGTCCACGTGTAAGACAGTTTAGATCTTCAATGAGTTTGTCTTACATCGGAACGCAACGAGCTGATATCATAAATGCGGTATTGACGAGTTGAAGTAGCGTCCTTTTGGTCCGATGTAGATTTCCTTACTCCATATCAACGAGGTTCGGATCCTTACTCCATATTAGTTATTGCTTACTCCGTGTACATGAAGTCCTGAAATCCTTATTCCGTGTCAGCGCTCCCTTACTCCGCATGAGGTAGATATGCGGAATCCTTATTCCGCATCAGCGCTTCCTTACTCCGCGTGAGTTCCTTACTCCGCTTGAGTAATGATTCGGATTTCTTATTCCGCATCAAATGTCCTTACTCCGCATCAGTCGTCCTTACTTTGCATCAGTCATTTCTTACTCCGCTCGAATGAAAGACTCAGATTCCTTAGTCCGTATCTTCTTTTCCTTAGACAGCTGGAGTGAAAGACTTAATTCTTTCTCTGCAACAAATCTCTCTTACTCCGTACGAGGCATAGACTCGGATTTTTATTCCGCATGAAATGACTTAATCCAATCAACAATAAGAGCGTGGAATCCTTAGTCCTTTTGACAAGTGATTAGTTCATACGAGAGAGTCCTTACTCCGGATGAAGACTTAGTTATTTACCAAGTGTTTGACGACACTCATGATGACCCGGATCAGGATTATATATCCTGTCCTTTGCTTTGCTCTTACAGGAGTAGGTCCGGATAACAGTTTTATCTTCTGCACAGACTTAAAATAAACAAGAAACAACTAAAATCAAATTACATTAGGTTTGATCCACATCATCCAAATTCTAGGTATGATCCAACATGGTTGTAGCCACCATGATCAAACAGGGTTACAAACCAGGGCAAGGATTAGGCCCCAAAGCTCAAGGGATTGAGAAAGCGTTAATTATCAGGGAAAATACCGAGAAGTTTGGGTTAGGCTACATGCCTACAAGAACCGAGAGACAGAGGGAAGCTGCCAAAAGGAGGGAGATCAGAATGGCAAAGTTGCAAAAAAGGCCAACACAAGAAGAAAAGAGGAGTTCCCCCCCCCCCTTATATGTTACTTTTCAGAGTGGAGGGTTTATCCACAAAAGCCAAGCTGAAACTGAGACTGGGACTGTTGCTACACTGGACACAGACGAGCATGCACCGAGCGAGATGATTCTGGTGGCGCGAGAGGATCCCAACCAACCATTGAACAATTGGACCAGCCTGGACCTCCCCATAATGTAATGCTTAGGGGGTCATTGGGATTTAATGTATTCTATTTCAATGTCTTTTGAAGCGGACATTTGTTTTTTTTAAAGCTTTCCAATAAAATGTACCTTTTTTCAAATGTTTCATGGTGCATTCTATTCATGACATATGCATATCATATTTGGTTACCAACTTGTCATTCTCTTATAAGCAGGTACAATGTCAATGAAAACATAGTATACGAAAGCGAAACAAGATGCCTAAGGTTTGACCAAAGTCCAAACTGGGAGCAGCCAGTGTTTGAAGCTAACGAGAATGAGGTAGAGACACCCGAGCTACCGGGAAAGATCATACGCCTATTGGAAAGAGATGATCGCTTGTCCATTCCAAGTGAAAACCCAATAGAAATGGTGAATTTGGGGATGACAACTGAACCCAGAGAATTGAGAGTAGGGTCCTTGATAGCTGCTGACATCAAGGAGCAATTAATTGAGTTGTTAAGGAGCTACATCAATGTTTTTGCATGGTCATACCAAGATATGCCGGAGATGAGACTGGAGATGCTGTTGAAGATTAAAGGAGAAGTCAAAAAGCAATGGGATGCAGGGTTTCTAAGTGTCTCCCACTATCCAAAATGGGTAGCCAATGTTGTACCAGTACCGAAGAAAGGAGGCAAAGTCCACATGTGTGTCGATTATAGAGATCTGAACTGGGCCAGTCCGAAAGATAACTTCCCGCTCCCTCATATTGATACCTTAGTGGATAACACAGCAAAACATGCCTTATTCTCATTCATGGATGGCTTCTCAGGCTACAATCAGATTCGTATGGCCCCTGAACACAAGGAGAGGACCACATTTACGACACTTTGAGGCACATTCTGTTATAATGTGATGCTGTTTGGTCTGAAGAACATTGGGGCAACCTATCAACGAGCCATGGTGACCCTATTCCATGACATGATGCATAAAGAAGTCGAGGTCTATGTGGATGACATGATAGCCAAATCGCGGAGCACTGAAGATCACATTGAAGTACTTCATAAGCTTTTTAATAGACTATGAAAATATCAGCTCAGATTGAACACCGAAAAATGCACTTTTGGAGCCATGTCGAGAAAACTATTAGGTTTCATTGTGAGCCAAAAAGGAGTGAAAATTGATCCAGACAAGGTTCGAGCTATCCAGGAGATGCTCCCACCACGAACTATCAAGGAGGTCAGAGGATTCCTCGGGCGATTGAATTACATTTCCCGATTCATTTCACAATTGACAGCCACATGTGAACCAATTTTCAAGACTTTATGGAAGAACAATCTAGAAATTTGGAATGACAAATGTCAAGAAGCTTTTGACAAGATCAAACAATATCTATCCAATCCACCTATTTTGGTCCCACCAGTACGAGACAGACCCTTAATCTTATACTTGACTGTTCAGGAGTCCTCAATGGGTTGTGTCTTGGGGCAACATGATTCTACAGGCAAGAAGGAGTAGGCCATTTATTATCTCAGCAAGAAGTTCACCATCAATGAAGAGAACTATACACCGTTGGAAAAGACATATTGTGCCCTTGTGTGGATAACAAGACGATTAAGGCAGTACACTCTTTATCATACCACATGGCTGATTTTGAGGCATGATCCACCCAAATATCTCTTGGAAAAGCCATCTATCTCTGGAAGAATTGCCAAATGGCAATTGGTCCTATCGGAATATGATATCATCTATGTCCTCAAAAAGCCATCAAAGGAAGTGCAATAGTTGATTACTTGGCGGATAGAGCACTAGAAGATTACGAGCCTATGACTATTGGATTTCCAGATGAGCACATCAACATCATTATAGCCGAGGAGGTATCAGACATGTGGACTATGTGGTTTGATGGAACCTCCAATCTCTTGGGGCACAGCATTAGGGCCATCTTAATATCTCCAAAGGGCAAACATTTCCCAATGGCAGCAAAGTTAACCTTCCCTTGCACCAACAATGTAGCAGAATATGAGGCCTGTGTGAAGGGACTTCAAGAAGCAATTAGCAGAGGAATCAAAAAATTATGAGTGTTTTGTGATTCGACACTCATCATTTTTCAAGTAAAGGGTGAATGGGAGACTCGAAACCACAAACTAATCCCCTATCGGAAGTATGTTACAGAGTTAGCCGAGCAATTCGAAGACATCACATTCGAGCATATGCCCAGGGAATACAATCAGATTCTTGATGCGCTGGCCACTCTAGCCTCCCTCCTTCGGCTAGACACAACGTTGGAAGTCCAATCTTTTGATTTTCGTATACAAGATACTCCTGCACATTGTATGGCTGTTGAAAGAAATACTGAAGAAAAGCCCTAGTTTGATGATATCAGATAGTATCTGCTCAAGCAAGAATACCCAATAGAGGCCTCTGAGTCTGATAAAAGAAATATCCGAAGGTCGGCGTCCAATTATTACCTTGACGGTCCCATTCTATATAAGTGAAATCATGACATGGTGTTATTGCGATGTGTGGCAAAATAAGAGTCGACATAGATCATGAAAGAAGTACATGAAGGGGAATGTGGGTCACATGCAAATAGACATGCATTAACAAGACAAATCATGTGAATGAGTTATTATTGGGTCACCATGGAAAAAGATTTTATTAAATATGTGTGCAAATGCCTCAAGTGTCAAATTTATGGCGATAAGATCCAAGTACCTCCATCCAAGCTGCATGTGATGGTTTCCCCATGGCCTTTCTCGCTTTAGGGTATCGATGTTATCGGACCAATATCTCCGAAAGCCTCCACTGGTCACTGCTTCATCTTAGTGGCCATTGATTATTTCACCAAGTGGGTAGAAGTAGCATCATATGCCAATGTAACACAAGTGGTGGTACTTAGATTTATGTGGAATAACATCATATGCCGCTATGGACTTCCTGAGCAGATCATAACGAACAACGCCGCCAATTTGAACAGTTGGGTGATGGGTAGGTTGTGTGAAACGTACAAAATTCAACACCGCAACTCGACCCCCTATCACTAAAAAATGAATGGAGCAGTCGAGGCATCTAATAAGAACATCAAGAACATTATCAGAAAGATGACTGAAACATACAAAGATTGGCATGAGAAACTACCATATGCTTTGCATGCCTATCGTACCTCGGTACGAACATCAACTGGGGCAACTCCATTTTCTTTAGTATATGGTATGGAAGCAGTTCTACCTGTCAAAGTAGAAATATCTTCCCTATGAGTTCTCAAAGATACTCAACTCGAAGAAGCAGAATAGGCCCAAAATCGTTATGAGCAGTTGAACTTAATCGAAGGCAAACGCTTGGCAGTTGTTTGCAGAGGACATCTATATCAACAGAGAATTATGAACAACTACAATAAAAAGGTGAAGCCCAGAAGCTTTCAAGCGGGTGACCTCATCCTCAAGAAGATTTTACCAATTCAACATGACCATAGAGGCAAGTGGACTCCCAATTATGAAGGCCCATATGTGGTGAAGAAAGCATTCTCAGGAGGTGCCTTAATCCTTGCCAAAATGGATGGTGATGAGCTCCCTAACCCAGTGAATAACGATGCGGTGAAAAAGTTCTATGCTTAATTCTCATACCTCTCAACAAGATTCCCATTTCTGTGATGAGCGGACTTCGTGAAAACCTGAAAGGGCATCAAGGGTAAAATACAAAGCTCCAACAATAGACAAAGAAGTAAACAAAGGCGGACTTGGTGAAAACCCGAAAGGGCACCAAGGGTAAAATACAAAGCCAACGACAAATCCTGAAGGGTGAAAGTAGTTAGAATCCATAAGGATCAGGACCACCTAAAACAGGGTCTATTGCGAACAGTGGAAACAGCACCACCTAGAGAAAACAGCTGCAAATGGTCGAAGACTTGGTCAAACCTAAGGCACACTCGAATCAAATTTGTATATTATGCTTTTTAAAGACTTGTAATTCTGTTTATCAGATTATAACAATGGACACTTTTTATGATATAAATATGTTTTGTGGAATTAAACCAGTAAAAATCTCATTTTATATCCTTAATCATATTTTATCGTTTTCATTTCACACTTAAGTAGAATATTTTAAATCCCAGTAGGCTCCTTTGGCATTGCCCTTATGGATAGGGTCAAGCTCAAAATCCCCAAACTAGTTAAGTTTCCCAACTCAGAGTACCAATATCTCCATAGAATATCAATATCCCTAGTGAAGTAGTCAAATCAAGCCCCTCAGCGCGGTGAAGCTAAGTCAAACAGGCCCTTCATCCACAAAGAAGGAAGTTCCCTAGCTAGGATCGAAAAGCTTTCCCAGCCAGAGAAAAAATAGTTCCCCAATAAGTTAAACGTTAGCCAACCTCTCCAATAACATTGAGATAAATCTCCAGTCCTTGCCAAACCCTCACTGATACATCACATTGCATTCGATGCATGTATCGTATTGCAACACATTGCATCATATTGCACCACAGGTTGAGATTTATGCATCCCCGCATACAGCACATTGCATTCCATGCCTCATTTGCATATATTCAGCATATTCTACAATTTCAGGAATGTTCTCACCTCTAAACATCCTAAGAGCTCATCCTCAGCAAGCTTCTCATCAAGCATAACTAGCTTTTGTTAAACTGTACAAATCTTTCTTTGCAATTTCTCCAAGCTCTAAAAGCACCCTTATGATACACGAACAAACTTCCTCTCTTTCCGGGTAACCTCGTAGAGCGATCTCATTGAGTGAACTCGTAGAGGGAGCCCATATACCTTCTTCAACAATCATGTACCCTTATCTAGGCCTTCAATGCCTTCTCAATTCTTGATTCCTGTTAGGCCCTGAATGCCTTTTCAATTCCTGTTAGGCCTTAGATGCCTTTTCAGTTACTGTTAGGCCTTGGATGCCTTTTCAATTCCTGTTAGGCCTTGGATGCCTTTTCAATTTCTGTTAGGCCCTAGATGCTTTTTCAATTCCTGTCAGGCCTTGGTTGCCTTTTCCCTTTCTGTTAGGCCTTGGATGTCTTTTTCCTTTCTGTTAGGCCTTGGATGCCTTTTCAATTCCTGTTAGACCTTGAATGCCTTTTTAACTCCTGTTAAGCCTTAGATGCCTTTTCAATTCCTCTTAGGCCTTGGACGCCTCTTCCCTTTTTATTAGGCCTTGGATGCTTTTTCAATTCCTGTTAGGCCTTGGATGGCTTTTCAACTCCTGTTAGGCCTTAGATGCCTTTTCAATTCCTGTTAGGCCTTCGATGCCTATTCCCTTTCTGTTAGGCCTTGGATGCTTTTTCAACTCCTGTTAGGCCTTAGATGCCTTTTCAATTCCTATTAGGCCTTGGACGCCTCTTCCCTTTCTGTTAGGCCTTGGTTGCTTTTTCAATTCCTGTTAGGCCTTGGATGCCTTTTCAATTCCTGTTAGGCCTTGGATGCCTTTTCAACTCTAATTAGGCCCTAGATGCCTTTCAATTCCTGTCAGGCCTTGGATACCTTTTTTCCTTTCTGTCAGGCCTTGGATGCCTTTTCAATTTCTGTTAGGCCTTGAATGCCTTTTCATTTCCTGTTAGGCCCTAGATGCCTTTTCAATTCCTGATAAGCCGAGGTTGCCTTTTTTCTTTTCCATTCCTGTTAGGCCATAGTGCCTCATTCAAATTGTCCAAAGTTCATCAGCATGAGAAGCCCCTTTTCCCTCTTGGGGACAGACCCAACCGTCGCATTTTACTCTTCCTCCGTGCTAGGTAAGTCAGGTAAGTGCTCCAACCCGTCCAAAATGACTCCTTTCTATCTTCGTAAACTGTTTGCATACAAACAATGCACAAAGAGGGGCAGCTGTTGGACTCCATTTTGTCCGGGTTGGACATACTAACCATTTGCACATTTTATATCTATCCTCCCATGCCATGTATCTCATTAAACAGGTTCGTAAAGCTCCCCCACCATCAAGGAGTCACTCCCAGGTTTTTGTGCTGATGTTAAATTCCAATTCACACGTGATGGATACGGTATGACAAGAACAGGGAAGCCAAAAATTGAAGACCACTGTTGCAAGTCCCTAAAGTGCCCCAAGGCCAATATCAGGTGATAGAGGGTCAAATTTGGAGACTAACGCACTTGACCACACTTAATTCCGACGTAAAATGAGGAAGTTATGTCCGAAACAATTATAGTTAGAAAAAGTCAAACTCGCCAAAAGATAGTCAATGCCCCTGGTCAAATTGCCCGGAAAAGTGAGTATGCGAAATCCTCCAAAATATCTATTTAGGAAAATATGGGTCTTCCTAAACAATCCCGAAATGTCGTCCATTTTTGCATTTTGGGTGGGGGTAAAAAGGTAATTAAAAGTTTAAAAAAAAACTCGAAGACTCGTAGACTCGAAGCCTCGAAGCCTATCTTCGACCTGCTGACACTTCGACCTGTTGACCTTCGACCCTGCTGACACTCCGACCCTTTGACCTCTGACTTTCACTGTTTGGCCTTATCTCCGCGGTCGCTCTCCCACATTATTCACGGGACGCATTTTTATTAGCTAGCAATTGTCAGAGATACTTTTCAACGCCTGTCAGACGCATGTGCTCACAAAAAAAAACAAAGAAACAATCACAGGCTGCCCCATTTTACGCATAGGTCGTCCAACCGCCAGACAAAAGTCAAAATCTTACAATTAAAAATGTTGGCATTCATAATAGAGCAATAAATGCATAATAATAATGGTCCAGCCAAATTGAGCCAACCCCTTTAAAAGAAGGTCCCTGATACGAAAAAAAAAAAGAGAAGACCTAAAGAACGCCCATATTACGCCCAGAAAAAGGAAAAAAAAAATCTTTGACCTAAAAAAAATCTGTAAGAACCCGTGGTCCGGAATGTGAGGAGTTAATCACAGTTTTGCCTTTTGGAGTAGCAAATTGTTGGGTTTTGAGGAGTTTTATTTTGACACACATTGGCTATAACACCTTTTATGATGATGAGGAAGCTTGAGGCAAAATTTGAGCTCAAAAGGAGGTGCCCGCGACAATGGTTGTCACGGGTAGAGTTTTTTTTTTCATGGGAGCCTTCCTGATGTTGTTCTAAGGCTTGGGGAAAAATCCTAGGGAATTTGGAGGTGCCCGTGACAATGGCCTTTTGTCACATGCAACCTCCATTAGCTTGGTTTTGTGATCCTTGTAACTTTTTCCCAAAGAACCATGTTGAAATTATGGATATTTTGTCATATATGGATGTTAGAAGGTTGTAGTGCTTATCAAAACTACGTCGTTTTTGATGTTGGGCTTCATTTAATCAAAACTACGTCGTTTTGATGTCAAGGCGACTATATAAAAAGGTGGAGCTCTAAGGATTAGGGTTCTTCATTCTTGTAGCCCTTACAGCCGTCACATACACACACACACACACACACACACACACACACACACAGAGAGATGGCCAGAGAGAGAGAGAGAGGGACAATCCAAGGCTGACGATCTAAGGTTCCTACTGACGACGGGAGACCAGAGGCGTTGAGGTAGCTAGGATACAACGATCTGTTGTATTCCCAAATTCTGGAGGTAGGGATTCGTTGTCAACCCTTGTACCCCTCCCAAATTCTGGATTTTCACCTGTGATAAATAAATTCTGGAATTTTGGCAATGGATCTGTTGTGATTCTTCTCTTAACCCCAATTTTGTGAATCAGATGATGAATATACATATATATATATATATATATGTGTGTGTGTGTGTGTGTGTGTGTGTATGCATGTGTTGGATTAATATGAGATTTTTAATATATATATATATATATATATATATATATCTGAGAAAAGAATTGATTTGCATGATGTCCATGAGTTGAGTTTGCCTAAAAAAAAACTTGCCAAAACAATTCAACAACACCTAAATAGGTAAAATTGTAAACTGTGACTATTATTGAGAATGTTGCTGCACTGCATGAGCTGAGTGCACTGTTGAGTTATATTGTTATGCCTAAGTTATGCTTGCTGAGCTATATTAACATGTTTGAATTGAGATATGTTGCTGAGTACCTTGTACTAAATTGAGATATGTTGCTGAGTACCTTGTACTGAATTGAAATATATTGCTGAGTACCTTGTACTAAATTGAGATGTATGCGTGAGTTGCATTACTGAGATACACTTGCGCTTGAGCTGTGTTTACTGAGATGTACTTGTTGAGATGCTTTGAATTTGTGATTGAGATTGAGTACCCAAATACATGTGGGTTGAACTGAGTTATGGGCCAGGCACAATTACTAGACCCTTTGAGATTTGGCCAGGACTGCGGTCCTGAGTCTCGGTGTAGCACTCACGACGGTGGGCTAAGTTTGCACCCATTCCTGAGGGTAGGTATGGCGTCCGAGGAGGTGATGGCCATTAAAGGCCAACATTCATATAAGACATCACACCTATATGAATTTACATATAAGTATTATAGCAATAACAATAGAAACTTTACAAATTAACCACAGGGCTTAACCCCGGAACAGACCAGGAAAGGCAGAACCCCTACCTTAAAGCAGATCCTCCTTGTTCCCGCGCTAGACGCCGTCCTCCCCACGCAAGACGCTCCGGCAGCAACCAGCAGCTTCCCTTCCTTCCCTCTCTCTCTCTCGCTCTCTCTCTTTCTCTACGACGGCTGCAATAGCTGAAGAGAACCCTAAACCTAAAACAAGGAGTCTTCACCTCTTTATATAGACAACTCAAACCCCAAAACGACATAGTTTTGATTAAATGAATCCCAGCATCAAAACGACGTAGTTTTGATGACAGACTACAGCCTTTTTGCAACCACACAGAACAAAGCACTCATAATTTCACCATGGTCTTTTAGCAAAAGAGGATCAGAACAACAAAACAAAGGTAATGGAGGCTGCACGTGAGAAAGCATTCTCACGTGCATTCTGACGGGCATCTCCAAATGCTCTAGAATTTCACCACAAGCCTTGGAACAACATTAGGAAGGCTCCCATGTAAAAATCTCCTTGCACGTGAAAAGCATTCTCACGTGCATTCTCACGTGCACTCCCATTTGGGCTCAAGCTTTGCCTCTTGCTTGCATATCAACATACAAGATGATTAAGCCAAAGTGTATGGAAAGAAAACTCCCTAAAACCCAACAATTTCCACCCAAAACGGCAAAACTGTGACACACTCCTCACGTCCCAAAAATGCGGGACATTACATCCTCTCCCTCTTAAGACTTTTCGTCCTCGAAAAGAAACAAAATGCAAGGAAAACCACACAGCAAGCCAGAACACCCAAATGGGTCATACACCGCACATTGTACACAATAGCACATAACACAAAGTGCCACCACAGTCCACAACCACATGCATCACAATCCATGGAAACACATCCACATGTCACAAGTACCCATCACAAACACATTTCATTAACACATTCAATACAAATAAAAGTCAAAAGGAAATAAAAAAAACACCAACCAACAGCCACCCCTCCACCCTTAAGAGTGTTCGTCCTCGAACAACTCTGGGTGTTGCTCACGCATCAAAGATTCCCATTCCCAAGTCTCTTCCTCAATGCCACGGTGCTGCCACAGTACACGTACCAAAGGGATAGCACGACCACGCAAAAGCTTCTCCCACCGATCTAGGATGCGGATAGGGGCCTCAACAATGGACATGTCATCCTCAATGTCCAATGTCCCCCAATCAATCACATGAGCAGGGTCAGGATGATACTTCCTCAACTGGGACACGTGGAACACATTGTGCACTCGACTCAATCGCGGTGGCAATGCTAATCGGTAAGCGACAGGTCCCACACGAGCGAGAACTTCAAAAGGACCAACGAACCGGGGAGAGAGTTTCGAACCTCTCCCAAAGCGCCGATGTCCACATCGTGGAGAGACACGGAGAAATACATGATCTCCCACAGAAAACTCCAAAGGTCGCCGCTGCTGATCCGCATAGGATTTCTGCCAACTCTGAGCTGATAACAACCACTGACGAATCAACTTAACCTTCTCGGTAGCCTCTTGAACCAACTATGGTCCAAAGAGAGCTGTCTCCCCCACCTCGGTCCAACACAAAGGTGATCGACATGGCCGCCCATATAACGCCTCAAAAGGAGCCATCCCAATGGATGCCTGAGAACTGTTGTTGTAAGCAAACTCCACCAAAGGAAGGTGAGTTGCCCACGAACCCCCAAAATCTAACACATAGGCCCGTAACATGTCCTCCAAAGTCTGATTTGTCCTCTCAGTCTGACCGTCAGTCTCAAGGTGAAAGGCTGTACTCAAGTTAAGCTTTGTCCCCATAGCCTCCTGTAAGCCTGCCCAAAAACGAGAAGTAAACCGCGATTCCCTATCGGACACAATTGATGATGGTACCCCATGTAGTCGCACCACCTCGTTCACATACAGCTGACTTAAGGCCCCGATGGAATCCCGCTCGCGGACAGCAAGAAAATGGGCTGACTTAGTCAGCCGGTCCATAATCACCCAAATCATGTCCTTCCGCCCAGCGGTGGGTGGAAGTCCAGTTACAAAGTCCATCGCTATGTGGTCCCACTTCCACTCGGATACTGGCAACGGCTGTAACATGCCTGCTAGCCTCTGGTGCTCAGCCTTCACTTGTTGACAAGTGAGGCACCTCGAAACAAAAGCAGCTACATCTCGTTTCATCCCAAGCCACTAAAAGTGTGCCCGAAGCGCGTGATACATCTTTGTACCCCCTGGATGCACAGCAAGCTTAGACTGATGAAACTCCCTCATCACCTCGTCCCGAAGAGAAGAAGCCACTACTAGCCGCCCCTGAAAAGACAACTCATGCTCAGGACCCTCTGTCCAGTCCGTAGATAGCTCACTAGCCTCAATGTCACCCAATTGTCCCTCCCGGACGCGCTGGTACAACTCAGGCACAACAACCAGAGGACTCAGGACTGTCCCACCATCACGAACAACAGGATGCAGCTGCAACATCGCCAACTGCTCCATCAGCTTCCACTCTCTCACGGCCACCTCAGCCTTCCCTTTTCTGCTCAGCGCATCAGCCACAACATTACCCTTGCCCGAGGTATAGGCAAGAGTAAAGTCAAAGGTCTGCAAATACTCCACCCATCTCCTCTGCCTCAAATTCAAGTCCTTCTGAGTAAAGATGTACTGAAGGCTCTTGTGGTCAAAAAAACACTATGAACTTCTCCCCTAAAAGGTAATGTTGCCAACTTTTCAAGGCAAAGATGACAGCTGCCAACTCAAGATCATGAGTAGGATAATTCTGCTCATGAGACTTTAGCTGCCTCGACCTATAAGCTACCACACTGTGCTCCTGCATAAGCACACACCCCAAGCCAACCCTGGACACATCACAATATACCTCATATGGGATATCCTCCCGAGGTAACCTCAACACCGGTGCAGTAGTCAAACGGGTTTTGAGAGCCTCAAACGCCTGCTGACACTTATCACTCCACTCAAATTTCACTCCCTTTCGGGTCAACGCCGTCATAGGAGCTGCCAAATGGGAGAATCCCTCTACAAAATGACGGTAATAGCCTGCTAAGCCAAGAAAACTACGAATCTCGAAAACATTGGTTGGCCTTTCCCACGATGCCACAGCCTCAATCTTGGCTGGGTCTACCCTTACTCCCTCAGCGGACACCACATGGCCAAGAAAATGGACCTCCTGCATCTAAAACTCGCATTTGCTAAACTTAGCAAACAACCACTGATCCCTCAAGGTTTGCAACACTGTTGCCAGATGCTCCACATGCTCCCTCTCGGTCTTGGAATATACCAAGATATCGTCTATAAACACCACTACGAACGAATCCAAGTATGGAGCAAAGACCTGGTTCATCAAATGTATTAACACTGTCGGCGCATTAGTGAGCCCGAAAGGCATCACTACCCACTCATAGTGCCCATACCTGCAGCGAAAAGCAGTCTTAGGGATGTCCTCCGCCCTAACCCTCAACTGATGATACCCCGACCGTAGGTCTATCTTGGAAAACCACCGGGCTCCACTCAACTGGTCAAACAGGTCATCTATCCGAGGCAAAGGGTACTTGTTCTTTACAGTCACCGAGTTCAGCTTCCTATAGTCGATGCAAAGGCGTAGCGTGCCATCTGCCTTCTTTGTAAAGAGCACCGGAGCACCCCAGGGTGAAATGCCACCGATGGTCCTGCTCCACCCTCAGCCAGTGGGGGTGGTAGCTCAGCCTCCTCCTGGTACGTTGCCTCCAGCACAAACACCCTCCCTTGGCCTGTGCCACTGGTCGGCTCACTCACTGGGCGCTTCCCGCCATGGCTGCCTCCAGCTTCAGTTCTGCTGTCGCTCCAGTCTTCCCTGGGGTCGGGTCTGGTTCGATCTGGCCTGACTAGCCTGCCACTGATAAGCTGGTCTCTCTGCAGGTGCACGGAAATTGGCATCACTCCTCGTGCTGGATGCCATGCCTCCAACTCCCTTGTTGGCACTCCGGCAAACCCGGCTCAGGTGGCCCTCTCGTCCACAACTATTGCATTTCCAGTCTTTCTTTGGACACTCCCTCCTGAAGTGGCCCTGCTCCCCACAGCAATGACAGCCACTGGGGAGACCTCCTGATGGACCTCCCTGTCTGTTATCGCCAAAGCTAGACCTCCCTGGGTGCACTGATGTTTGTCCCCTGCTGCGGAAGGAACTATTGTCCCTCTCTTCGGTCTTGGGCCTCTTGGGTCCCAAATCACGTTCAGATCCGCCCTGCAACTAGCGACCCTGATGGGCCTGCCTCCCATCATCCAGCTCTCTCTCAGCGATACGAGCCGTCTCCACAACCTCAGCATAACTCCTCAAGCGCAAGATCGCCACTCTCTGCCTAAGGGCTGGCCTAAGGCCCAAAGTGAACTTGTGGGTCTTCAGGTCCTCCTTTGCCACAATCTCGGGGGCAAACCTACTCAAGCTCCGGAACTCTCGCTCATACTCAGGTAGCGTCCTTGATCCTTGCCTCAAGCTGCCAAACTCCTCCCTCTTCTGCCACCTTAAAGACTCCGGGAAGAACTCATCATGGAAGAGCTGCAAGAACTCCTCCCAAAGCATGAATTGCACCGCACGGCTCCCCGCGACACTCAACCACCACTCCAGGGCACTCCCCTCTAGCTGCCGAATGGCCAGTCTCACCTTATCCCCCTCCCAGGGTAGGAGAAAGGAAAACACATGTTCGATCTGCCTCATCCAGTGCTCAGCTAAGACTGGGTCCCCTTCTCCCTTGAACCTTGGAGGTTGTTCCTTTCGTAACCGTGTCACCATGTCATCCTCTGCACGAGTCGGTATGCCACTCAGCGAACCCTCACGCTCACGAGATAGCCCCCCCACTGGTAGTGGTGGTGGTGGTTGCACCACTTGCTGTGCCGCCATCTCACGGCGCACCTCCTCCCGAACTTCTTGCCATATGCCTTCTCTTAGTTCTTGGACTTCCAGTCGGATGCCCTCTCGCAGCTGCGCCAGCAACAGCGCATGTCCTCCAACGGACTGCCCCGCAGCCGGACACTCATGGGCAGATGACTCATCTGCCACTGCCCCGGACGCACGTGTCACTCTCCTCGGTGGCATTCTTACTACATGAAGTAAGAAGCACAAACGTCAGAATGCGTTCGACAACTATCGAGTTTCACTACTTCTACCTCATTATCAAGTCAAGTAGTACATGGCATCACACACATTTCACACATTGCATCAATCAACATTGCACACAGTTCAATTCACAGCGCACACACCTTAAATAAACAAGGACCTTTCCTTGTAGTCATGCTCAAGATATTTCAAGATAATTCAGAGTTGCACATTTCACACTTAATCACATGTCACGTTGTCACAGTTCAATCCACATTGCACATAGCATTTTTTTCCACATGTACAGCATCCACACAAACACACATAAGCAAATGCAACTAGTGCCCTAATGCCCATGCATGCAAACCCTACCACAAGACTGGATTATCCCAAGTACACCTTAGAGGCTCAAAGAAGACCATGTTGATCAGGCATGTCCCTCTAGGCTCCTCCAAAGGACTTAAGATAACCAGGTCCGCCCACTACCCTAGTCCAACTAGACCATGCTTTGATACCATACTGTCACGCCCCGGATTTCCAACCCGAGGAGACCGGAACGTGACCCTCCCTTTACCCAAGTTTGGATAAAGGGGGTAGAATACAACATACACTTTACATTTCAAACTCAGAGACAAAACCATATATATATTAAGTTCAAACCTTACAAACGTGTCCAAACATGCTTTTATTACATTAAACTCCTCATTACAATATCTCCCCACTGGGGTTACAAAGCTCACAAAAACAACAAAACTCAAATAACAATAAGCAAGCCACAGGCAGGTCTCCCAACTTGGTGTGCCCACCTAACGCCTGTAGGTTCCTGTAAGAAAACAACACGGTAGGAGGGGTGAGCAACCACAACTCAGTAGGGATCATGTCTCCCCAACCCATCCCATGCTCCTAGCATTTACATGCCGTGTGTATAAGTGCAGTGTCGTGATACAATTATATCAACAACTATAATAGTAAGCCATCAGCAAAAATAAATATTTCAAACAGCCACACGAAGCTAGTACATGAGCGAAGTCCCGGGCGGGTTTCCACGGGGTTTCGAACCGTCCTAGGCTTCCACAGCCACCGGGTTCCAAGAACGGTCTCGGGCTTCCACAACCACCGGGTTTCACAAAACAATCTCGGGCTTCCACAGCCACTGGGTTTCATAAAACAATCCTAGGCTTCCACAACCACCGGGTTTCACAAACATAGTACACATAGCCACTCAGGCATAAAACCAAACACTTAGCAGGCACACATTCACAAATGTACAAACCCAGTCACTCAGGCATAAAAACAAACACTTGGCATGCACCCTTTTTCCAACTCACAATTCTAGCCTTACTGGCATATTATCAAACACATACTGGGCATATACACACAGACATATTCACACAGGCATTTTATCGAACATTTAACATGCATTGTCCACCCAACATCAGAATCACACCAAAACGCCATTGAAGGCCAACATTCATATAGGAGATCACACCTATATGAATTTAGATATAAGTATTATAGCAATAACAATAGAAACTTTACAAATTAACCACAAGGCTTAACCCCGGAAAGCACAAGAAGAGGTTAAACCCCAACCCTAGCGGAGTCCTCCTTGTTCCCGCGCCGGACGCCGTCCTCCCCACGCAAGACGCTCCGAAGGAAACTAGCGACTCCCCTTCCTTCCCTCTCTCTCTCTCTCTCTCTCTCTCTCTCTCTCTCTCTCTCTCTCTCTCTACGGGTGGGGGTGGGGGGGGGGGCAGGGGGGAGAGAACCCTAAGCCTAAAACAAGGAGTCTTCACCTCTTTATATAAACAACTCAAACCCCAAAACGACGTAGTTTTGATTAAATGAATCCCAATATCAAAACGACGTAGTTTTGATGACAGACTACAACCTTTTTGCAACCACATAGAACAAAGCACTCATAATTTCACCATGGTCTTTTAGCAAAAGAGGATCAGAACAACAAAACAAAGGTAATGGAGGCTACACGTGAGAAAGCATTCTCATGTGCATTCTCACGGGCACCTCCAAATGCTCTAGAATTTCACCACAAGCCTTGGAACAACATAAGGAAGGCTCCCATGCAAAAATCTCCTTGCACGTGAAAAGCATTCTCACATGCACTCCCAATTGGGCTCAAACTTTGCCTTTTGCTTGCTTATCAACATACAAGATGATTAAGCCAAAGTGTGTGGAAAGAAAACTCCCTAAAACCCAACAATTTCCACCCAAAACGGCAAAACTGTGACACACTCCTCACATCCCAAAAATGCGGGACATTACAAGTGGACCCAACCAAGATTGAGTCGGTATCATCTTGGAAGAAGCCCACGAACATTTTTGAGATCCGCAGTTTCTTGGGTCTGGCAGGGTATTACCGGCGTTTCGTGGAAGGGTTTTCTCGGTTGGCAGCACCCATGACAGCTCTAACACGGAAAGGAGTCAAATTTGAGTGGACGGACAAGTGTCAGCAAGCTTTTGAGAAGTTGAAAACTCGTTTGACTACTGCACCAGTGTTGAGTCTACCACAGGAAGGAGTACCATTCGAGGTATATTATGATGCATCTCGAGTTGGACTGGGGTGTGTTCTGATGCAGGAACACAAAGTCATAGCATATAGCTCGCGACAGCTGAAGCCCCATGAGCAAAATTACCCAACGCACGACCTGGAGTTAGCAACAGTTATTTTTGCCCTAAAGTCTTGGCAACATTACCTGTTGGGGGAGAAATTTGTGGTATACACTGACCATAAAAGCCTACAGTATATCTTCACCCAAAGAGACCTGAATTTGAGACAGAGGAGATGGGTAGAGTACCTACAAATGTTTGATTTCATGCTCTCCTACACGCCTGGGAAGGGGAATGTAGTTGCCGATGCGCTAAGTAGAAAGGGAAAGCTGAGGTTTTCATGAGAGAATGGAAAATGATGGAACAGTTAGCAGTGCTTCAGGTACAGCCTGATTTTAGCAGTGGGGAAGCAATCTTGTGTCCTATCACTGTGATGCCAGAGTTATATCAACATGTCCGTGATGGACAGTTGGGGGACATGGACTATGAAGTGATCCGGGCCCAGATAGAGGCCGGTGAGTTGTCAGAGGACTGGACAAAAGGAGTTGAGCATGAGTTGAGATTTGAGGGGTGTCTGATAGTACCGCCTTCCTTATGTGAGGATATAATGAGGGAGTTTCATCATTCCCGTTTGGCTGTGCATCCAGGAGGAACTAAGATGTATCATGGCGTTCGAGCACAGTTCTAGTGGCCGGGACTGAAGAGGAGTATAGCAGAGTTTATTTCCAGGTGCCTTACTTGTCAACAAATTAAGGCAGAGCACCAATGACCTGCGGGTCAATTGCAGCCTTTGCCTGTGGCTGAGTGGAAGTGGGAGCATATTACCATGGATTTTGTGATAGGACTTCCTACCACTTTTGGGAGGAAGGATATGATTTGGGTCATTGTAGACCGATTAACTAAATCGGCCCATTTCTTGGCGGTCTGGGAGCGAGACTCTATCGGCACGTTAAGCTAGTTGTATGTTGATGAGATTGTCCGATTGCATAGAGTGCCTTTGTCTATTGTTTCAGACAGGGATGCGCGGTTTACATCTCGGTTTTGGGGTGGTTTGCAAGAAGCATTGGGAACACGACTTAATCTGAGTACTGTTTTCCATCTTGAGACTGATGGTCAGTTAAAGAGGACCATTCAAACATTAGAAGACTTGTTGAGAGCTTGTGTACTTGATTTTGGAGGATCATGGGCTTCTCACCTTCCTCTGGTAGAGTTTGCCTATAATAACAACTACCAGTCTTCTATTGGGATGGCCCCGTTTGAGGCATTATATGGTAGACCCTATCGGTCTCCATTATGTTGGGCAGAAGCTAGAGAGGCAGCTATGTTGGGACCTCAATTGGTCCAAGAGGCTACGATAAAAGTATAGCTGATTAGGCAGCGCCTTCTTACAGCTTAGAGCAGACAAAAGTCTTATGCGGATCACCGACACCGACCAATGGAGTTTTTGGTGGGAGATCACGTATTCCTTCGTGTTTCTCCACGGAGGGGGCATAAAAGATTTGGAAAGGGATCCAAGTTGTCTCCTTGATACATACCGTTTGAGATTTTGAGCAGAATTGGACCTGTTGCTTATAGGTTGGCATTACCTCCCAGTTTGAGCAGAGTTCATGATGTTTTCCATATATCCCAGTTGCGAAAATATCATCCAGATCCCACACATGTGTTGGATTGGAGTACTCTGGATAATGAGGAGGATGTGACGGTTGTTGAGGCACCAATCCGTATTTTGGATAGGCGCGAGAAGCAGCTGTGAGGTAAGACTATTCCATTGGTTCGGGGTGTTGTGGAAACACCGAGGTATGGAGGAAGAGACTTGGGAACGTGAGGCTGAGATGTGTGCTCACTACCCTGACCTGTTCGAGGACGAACAACCTTGAAGGGGGGAGGAAGGCAAACATCAACATAATCAGGTACTTGTCCAACTGGTTATGTGACCTGAGAGTATTTCTTTTGACATCGTTGCATGACCATGTGGAGTGTATTAATTTGTGTTAGAGGTCTATTCATTGGTTGTGGTTGTCGTTTTCTTTCATTCCACATTTTCTTTTTAAGGACGAAAAGTCTTTAAGGGGAGAGGATGTAAGGACCTGTGTTCCGGGACATGAGGAGTTAATCGCAGTTTTGCCTTTTGGAGTAGCAAATTGTTGGGTTTTGAGGAGTTTTATTTCGACACACATTGGCTATAACACCTCTTATGATGATGAGGAAGCTTGAGGCAAAATTTGAGCCTAAAAGGAGGTGCCCGACAATGCCCGCGACAATGGTTGTCACGGGCAGAGTTTTTTTCCATGGGAGCCTTCCTGACGTTGTTCTAAGGCTTAAGGAAAAATCCTAGGGAATTTGGAGGTGCCCGTGACAATGGCCTTTGTCCCGTGCAGCCTCCATTAGCTTGCTTTTGTGATCCTTGTAACTTTTTCCCAAAGAACTATGTTGAAATTATGGATATTTTGTCATATATGGATATTCGAAGGCTATAGTGTGTATCAAAACTACGTCGTTTTGATGTTGGACTTCATTTAATCAAAACTACGTCGTTTTGATGTCAAAGTGACTATATAAAAAGGTGGAGCTCTAAGGATTAGGGTTCTTCATTCTTGTAACCCTTGTAGCCGTCACATACGAGAGAGAGAGAGAGAGAGAGAGAGAGAGAGAGAGAGAGAGAGAGAGAGAGAGAGAGAGAGGGGGCGATCCAAGGCCAATGATCTAAGGTTCCTGCTGACGACGGGAGGCCAGAGGTGTTGAGGTAGCTAGGATACAACGATCAGTTTATTCCCAAATTCTGGAGGTAGGGATTCGTTGTCAACCCTTGTACCCCTCCCAAATTTTGGATTTTCACCTGTTATAAATGAATTCTGGAATTTTGGTAATGGATCTGCTGTGGTTCTTCTCTTAACCCCAATTCTTTGAATGAGATGATGAATATATATATGTATATGCATGTGTTGGATTAATATGAGATTTTTCATATATATATATATATATCTGAGAAAGGAATTGATTTGGATGATGTCCATGAGTTGAGTTTGCCTAAAAAAAAACTTGCCAAAACAGTTCAAGAACACCTACATAGCTCAAACATGTTAATATAGCTCAGTTCAAGAACACCTACACAGCTCTGTGCTGTGTAAACAGAGCACATTGTGGTTTAATGGGAGTTTTTCCCATATTGAGTTGTAATGAACTTTGAGCCCCTTTGAAATGTAATAAATTGAGATATGGTTATTGTTTGATTTGTGGTTGTGTGCATGGTTTGGGAGCAGAAGCATGCCCCGTGGCATGTTAGCCTGGTTGTACAAGTTTGGGGACAGCACCCGTGTTATAAGTCTTTTTTAGGTGCTTGCACCAACCCCTTGACCCTTTGGGTGCGGGCATGGGCAATCACTACCCATTTCCAAGTGAAAGGAAATTGGGGCGTGATAATATGGTATCAAAGCTCAAGTTCTTGGTCTAGTGGACCTAGGATAGTGGGGAGGGATGATTGCTTCTGAGACCCTTAGGAGGCAGTATAGGACATGCCTGATCACCGTGGTTCTATCTGGTTTTCTAGGGTGTACTCAAGGGTAGTTAGACCAACGAGTAGGACAATTGCATTTGGGTTGGGGTGCATACATGCATTGGCATTAGGGCACTAGTTTAATTTCGATATAAATGTTATGATTTGGAATATTGTGTTGTTGAAAATTGTTGCTAAGAATTTTTGCTGAGAATTGTTACTGAGAATTGTTGCTGTGCAATTTTGAGTGATTATCATGTATGTTTACATGTGAAAAGTTGCTTGAGTACCTCATAGCCCATAGGGATGAGGGTGTATAGAGCCTGAGAGATGCTGACTCTAGTTTTGTTTAAAATATGTAGACTATGCCTCCTAGGAGAGTAACCCGAGCTACCCCAGCTGTAGAAGATGAATCTTTTGCATGTGATGGACAGGAGAGAGAACAGCGAGTAGAGGGCAATGATCCCTTGGAATGGATCATGGCCCAAGTCCGGGCCTTAAGTGAGAACGTACAGGGAATGCGTGAGGATCTTAGGGGGGAGATCCTAAACAAGGTACGTTAGGAAGCACAACTCAGGCAAAACAATATAACTCAACAGTGTTAATATAGCTCAGCAACACATGCAAACATGTTAATATAGCTCAGCAAACACAACTCAAACATGTTTGGTAGGGGTACAAGGGTTGACGACGAATCCCTACCTCCAGAATTCGGGAATACAACAGATCGTTGTATCCTAGCTACCTCAACGCCTCCGGTCTCCCGTCGTCAACAGGAACCTTAGATCGTCGGCCTTGGATCGTCCCTCTCTCTCTCTCTCTCTCTCTCTCTCTCTCTCTTAGCCGTCTCTCTCTCTCTCTCTCTCTCTCTCTCTCCTTATGAGACGGCTGCAAGGGTTACAAGAATAAAGAACCCTAATCCTTAGAGATCCACCTTTTTATATAGTCACCTTGACATCAAAACGACGTAGTTTTGATTAAATGAAGCCCAGCATCAAAACAACCTAGTTTTGATACACACCACAACCTTTTAACATCCATATATGACAAAATATCCATAATTTCAACATGGTTCTTTGGGAAAAAGTTACAAGGATCACAAAACCAAGCTAATGGAGGCTGCACGTGACAAAGGCCATTGTCACGGGCACCTCCAAATTCCCTAGGATTTTTCCCCAAGCCTTAGAACAACGTCAGGAAGGCTCCCATGAAAAAAAAACTCTGCCCGTGACAGCCATTGTCGCGGGCATTGTCGCGGGCACCTCCTTTTGGGCTCAAATTTTGCCTCAAGCTTCCTCATCATCATAAAAGGTGTTATAACCAATGTGTGTCAAAATAAAACTCCTCAAAACCCAACAATTTGCTACTCCAAAACGCAAAAACTACGATTAACTCCTCACGTCCCAGAACACGGGTCCTTACATCAAATAATATTGTCAATGGCCGCACTGAGATGGGTCAAGGGGTTGGTGCGGGCATGGGCAGTCACTAGCCATTTCCAAGTGAAAGGAAATTGGGGCAGTGACTGCCCATACCCACTCAGCTTTGATACCATATTGTCACGCCCCAATTTCCTTTCACTTAGAAGTGGGTAGTGACTGCCTATGCCCGCACCCGAAGGGTCAAGGGGTTGGTGTAAGCAGCTAAAAAGGACTTATAAAATGGGTGTTGTCCCCAAACTTGTACAACCAGGCTAACATGCCACGGGGCATGCTCCTGCTCCCAAACCATGCACACAACCACAAATCAAACAATAACCATATCTCAATTTATTATATTTCAAAGGGGCTTAAAGTTCATTACAACTCAATAGGGGAAAAACTCTCATCAAACCACAATGTGCTCTGTTTACAAATAATCCAAACCATAAAACAGAAATCCACAAAAAAAAACAATGAAACTAACATAAAGTCTTCAGCCTCAGTGGCCTACCACCACAGCTCTTTCACTTACCGCCTGCTAGATCCTGCAAAAGAACAGTTTATAAGAGGGGTGAGCAAACCAGAGCTCAGTATGCTTGTGTTCGTGTAGTGCCTAAAGCTAAGTAACAAAAATTACCCAGTAACACACCATTTACCTATGCCCACACTAGAGGGCAGAGGACACCCCACCACCACGGTGACATGACATACCACATCCAGGCGAATGTTGCATGGACACCAATGCAACATTTTCCACCTGAGTCAGATATGGCCATCACCTCCTCGGACGTCATACCTACCCTCAGGAATGGGTGCAGACTTAGCCCACCGTCGTGAGTGCTACACCGAGACTCAGGACCGCAGTCCTGGCCAAATCTCAAAGGGTCCAGTAATTGTGTCTGGCCCATAACTCAGTTCAACCCACATGTATTTGGGTACTCAATCTCAATCACAAATTCACAGCATCTCAACAAGTACATCTTAGTACATCTTAGTAAACACAGCTCAAGCGCAAGTGTATCTCAGTAATGCAACTGAGGCATACATCTCAATTCAATACAAGGTACTCAGCAATATATTTCAATTCAGTACAAGGTACTCAGCAACATATCTCAATTTAGTATATCGTACTCAGCAACATATCTCAATTCAAACATGTTAATATAGCTCAGCAAGCACAACTCAGGCATAACAATATAACTCAACAGTGCACTCAGCTCATGCAGTGAAGCAACATTCTCAATAACAGTCACAGTTTACAGTTTTACCTATGTATGTGTTCTTGAACTGTTTTGGCAAGTTTTTTTTTAGGCAAACTCAACTCATGGACATCATCCAAATCAATTCTTTTCTCATATATATATATATATATATATATATATATATTAAAAATCTCATATTAATCCAACACATGTATATACATATATATATTCATCATCTCATTCACAGAATTGGGGTTAAGAGAAGAATCACAACAGATCCATTACCAAAATCCTAGAATTCATTTATGACAGGTGAAAATCCAGAATTTGGGAGGGATACAAGGGTTGACAACGAATTCCTACCTCCAGAATTTGGGAATACAACAAATCGTTGTATCCTAGCTACCTCAATGCCTCCAGTCTCCCGTCGTCAGCAGGAACCTTAGATCGTCGGCTTTGGATCGTCCGTCTCTCTCTCTCTCTCTCTCTCTGTATGTGACGGCTGTAAGGGTTACAAGAATGAAGAACCATAATCCTTAGAGCTCCACCTTTTTATATAGCCACCTTGACATCAAAACGACGTAGTTTTGATTAAATGAAGCCCAACATCAAAACGACCTACTTTTGATACACACTACAACCTTCTAACATCCATATATGACAAAATATCCATAATTTTAACGTGGTTCTTTGGGAAAAAGTTACAAGGATCACAAAACCAAGCTAATAGAGGCTCCACGTGACAAAGGCCATTGTCACGGGCACCTCCAAATTCCCTAGGATTTTTCCCCAAGCCTTAGAACAACGTTAGGAAGGCTCCCATGAAAAAAAAACTCGCCCGTGACAACCATTGTCGCAGGTATTGTCGCGGGCATCTCCTTTTGGGCTCAAATTTTGCCTCAAGTTTCATCATCATCATAAAAGGTGTTATAGCCAATGTGTGTCGAAATAAAACTCCTTAAAACCCAACAATTTGCTACTCCAAAAGTCAAAACTGCGATTAACTCCTTACGTCCCGAAACACGGGTCGTCCTTACATCGCAGTGAAAGGAAATTGGGGCGTGACAAAAACAGCTGCTGCCATTCTCCGTAATTTCACCCAGCTCCCTCCTTCAAAAACACAAAAAGGGAGCCACATAGGCCAATTCCTCCTTCTTTCTTTTCTATTTTCACTACCTTTCCCCTCACCTTTTTTAATAACCATACGTACTCCTTCTCCTTCTCAAACCCAGAAGTTTCTGAAACAACATTCTCATCTCCCCAATTTCATTTTCGTTCCTTTTTTTTTTCAGCAACAAATATCAAAAAAACAAAAAAAAAAAAAAACAGATCCATTCGCAGTTCTTGCCAGCGGTACCTAGCTTCTAGCTCGATTCCGACCGACAATCTTGGAGTCTCGCCCTCCTGCCAACGTCGCTGCTATCGGAATTCTAAGCTAGAGCCCAAGTCGGTTTATTTATTTATTTATTTATTTTTTAAATCTTTATGTTGTTTTAATTTGTTCCTATTTTACTTCATATATTCGTTTATTATTATGTTGTTTTTTCTTATCTTTTAGTTGTTTTAATACATAATTGTAATTTGTAATAGCAAGTAAAAAAAAAAAGAAAGCCGAGAGAGTAAAAAACAAAGAGAGAAAAAGAATCATGCCAAAAAAAAGAGAAAAAAAAGGGGAGTGAGTTTGTTATTCTATTTGTGGATGTCACCACATAACTTTTATGTTGATATATGTTCTTTTTTTTTATTAAAAACATGTGTTAGTGCTTAGTTTTACCCCTGTCAAACCACAAAAAAACTCCAAAAACAAAGCAAAACAAAATAAATACAAAAAACATTTTCAAAAAAAACAACCAAAAAAAGTGGTTTTTAAACCAAAAAAAAAATTTCAATTTTTAGGACTTCAATAAAAAAAACAACAAACAAAACAAATAAAACGTTTTTAACAAAAAACAAACAAACCACCAAACATTTTTAACAAAAAACAAAAAAAAACAAAACAAAAACAAAAACAAAAACAAAAAGAGGCATTAGGATTTCGTTTTCCACTTCAAACAAAAAATCAAAATAAAACTTTTAGGATTCCCTTTAAAAATTTAGGGTAAATCAATTTTTAACCATAAGTTTAACAAATAACTTAGCTAAATAAAAACATAGATCTTCTACGAAACTCAATCCAATTACGGCAGTAACGATAAATAGAAAACCTCCATTCCAAAAATAGATATCGAAATGGCACTATTGGGGTGCTAATCCTTCCCTACACGTAACCAACTCCCGAACCCTTCTCTAATAACGCAGACCACACTTTACATTACTCAAAGTAGAGGCTATCCAACTGTACCCCAAAAACAGTTGGTGGCGACTCTAAATTTCTCACCATTGGTTTAGTTTGAACCCACCCCAAAAGGGCCCGGACGAAAACTAGTGATGACAGCTAACTCCTCAAATCCCAAACACAGGTCATTACACAAACCCTAAATAAAGTACAAGAACAAACAAAAGGTACTTAGACTACAAATCTCCCATATGATTTTTTTTGGATTGGGATAGAGACAAGCAGATAGAAATAGAGATGAAAAGAGGAAATAGGTGGATAAAGAATGAGGGTCATCACTGGCAGATAGATGAATCCATTGCCTTCTATTTGTTTTGTTTTTTAAGAGTATAATTTTCAGGGCTGTAAACAAAATGATCCGAACCGAGTAATAAGGTATTTGCATGTGTATATCACTATTCATTAACGAATCGAATCAAACATGAGCCTTAAACAATAGTATTCATGAATTATTTACGAACATTATTATATATGTTGTTTACAAACTATCACGAACATTTATAAACAAGTGTTTATGAATTTGTTTACAAATGTTTAGGAACACAATTACAAAATTCAAAAAATTTACAACAAAAATTTCAAACTTTAGACTTATCCTAAAAAATACGATTAATTAACTATTAGGCCGTGTTATCATTGTTTAATATGTTTAAATAATTATTATATATAGTTCATGAAAATAATATAATAATAATAACAATAAATAAATAAAACATATATTTTTATTTAATAAAAATATTTATATATATATATATAAATTAATTTATTAATTTTTTACTCATAAATAATTTTTATGAACATAAATAATATTTTCGAACCGTTCTTAAACAATTGTTTATAAATATTAAATATAACAATAATATTCGCGAATAATTTTATTTTTTAACGCATAAATATAAATAATCTTCTATGAATTTATTCGTGAAATTTATTTATAGTTTTAATATCATTAATTGAAATTGCCAAATAACTTAATAAAATGAAAAATATTATAAGAAATGCGTAACTCATATTATACATCAAACCAAGGACCAACCTAGCGCTATGCTTAAATTTATCAGGTTCTTAACTCAAAATCGAATCTAGTTTACTGTCTAAAGTTAGCGGGCCTGGTTCATGCGTCTATTTAGTGCGCACAAGTAAATATTTTTTTGAAATGTAAGGTCAAACGTAGCCAGCAATAAAATATATATATATTCCGAAGGTGCAGTGCCCTCCCCGAATATTATGCACAAGTTGCAGCCAACACCTTATCCACTTATCCGCATCTCGCATCTTTATTTTTAACACCCCCACTCCCAAATCGCCACAGTTGAGGTCTTCGCCATTAACACACTGATCGTCAAAGCGGTGGACCCACATATGGCATACCCATTCTTTTCCCATGCACAGACGGTCCTCTCTTTGCCACGTGTCAGGGGACACATTGCTCTTGCGTGTTGGGGGCCGTGGGGCTCTTGTGGAAGAATCTACTCTCTCATGCACTCCCATACTGTACAGACGTTCTGGTCCTGGCCATTAACATACTCAACGTCAAAGCTGTGTACCAATATACCCATTCTTCTCCCATGCACAGATGGTCCTCTCTGCCACGTGTCAGCAGGAAACATCACCCTGGGGGGGGGGGGGTGAAGATGCATACACTTGGCATATTGTATGGTCCAGATTCATGCACCTGAGACATGCACTCTCAACTTATGTGAAACTAGTGTAGAAATTAATTTGTTTTTCTGTAGTTATAGTTAGTGAAGTAGAGGCATGCTTTGACCTTTTTAAAAAACTAAGCAGGTCCATAATCTTATTCACAAGGCATCTTCTATAGAATTAGCCTATAAAATTTACTTCAAAAGGTTTTTTTTCATGATACATTATATTTTTGTAATATTTCGTATTTGTAATTTTTTTTTATCTAGTTGTTACTTGTTAGTAATTAACAACACAAATTTGGTAATGTTGAAGGATATCATTCGTGAGCGACACAAATTTTGTAATGTTATATTCTCTAAATATATTTTATAACATTTTGTGTTTTCTTGATCATGTTAGCATTTTTACTTGGTCATATGAAATATGAAGTTGGTATTCTATGTTAATTAATGTTTTGAATATGAAAATTTAGACTATTTTAAAAGAAGGAATGATAATAGGGTATCTCAGGCAGTTTTTTATTGAAAAAAAAAAGCCTTAGTGGCAATTATAAACTGTCACTAAATACCTACCTTTTTAGGAAAAAAGGATTTAGTGGGAGTTAATAATCACCATTGAATCTAAAACAAACTGTCACAAAATTCAAAGGTACTTAGTGGAGGTTATTCTAGCGATAGGTCAAAAATCACCACTATTACTGTTGTGGTGTTTATATTTCTGTTTGTTTTGAAACCGCCACTAATTCCTTTAGTGGAGGTTAAAAACCTCCAAGAAACGTGAAAAAAACTACCATTAAGTTCCTATTTTTTTTAGTGATGTATGCATGAGATTAGGTTCAAATTCTCCTTATATTATAATTATCTAATGTGTACCTAATGTGTATTAGATGCATACAATATCTAGAGGACCTAATGATCTGGTCCTTATAATGATCTAATATATCTACTATCTAATATGTATCTATGTATCTAATATTAGATCATTGTAAGTTTCTCCATAATGATCTAATTATGATCTAATGTGTATCTAATATCTAATGTGTATGAAAATTATCAAGAAATTACAATCATATACACATTAGATATTTCAAGTATTTCAATAATATATATTATGATCATACACATTAGATACACTATCCCATATTACTACTATCACATAAGATTAGATCCTTATCTAATGTGTATGATCTATTGTGATCCTAGTAAATTCTCCATCACTTAAACATCTTCAACTTTCTCATCATTTCTTGTAATAACCCGTGATTTGAGGTTTGGAAGCTACCCATGTGATAAAATGGGTATTACAACGACATATGGGTCAAATGGGAAATTTTGGATAAGAGTAAGCCTAATTTAGAGTTAGGGTATTTTTGATATTTTAGTCAAATAAATGCAGAAAATATATAAAGAGGAGGAAAGAAAGGTAGGAACCCTAATATGGTTTTTACCAGTAGCGTGTAGAGGAAGAAAGAGCTATGTAGAGAGAGAAATCAAGGGGGAAGAAGAGGAATTACTAATCCGGACCAAACTTAAACGAATTTGAGATCGAAATTTCATCTTCTCATATACTAGCCAATTTGCTATTGGTAGGAAAAGACTAATTAACATATGATTTAACCCTTAAATTTCTTATTTTGAGTCATATGGGTGGAAAGAACTATATGAATGTGGGTTAAATGCATTTAGAGTTTATAAATTGTGGTTAATACTTGTTACAAGGAGTTTGGCCATGTGTTTTGGCAATTTGGGGGTAAGAGAGGTCAAAATTTTGGGTGTTTTAGGCAACAAAAAAATCACTTCTTGGGAGAGGTTGTAGTCGATGGGGTCAATTGAACGGGAAAACCAGTGGCAGTAGTCGACTGAAGAGCTTAATTAGTTGATTGAAAAATTTGGTTTGGTCGACTAGTTTAATCAATTAGGGGAATTTCAAGAGAATGACATTTTAATCGACCAAGGTGGTCGACTTAAGAGGGCATGGTTCAATTGATTGGGATTTAATCGACCATGTGATTGATCAAATAAATAAATAATATAATTATTCATTTAATCATATTAGATGGATAAAATATTTATTATTATTTATTTATTCTAATTAAATAAATAACCATGTAATATATATTAACACATGTTAATTAATTAGCTCTTAAGCATAGCCAGAGAATTGTGTTACAACGATTCAGTACTCCATACAAGAATAAATGGTGCTAGCAAGAGGGACCAAATGGACCCCCTTAATCGAAGCTCTAATAAATAATATTTAATTAATTAATCTCATTAATCAATTAAATCATTATTTATTAGTTTTAATCCGAGCCACGATCAGGGACTAAAACTGCACTCTAAGATTAAGTAAATATAATTACAAGAATCCATAACATATGATTTGTCCATCGATACAATTGATTGTTATGTGATATGATCCTCCACTATAATATTCATAATTAGAGACATGTATCAATAGATTTCGTTCAACCTCTCTAATTATATCTTCATCTATGTGTTACCATTAATTCTCCAATGGGTGACTTATTTATGATCCAATCATGAATTAGGATTTATAATAAACTATATCCAATATAGTTATAGGCCTTTGATTCACCCAAGAATCTCAAATTAAACAAGATGAGAATATCATTACTCTTTGTGTAATGAAGTAGTGGATTCCACGCACCTGACTTGACGCTCCCACTATCTATAATATTATATCTCCATGATGTTGAGATATTTGAAGCACTAATCCTCTCACTCATTGATAAGTCAAAAGACATAAATTATAGATATGAGTTAATCAAACAGTCTAAATTAAGATCAATCCATAAATCAGTCATCCAACGATAGAATATAAAGTTCTTCATACAATGCAATAGATATTAGTTGAAGAACTTATTTTATCATAGTCATGTTCAATATATATAATTACATACTGGCACTACTATTTGTAAACTCTTTACAATGACCCTAGATTAGATCACTCCCACTATGGAAATAGTCTACACTACAATCTTATCAAAATAGAGCATCCGAAACTCCATTCATCGATTGTGAACCAATTTTATGCTTAGTTTAATTAGTGGATCTATTGTATGTATCCTACACATACCCAGTAATAAACTTTGATAAGTAATGAATTGTTATGATGCTTAGCCACATAAGAAAGCATAATAATGCAATCTAATAAATACTTAAACAAAATATATTTCAATTAATCAGAAATAATCTTTACATAACTAGGATTACACATTGTTTCATATAGCATCCCAACATGAAAAGGGTGGTCAACTAAAGGGTCCCTGTTTTGATCGACCAGTCTGATTTCTAGTGTGTCTTGTGGTTTTGGTCGACCAAGGTGGTTGAGTTGGAGGTGATTGATTGAAATGGGCTATTTTCAGTCAACCAATAGTCTGTTTTCTCTATTTTCCATTCTTTCTTCGTGGTTTGGCCCTAAGGTTTGGTAGAGGGTCTAATGAGGGGTTTTAGGGTTGTGAGCCTATAAACTTAAAGGACTTAAGTAGTCTAACTTGTTATTTTGATGCGTGCATGCCTTATATGGATTTAACATGTTTGGAACGTGCATGGGATGCCATGATTTTGTTTAAATTCTTATGTGTGTGTGTGTGTGATTAGCCATGACTTCTTCTTGTGAGGGCCGAATTGATGTAAAGAATGTGAAGCTAATGTTGAGTGTGTGAGGCTAATGTTATGCTTATGAGACCAAATTGGATTAAGCTTGTGAAGCTAATGTCATTCCTGGGAGGCAAAGCCCTGGAGGCTAGATTTGATTAAAAGCATGTGAGGCTAGTATAGTTTTGCCTAAGAGGCCATGTTTAAGAAGGTCTAAGAGGTTAGGGTTGAGCTTGAGAGGCTATATGATTTACGTTGATGAGTTGTTTGTGTTTACTTATGAGATCTTACCCAAGTACATGCCTACACATTACATATAAAGTTCAAAAGTTAGGATGGGTTTAACACACATAATTTCTACTGAGTTTTTGTTGCTCACCCTTTTTATTATGTTCACATTTCTTTTAGGTCTACCAAAACTAGGAGGATCACCCGAGGTGGATATCTCACTTGGAGTTCTCTTTTTATTTTGGTCGTTCATTAGTTTATTGGTCGTAAACAAATATATTGTAACACCGAGGGGTATAAATAGTGTATTAGTTTATTAAAATGAAATGAGATTTTTGGTTAACATAAATGTATACGTGTATGGTTTGTTCGATGAGTAGATAAAGATGACACCCATGCTATGGTCTCCTTCTACTAAAAAAAATACTAGAAAAACTATAAAAGACGACACTTTTTATTTGGCTTTTAATGATAATTTAAAAAAGTGTCATTAAAAAGTATATAAGGTGACACATTTCCCAAACATGTCATCTTTTTAAAACGTTTGACAACACGTTTTAAAGTATTATTAAAATATCTATTTAACAACACTTTTCAAAAAGTATTGTCTTATACTTGTTATATAATGATATTTTACTTTAATGTGTTGTTAAATGCCCACACTATGCTTTTTCCATGTTGCACCATTTCTTTTTCAATTTTTGCCCCTTTTTTTGGCATTTACCTATCCAAAAATAAATCCCCACCTCATTACTTTCTCATTCCTTATCTCTCTTGGTTGACCTAGAGATTGTGGATCTATGGCAATGAATGTATGTTCCTCCTTTTCTTTGACCTATACGACTACAATGACCTCCTTCTTTCCTCTTGATGCCCCAGCATCAACCTCAATAGTTGTTGTTTTGCTCTCATCCTGGTTCGTCGTTCATCCTCGATGGTGGTGGCTGGAGACAGGCAATCGAGGCCATTTAATTTGGAACTTATATTGAAGCACCAGCAAGCAAACCACCTCAGACAACTAGGGGGTGAGGTAGGGATAAGAATGGGGCAGGTTATATCGGGTACCTGTCCTGCCCCACCCCTAATGGGAAGGCTTTTGGGATTAGTATAATCGAGTTCGGGGCTGGTTTGGGACGGGTATCTCCGACCTACTAAGGATTTAGGATGGGTTCGGGATGGGATAATATGCCTCGACCCGACTCTAATGGGATGGGCTTCGAGTTAACATAATCAGTTTCTGGGTGGGTTTGGGATATGGTTTTCTTGGATAGGGTAGGTTCGGGATAGGGGTGACTCATCCCAAACCCGCTCCATTACCATCCCTAGGGTGAGGTGCTAACGTGCATTTATGCCATTCTCCTAGGCCTTATTTAGGGTGTTTTAGAGTATGTTTTGTACCTATTTGCATGATATTTTACACATATTTGCTCTAACTCCTAGTAAGACCCTGTTTGGTGTATAATGGTACTTTTTTAGTGTTTTTGGTAGGTTTTGGAGCAACTTTTTCCCACACACCTTGGTTAGATAACTCCATACACTCAAGAGGAAGCTATAGGAAGAAGAAGGAAACAAAATGAAGGCAAAATCAAGGTACACGTGAAAAGGCTTTCTCACGTGCATTCTCACGTGCAAGGATTTTATTGCTTAGATGCCTTATACAACTCAAGAGGAAGCATTGGAGCAAATTTGGGGTGATTTGGAGCTGCACGTGAAAAGGCACTTCTCACGTGCATTCTCGCATGCAGGCATTTTGGAGCTCCAAATGATGTGTTTTGTTGTTTTAATCATTTTCCTCTAAAGAACTGGGGTCAAATTTGGTGTAGTTTGAGTGTTATTGAGCCTAGAACGTTGAATAGTGTCATTAACCAAAATGATGTCGTTTTGGCTGCGACCACATTTATAATTAGGGCACACCTTTTGTAACCCTAATTTGGCCCACTAAATCCTATAAGTAGGGGTCTTTGGAGGCATTGTAAATCATTTTGAGTGGGAGAATCTGATCTGAGTTCTGGAAAGAGCTGTAGCCATTGCTAAAAGATCGGATTGTCCTTGGCAAGGAGTGATTTTGGGCAGCAGACGCCGGAGTCTTTGGAGGCTGGAGTCCTAGTTCATATTGGGGTCTTCCTTTATTGTCCTGGTACTGTAATCATGTTCTTTCTTGTAATTGTTATTGCTTTTGTCATGATTATGGAGTAGTTTTGTTAGTCTAGGGGAGCAATGTAGCCCCCAATAAATTGTATTCAATTTGGTTATGGTTGTTCAATAAAATAGAATTCAGCTCTTGTTTAATTCACTTGCTTGTATGGAAATGCCTAGTTTATGCATAATTAGGTAATCTTAGCCCTTGTCTAGGGTGGAACACTAGTGAATTAGATTTAATATTGTATGATGGACCAAGTCTGCAACTATTAGATTGTTTATCTACCTTGATCACTTTTATTCACATGGACCAAATGGGATAAAAGCCTTAAATCAATCTTAGCATGGACCAAATGTAAGATAGGTAGGAGATAATCAACATGAACATGAACTAGAACATAAATCAAGAACAAGAGCCATAACCAGACTAGTACAATCAATTGGGTGGTAAACATTATGACCCTAGATCCTTAATCACTGAAATTTCTATACCAATAGCTTGCCAACATTCTGATTTAATCACTTTTCGTTCAAACTATTTGTACAGCAAAAATCAATTGTCCAGACGTAAAATCAACTTGTTAGCTTAGTGCTTGCTGCTTAACAGCATTAGCTACCTCCCTGTGGGTTCGACAACCGGAGTCTTAATACTCCATTTTATTACTTGACTAGTGCACTTGCTGCAAAACCTTCAGACATAATTTATGCGGGTCAAGTTTTTGGCGCCGTTGCCGGGGAGGCAAGCCAAACGTTGTTAGGATTAAGTGACATTAGGTGCTTAAGTTTATTTGTGATATGGATTTTTTACTTTCTTGTAATTTTCTATTACGGTGTTACCTGGTATTTCTTTGTTTTTGCCATTTTTTAGGGGTCCACCATAAGTGTTTGAGAAAATTCCTCTGTGTATGCATCACACCGGGGGTGAGTTATTGCCATACGATCCCGAAATCGAACGGACGTTGCGAGAGCAGCGAAGGGCTCAGAGGGTCTTAGCTGCAGCTGAACAGCAGTTGGAAGGCTTAAATACCTTGTGTGAAGAAATCATGGCTGAAAATAGAGCAAGAGACGATCAGGGACACAACGGCCAAGGAGGTTATCAGCCTAGGACCTTCATGGATTATGCTAGACCTGTACTATCGGATGAGTACTCAGGCATTAGAAGGGTGCCGGTCCAAGCAAATAACTTTGAGCTAAAGCCTGCGCTACTGCAGATGGTTGGGCAAGATGCATTCCGAGGCTTGGCACTAGATGATCCACACAACCATTTAGCGCGATTCTTGCAAATTTGTGACACCATCAAAATCAATGGAGTCTCAGATGATGCCATTAAGTTGCGACTCTTCCCATTTTCACTGAAGGACCGAGCTCTTGGTTGGTTCCAGTCCCTACCTGCTGGCAGCATACACACATGGGACCAAATGGTAGAGAAGTTTCTCTCTAAGTACTTTCCACCAACAAGAGTTATTCATTTAAGGAGCCAAATAAATCAATTCACCCAGCATGGTGATGAGTCACTGTATGAGGCCTGGGAGCGATTCAATGACTTGGTTAGGAGGTGTCCTAATCATGGCAGGCCATAATGGTTACAAGTAGAATCTTTTTATGCAGGTCTACACGCAAATACAAGGAGCATGATAGATGCAGCCGCTGGAGGAGCATTCATGATGATGGAGCCTTCTGCAGCAGTGGAGCTTATAGAGTGAATGGCATTGTCCAACTGCCAATGGTCCAATGACAGGCGTCCTAGAGCTGAGCCGGTGGCTACGGTATCAAACTCATCAAATTCAACTTAGTTCGATGAGTTGACAAGGAAGATGGAGTTGCTGACAAAGCAAATGTCAGTGATGGCTATTCGCATGGAGGGCAGAGTTGAGCAACCCAAGGCAGTTCCTAAAGATGCTGCTGCAGCCCAGCTATACGAAGAAGCCCAATATGTTGGGAATCGAGGTGGAGGATTCCAGAGACAATTTCAGAATCCAAATCAGTACCAGAATCCTCCTCAGCCCAACAACTTCCAGAATCGGGGGGGACCTCAACAATTTCAACAACAGCCTTACTTATGGCAAAGGTAGAATAAGGTCCCTGCTACTGGAGCAGCACAATATGGAGAACATTCTCAGCCATAACTTCCTCCTGGGTTCCAGAAGATGCCTCAACAGAAGGAGGAAGACAAAGAGAAGGCAAAGGATGAGGAGATGCGGAACTTCTTTTATCAATTTGCTAAGCAAGCAACCACGAGAATGAGTAAGGGGGAGACAAGGATTGAGTCCCTTACCACTTCGTCCCGGGATCTTGGAGCTGCTATGAAGAATATAGAGCAGTAGATTGGCCAGCTAGCAAATGCAGTTAGGCCATCTTCATCAAATACTTTTCCCAGCAATACGGAGGTCAACCCAAGGGAGCAATGTAAAGCTATAATGCTTAGAAGTGGGAAAGAACTACCAGCTGGAGAGAAGAAAATTGAGCCAAACAAGGAGGAGTCGGAATAGCACACCCAGGAGGAAGCTAAGGAAGGAGGTGTTAAACAGCATAAGGACCAGAAGGGAAAGGCTGGAAGTAGTCAACCGACAGCCAGTCAGCCTAAAGCTAGCGCTCCCGTTTTGTATAAACCTCCTATGCCGTATCCTCAAAGGTTGAGGAAAAAGAAGTTAGATGCCCAATTCCAGAAATTTTTAGACGTATTCAAGAAGCTGGAGGTGAACATCCCATTCATAGAATCCTTGGAACAGATGCCTGGCTACGTAAAATTTGTAAAGGATCTGCTGTCCAAGAGGAGAAGTGTTGGATCAAACCCAGAATTTGGATAATGCTGATAAAGCCTTATGTAATTTGATCTGAGATCTTTTGTGTTTATTTGATCATTGCAGAAGATATGTTACTAATCCAGAGATGCACTCGTGTGAGCAAAGCTAAGGACAAGATACATAATCCTGATCCGGACAAGAGTGAGTGTCATCAAACACTTGGTAAATAACCAAGTAACAAATACATACGGAATAAGGAACATTCCTACGGACTAAGAACTTAAAGGATAAGTGCGGAGTAAGGAAACCAGATGCGGAGTAAGGAATCCGGATGTATTACTCGCCCGGAGTAAGGAACCTACATACGGAGTAAGGAAATTACATACGGAGTAAGGAACTTACATGCGGAGTAAGAAAGCGCTGACACGGAATAAGTTATCAGACTTTTCAAGACTCGCCCGGAGTAAGGAACTTACATGCGGAGTAAGGAACTTACATACGGAGTAAGGAACTTACATACGGAGTAAGGAACTTGATGGTCCCTTGGAGCCTAAAGGGGGGGGGGTGAATAGGCTCTTATTCGAACTCTTTCTTTTCTCTCAAGACACAAAGACTTATCTAGTTTAAGTGATAATATCACTGCGGAAGATAACCAGGATAGTGGAAGTATTTTGTTTTATTATCACAAAGTGATTACAACAAAATAGAAGCAAACACTCTCTTACACTCGTTTACAACTTTGAATTCACACACTAGCCAAGTGCCTTTTCTATTTTTGCACTTCTTCGCTCTAGCTCACTTTTTTTACAAGAAGTATAAGTATGAATATTTATACAAAACATTCCTAAGAGACAACCTTGGAACTTGAAGTTCCGGAATGCGTTCCGCACTAACTATCCCTTGGTAATCTATTCGCCTTGACCGGTCGGATTGTGGAGCTCAAGATCTTGGATTCGAAGAGTATAAGTGTCTTTGTGAGTTCCGAGATACAATTAAGGTTGTGTCCACATATCCGGATGATCCACGTGTAAGATTCTTCTTGTTCTAAATGCATTCTTCTTACATCGGAGACAGCCAAGCCGATAACTTTAAATGCGGTTTCATTGGACAATGTCTTTCTTGTTCTGGTCGGTAATTTTCCTTACCTCCGTAGTTAATGAAGCTCGGAACCTTACTCCGTGTCGGTGGTTGCTTATTCCGTATCTATTCAGGTACTAGAATCCTTAGTCCGTGTCGGCGCTTCCTTACTCCGCATGTAAGTTCCTTACTCCGTATGTAAGTTTCTTACTCCGTATGTAAGTTCCTTACTCCGTGTGTAAGTTCCTTACTCCGTATGTAAGTTCCTTACTCCGTATGTAAGTTCCTTACTCCGTGTGTAAGTTCCTTACTCCGTATGTAAGTTCCTTACTCCGTATGTAAGTTCCTTACTCCGGGCGAGTAATAAGTCCGGATTCCTTACTCCGCATCTATTTTCCTTACTCCGCACTTATTTTCCTTACTCCGCACTTATTTTCCTTACTCCGCAGTTATTGTTACTTGGTTATTTACCAAGTGTTTGAGACAGCCTAACTCTTGTCCGGATCAGGATTATGTATCCTGTCCTTAGCTTTGCTCTCACGAGTGCATCTTTGGATTAGTGACATACCTTCAGGCAATGATCAAATAAACACAAAAGATCTCAGATCAAATTACATAAGGCTTTAACGGCATTATCCAAATCTAGGTTTGATCCAACAATCTCCCCCAATTATGGATATGCCTAAACCCTTTGTAATCTGATCCGGTAAGCGATCGCAAACGAATATCATACAGAATATACACCACAACCAATTTCATTGATCAGCAACTAAATACAAATCAGCCTTAATCTGATTTTTCACTAAGGTACATAAGGCTTACTATACTTGAAGATCATAGTTGCTGCCTTCTCTCTTAGCTCCATTGTCTCGTGCATCGTAAAGGTGGAGTGTTGGCTCCAATGTTTGTCCACGATTAAGAACGATTTGATGAAATGACAAACAAAGGCTCCGCAGCTATCTCCATCCGGCTGTTGTGGCACTTGCTTCTTGCCCCGGAATGTCGCCTTGAGTTTCTCAGGAAATGTGTGCCAGAAGAGGAAGTGGACAGCATATTGAGGCATTGTCATTCATCAGACTATGCTGGCCATTTAAGAGTGCAAAGAACGGTGGCAAAGATCTTACAAAGTGGGTTTTACTGGCCAACCATGTTCAAGGACACATACACCTTTGTTAAGTCATGTGATCAGTGTCAAAGAACAGGAGGAATTGCAAGGAAGCAAGAGATGCCCCAAACTGGCATTATGCCAGTAGAACTTTTTGATATATGGGGAATCGATTTCATGGGACCTTTCCCACCATCAGATGGGTTTACCTACATCCTGCTAGCTGTTGATTACCTCTCAAAGTGGGTTAAAGCTATACCCACTAGGAAGAATGATGCTCAAGTAGTTACCAAGTTCCTTCGCCGCAACATATTCAGCAGGTTTGGAACACCTAGAGCAATTATCAGTGATGAAGGGAGTCACTTCTGCAATAAGCTTTTTGAAAAGCTCTTAAACAAATATGGAGTTCAACATAGGCGTACCTTAGCCTATCATCCACAAGCAAACGGCCAAGCTGAAGTCTCAAACCATGAGATCAAGAAAATTTTGGAGAAGGCAGTGGGAGGCAACCGAAAAGATTGGTCTCTAAAACTCGATGAGGCGTTTTGGGCTTACCGCACAGCATTCAAAACGCCCATTGGAATGTCTCCTTATCGTCTACTGTACGGAAAGGCCTGCCACTTTCCTGTTGAATTGGAACACAAGGCATTTTGGGCAGTTAAAAAGCTGAACATGGATCCCAATGTTCTTGTTGAACTACGATTGCACCAACTAAATGAGTTGGAGGAATTTCGCTTCAATGCCTATGAGAGTGCTAAGCTGTACAAGGAGAGGTCTAAGCTCAGACATGATAAGAAGATCAGCCCCTCTCTTTGTTGAAACAGAGAGAGGTGCTTCTCTTTAATTCCAGAATTAAACTTTTCCCTGGGAAGCTGCGATCTAAGTGGATGGGGCCTTTTACTATTACAAAGGTTTTCCCATATGGCAGTGTTGAACTCCAATCAACCTCTGGGCAAATATTCAAAGTAAATGGTCAGCGTGTGAAGCCATACTACATTCAGGACCATGTTAAGGAGGTTGATCATTTCACTCTGAGCACAACTTGATAGAGGGGACAGTCAAGCTAAAGACCTAAACCCAGCGCTTCATGGGAGGCAACCCATGGTGATTTCTTTTCCTTTTTATTCTATTTTATTTTATTTTATTATTATATTTTATGGTGTGCTTTAACCCATAGTCTGTAGGGAGTGCATGTTTGCTTTGTTTTAATTTTCTTTACAGCATTTGAACCAGGGCCTAGGCCTATATTTCTTTGATGGAGCTTATTTCTGCTTGGGCTTATTTGGGCCTGTGTATCAGAACTTTAGATAAATTTTCTAAGGCCCAACTCCAAGCCAAGTTGAATTGAATCAGAGGGGCCCACTCCAATCTATTGCCAAACCAAGGAGATGAAGTTATGGATTATGAGATGGTATTTTGGGCCCACTAACTGACACGTTTTTGTCCTTGGGAGATGGGCTTCCAGCTTATCAAATTTCAGAGCATTTGGAGGGAATTAGAGGTGAAAAAGGCTTGCACGCCAAAATAGCCTTTTCACGTGCACGTGTATAATGGATCTACAGTTCATCCGTGACCTACTGGTGCAATTTGGACAAAAAAGGCCCTGTCCGTGAAAAAGCTTTTCGCGTGCACAAGGGTAGGATGGTCCAATCAATCTGAAAATTTGCACAAAGGCAACTGGCAACCTCTAGATTCATCCAAGACCTGCCCGTGAAAAAGCTTTTCGCGTGCACAAGGATAGAAGCGTCTTTTCGATCTCAAATTTTGATGGCAGACAACTGGAAGTGTCTAAATTCATCCAAGCCCTGCCCGTGAAATCACGCTTTTCACGTGCACACCTACCTTTGGCCAATCAGTCTGAAATTTCGGTGGGAGATAGCTGGCATCTTCTAGGGTATTCTTTGGTCTGCACGTGAAAATGATGGAGCACTTTAAGAGGGTCATTTTCGTCTTTTACCCTTGTGGCAAATCACTATAAAAAGGGAGGGGCTCCAAGCTTGAAACTCACATCTCATACTTTCTTCTTCCTTCCTGTTGAGAGCAAATTCCTTTCTGGGTTAGTCATGGTGCGCACAAGAAGAGCCCGCCAAGGAGAAGGCAGCCCTGAAGCCTCTACCACCTCTATGCCTTCGGCATTGAGAGAAGCCGACACGATTTTCGTGGGGAATGTACTTGATTGGGAGATCCTGGAGTCCTCCACGCTTGACTGGACTGAAGAAGTTATGACCAAGCTGCAAGCTTTGGGGCTGAGAAGGTTAGTATGTGCTCGCAGTGATCTATATTACCCTACCATGTTAGACTTTTATAATTCAGTCTATGTCAATGAGGAAGATGATGAGATCATGGGGGAGGTTCAAGGTGTCTTAATTTCTATTTCCCCTACTATGTTGAGAGACTGCTTTGATCTACCAAATCCCATGCATGCCATACCTGACTTGAACTTAGGAGATTATGGTAGAGCTTTACAGTATAATAAGGAATTTGGGAAACGTTGGCAATTTACTAAAAACGGATTTCACGGGAAATACCGTTGCCTTGCCAATTTGGTAGGGAGGTGCCTACTGTTACAGACTAGTGGCGTAGACTCAGTCTCTAAGTCCCATTTGGAGTTTATGTTTTGCATCGATCATCAGTTACACATTGATTGGGCTGCTGGAATTTTTAAACTATGGAAACGGGATATTCACAAATGTTTATATGGTCGACTACTTAGTATGCTTCTGCAGTATCAATATGGTCATCTTAGTGCTCAAGTAGTCCCCACTGTTGTCCCGGATAACCTGCAGTTACGAGTTCTCCATCCAGAGGGTGCCTTAGGCATTAGTTACAAGGGCAAATGGGGAGATAGTATCCACGTTGCTCCACAGCCTTCACGTCACAGCGTACATATGGAGCGACCCACCGAGCAGTTTAGGGACACTACTCCCATGACTGCCCGCCGACAGCACATCTTCCAATTGACTGCCATGTACATGCAGTTCAATGTTCACAAGGAGGAAGTCTACAATTTCTTCCAAGGCGTCAGTGGCCAAGTTATAAGTGAAGCTGATGTTCTTAACTGGGCTTTCACTAATGGCCACATCACAAGACTTCAGCTGGATGAGTTGCTCGAGTACATCGCTCAAGACCAACAAGCAACCTCGCGTCCATCTGCCCGACCATGGGAAGCCCCGGAGCCAACTCCTGCTGCTTCTTATGAAGACTTACGGAGGCAAACTGCTCAACTACAGGAGGCACAGGCCGAAACCGTTCAGGAGAGTCGGGGCCGTCAAGCAAAAAAATCAAACTCTCATCCTTAAGGAGCAGAAGGAAGTCAAAGGTCTGCTTGGTAAGATCTGGAAAGCCCTGGGGGAAGAAGAAGAAGAAAACTCCTACACCTCCTGTGGAGGATCCATTTGACGCACCGTCACCTCCAGTGCAGCAGCACGCTGTACATAGCGAAGAGACACCGGAGTATCCACAATATCCGCAAGAGGCGGAGCCTTACACCGCTCCACCCTTTCCTCAAAGGGTCTTAGCTAAAAGCCATAATGGCTGAGTTGTGAGCTCAATTCTTTGGCTCAAGATGTGTTTTATCAGCCATTAGAGTAGAGTGTGAGTTCATTGAGCAAAGCAAAGTGTGTGAGTTGCAAAAAGTAGACTAGAGGGTGTGTTTTCCTTGATGAGCACAATGGGGACTTCTCATGTTTACGTGGCAAAAACTTAATCAATAGCTAGTAGCGAGTATAAGAGTAGATCCTTAGCTGTTGGGCATTGATAGTAAGGCATGAGAAGAGAGAAAAGAAAGTTATATTTGAGTGAGGCTGCTCTAACCTTGGTAAGGACTCTCAGGGGGAGCTAAGTTTCATTTTATCCTTGCATGTTTGCTTTTATCTAAACTGTTAGTAATGATATTACATGGTTTTTGGACTTGATAGTAAGGGCATGTTTAGATTAATTTGTGATTCATTTTAGCTATTGGAATGTCTACTTCATCATGATAGAGTTGTATGTCTTGGGAAACTGTCACGCCCCGGATTTCCAACCCGAGGAAACCGGTACGTGACTCCCCATTCACCCACACGGAGGGCAATGGGGTTGGATTACCGGATGCCACACAAGCAAGTCTAACAATCACAATAAATCAAATAAGCCACATCTTTATTTAATTCCAAAACATCAAAGGTTCACAAAACAACCAAGTCCCTGATTACGTTCAATCCCTTAGTACATTCCCTCCCTGGGTTACATATATCATAAAAGTACATTACTGAAATGAACAATAAAGTGGAGAGGGTCTTCCACCTTGGTGTATCCACCTAACGCCGTAAGTTCCTGGAAAACAAACAAACACAGGAGGAGGGTGAGCAACCACGGCCAAGAGGGATCATGTCTCCCCACCCATCCCATGTTCCTAGCATCTACATGCCATGTGTACAAGTGCGTTTGTGTTACAATAATTTCAACAAACATAATAACAACCACATCAACAATTTACAATCCACCTGCCACACAAAGCTAACACTTTAACAACAAGTGATTTAACCGCCTCTTCGGGCCAATGATTCAAGTGATTTAACCGCCTCTTCGGGCCAATGATTCAAGTAATTTAACCGCCTCTTCAGGCCAATGATTTAACCGCCTCTTAGGCAAATAGTTTAACCGCCTCTCGGCATAGTTTCCACACCTCACAGCTAACACAAAAAGTCCCGGGCTTCCACGGCCACCGGGTGTACAAGCAAACACGCAAAGACATAAGGCCATACGGGCATAACATCAAACACTTAATATGTTTAGTCACACGGGAATAACGTCGAACACTTAGCATGCATATATTCACGGGCTCACAAACCCACCCACGGGATATTATTTCAAACACATAATATGTATAGCCTCACGGCATTATTTCAAACACGTTCGAGCATACACACAAGCATATTCACACGGGCATATTCACACGGGCATTTTATCTGAACACTTAACATGCACTAACCACCCAACCTCGAAATCACACCAAAACGCCACTCGACAACAAACATTCATATAGGAGGTCACACCTATATGAATTTACATATAAATAATATAACAATATCAATAAAACTCGAGAAACCCTCTACACGGGGCCTCACCCCGAAGACCAGGAGACAACCCTACCTTGAAAACGTCCTCCGGCTCTTGCTTCCACGCTAACGTTGTCTTCCCCACGCACGACGCTCCGGCAAAGAAGCCGGGCTCTCCTTCCTTCCCTTCTCTCTCTCTCTCTGCGACGGTTGAAAAGAACCCTAACCCTAGAACAAGGAGTCTCCTCATCCTTATATAGACCTCCCATTATCAAAACGACGTAGTTTTGATTAAGTGAAACCCAGGATCAAAACGACGTAGTTTTGATTACACAAGCTACAACCTTTCCGCATCCATATAGGCCAAAATACTCAGAATTTCAACATGGTCCTTTGGAGAAAGTTCCTTAGAATGACAAAACCAAGGGAACCATGCAAAAATATGCCGCGTAATTTGCACGCCAATTCCCCAATTGGCGTGCAGCTCAAATGCACTCAAACTTCACCACAAGTCTCCTTGCATCTTGTAGAGGCCTGAGGAGCAAAAATATGCTTGCACGTGAAATGGGTGAATTCACGTTCAGCTCCAAATGCTCTGAAATTTCTGTGGTAGATAGAGGACCTCATTCTAAGAAACTTTTGTTCTTGCACGCCAATTGTTTGAGGCCATCTACCCTATCAAAAGTGAGCTCCAAGATCAGCCAAAACATTTAAAACCGCCTCGTATACGCATAGCATCTTCCTAGGGCATAAAGGTACGTTACCACTTGTCACATGCACCTCCCAAAAGTCCCCTCTTGGGCTCATCTCTTACCTCACACTTGTGCACCAACATCCAAGGTGTTTGTGGTTAACTTTAACACGGGTTACACACGGGTCATTACATCCTCTCCCCCTTAAGACTTTTCGCTCAAAAGAAATGACATACGAGGAAAACAAACACAAGCTACCCATTTGCCACACGGCGACCACAACACCCAAATGGGTCATACACGCGACAAGACATAACAAGGTACCACGATAATCCATAACCACATGCATCACAATCTATGGAAACACATCCACATGTCACAAATACCCATCACAAGCACGTTTCATTAACACATTCAATATAAATAAAAGTCAAAAGTCAAAAGGAAATACAAATGCACCAGCCAACAGCCACCCCTCCAATACAACACATCATGATAGGGAAACACATATTCTAAACTCACAAACAATCCTTGTTCTCCTCACCTAACACATGTCACAAGTATTCACATGTCACGACGGCGTACGACATATACGCACATCATAAACACCACTACAAGGAACAAGGCACAAACAAAACACTACTACACGTTTAACGTTCCACTGCCCATTCACCATCATTATAAACTCATCTGCAGGGAGTGTCCTCACAACCTTCCCACCTTTGGACTTTTCGTCCCCGAAAAGAGAAATCAAGTAGTAACATCATGAGAAGATCAAAGCAACACATAACACCCATGAGCACAACAAGAACTAGGGCTGTGCCTGCGTTGACAACAACTTATGTGAGCAAGTCGACAACAAAGGAGGTCGAGAAACCTCTCACAAGTCGTTAAGACCCCAAAGAACCGAACAAGGCCAACACTATAAGCCTAAGAAGTATCCATTCGCTAGAATTCATATGATTGAACGAGAAGTCACTACATCGACATAGTAGGGTATTCGGTGTTAGGGCTACTCGTGTCACAATAGGACCAACACTCCACAATGTGAAATACCTAACAATGACACCATCGAGATTTGATGTCAACGGACACCAACAATTTACAACGCAGCCACACTCCATATGTAGACCTTACCCTGGCAGCAAACACAAAGAGGTCACAAGGAAACACGAACAAACAAGAGAAAAGCATTATGCAAACCACAATCACGGTCCCACCCAGGGATATTCACCACAAGCCAGCCGCCTTACCCTGCGCCTCACTTTATAGCGATACACGCAACAACGGAACCCACCAGGGCAAAGGGAACTCAAGATGACTTACAATCCAGGACACAACTACGAGGGATGAAGTTTGCTCTCCACCAATTCAGTCACGATCAACAAGACGCCCAACGGAGTCCAAGGAGTAACTCAAAACAACAAATGCGTACCATACACAACCACAAGAAGACCAAAATCCACCATCCGGCTATCACATGTCACCGACCGTGAGGATCGACGAAAAGAAGTCGGAACCGAACACTACACTATAACGCCTCTCGGACACCTCGTCTAGCATCCTGATCACGGTTAAGAGGTATCCACTAAGGTCTCACACCGCATACTAAATGAGGCGTACACTATAGCCCAAGTGTTAACGCCTTTCGAGTCGAGCAAACACCAAACGCAATGAAGTGGAACTTATCCTCGACATCGGTGAAGTATAACTAACACGCCTTCTCTCGACCCAGGAAAAAATCCTCCCACCCGCAACAAGACAATTGATCCCTCGTGTGCCATGCACAGGTCACAAGGAAGTTCTTTGCCTCTATGACATACTCCACCTCATGGCCTACCAACTCCCCTATACCAACCATCGCGTTCCATCTCGATACACCAACAAAAGTCTCAAATACACAAACACCTTGATGGCGTGAACCATCTCACTTACCGTGTGATACTACACATGAAAGGTTTTCGAGGAGAACAGATATAGATCATTCGCCTACCACCACCGCTCCAAAACATACACCCTTGTGATATCCGCCCGACATAAATCTCTCCCTAGGGAGTAGCACTAATACCCTTTTCCTAGCTTATCAACACTTTAATATTAAACATCACACCAGATAAGGAATAATATGAATAACATCACATCTAACACTCTTCTTCATCCCCACACCACAGTTAATATTCTAATACACTACACCTCATCCTTCTCTACGCACATGTCACAACACCCACATGTAGTAACTCTGTTGTATACCTTTACCACGAATGCAATACATACAACAACACAATACCAAATTTCCAGCACCTTTGCAACACAAGCAATGGAACACAAGACACCGACGAGCGTACCAGCCTTACACCTTCTCTCCTCCTCTAAGCCTACTCCCACAAGATACGAACCGAAGGAATGGCCCTACCACGCAAAAGCACACCCTTAGTCCTTAGAGAAAGATAGCCAACAAGGCCTGCCAAATCTCACTTGCTTACCTCTTTTTACCAAGTTGATGACCGGGCATAACCCTCAAAACCCACTCATAGCCGATAGTTGAGCTCCGGAACACTTCACATTTTACACGTGTGCATCCCCATTTCACAACATGTTCTAAGAACATCACTCATGGTCTTTCACACTCGACAAACATGACACATGGCCCCGCTTGACCATCCGAGAACCCCAGACACCCATATAGTTATTAACCAGAACTTGCAACGACCACTCTAGCCAACAAGATAACGCTTCAAAGACTCTAAGAGCAAGCTATACTAGCTTTTCCCCTCAACCACAACGCTTGGAAAAGAAAGGTAACCATAGGAATATCCCTTTTAAGTAGTACTCCAACACACACCTCTATCCGCTAAAGAACATATTTATTAATCAAGGTTGCCAAGGGGGTGTCACACGATAACTCACAAGCCATCACCTCACACCTCAAGCTCTCTAGCTAGCCGGTCTAAATTCCCTCCCACTAGAAAAAGGGTTGCTACAAGATTTGGTTACTTTGATTATCCACATGTGCCAAAATTGAATATCACTCACTTATAAAATCAACACCCGATACTCATTAGTTACTTATTATTCTTCTAGCGTTATAAATCTATATTTACTCTTTTTTTTACTTATTTATTCCCTAACAGGTCACCAACACATCCATTCAAATGCTAACTCAAACGGGACATGATAAAGTCCACCCGCTCACATAACTAGTACGAGACTCAACCGACAACCCACCAAAGGGGCACGATACCACCAATGAAGTTCTCTTGCTTTTCCACTGGCCTCACTTGGGTAGTCCTCCCGCCTCCAAATTGGGACTCGGCGTTGAGCTTTACCCCTAGCTCGCCAGCCCGTCCCCTAACATCACTCCCAGGTTACACAAGACGTCCTACTTTTCCACAAAGGTAACACCGGATTTCTTGGCACACTCTCGTTCCGTCCCGTTGTCCACAACAAGCGTAATCTTTTGAGAAACAGGACTCAAACGGGAGTGTTGAGGGTGACGCTCCCGGCGTACCTCGCTCCCGATCGGTTGTCAATGCATCCCTCACTTCTGGAATAATCGAGCTCAAGACGCCAACCTCTGCCGTGATTAGTCTATCACCTTCACGCCTTCTCACTTGCCCAACCTGGGTCGCGGCCTCCTTGTTACCTCAATATCGCACGGCTTATAGTTTCCGAAACATTGGTTAAGCGAAAAGGTAGCGCTCCGGTTAACACTAAATGATCTCAACAATCGCGAGACCACTACCATAGCGACTTAAGCTATAACACGCATTATTACCACACAAGTCCATAGGTTCACATTTAACAGACTATACCAATTTTTTACATTCCATTGCATTGCTCATAACCACGCTTATTTCACACGGTACCAAACAAATCACATGCTCAACTATTCACAGCCCCAAACAAATCACATTTTAATTTTTTTTTTTTTTAACAAGTTCACAAGCCTCAAGTTTCCAAGCACACGTTTCAATTCCACAATTTCTTTTCCATGTTTTCATGCTCGAACCATCACAAATTTTCGAGTTGCACAATTGAAACTTTATCATGTTCAAACCTTTTATCCATGCAATTACACACATGGGCATTTCGGTTCTCATTAAACCACATTGCACAAGCATCCATTCCATAAGCACACGATTCGTTAAAACAAGGACCTTTCCTTGTAGTCATGCTCAAGGTACTTCAAATAAAATCGAGTTGCATTTTTCACCTTATCACATTATTCATATTTTTCTTTTATCACAATTAAAATTTTCACAGGTATCCACACCTTCACATATAACAACCAATGCAACTAGTGCCCTAATGCCAATGCATGCAAATCCTACCACAAGACCGGACTACCCCAAGTACACCTTGGAGGCTCCAAGAGGACCGTGTTGATCGGCACGTCCCTCCAGGCTCCTCCAAAGGACCCAAGATAACCAAGTCCGCCCACTACCCTAGGCCAACTAGACCATGCTTTGATACCATATTGTCACGCCCCGGATTTCCAACCCGAGGAAACCGGTACGTGACTCCCCATTCACCCACACGAGGGCAATGGGGTTGGATTACCTGGATGCCACACAAGCAAGTCTAACAATCACAATAAATCAAATAAGCCACATCTTTATTTAATTCCAAAACATCAAAGGTTCACAAAACAACCAAGTCCCTGATTACGTTCAATCCCTTAGTACATTCCCCTCCCCGGGGTTACATATATCATAAAAAGTACATTACTGAAATGAACAATAAAGTGGAGAGGGTCTTCCACCTTGGTGTATCCACCTACGCCTGTAAGTTCCTGGAAAACAAACAAACACGAGAGGAGGGGTGAGCAACCACGGCTCGGAGGGATCATGTCTCCCCAACCCATCCCATGTTCCTAGCATCTACATGCCATGTGTACAAGTGCGTGTTGTGTTACAATAATTTCAACAAACATAATAACAACCACATCAACAATTTACCATCCGGCGCGCCACACTAAGCAACACTTTAACAACAAGTGATTTAACCGCCTCTTCGGCCAATGATTCAAGTGATTTAACCGCCTCTTCGGCCAATGATTCAAGTAATTTAACCGCCTCTTCAGGCCAATGATTTAACCGCCTCTTAGGCAAATAGTTTAACCGCCTCTCGGGGATAGTTTCCACGGCCTCACGGCGTAACACAAACAGGACGGCCTCCACCCGGGTGTGGCACAAGCAAACACGCAGACATAAGGCCATACAGGCATAACATCAAACACTTAATATGTTTAGTCACACGGGAATAACGTCGAACACTTAGCATGCATATATTCACGGGCTCACAAACCCAGCCACACGATATTATTTCAAACACATAATATGTATAGCCTCGCGGATTATTTCAAACACGTTCCGACATACACACAAGCATATTCACACGGGCATATTCACACAGGCATTTTATCGAACACTTAACATGCACTAACCACCCAACCTCGAAAAAATCACACAAAACGCCCTAAGGCCAACTTCATATAGGAGGTCACACCTATATGAATTTACATATAAATAATATAACAATATCAATAAACTCAGAAACCCTCTCACGGGGCCTCACCCCGAAGCAGGGGTGAGACGGGAACCTTGACCCCCTACCTTGAAACGTCCTCCGAGCTCTTGCTTCCACGCTAGACGTTGTTTTCCCCACGCACGACGCTCCAGGCGAAAGGCAGCGCTTCTCCTTCCTTCCTCTCTCTCTCTTCTCTCTGCGACGGCCGAAAAGAACCCTAACCCTAGAACAAGGAGTCTCCTCATCCTTATATAGACCTCCCATTATCAAAACGACGTAGTTTTGATTAAGTGAAACCCAGGATCAAAACGACGTAGTTTTGATTACACAAGCTACAACCTTTCGCATCCATATAGGCCAAAAATACTGATAATTTCAACATGGTCCTTTGGAGAAAGTTCCTTAGAATGACAAAACCAAGGGAACCATGCAAAAATATGCGTGCAATTTGCACGCCAATTCCCCCAATTGGCGTGCAGCTCCAAATGCACTCAAACTTCACCACAAGTCTCCTTGCATCTTGTAGAGGCCCGAGGAGCAAAAATAGCTTGCACGCTGAAATGGGTGAATTCACGTTCAGCTCCAAATGCTCTGAAATTTTGTGGTAGATAGAGGACCTCATTCTAAGAAACTTTTGTTCTTGCACGCCAATTGTTTGAGGCCATCTACCCTATCAAAAGTGAGCTCCAAGATCAGCAAATGCTTAGAACCGCCTTACCGCATATCGCATCTTCCTAGGGCATAAAGGACGACCACTTGTCACATGCACCTCCCAAAAGTCCCCTCTTGGGCTCATCTCTTACCTCACACTTGTGCACCAACATCCAAGGTGTTTGTGGTTAACTTCTTACACACGGGTTACACACGGGTCATTACAGAAACCATGCCTCTCTTGTTTGTTAGTTTATTCTTTCTTTTCAGTTTGACTGTGTGTTTGTTTCTTTTTTGCTTGAGGACAAGCAAAGGTTCAAGTGTGGGGGAATTTGATAACGTGCATTTATGCTGTTCTCCTAGGCCTTATTTAGGGTGTTTCAGAGTATGTTTTGTACCTATTTGCATGATATTTTACACATATTTGCTCTAACTCCTAGGAAGACCCTATTTGGTGTATAGTGGTACTTTTTGAGTGCTTTTGGCAGGTTTTGGAGCAACGTTTTCCCACACACCTTGGCTAGATCACTCCATACACTCAAGAGGAAGCTATAGGAAGAAGATGGGAACAAAATGAAGGCAAAATCAAGGTACACGTGAAAAGGCTTTCTCACGTGCATTCTCACGTGCAAGGATTTTATTGCTTAGATGCCTTATACAACTCAAGAGGAAGCTTTGGAGCAAATTTGGGGTGATTTGGAGCTGCACGTGAAAAGGCTCTTCTCACGTGCATTCTCGTGTGCAGGCATTTTGGAGTTCCAAATGATGTGTTTTATTGTTTTAATCATTTTCCTCTAAAGAATTGGGGTCAAATTTGGTGTAGTTTGAGTGTTATTGAGCCTAGAACGTTGAATAGTGTCATTAACCAAAACGACGTCGTTTTGGCTGCGACCACATTTATAATTAGGGCACACCTTTTGTAACCCTAATTTGGCCCACTAAATCCTATAAATAGGTGTCTTTGGAGGCATTCTAAATCATCTTGAGTGGGAGAATCTGATCTGAGTTCTGGAAAGAGCTATAGCCATTGCTAAAAGACCGGATTGTCCTTGGCAAGAAGTGATTTTGGGCAGCAGACGCCGGAGTCTTTGGAGGCTGGAGTCCTGGTTCATCTTGGGGTCTTCCTTTATTGTCCTGGTACTGTAATCATGTTCTTTCTTGTAATTGTTATTGCTTTCGTCATGATTATGGAGTAGTTTTGTTAGTCTAGGGGAGCAATGTAGCCCCCAATAAATTGTATTCAATTTGGTTATGGTTGTTCAATAAAATAGAATTCAGTTCTTGTTTAATTCACTTACTTGTATGGAAATGCCTAGTTTATGCATAATTAGGTAATCTTAGCCCTTGTCTAGGGTGAAACACTAGTGAATTAGATTTAATATTGTATGATGGACCAAGTCTGCAACTATTAGATTGTTTATCTACCTTGATCACTTTTATCCACATGGACCAAATGGGATAAAAGCCTTAAATCTATCTTAGCATGGACCAAATGTAAGATAGGTAGGAGATAATCAACATGAACATGAAGTAGAACATAAATCAAGAACAAGAGCCATAACCAGACTAGTACAATCGATTGGGTGGTAAACATTGTGACCCTAGATCCTTAATCACTGAAATTTCTATACCAATAGCTTGCCAACATTCTGATTTAATCACTTTTCGTTCAAACTATTTGTACAACAAAAATCAATTGTCCAGACATAAAATCAACTTGTTAGCTTAGTGTTTGCTGCTTAACAGCATTAGCTACCTCCCTGTGGATTTGACAACCGGAGTCTTAATACTCCATTTTATTACTTGACCAGTGCACTTGCTGCAAAACCTTCAAACATAATTTATGCGGGTCATGAGGCAAAGGGAATATAAAGTCTCAAATCGAATGTTCTATAGACAACCAATGTGCTTGCCACGCTATCGACCTTTAGATGAACTTGCAATATCGGTAGTAGTCTAGGGTGTGTTGGTTATGGGTCTTCGAAGATTTAGAGGGCATGGATTGGAACTCCATCTTCAAGGAGCAAGAACATGCTACCGTGTCGAGGCAAGAGCAACTGTGCTAGGAATAACGTGTTGACACCTTGGTACCCAAGAACACCGTTGCGAGACATTGCAATTATCGTGCAAGTACATTTTGTTTTCTTGTCCTGTTTATTTTTTATTGCTTGGTTTCTATTGACGTTAATGTAATCTTGTTGCTTTAAGTGTGGGGATTCCATTTACCTTCTTCCTTTTTTTTATCTGTACTTTTGGGTTTGTATTTGTGAAGTCTCGTTTTATTTCCTAAGAAAGCATTTACTCACATCAAAGTGTATGAGTATTGTACAAAGTTAAATCTCTTAAAATAGTTGTCTCAAAATATTAATTCAAGGCTTATTACTTGTAATTGATTCATTCTCAACTTTTCCTAGTTGAATGTTTTAGTTTTTTTTTTGCAAATGCATGGACGGCACACTTATAGATCGAACTGCTTAATTGCTTGCGTGTTTAATATTCATTTGGGGTTTTCGTCAGGGGAAATTGATTATTGAGGAACCCAAGGAACAAAAAGATCCTAGCCTTGCTTAATTAACTTTGTTTAATATCTAGAGAAGAGTCATGGTGGATGAATTCGTGTACGCAGGCAGGAATCAAACAATTAGTTAGTGCCTTATACTTGAGATTTTAGTTATGGTTCTTGGACTATTTGTTTTGCTTCCTTTTTTGAGGAAGTATTTATATAAGTGTCAATTTAACAACTCTCTTGTTTTTATTGTCTACTGCTTTTTTTATTGCATGTTTTTGTTTTTTTGAAGTTATCAATAATACTCACTTTATCCCTATTTTGTGTTCTGGTCAGGCTAGCTTGTCCTTACCTCTGGTTTTGGTTTTTTTTGTTACGATGTGAACCTCTTGTTGGTGCTTAGGTAGCATGGCTATATCTTTTTAGTTGTTGCCCGTTTTTCAATTCTTCTTTTCGTCTTTTTATTGCCTTGTATTTTTATTGATAGTCTTTGTTCGTATGTGTAGGGTTATGGACATGGGAGGCCTCCCATTCTGCTTCTCCTAAATTGGTGGCTATATTGGGTTACTTCTACTCATATCATTTTGTTTATTCATTAGTGAGGACTTCTTGATATAACTCTTACTATCAAGTTATTCCCCTCTAGAGCTTAGGCGATTTTTCCATTCTTTTTGACATACTGTGTTTAGGTTGCATGTGTTCTTTGTTTTTGTTTTCGAATGGCTCTATGGTGCTTTGTTTGGGATTTATTTGCTTGCATCTATTTTGCTTCTATTGTGTTCTTTGTTGATTTCTTATCTTTTATTTTAGATCTTGCAAGTTTGTTGTTCTAGGATGCACTTATGAGGGCTTCCTTGCCTATTCTGAGCTATCATGGAATATTATTTATTGGGCTCAATGGCTGGAGTGGCAGCTGGGTGACCATTGCTTGTCGGCCACTTTAGTTATTGGAGTCCTATTGTCATGCTCCTAAATTCCAAAGAATCTGAAACCAAAACATGACTTTTCTTTGCCTACAAACCTATACAATCATATACCAAGGGTAATCTTGTACTTTTTCATACATCATCATGCATACGAGATATCAAATAGTTAAAAAAGCATTATATCACAGCTGATATTCAAATACAACTTCCCACATGAATATCTAGTACCCCAAAAAGGCGTAATGATTTATTTCAAAACAAGGGCTTCAAAGCTTTGGAGTCAAGCTAAGAAGAAAAACTAAAAAAATAGGACATTCAGACGAAAGCCCAAAACATGATGGAGACACTAATTGGTTGATGTCAATCACCTCATAGGTCGATGTCGACCACACCATTTAGTTGAGGTCGACCATACTTCACCTCAACAACCTCTACTCGACCAACTCAACCACACTACCTCGACCATGTCGAACACCCCAATTCGGCCATATTGACTAGACTTGGCCACACCGACCACACTAGTCGACCATATCGACCGCCCAGGTCGATCACATTGTCTGCACTTGCCTAACTAGGCATGTCGACTACTGTTCAATGAATTCCGGTCCAAGGAGCCAAAATCTACAAGTCTAAGACTCAATTCACCCCTAAAATGAGTTCCTACCATCTCCTAACCATATTAAGCTACCAAACAACCTTAAAAATCAAGGTTTCTTTCAATTTCCCTAATTTCTAGGATTCATCAAGAATTTCATGAAATGGTCTAATTCATACATGTTAATCTAATGAAACATCAAATAAAGAGTAGAGAATCAAGAGAACACCAACCTGGAATGATTCTTATAGGTCGAACAACCTCTAAATGCCCCAAATCGAAGGCTCCAAGCTCCTCTTCAAGCTCTCTCTCTCTCTCTCTCTCTCTAGCTCTCCAATGCACGAATGAAGAAGCGTAATATGGAAGTTCCCTCTCTTTTCTCTTATTTGTATTTTTGTCTTTTTTTTAATTAATAAACCCCAAAAATAATAATTGACCTTCTCAGTCACGAAGTCTAAATTGAGCTCAATTACTTTCAAAATGCTCAAAATGACAAGCACATCACTATCCAGATGTTTTCTAACTCAAATGATCGCTCATATGAAAGGTAAACTAAAAGATTTCTAAAAGTCAAAAAGTAAGCCACTTGGGGCCCCAATCAGGACTCAGGCCTAACTACTATCAAAACACTCACATCAATGGCCATCCTCATTAAATGGATGTCTCTCAACACTATCCAAAAGACATGCCTTTACACTTATCTCTCTCATCTAAGTTATTTCATTTGTCATTACTTAGGGGTCGGCTCTCTATTTGGTTTCTCTTAGATTACTATCTTTTTCACTTCATTGATGATAAGTGTGGAGATTTTATTTCTCCTTTTACCTATTGGCCATGTTAGCATTTCTCCTTTGGGTTGTGGCTGTATCTTCGATCTGGTAGGTTATTAACATGGCTAGTCATTTCTTGTCATTTTTATCTCTGCAATTAGATGAGTTGTGATGTTCTTGGTTCTTTTTATTTATTGTTTGTTTGATCCTGGGTCTATCTAGTGTATGTAGGTTCACTAGTCATAAGGTTCCTATCATTATGCTTGGGGTCCTAGGAGATGTTGCTCATGTGGCCTTCCATTTTACTTTGCAAGGAAGTATACTTGTTGTGTGCTCCTGTACCTTGTCTCATGTGTACTTTTTCAAAAAATATATATATAACTGGACGGAGGGAATTATGCTTTCTTTATTTCCTTTCAGTAGTTTATTATATTGGTTGCTTTATTTCCTTTTGGTAGTTTACTCTCTTAAAATTATCGAGAGACAATTTTAAGAGAGTTTAACTATTCTCACTTAGTTGTTCATCCCAGAGGAATGAAGATGTACCATGTGATGAGGCAATAATTGTAGTGGTCAGGCCTAAAAAAGGCTATGCTAAGTTTATACAATAGTGTCTGAGTTGTCAATAGGTCAAGGAAGAGGATTTGAGTTCAACAGGGGAGTTATAGTTACTACCTATGCCAAAGTGGAAGTGGGATAATGTAACTATGGACTTTGTCACTGGACTTCTTCGTTTTAAGGGTCAGTACATTATCTAGGTGATAGTTAACTGTTTGACGAAGTCAGCTCACTTCATTTTGATCCGGGAGATAAATCCAATTCAGACTTTGGGGCACTAGAATATAGAGGTAATTGTGTGGCTACATGGGGTTCTATTATCGATTGTATCCGATCGAGATGCACGATTCACTTCATAATTTTGGCAGCAATTGCAGCGAGCATTGGGTACTCGGATAAGCCTAAGTACAATCTTTCATCCACAGACAGATGGTCAGTCAGAGTGCATTGTCCAGACTTTGAAGGACATGTTACGTGCCTGTGTGTTAGATTTTGGTGGTTGTTGGGAGACTTATCTTCCATTGGTAAAGTTTTCCTACAACAACAGTTATCAGACCATGATTGGTATAACACCTTATGAGGCTTTGTATGGGTGACCATGCTGGTCCCCTTTGTGTTGGGCACAGACAAGCGAGGCCATTGTGTTGGGTCCTGATATGGTCAAGGAGACTACAGAGTTGGTCTAGTTGATTCTACAGCGGATGTAAATAGCCCAAAACCGACAGAAATCATATACAAATAGGCGACGGAGGCTATTACATTTTGAGGTGGAGGATCAAGTTTTCTTGTGAGTTTCGCCTTGGGGTCGACATAGGAGGTTTGGACGAGGGTCCAAACTCTCACCTCACTTTGTTGGGCCTTTTCCCATTCTTGCTTCAATGAGACCAGTTGTCTATCGATTGGAATTACTGCCTGCATTGGCCTGTGTCCATGATGTTTTCCATGTTTCCTAGTTACAGATGTATTATCCAGATCCTTCCCATGTGCTTGATTCGCATGAGGTTAAGTTAGCAGATGATGGTTTAGTTGAGGAGACCCCAATTTAGATCTTGGATAGGTGGGAGTAGGTCTTGAGGGGTAAAACTATCCCCTTCGTTCAGGTCTTATGGCGATACCATGCTCTCGAGAAGCAGACGTGGGAGCGGGAGGGTTAGATCCGGGTTCTTTATCCTGAGCTGTTTGAGGATGCATAGTCCTGAGGTGGGGAGGGTGTAAATCTTTTCCCATGTCTTGACGTGATGCATTGTTTGCTTTATTTTGTTGTTGCTACATGTGGTTGCTTGTTATGTCATTGTTTGTTGTTACATTTCTTATGTTGTGTTTTGCTATGATTTCTCCTTGCAATATTGCTTGTGCCTGTCATGGCTGTGCTTGTGATGCCTATGGTGGTTGTTGGGGTTGCTTGTTGCACCTGATATGGTTGAGATTGGTGGTAGCATTAGGTAGCCCTTACTATCCATTGGGTTGGTTGTCACCATAAGTGTTTCGGGGTTCTAAACTCTAAATTGGACCCAACTATAGCTAAAGCTCTCGTATCGTCGAGCACGATGCCAAAATGATATCTTCATTACCAAATAAAGACTATCTTATAAATCTAATTTTTGGTTAGAGATGACTACTTGGAAAGTAGTGTTGGATATCTCAAAAAAATCTCTAAAAATCAGGTTATCTTAGTTATGATATGAGGAACCATTTGCAACACTTTTTATTTTAAGAAAATACCTTCTATGAAAATCCCTTTCTTGGTCAACACATGACGATAGATTTGTGGAGATTGGCCTCTATTATGGAGGAAGTGTTGTAAGACCTTAATGTCATACTTGTGTTGATTTGTTGATTTGATTGGGTGGTCAACCGAGGTCCCCTACATGGCTGGTTGAAAGCTGAAGGTCCCACGAGTGGCTGGCTTTTCATGTTGTCTTCCCACTATGGCGGGCAGGCTGTAAGAGCCTTATCCTGTGCTGATCAGCTGAATTGTAAACTGTTTATACAACTTGATTGTGTGGACCTTGTGTGTTTATGCTTTCATTAATATTGCATAGGACACTGTGCATTATTGTTGGGTTTACATTCTCTGGTACATGCATAAATGGGTAGTGTGTTATAGGTCACTTACTGAGCCTTTGTGCTCAACCTATGTTATTGTTTTGACTTTCAGGTTCAGGTAAAAAGTAGCCACAGGGTTTGCAATCGAGCAGATCGAGTAGACTAAACCTCGTTGATGTATGAGACTTTATGTCCATTTTGATTGTTTTGTATTAATATTTATATTTTCTTCCCGGATATGGATCTGTGACTATTATACTGGTTCTTATTATATGTATGTTATATTGTAATGATATTTTATTTGATATTTCATTCAGTTGCATGGTTTTCGGAGTGTATGGAAAGACCCTTTTTTTTATGATTGTACAGGTGCATTTGGGTTACACCCACGATGTGTCCCTTTTGGTGATGGTCACCAACCCTTTGCCCTCAGGTGCGGGTAGGGGGTAGTCACGCGCATGGTTCTGAGTCTCTTAGAGTTGGGGGCGTGACATTTCCAGCATCTAGTGGCAGTAGGTAGGGAGCTTGTAGATCGGGCTTCATCAAATGTTGTTGGTTTTGTCAATGGGAATGCTCTTTATCTATCTAGGAAGTCTCATGGCTCAGATTGTGGTGTGTTGTGCGTTCCCTTCTCTGGAGGATGTTAGTATTGAGGTAATTTTTTTACACACAGTGTCTGTTTCTATTCTGTTTTGCAGGTTGTACAATGATGTCATAGGGTTGCTCCATTTCATTTCTTTAGTTCCTAGAGCAATGAAATATGCCTTATCTAAGCACAAAGCTTGTAAGAGCTCAATTATTAAAAATTTATGTCTTATATCTTGTTGGTAATTTTAGGTGTCTATTAAAAATTGTTCACAACATATAATTGGAATGAGATAGCTAAGAGACATTTGAATTCTTTTTTAATGGGATTAGCAAATTTGTTGGAAGAAATACTAATAATTGAATTTTATACAATATTTTATATACCTTTTGAGTGGCAATTGGGGAAGCTAGTCTCCTATGAAAGAACAGTGATTTGGAGGGTTGTTTCTTGTTTGGTTTTGTATTTGAATTTGTAAAATGTAATATAATTGGTAGAGATGAAGTGTAAACTGATCTCATTGTATTTAGGATAATATAAGATTTACAATTTGAGTAATTAATTATATATTATTAGCCTTTCTTTATGTGATTATATATATATATATATTATTGTTTTACACTTTTAAAAAATTGCTATTTAAAAGATATAATAGAATACTGATACTTTTGAAATTATCATTATTTTTTTAAAATATTTTATCGATAGATGATACTTCCAAAATTATTTATCTTTTATCTAAAACATACTTTAAAAGTAACATTTTTTTTACAATTGCTCATTCATTTATTATGTTGTAAAAAATATTTTTAAATAAAAGGAAAAGAAAAATATCGGCTCTAATAGATGCGGGGGCATGCGGCCAGCCATCAGTGGCTCTATTACTGGTTTGTTTCTTGTCTGCTATCAGCGTAGGCTGGGAAAAAGAGCCACGTGGGGGTGTGAAGGTTGAACCCCACCTCTTCCTGGTGCCCTATAAATTGGGGCAGAGGGGTTTGCCTTTCCATGTCAAGCGGCCAACACTTAATGGTGCAAGAGTGAGTTAGCTAGTGCGGGGGTGGGGAGAGTTTGATCATTAGTTTGCAATTTGATAAGGCATCATGGAAAATAAGAACAAGAGACAGGTCAAGAGTGGCCATGCCCGGGGCCCGACAACGTCGACCAATATTGCTGTAAGTAGATCAGTAGTTGATATAGCTTTAATGGGTACCCAAGTGGCATGCATCAGTTCACTCGCTTTTCTGTTCTTCCTTTGGGCCTCCATCTCTATTTTTAGACCATATCGGGTTGGGTTTACCTGTAAGGATTTAAATTTTGTCACTATAGGGTGGTCATGATAGTAGGCCTTCCACTTCCACTTCAACGGGGTCGAGGAAGCAGCAGAGTTTTGGAGATGCGCCGTATAAGAAACCAGGTTCTCACATTAATTCCATTCCTCAATCACAACCTTTTTCTTTTGCTTTTCTCTTTTCAATTTTTATGAAACATTGAAAAATGTGAACAAAAAAAAAATTTTATGTTAAATTTTCAAAGATGGGCCGCGTGGAGATCAAGGCAGCGCGTATCAGAACGTGTCGTGTGAAGCATCTCGCTACTTCACCTCATCCATCGACTACGGTGGCCAGGAAATGTACACTACAACAGCCCAATACAACAAAATTGAATCGCGTCTTCAAGCTCAGGTTGGCATAAGTAAAACTGGCTACCCATATACATACATACACGTATATATCACCTTTATTGTTTTGAATATTGGTTTACTTATTCCCTCCCCATATATTAAGTACGAGATGGAAGTGGACGATTCAGAGAAGGCTGAAAGAGGAAATTGGTGGCAGGGTAAGCTTTTAATTTCTTCATATTTCTATAACAAACAAAGGTACTTGAGTTACACCAGACCAGAGGCAATTGAAATTCGATTGTGCATGTAGGATCGCTCTACTACTGACGATCTTGGTTGGATGCCACGCTGAGGATTTCCACACAACAGGGCATGTTATTTCTATCCACATCATATCAATATTGCTCTTCCAGAAACCAAAATATTGGCTTTTAAATCATAACACCTATATCCTTGAATTCGGATTTTGCAGGAGAGGACACGTAAACAGGAGCTGCAGGGATGGATGGCCCTTAGTATGGTATTTATTTAAAGCATGTTATGTATTTCAAATGGGTGTAATGGGAAAGCGGAATTCTGAATGTTCAGGATCACCCTTTCTCTCAGCATAAACGATGAATAAAAAATGTATTCGGGTTGCCACTTGCGTGGGATAATGGGATGGGATATACATGCCTGTATTTTATTCACTTATTTATGAAGCCACATGCGCAGTATATTATATATATGGTTGCCCCACCCAGGTTTATGTATGCCCGTGCCAACTAAGTACTCAACTTTGATGCTTGTTACTTAACGGTATATTTAAATTTTAAATTTATTTTATGCAATCAGTTTTAATTATGAATTAATATTTTTATCCGATACGTATATCATACGTTGTGCCATAATAATTAGTATTTTGGTGATGAATTTTGATTCAAAAAATAATTGTATTTCATCACCAAAATACTATTCTATTCATTTATAGCATCTTCATGAATGAAATAGCATGTTATACGATACTATTTATGAAGTGACTGAGAAATAGTCATGCTAGGCGATTGAAAACATATGGATGATATTGTGTTCATTAATGTGAGCATTTTAACTATATTTGGACCTCATTTCGGGTCGAGGCCCGAAAGGCCCATTAGTTTACTATTGAGGGATTTATTAGTTGATCATGCGTTGGGGCAGTTAGTTGAGTTGGAAAACATTAGACAATGACGCATTTTAAATGTATTTGAAATCAATTTGGAGTTCATGACCCCGAGAGGTCAATTGTAAAGACTCGTATTCTTGGTCCAAGGAGTGGACAGTGTGATAGAGTGAGATTTGAAATGAGTAGATGTAAGAATGTAATCAAGCTCGAAAGGTATGGAAGTTTGACTATACTTGGACCCGTTTTGGAGTTCAGAGCCCCGTGGAGCAATATGGGCTTATTTGAGGGTCTTTTGGGGTATTATGGAAATTAAGATAAATGAGAACTTTATTTTTAATTATCAGGTAAATAGTATAAAAGGAGAAATAGGGTTTCTGGTGCGTTTTTGGCATTTTGCGCAAGAAAAAAGTAAGAGAGAGGCATATGCAAGAGAGAGAGAGAGAGAGAGAGAGAGACGCCAAGAAAGAGTCTTTGGATCTAGAGTGCGAAGATCAATGTTTTTTTAATCAGCTTTAAGAGGTAGGTGACACAAAAATTGCGGTGCTACTGCAAGTATAAAGATCAAGTAATATAAGGTAATAAAATACCCTTAAAATTATCATTCCATAGAGAATAGATTTATAATAGGAAGACAAGCACTGAAACAAAACTTAAGCCTAATTATCTAGAAAAATCAAAATATTTTGGAATTAATTAATTGAATTAAATGAAATTAGTCTTAACAAAATCACAAGCAAAGTTCCAAGGTAAAACTTCAAATAAAAGAATTCCAGGGGATTGACTTCACCAACCTTTCACACGTTGAGTTCTCAATCAAGCTGCTACTCTTATAATTTTAATTTTAATGGTTATCACTTATTCTTTACCATTTGGTCCATGTAAGAAGAATTAAAACCTATCTTAAATCCATTTGGTCCATGAGAATTAAGATTTACTAATAAAGTGATATCAACCAATTGAGATCAATACAAGTTTGGTCCACTTTGCAAGTCCCAATTTAAAATACCAAAATCCGCCTTAGTCTAAGGCTAATATAAAATTGATTCATGTATAAAATCAATACAATCCAAATATGGTATTTTAATCAAAATTAAAATCCAAGAAACTCACAACTCAATATCAAACATAACGTGCTTAAAGGGGTAACATCCCCCCCCCCCCCCCGAATAGAAAGTTTTAGTCAAACAATAAAATAGAAAATTACAAAAATCAAAACCAACATACTAGATGGAAAACAAGAAGAAATAAATCTCTGAGCTCCACTATCTTCCAAACTTGAGAAACGATCTTCAAAACTGCAATAGGGTACCTCTCTCCACATTTTCCAGCCTCCCCTAGACGTCTGCCTCCCTCCTCTATTTATAGATGTCCACTAATTTAACCTAAGGCTGCCATTACATGTGTAATCCCCTATTTAACCTTAATTAAAAATCATTAAGTCGTACTTAAGTTAAACAGTGTTGTTTTGAACCACAATAGAGGATGCACGTGTCCAAGAAATTGACGATAATAAACACCTAATTTTTGACACGTGTAAGAACAAAAATGGCTTCAAATATTATTCTAAACTCTATTTGAGAACGTGTCCAAAAAATACTCCAATGGTGGACACGTTCATGTGATTTTGCCAACCATGCAAGAGCCAAAGTTCCTTGAAATATTATTACTTGCATAAATAAGCTTGAACGTGTCCAGCCTTATCACGTTCATGCAACTCTTCCACACGTGCAAGAGCAAACGTTGCTTGTAATGTTGTTCTCCTCATGTTTAAGTCTGCATGTATCCAGAAGTGTCACGTGTACTGGACACATGCACGCTGAAAGTCTTCACGCTTGCTCTTTGACCTCTTTGAATACCTTGATCATCCTTTCTTTGAATTCCTTTGAGGGAGAAATTCTTATTGTGGTTTGATATCTGTGTTTGTCTGTGTATTTGATGTTCCTGTGTGATTTAGAGGTATTTTAGGATGCGATTTGTAGTGTAAGTGGGGGAGTGTGCATAAAAGTATGGCTTTTGGATGTTTGGAAGGTCGCTAAGTTGATTCTAGACGAAGGGCAGCGGAACGACGATGAACAGTAATGCTGGACGAACTGTATGGTCGGTGGCGCGTTTAGGGTTAAGAGTCATAGAGTCGAAGGATGGAGGAGTCGAAGAGTCATAGAGTCGAAGATTTAAGTTCGAAGGGTTGAAGTTCAGAGAGTCAAAGGTTCGGAGACTTGAGTCGGAGCATCGAGGGTGGATCTTCGAGGAAGGTCCTCCGAGGCAGACCTTCAAGTCAGTGTCTTTGGGTTTTCGAGGGAGGTTCTCCGAGGCAGACCTTCGGGTCAGTGTCTTCGGGTTTTCGAGGGAGGTTCTCTGAGGCAAACCTCTGGGTCAATGTCTTCGTGTCTTCAAGGTAGAACTTCGGGTCAATGGCTTCGAGTCTTCGAGGGAGATTCTTTGAGTCAGACCTTTGAGTTAGTGGCTTCAGGTCTTCGAGGGTGGTTCTTTGAAGTGGATCTTCGGGTCCAAACTTCGGGGTTAGTCTTTCATGTGATTAGTTTGTGGCTTGCGATGTAACTTGTTGTGTTATGATTTGTTGTTTATTGTGTTTAATGCTTTGATTGTGGCAGCCTGTGTGGCCATGATTGAGGTAACTTGTGTGGTGGTGAATGAGGTAGCCTGTGTGGCGATGTATGAGGTAGCCTGTGTGGCGGTGTATGAGATAGCTTGTGGCGGTGGTAGTTTATACAATTGATTTCTAATTGTGTACTGATTGTGTATTGTGATCACGACACAACACATGCGCACTCATCATGTAGATATTAGGAGCATGAGATGGGTTGGGGAGACAGGATCCCTGTTGGTCCCTGAGAGCCTAGAGGGTAGTGAATAGGCTTTAAATGAAAACTCTTTCTTCGTCTCTGGCACAACACTTATCTGGTTAAATGATAAAAACACTATGGAGGATAACTAGATAGTGGAAGTATTTTGCTTTATTATCAAAAGATAAATACAACAAAACAATAGTAGATTAAAGCTAATGAAGCTTTTCGATCTACTATAAACTCTCGTACACTTTGTTTACAATAACTCACATACTAGCCAATATGATCTCTAAAAGCTCTTGTACATGTACGCACATGTTTGAAAATATACAAGTGTTAATATATATAATCATCCGTTAGAAACATTCTTGGTACTTGTTCTTCCGAGCAATGTGCAGCATTGACTGTTCTTCGGAAATCTCTCTACCTCAATTGTTGTGGATGTGGAGCTCAAGATCTTGGGTCTTTAAACTTTGAATTACTTTGCATGATTCCAAGTGCAATTAAAGTTATGTCCATATATCTGTGTGATCCACGTGTAAGATGATTTAGGTTTTCAACGAGTTTGTCTTATATTGGGACACAGCGAGCTAACAACTTTGAATGCGAAGCTGATAAGTTGAAGTAGCGTCTTCTTAATCCGTTGTAAAGTTCCTTACTCCGTGTTAATGAAGCTTGGATCCTTACTCCGTGTCAGTTTGATACTAGAAGCTTTATTCCATGTCACTTTGTCTTTGGCACAACACTTATCTGGTTAAATGATAAAAACATTATGGAGGATAACTAGATAGTGGAAGTATTTTGCTTTATTATCAAAAGATAAATACAACAAAACAATAGTAGATTAAAGCTAATGAAGCTTTTCGATCTACTATAAACTCTCGTACACTTTGTTTACAATAACTCACATACTAGCCAATATGATCTCTAAAAGCTCTTGTACATGTATGCGCATGTTTGAAAATATACAAGTGTTAATATATATAATCATCCGTTAGAAACATTCTTGGTACTTGTTCTTCCGAGCAATGTGCAGCATTGACTGTTCTTCGGAAATCTCTCTACCTCAATTGTTGTGGATGTGGAGCTCAAGATCTTGGGTCTTTAAACTTTGAATTACTTTGCATGATTCCAAGTGCAATTAAAATTATGTCCATATATCCGTGTGATCCACGTGTAAGATGATTTAGGTTTTCAACGAGTTTGTCTTATATTGGGACACAGCGAGCTAACAACTTTGAATGCGAAGCTGATAAGTTGAAGTAGTGTCTTCTTAATCCGTCGTAAAGTTCCTTACTCCGTGTTAATGAAGCTCGGATCCTTACTCCGTGTCAGTTTGATACTAGAATCTTTATTCCATGTCAGCGCTTCCTTACTCCGTATGAACGAGAAGTCCAAAGAGCTTACTTCATATTAGCGCTTTCTTACTCTGCATAAGTTAAAAGGTCTAAATGGCTTACTTTGTATCAGCGCATCCTTACTCTGCTTGAGTAAAAGGTTTGGATTCCTTACTCCGCATCCTTTTTCCTTACTCCATGCAAATAAAAGACTTGGGTCCTTATTCCGCACAAGTTGTTCCTTACTCCACATGTATGAAAGACTCGGATTCCTTACTCCGTGTCTTCTTGTCCTTAGTCCACTTGAGTAGAAGACTTAGCTTTTTATTCCGCGATAACTTTCTCATACTCTGTGCGAGATGTAGACTGGGATTCATATTCTGCTTCTATTTGACTTAGTCCGTTTAAACTGTAAGACGCGGATTTTGCTTTGTTAGGAACTTTAGCTTTCCATGTTGACTTTACTTTGTTAGCGTCAATTGCTTCTTTTATTTTGGTTTTCTTGAGAGAGTTACTCCTTTGAGATTTAGATTTAGATTTGCTAGAAAAACCCTTTTTGATGAATTGATCTTTATTAATATGAACTTGATTACAAAGCAGTCATCAGATAGACTCCAACCCTCATAGTGATAATGGCCTATTTCTCTATAGATGAAACAGACACTATGATACGGAGCACAAACAGGAGATACAAGTTTCTTAGGTTTAACAGGTTTTCTACACTGTTCCCTATGGCCTAGTCCTTTGCGATTGGGTGACATGCTCCTGGCCCTAGATGCGTCAACCTTAACCTTTCCTTTCTTTCTGGGTGCTATAGTTTCGACTTTAACTACAGCAGCCTTAGCCTCATCTTTAGGTACGGGTGCTACTACTTTGGGATTAGCAGTAACAACCTCTCTTCCATAATCATAAACTATGGTGCCACCTAAAATAAAACCATCCAACGGTTTAGATGTACTAACATGATAAAGGGTTAGCTTTGGAATGAAGTCCGAAGGACACTCAGTAGCTTGTGTGGAAGATGATGGTTCGGAGCCTAGGCCAAGTTTAACTCAGATGTCGTTCGGATCAATCCTAAACGTAGAAGCTATTTCCTTTGATTTTAGCCACTTACGATTTATTTCCTTTTCCTTTTCAAGTTCATTCTTGAGTCTTTTAAGATTAACTGTTAGGCCATTTAGGTTGGTATTTAACAAATGATTTTCAGCTCTCAAATCGTGATACCAAGCCTTTTTACTCCTAAAGTCAGCTATATCTTTTTCAAGTTTTGCAACAGTGTATTCAAGACACGTAGCCTGACCACTCATATCTTGGTACATTTGCGTAATTATTTGTCTCTCATTCTTTTTATGATCTCGTTCAACAGTAAGAGATTCTAATCTACTCATGAGCTCAGAGATAGAAGGTACCTCAATATTTGTCATGAGGCAGACGTTCGGCTTCTCGGTTGGCTCATCATCAGAGGATTCCTCCTCTTCTTTCGAGCCACTGATGTACTTCGTGACGAATGTCTTCCTCTTGTTCTTGCTATTCTCTGAGGTGGAGCGTCAGGGTTTAACTTTGTCACTTTTATCGGCCATCTTTGATTTGGATTTACAATCCTTGGCCCAGTGACCGGGTTTCCCACAGTTGTAGCAGTCTTAGGAAGTAGACTCTGATCACTTCTTCCTTCTGGATGATGATGCAGAGCCTCTTCTGAATCCTTTTCGGCTTTTCCTTAGGAATCGCTCTAAGGATTTTATTAGAAGAGCTATTTCTTCTTCAACGTCTGAGTCAGAGTTCTCTGACTCTTCTGTATCATCATCCCACTGTATGCTTAGACATTCCATAGCTTTAAAAGGTAGCCGCTTTTCTTTCCGTGCTATTTTCTCATCTCAGTCGGTATATTTGAATCTGACCTCATGAGTCCGTAGCTCTCCGTATAGTTCTTCAAGGGGAGCATACTTCCAGGTCTTGTCAGCTTGCATCTGGAGTTGCTTGGAGTAGTAGCGATCCGGCAAGGAACGAAAAAATTTGTCATTGATTTGGAATTGAGTGTTGTACTCATTGACAATTTTCAGGTTGAGGATAAGCTTGCTGAATCTCTAGTAGATGCTCTCGAAGAATTCGCTAGGTTTATGAGTGAAGCTCTCAAAGTTCTGTCTGAGAGCACAGATGACATTTTACATTTGGGACTAACTTCACTCATAGAGGATTGTCAGTTTATCCCAGACATCTTTCCCTGTCGTGCAGCCCTGGACGTCCGTGAAAGCTTCGGAGTTCAAAGACGATGTTACGTATGCCAGAGCCTTTTCGCTAGCATACTGCTAGGCTCTTTCCTCGGTGGTGAGCTCAGCATCAGTCTTTGGCCTTCTCACTCCATTTTCTCTGATAGTCATCGGAATAGGTAGCTCCTTATGAAGACACGGCTATATAAGGTGATCATGACATATCATGAACATTCTCATGCGAGCTTTCCACTTGGATAAAAGCTCAGGTGTGAACTTTGGCGGTTTGGCTAGAGTGAAACCAGAACTCCGTTGTTGAGGAGCAGCGGGAATAGCAGGTTGAGCAATTGTGCTCGGATTGAGATTTTTGCTGCTGCTGCAGTTGGGGAGGGCTTCTTGTGCACCTCCGGAGTTAAGGCGAGCATTGAACAACATTCTGTTTTCTCCGGCCATTGTCGAGAGAGAAAGAGTGGGATCTCTACTTTGAGCAGGTAGATTTGCTCTGATACCACTTGTTGGACCTCGGCCAAGGCACTCACTATCACAATATTGTCCGCTTTGGCACTCGCGCGCCCACCCATGGGCCGCAGCCCACACGGATTTATTTCTAACGGGCCGTGACCCGTTAAAACGTGTTATGACAAGGTGCACATGAGCCTCCTCATTAGGATGACCTCAATGTTCGCCCTGATCGATGTGGGATTGTTCTTTGGGATTCCCCGCAGGAGGTTAGAGACCCAACAATCCCTACTGAGCTATAATTGCTCACTCCTCCTACTATGATTGTCTTTCTTTTCATGTAGGACCTACAGGCGTTAGGTGGGACACTAAGGTGGACAGGAGGAGTTTCTTATTGATTATATTTTTATTTTATGTTATTTCATGACATTAATGTAACCCAAAATGGGGAATGATATAAAAGATGCTTGGTATTATTAATAAACGTATTTGGTTTTATGGATGTGATGTTTTATTTGTGTTGTTCTGTGGGTGGTTGTTAGCCCGATCCCTTGCCCAACCGGGTGGGTAAAGAGAGTCATGAACTGGTTTCCCTGGGTTGAAAATTTGAGGTGTCACATCAAAGGTTAATTATTATTTTGGATGTTAATTAGTTAATAAGGAAGACAATTAATATAAATAAGAGGAAACGAAAAAGAACTACCACATTATGTGTAAAGACTCGTACCTAGGTGAAGTGTGTTAAGGTATAATTACTATTGTTGGATCAAACCCAGAATTTGGATAATGCCGTTAAAGCCTTATGTAATTTGATCTGAGATCTTTTGTGTTTATTTGATCATTGCAGAAGGTATGTCACTAATCCAAAGATGCACTCGTGAGAGCAAAGCTAAGGACAGGATACATAATCCTGATCCGGACAAGAGTTAGTGTCGTCAAACACTTGGTAAATAACCAAGTAACAATAAGTGCGGAGTAAGGAAAATAAGTGCGGAGTAAGGAAAATAGATGCGGAGTAAGGAATCCGGACTTATTACTCGCCCGGAGTAAGGAACTTACATACGGAGTAAGGAACTTACATACGGAGTAAGGAACTTACACACGGAGTAAGGAACTTACATACGGAGTAAGGAACTTACATACGGAGTAAGGAACTTACACACGGAGTAAGGAACTTACATACGGAGTAAGAAACTTACATACGGAGTAAGGAACTTACATGCGGAGTAAGGAAGCGCGACACGGACTAAGGATTCTAGTGCGAATAGATACGGAATAAGCGACCACCGACACGGAGTAAGGTTCCGAGCTTCATTAACTACGGAGTAAGGAAAATTACACCGGACCAAGAAGACATCCTTGGTCCAATGAAACCGCATTTAAAGTTATCGGCTCGTCTGTCCCATGTAAGAAGAAGCATTTAGAACAAGAAGAATCTTACACGTGGATCATCCGGATATGTGGACACAACCTTAATTGTATCTCGGAACTCACAAAGACACTTATACTCTTCGAATCCAAGATCTTGAGCTCCACGATCCGCAGAGTCAAGGCGGATAGATTACCAAGGGATAGTTAGTGCGGAACGCATTCCGAACTTCAAGTTCCAAGGTTGTCTCTTAGGAATGTTTTGTATAAATATTCATACTTATACTTCTTGTAAAAAAAGTGAGCTAGAGCGAAGAAGTGCAAAAATAGAAAAGGCACTTGGCTAGTGTGTGAATTCAAAGTTGTAAACGAGTGTAAGAGAGTGTTTGCTTTATTTTGTTGTAATCACTTTGTGATAATAAAACAAAATACTTCCACTATCTGGTTATCTTCCGCGATGATATTATCACTTAAACTAGATAAGTCTTTGTGTCTTGAGAGAAAAGAAAGAGTTCGAATAAGAGCTCCCCCCCCTTTAGGCCAAGGGACCATCAAGTGGTATCGAGCAAGTTCTACTTCGTTCTAAGTAGAGATCCCACTCTTTCAATCTCGAAATGGCGAAGAAAGCGGTATGCTTTTCAACACTCGCCTTAACTCCGGAGGTGCACGGGAGCCCATCCCGAATCGAAGCGGCGGTGAAAATGTCGATCCACCACAACTGCTGCTGCCACCGCTTCTCAACCACGGAGTTCGGGTTTACTCAACGAAACCGCCCAAATTCACACCTGAGCTTTTCTCTCGGTGGAAAGCTCGCATGAAGATGTTTATGGTTTGCCATGATCATCTTATGTGGCTGTCTTCATCGGGAGATTCCAATTCCGATGACTATCGGAGAACATGGCGTAAGGAGGCCAAAGGCCGATGCGAACTTACCAACGATGAAAGAGCCTGGCGGTGCGCTAGTGAAAAGGCTCGGCTTATGTTACATCGTCCTTGGATTCGAGCTTTCACGGACGTCCGGGGCTGCACGACGACAAAAGTTGTTTGGGACAAGCCGACAATCCTCTATGAGGGAGTCGGCCCCGATGCGAGATGTGATCGTCTCTCAGACGAACTTTGAGAGTTTTAATCATAAACCGGGCGAATCACTGAAAGCATCTATCGGAGTTCGGCAAGCTCATCTTGAGCCGAAGGCGTCAATGAGCATTACTCTCAATCCCGGATCAATGACAAGTTCTTTCGCTCCTTGCCGGATCGCTCTACTCCAAACAACTCCGGATGCGATCGACAAAAGCGCGCGTATGTTCCCCTGAAGAACTATATGGAGAGGCTGCGGACTCACGAAGTCGGGTTTAAGTACTCGACGAGAGATGAAAAAATAGCTCGGAAAAGAAAAGGGGTAGCTCTCAAAGCTCCTGAATGTCTAAACATGCTGAGGAATGATGATACGGACGTATCCGGCAATTCCGATTCCGACGAGGAGGAGGAGATAGCCCTTCTTGTCAAATCCTTTGAGCGATTCCTACGGAAAAGCGAAAAAGGGGTCGGAAGACGCTCATCGTCATCGTTCCAACGGAAGGAGCGACCAGTCTAGTTCCCGGGAATGTTTCAATTGTGGGAAAACTGGTCACTGGGCCAAGGAATGCGGGTCCAAAGCAAAGGTGGCCGAGAAAAGTGACAAGGTAAATTCTCGCCGCTCCACCTCGGATAACGGCAAGAGCAAGAGAAAGGCGCTCGTGACAAAATACATGAGTGGCTCGGAAGAAGAGGAGGAATCCTCGGATGATGAGCCGACCATTAGCCTGAACGTCGCCTCATGGCAAATGCTGAGGTACCTTCTATCTCTGAGCTCCTGAGTAAATTAGAATCTCTTCTATTGCATGTGATCATGAAAAGAATGAGAGACTAATAATAACTCAAATGTACAAAGATATGGAAAGTCGGAATAAACGTCTCGAATTTACCATTAATAGACTCGAAAAGGACGTCGGCGACTTCGGGGAAGGAAGCTTGGTATCATGATCTAAGAGCTGAAAATCATCTCTTAAATACCAATCTCTCAGGCCTAAAAGTTATAGTTAAAAGACTCGAAAATGAATTGGAACAGGGAAAAAGAAATAAATCGTAAGTGGCTAAAATCCGGGAAATAGCCTCTACCTTTAGGGCCGATCTGACGACATTGAGTCAAACCTGGTCTAGGTTCGAACCATCAACCTCCATAGCTAAAGCCACTGAGTGTCCTCCGGTTCACTCCTAAACTAACCAACTTATATCCTGTTAGTACATCTAAACCGTTGGATGGTTTCATTTCGGTGGCACCATAGTTTATGGTGGGCGAACTGAGGTCATTCTGCACTTCCCGAGCGGTAGCACCGTAACTAAAGATGAAGGGAAGGCTGCTGCGTTAAAGCCAAAACGTAGCACCCAAAAAGAAAGACAAGGCTAAGGCCGACGCATTTAGGGCCAAGAGCGCGTCACCCAAACGTAATGGATTAGGCCACGTGGAACAGTAGAAAATCAGCAAAATCTAAGAGACTGTATCCCTGTTTGTACTTCACATTATAGTGTCTGTTCCATCTGTAGGGAAATGGGTCATTATCACTATGAATGTTGGAGTCTATCCGATAGTGGCTTTGTAATCAATTTCAATCAAATAAAGATCAGTTTTATAAAAGGGGTTCTTGAGCAAAACAAAATTTAAATCTAAAAGGAGTGTCTCTCCCAAGAAATCCCAAATAAAAGAAGCTTGAAACTAACAAGTTAATGTCACTTGGAAAGCTAAGAGTCTAACAAAATCAAATCCGTAAATGTTGACAATCTGCTGCTCTCCGCCTCGAAACAAGTTTGGGCACCAAAAGTGTAAATTGTTGTCTTTCGGGAGCATCTCTGGAATGAATTGCCGGATCACTTGAAGTTAAAGATAAATCAAAGCAAGTGGATCCTTGATAGTGGATGCTCCGGACATATGACGGGTGACCGGACTCTACTTGTAGAAGTTAATGATAAACAAGGTCCATCCGTCTCATATGGCGACAAAGGCAAAGGTAAAGCCGTCGGGTATGGCACTTTAACTAACGGCTGTGTATCAATCACTAAAAGTTGCACTAGTCGAAGGTTTAAAGCATAATTTGCTAAGTGTCGTAAACTATGTGACAAAGGATTTCTTGTTTCCTTTTTGTCCAACACCGCAGAAGAGAAAACTTATCCGGAGATGTTAAGTTATCCGGATCAAGAGATGGGGACATATACTCGGTGGTCTTAAGAAATAATTCTTCGACCTCGTATGTTTCCTCACGAAAGCAACGAGATGAAGATAGTTGGTTATGGCACAAGCGATGCGCACATTTGAACTTTAAGACTTTGTCTAAATTAGCATCACTTGATCTTGTCACCGGTTACCCAAACTCAAGTTCTCCGAGAACCTCTGTCGAGAATGCCAACTTGGTAAACGGACCAAACACGGCTTTAAGAGCAAATCGGCTTAACTCAATAACTGCTCCTCTGCAACTTCTTCATATGGACCTATGTGGTCCTATATCTCGTTTCATCACTAGTGAGTGCGAGATATACCCTTGTGGTTATCGATGATTTCACCAGATACACATGGGTGATGTTCCTGAAATCAAAGGATCAAACTTTTGAACATCTTGTAGATCTCTTCAACTGGATAAGCAACTCACAAGGACTGAGCATTAAATGCATTAGGAGTGATCATGGTACGGAATTTGATTTTTCCGAAATGAGATCATATTGTTACGAAACGGGGCATACAACATGACTTTTCTGCGCCCAACCCCACAACAAAATGGGGTAGGCGAGCGCAAGAATCGAACTTTAGTTGAAGCTGGTAGATCCATGTTAGCGGGGGCAATGCTTCCTCTCGGTCCCATGGGTGAAGTTGTGTCCATGCCGTATGTTGAAACGAGAACTCTAATAAATAAATCTACCATGAAAACACCCTATGAGATGTGGAGAGGTCGAAAACCTTCAATTTCACATTTCGAGCCTTCGGATGTACTTGCATATCTTGATCAATGTCAAAGAGACCCGAAATAAATTTGAACCAAAATCGATGATGGGATTTTTGTCGGGTACTCACTTCATAGCAAGGCTTATCGGGTCTTCAATAGAAAACTTTCTAAAGTTGAAGAATCTATCCATGTAACCTTTGATGAAGCTAATCTCGATTGGTCAAAAGTCGGTCCTTCAAATTCTAATCTGCAGTCTAAACGAACGTCGATTACTCAAAGTTTATGAATATTCCTGCCACACATCTGGCGGTATCCGACCAACCACGTGGCATCCGCGAAACACAACGGAATTTTGTGGATGATGCTACGGATGACTCGGACTCCGGACTACCACTTAGCTCCGGACTACCACTTAGCTCCGGATACCACTTAACTCCGGACTACCACTTAGCTCCGGATACCACTTAGCTCCGGACTACCACTTAACTCCGGACTACCACTTAGCTCCGGACAAACTCCTGCAGATACACAAAATTCGGGAGCACCTTCAAGTCCGTCCGGACTAGTTAACACCTGAAAGAAACAGTGTTGAAGAACCAATCGGTTCATCCGTACCTCTAAATACGGAAACATCTACTCCGGACGAAGCCCGACCAGTTGATACAACCGAACCACCCAATCTGGAAGAGCTAAATTGTTCAAGGACAACCAACACACGCACGAAATTATAGATGGACTCGAAACCATCCCTCGGATCAAGTGATTGGTGATCCTACTTTGGTGTAAGAACAAGAGCGGCCACCTCAAACATGAGTCTTCACTCATGCTTTCTATCTCAAATAGAACCAAAGGTGGTAGATGAAGCTCTTCAGGATTCAAACTGGATAGAAGCCATGCAAGAAGAAGCTGAATCAATTTAAGAGAAATAATGTGTGGACCTTAGTACCAAGGCCTAAGTCTCGGCAAGTCATTGGCGTTAAATGGGTGTTCGGAACAAACTTGATACGGATGGAATAGTAATCCGAACAAAGCCGGCCGGTAGCCAAAGGATATCGTCAAGAAGAGGGAATAGATTATGATGAAACCTTTGCTCCTGGTCGCAAGACTTGAGGCAATCCGAATGTTTCGGCGTATGCTTCATATGAAAACTTCATAGTTTATCAAATGGACGTCAAGAGCGCATTCTGAATGGAGACCTTCAAGAGGAGGTGTTGTTGAACAACCTCCCGGCTCATTGAACCTAAGGCGGGACATCTTGTCTACAAACTTGAGAAAGCTCTATATGGTTTGAAGCAAGCTCCCGAGCCCGGTGCGACACCTTGTCGAATTCTACTTGCTCATAACTTCCAAAAAGGGAAGATAGATACCACCCTATTTCTACGACAAGAGAAAGGACACACTCGATCGTACAAATATACGTGGACGATATCATTTTCGGATCAACAAATCCGAAGCTTTGTGAAAGAGTTTGCTAAGTTGATGACGGGCAAGTTTGAAATGAGCATGATGGGAGAACTATCCTACTTCCTTGGAATTGAAGTCAAACAATTAAAGGAAGGAATCTTTATCAATCAGGCTAAGTACACTCGCGATCTTATTAAGAAGTTTGGTATGGAAGGTTCATCTCCGTCAAAACTCCAATGCCTGTCGGTGCCAAGTTAGATCCGGATATGGACGGCATATCGGTAAATGTGACTGACTACGAGAGGGATGATCGGATCCTTGCTCTATCTTACGACAAGTCGCCCGGACATTATGTTTGCAACTTGCATTTGTGCACGATATCGGCGAATCCCAAGGAGTCACATATGCTACATGTAAAACGGATCTTAAGGTATCTCAAAGGGACGATGAATTTGGGACTCTGGTACTCAAAGGAGTCCAACTTCACCTTATCGAGGGTACTCGATGCCGACTTCGCTGGATGTCGATCGACGGGAAAAGCACAAGCGGTGCGTGTCGGTTTCTTGGAAATAGATTGATCTCATGGTTCGGTAAGAAGCGGAATTCCGTATCAACCTCTCTCTTGAGGCGGAATATATGTTCTGGAAGTTGCTTTGCGACTACTTTGGATGCAAAGTCAACTTGCTGACTACGGATTCAACATGTCCTCTATTCCACTTTCTTTGTGACAACACTAGTGCAATTGCCATTAGCAACAATCCTGTCATGCATCCTAAGGCGAAGCACATTGAGGTCAGGTATCACTTCAATACGCGATCATGTTCTTAAAAAGCATATTTCAACTGGAACATGTTGCCACTGAAGATCAATTAGCGACATATTTACAAAGCCTCTCCCCGATGCGAGGTTTTCGAACTACTCTTCCAACTAGGTATGCTCGACTTCTCTGCATAGTTTCTCATTTAAATTTCACAACGAGATATTCTCTCACAAACCATGCATTGTATGTTTCTGAAAGTAGTAGAAAGGCGCATTTGATCATACTTACTGACTCCACGGTTCCATGTTTACGATGTTAATCTCAACCTCATAATGGGGGATGCTTGCGTTTCCGACGAAGTCGTTTAAAGCTAACATAATTACGGTTTATATGATTTACCTCGATCGGATTCATGATCTTCATATCCATTAATCACCACATGATCAAAGCATGTTCATTTAGATTACTCCATTAACGTGCATAGTTGAAGGAGTGAAATGGGCTAGCTTGGAATGCCTGGTGGATGAATACACAAACGCGTTCGATCGGCTTCAAGTATAGTCTTTAATAAGATAGGCAGTCTTGAACTACAAATTGGAACGGTCGACCGAGAGGATTGCACAATCTACGGGGAGAAAATGCTTTATATTTTATTGATAATACCCCGTATATGTCTCATGACCTTTTCCTTGACTGTCTATCTCGAGGGGAGCTTTTCATTGAGAGGATTAAATGATCTCGGGGGAGCAGCAATGAACCCCTAATATGTCTCGGATTCTCCCTTCTCTACGCTATTACTTCGGATCTTTGGACATCTTGTTTTAAATCGGAAAAGTGGCATGTGTGGATGTATGTTCTTCCTTCAACCATGCATTTTAATCGATTAATCATCTGCATTCTTTTGACATGTGTTCACCTTTTCATCTCACACTCATGAATCCTAATGAATCCAAATCATTTGACCTTTAATTAATCTTAGCTATTTGTTCGGCAAAGACGGTTTCGCTATGTTGACCTATATGAACTTGTGTATTGCTATCCGACATATGCCCCGATTAGAATATTGATCACTTTCACGTTGCGTACGTCTACTACATTCTTAGCCATGCATGAGTTCTGTTTCTTATTAGTTCGGATTATGTTGTTTTTCTGATTATCTTCTCTAATCCGTACTAATCCTTGCCTGTTAAGCTTTTGTATTTTCGGTATATCTTTATTTAGCTACGGGTTCAGATTTTCTTTGCAACCATATTGATAAATCCAGTCCATAGTCTCGGTTTGAAGTATTGTGGTACTTCTCTTCTCTTTGACTTATTGATTGCAAAGGAATCTACTCTACATTCTCACCAAACTCGTTTTACGACGGACAAGGTCTATTATTCATCCGGATACTCTTTCACGAATATTATTAACTCCGGATGAGTGTCGGCTCTTTCCTCCGGACTCGACTTTGTTCATTGTGACAATCCACGTATACTCATATGTCGCATGCTTTTGAGGAGGAATAATGATGATTCATTAAATGCATATCTCGGGTTGCACACACACTTCTCGGATGGCACCAGTTGTAATCTCTACTTGGTCATGCGGTCTCCACGACATCGTTTTATTCGGAGACGCCTCGATATCCAGGACAAATGACATCGGCATGTCGCGCGGGTCCCCACCTCACTCCCACATTCCTAGACCCGCCGACATTTGCGGACTCGGTCTTATATGTTCCGATCATTCTGCGAGCACGAGTATTGCTCATTTCAAATCCCTAACCCTCTCGTTGCTCCTTCTCTTGTCAAGACCTCACCTTTCCTCTTTTCCTTCCCATCAAATCGCCATGGCACCCAAATCTTTCTTTCCGGCGTTACTCCTGGCCATCTAGTTGATTGGAATGCTGTTTCGATCCTCCGGATTGGTTTCTCGCTTCGCCCTCTTCTTGAAGCCTCGCACATACTCACCTGGTCTCCAATCCCATCGATCTTCTTATCGATGACATTCTTGAGTATTACCAACGGATTCGCGCACCAAAGATTCCATAACCTCTTATGTCCGCGGTGAATCCATCGTCATCACTCCGGCTGTTCTCCGCGCTGCTCTCCACCTTCCTCTTGGTGAACCACGGCGTCCGGATGCCGATCCGATGGCGGCTTCTATGGGGTGCACGAACAAGGGGAAGGAATACAAGGTGAAATCCTTCCAGGGTCGCTATCGATGTATGGCGACTATTCTAAGTCGATGCCTGCGGCTCGCACATCGCCCTGGACTCGGTCCGTTGATCTTCTCCTGGCCATGTACGGCGTCTTTGAAGGTCTTCCAATGGATTGGGGGATGTTCTTATTTCGCTTGCTCTGTGGTCACAAAAACCATTCTATGGGCGCGTCCTCGATTGTCTTCCGGCATCTTCGTCCGGACCATTTCGCCAAGTTGATGCTGTCTCGTTTCCCTCGGCTCTTTATCTTCGTCACCTTACGCCGGATGGAAACATGACGCCCGCCGACCCACGTAGCTCTCCGCCTCTCCCTGCCGCGGAACAACAAGGCGGCTCCGTGGTGACCCCTCCGACGGCCAAGCCCCCGAGGTCGGTTCGTACACCGATCCTCCCGGATTCGGTCCGTAGCTGCGCCCTCCCACTCACGGGCTTCCCGGCCAAGCGTTCGTGCTGAACCGTCCGAGGTTGCGGGGCCCTCTCGGCGCGGTGCGTCGAGAGTCGTTTCCTCGGCCCCCTCTGCTGGTCGATGTCCCCACTCCCTCCACATCCGCTATAGGCTGCTGCGGTTGATACCGCTGTTGCCGCCGCCACCGCTGATGTCCCGGCGCTTCTCCCTGAAGCCCCCTTGCCTCCTCTACCTCGACCCCGAGATTACCTTGACCGTCTCTCCGCCGTCACCTTAACGGACCTCGGCTCCGTTTCGCCTAGCCCACACCTCTTCCATTCCCGACACCGATCTCCGGGTATTTTACACCCGCAATACCCAATCCCCGGAGACTATGATCATCTGGAATCCGGACCACGGCTTTCTTACGCCGGCCGCCATTCCCGATGTGTCGTTCCCCACACCCTCCGGCCCGGTCCTCGCTACCCGAAGTCCCTCTCTGCTAGGCGGGCCCTCTTCTCCGCCGCCGCGATTCCCGTAGTTGACTTGTCCGGTCAAGCGGGTCTCTTGCTCCGGATGCCTCCAATGCTCCGGATGCCTCCGAAGCTCCGGATGCCTCCGATGCTCCGGATGCTCCTGCTGCTTCTTCTTCTCTGCGGACTCCTGCCCCCGCACTCCTGCTCCTGTTCATGCGGGGAGTCCTCCAAAGCTCCGAGTTAGCCCTTGGGCGTGCCTCTTTGGCACGGTCCACCCGATCTTTGCTTTCCGCTCGACTGGACCGCCATGCTCACGCTCAAAGCGCCCAAATTTCCGCCATCGTGCCAAAGTTGATGCCCTCGGCGCCCAACTACTCTCCGCCCTCCCCGACTCCCTCCACTTCCATTGAGCGAAAAATGGATCTTGTCGCCACCTCCGTTCATTCCTCTCTCTTCCTTCGCGGATCTGGCGCTACGATGGCTCGTCCTCCCGTTGCTTCCGGCGATCCGCCAAACCGGGGAGAAAGTGTCATCCGATCCGTCTACTCCTTCGCCCCCACAACCATCATCCCGGACCGAGAAGCGGCCCGCCACTCAGGTGCTTCGGGGAGTTCAAATTCCCAAACGAAGCCGCTTCTCTCAACCAAGCTCCTCTCCGCACCTCCGGCTCCTCCTCCATCCTCCTCATCCGCAGCTAATACCTTCCTCCCATCCTATGCGGAGTTTGACCCCTCGTGCGGATGGAAGCTGCGAAGGCAATGAAAGCCTATCGCGTCTTCTGCGAGAGAAGATGTCTTTCGAAATGTATCCTTTCTCTCCGGCCGACATTCGAGACTCTTTGTTCTGGAGAAAGGACTCTTTACTCGAAGACATTGACAACTTCTCGAGGGCGCTAAGATGGAGATGAGGCTGTTTCCATCTCTTTACGAAGATGGGCACTGTTTGAAGTTCCGCCATGTTGGAATGAGGGCTATCTTCCCGGTGTGGAGTTAATTCGGACTTACATCGACGGACTCTGAAGATAGCAAGCCATGGAAAACTCTCTCGACCATCCTCATTCCGTACCGGATCATGTCGCCACACTTCATGATGGTCGTCTTCATGATTCATCCAAGCGAGATGATTCTCATTGATTCTCATCGATTGTGGAGCACTTCGTTAGGAAGAATCAATGGGAACCTCGTGTCTCGGACTAACGAGCGTGAAGAAAGCCGGACTATATGAAGAGTTGGGTATCACACCCCGCGCTCTTCGAGAAACTCAAGGCGACATTCCGGGGCAAGAAGCAAGTGCCACAACTGGGATGGAGATAGCTGCGGAGCCTTTGTTTGTCATTTCATCAAATCGTTCTTTCGTGGACAAACATTGGAGCCAACACTCCACCTTTACGATCGGGGACAATGGAGCTAAGAGAGAAGGCAAGAACTATGATCTTCAAGTATAGTAAGCCTTATGTACCTTAGTGAAAAATCTGTATTAAGGCTGATTTGTATTTAGTTGCTGATCAATGAAATTGGTTGTGGTGTATATTCGTATGATATTCGTTTGCATCGCTTACCGGATCGGTTACAAAGGGTTTAGGCATATCCATAATTGGGGAGTTGTTGGATCAAACCCGAATTTGGATAAGCCGTTAAAGCCTTATGTAATTTGATCTGAGATCTTTGTGTTTATTTGATCATTGCGAAGGTATGTCACTAATCCAAAGATGCACTCGTGAGAGCAAAGCTAAGGACAGGATACATAATCCTGATCCGGACAAGAGTTAGTGTCGTCAAACACTTGGTAAATAACCAAGTAACAATAAGTGCGGAGTAAGGAAAATAAAGTGCGGAGTAAGGAAAATAAAGTGCGGAGTAAGGAAAATAGATGCGGAGTAAGGAATCCGGACTTATTACTCGCCCGGAGTAAGGAACTTACATACGGAGTAAGGAACTTACATACGGAGTAGGAACTTACACACGGAGTAAGGAACTTACATACGGAGTAAGGAACTTACATACGGAGTAAGGAACTTACACACGGAGTAAGGAACTTACATACGGAGTAAGAAACTTACATACGGAGTAAGGAACTTCATGCGGAGTAAGGAAGCGCGACACGGACTAAGGATTCTAGTGCTGAATAGATACGGAATAAGCAACCAACGACACGGAGTAAGGTTCCGAGCTCATTAACTACGGAGTAAAGGAAAATTACACCGGACCAAGAAGACACTGCTCCAATGAAACCGCATTTAAAGTTATCGGCTCGTCTGTCCGATGTAAGAAGAATGCATTTAGAACAAGAAGAATCTTACACGTGGATCATCCGGATATGTGGACACAACCTTAATTGTATCTCGGAACTCACAAAGACACTATACTCTTGAATCCAAGATCTTGAGCTCCACGATCCGCAGCTCAAGGCAAGATAGATTACCAAGGGATAGTTAGTGCGGAACGCATTCCGGAACTTCAAGTTCCAAGGTTGTCTCTTAGGAATGTTTTGTATAAATATTCATACTTATACTTCTTGTAAAAAAAGTGAGCTAGAGCGAAGAAGTGCAAAAAATAGAAAAGGCACTTGGCTAGTGTGTGAATTCAAAGTTGTAAACGAGTGTAAGAGAGTGTTTGCTTCTATTTTGTTGTAATCACTTTGTGATAATAAAACAAAATACTTCCACTATCTGGTTATCTTCCAGTGATATTATCACTTAAACTAGATAAGTCTTTGTGTCTTGAGAGAAAAAGAAAGAGTTCGAATAAGAGCCTATTCACCCCCCCTTTAGGCTCAAGGGACCATCAACTATTATAATATTCGGAGTTTATTGGCATGCGTTATTATTATTATAATTATTTTAATATTTTTAGGTTTATAATTAATATGACATTAATACATTATTTAGTAATATTAATTATTATTATTAATTATTATGATTATTGTTATTAATCAAATTATTATTATTATAACTATTACTATTATTAATATTATAAATCAATTAATATATATATTTATATGGGTATAAATAGAGGGAAATCTAGGGTAAAACCCTACATTCGTTGTGCGTGCGCAGTCTAGGGAAAACAATATATTGGAGCCACCGTGTTCTTGACCTTCCGAGCTTGAATCAGGTAGGTGATTTTAGATGTTTGATTCTTGATTATTGGTTCTTAATTATTGATGATACTGCTCTATGAACGCGGATTGCAAGTTATTGGGTCGAATCTGTAAACAGTTTTGATATATATATATATATATATATATATATATATATATATATAATATATATATATATATATATATATATAAAATCTCTGGTTTCGTCCGTGCGTCGCTGGTCGGGCGCAACGCGGTGGGTTGGACGAAGCCGGTGGCCTTCCGTGCATGCGCCACGGTGAGGGAGAAGGAAGGCACGACGGCGCTGTGGTTCGTGGTGTGACGCCCAACCGCCGTCGACTTGGGAAGACGGAGCAAGGGGCGGCGGCGTCCTGGGCTATCGCGCGTCTGCGCTGGCGAGAGACGGAGGGCTGAGGCGGCGGCGTCTTTTGGCTGTCGCGCGCTTGCGGCCCAACGAGAGGAAGAGGGAGACGGGGGGCGACGGCTCTGCCGCCCCTTGGCCATGTTCGCCGCGGCCTGCGCGTTGACGAGAGGGGAGACGAAAGACGGGGGCAGCGTCTTGCTCCCCCGTGAGTCAACACCGGCCCCTAACGGGCCGGTCCAATTGGGCCGGTCACCCATCATATCCATACATATATATATATATATATATATATATATAATAGGCAATTTATGGTTCTTAATTTATGTGGTTATTTAGCCTTAAAATTTCTGATTTGTAATTGAACATTAAAGGTATAGGTTCATGTGCATATTTAAATAAATGCTAAGCCGTTATTTATGATTTTGAATTTTAACACTGGTTTAATTTTAACTGTTTAGTGAACTTGTGTAGATAAATATATCCATTCACGTATATAAATAACCGTTGTGGTTGTTACTGTTGGATTGGTGATCTACATGTTCTGTGATGCTGTTGTTTTGTGTATTTTACTGGAAATATCTTGTTTCTTAATAACGTGTAGATTTGGTGGCGAAGCTGGTTGGGTCAACCGAGGGTCCCACATAGGGCTGGCAAGAGACCACAGGTCCCCTATGTGGCTGGTTAATCCAGGTCCCATATGTGGCGGGTTATCGATGGGGTATCGAGGGTCCCACATATGGCAGTTTAGTAGTAGCTGAAATTCCTGAGTATGGTGGCGGGAATTTCATGGATGATTGTTTTACCGACGAGCCTTAAATGATGTGAAATGAGTTGTAATGGTTTCCTTGTGATTGGTTGGTATTTATTTGTGTTGAAATGTGACACTACACCGACACTTGCATTCACTGATCATATAGACCTAGGAACTTGGGATTAAGGGTTAATGGAGATGGGGTTCACCTACTTGGCACTCGTGCTCACCCTAGTTTATTTTTATTTTCCTACAGGTTATAGGGAGTAGCTGGTGGAGCCATAGTAGAGCAGGCCGGGGCACCCTTGGCGTAGGATTCCTTTATGGACTTACTTTTCATTTGGTTATTTGTTTATTACTCTAGACTTGGGCTCGTGACAGTTGTATTAACTTGGATAGCTGGACCTTGTTACTTTGTGTTTATGGGTGTAGATTGAACTTAGTAATTTTGACTGCACTGATAATTATTGGTTGATTGCATGTATTTGGATCATTGGTAAGTACAATGCTACCCCCGTTGTAGTATTGTACGGGATTGGATCAGTATCCAACCCGTCGACCCTTAGAGTGGGCGTGAGGGGCGTCGTGTTCCTGATTCTGTGAGTGCTCAGAATTTGGGGGCGTGACAAGTTGGTATCAGAGCATGGTTTAGTGGACTTAGGTTAGTGAGGGGTGGTTGATAGACACTTAGTAGCGTGGAAGACTATAGGGAGGGCACCTGATCAACGCAGTCCTTATATGTGTTCTGGGTTGACTAAGGGTTCATCAGATCATCCTAGGAAGCATTTAGGTTGGGTGCATACATGCTGCGTGACTGTGTGCATATCTAGGTACTAAAAATCATCTTCTAATGCTGCTTCAATGATGCGCTTGTACTGATTTTACTATTGGCAATCTGTGGTTTATTCTTCCTTGATAATTGATTGTGGTTAACTGAAAATGTCAGTATGCTAATTCCAACCTAGGAGGTCGAAGTAAATGACCACGTGAATTGGTGAATAGAATATGGGGCTTAGAGACTTCATTATTTGTGTGGTGGACTTGGTTCTGCCTATTGATTTAAATAATTTGGTTGTTTGACTAGTGCGCAGTAGTTAATAGATATTATTGATATGTGTTGGTGCAGAATGGCACCCAAGATTAGGGCTCAAGGTCCAGCAGAGGAGCTATCTATTCAGTCCGAATCGCAAGGAGAGCAGAGTTCTCCAGTACCTGCCTTGGGTTCCGAGATAGCTGCTCAGATTGGGGCTCAAATATTGAGCCAAATCCAGGGTGCCATGCAGGGTACCATGAGAGAGGTGGCCAGAGAAGTGATGCAGGAGGAACTGAGGAGGCAGCAGCAGTCTCAGCACGAGTAGTAGCAGGAGGTTCTAGAGGAGAGCCAACCCCGGGACACGGTAGTTCCGCCTGCAGTACCGATCGACTGGGTGAGTCGGTTCTTGAAGCAGAAACCGACGAAGTTTGAGGCGAATACGAGACCCGATGAGGCCGAGGAATGGGTCAAATGGACAGAAGACATCTTCGAGCTGATCCAGGTGCCCGAAGAGGCTAAGGTCCGCTTAGCCACACATTTCCTAGTAGGTGGGGCTCGCAGGTGGTGGGACGCTGTGAAGCATGTTCACGAGAACCCGATGGCATGGGAGGACTTCGTGGAGCTCTTCTACACAGAGTATTTCCCTCGCTCTGTGCAGAAGACGAGGCGACGAGAGTACTACACACTGGAGCAGGGTAGTCGGACTGTGACAGAGTATGTCATTGCTTTCACTGAGCTAGGGAGATTTGCCCCAGAGTCATGGAGGGTCGAAGCTAATAAGACCCAAGATTTCATTGATGGGCTGAGACCATCACTCAGGAGGGGACTGAACATGATGGAGTTGACCACGTACAGTGATGCGGTCAACAAGGCACTTATTGGAGAGTGGGACTTAAACCAGATCAGGACTCAGAAACCAGGGAGCTCATCGGGGCCTAGCCAAAAGAGGCCAAGAGAGGAGCAGTCTGAGGGACAGGGGGACAAGAGGCCGGTGCCCAAATTCTCACAAACGGGGAACTCAGGCAGCAGTTCTGCCTCACGGTTTTCAGGGACATGTCGATCTTGTGGACTTAGGGGACACAAGGAGGCAGATTCTAGGCGGAAGAGTGGCAACCCACTCAAGTGTTTTCGATGTGGGGGACTAGGACACAGGATAGGAGAGTGTCCTTCTGCCAGTTCAGCTAGTGTTGTGGCGCCACATTGACCTCGTGACCAGGGCCAGAGGAGCGGTGCTCCATACCAGAGACCAGCTCAGTCAGGACAGTCAGTACAGGGACGACCTGCTACACAGTAGCCTCAGCGGGAGGCCCAGGCTCAGAAAGGACACAATGATCGAGTTACGACGAGTCAGGCCAGCGGCAGTGTGCAGAAGGGGAGGAACTATGCTATTACTGATAGAGAGGCAGAAGTTCCACCAGTTGACGAGGTGAGTCGGGGCCAGCTGCGGTGAGAGGTACGATCTTGGTTTCACACACTATTTGTACTGTCTTGATTGACACTGGTGCTACACACTCGTTTGTTACATACTCCACCGTAGAGGGATTAGAGTTGGATTGTACTACGGTTGATCAGCCCCTTGTGGTTGATACACCCGTAGGGGGCCTGGTGGTGATTGATAGGGTCTGTTCGGGATGTGAGGTTACTCTCGGAGGTGTTGACCTCCAATGTAACCTATTTGTGATGCACTTTGATGCTTTTGATGTGATATTGGGTATGGATTGGTTGACCCGTGTGGAGGCAGTGATTGAGTGTTATAGGCGACGAGTGACCTTCCTCACACCAGAGGGCACTCGAGGCACTTTCATGGGTGAGTGGTCTGATGATGCATGCAAGTTGGGGCCTTTGAGGCAAGGATGGGGTGATGTAACCCATCAGTTAGCCAGTCTGACTCTTGTTGACACCCAGCGGGAGAGTAAAGCGGAGTTACCCAAGGTGGTGGATCAATTTCCCGACGTGTTTCCCGAGGACTTGGTTGAATTACCACCAGAGAAAGAGGTGGACTTTTCGATAGAGTTGCTACCCGGGACAGCACCTATCAGATTGGCAGCTTATAGGATGGCACCAGTTGAGCTTCGAGAGCTCAAGAGGCAGATTGACGATCTTTTGGCGCGTGGATTTATTAGACGGAGTAGTTCGCCTTGGAGTGCTCCGGTGTTATTCGCCAAAAAGGCGGATGGTTCGCTTCGGTTGTGTATCGACTACCGGCAGTTGAACCAGGTGACAGTGAAGAACAGATACCCTCTACCGAGGATCAATGATTTGTTTGACCAGTTCAGGGGTGCCAGTTGGTTCTCCAAGATCGATCTGAGGTCTGGATACCATCAGCTACGTGTGCGGGAGTCAGATATCCCGAAGACAGCCTTCAGTTGCAGATATGGCCATTTTGAGTGGCTGGTGATGCCTTTCGGGCTCACAAATGCCCCGACGGTATTTATGGGGTTGATGTACCAGATTTTCACCCCCTATCTTGATCAGTTCGTGGTGGTCTTTATAGATGATATTCTAATTTACTCCCGAGCAGAGAACGAGCATGAGGAGCATTTACTTGTGGTGTTGCAGACGTTGAGGGACCATAGACTATACGCAAAATTTACGAAGTGTGACTTTTGGTTGCAGAGGGTGAAGTTCTTAGGGCACGTGGTATCATCGGAGGGTATCACAGTGGATCCTGGCAAGATTGAGGCAGTGATGTCATGGAAGCGCCCAACGAATGTCTTTGAGATTCAGAGCTTTCTGGTGTTGGCCGGTTATTATAGGAGGTTTGTAAAGGACTTCTCCCGTTTAGCTGTACCGATGACTAGCTTAACCCGAAAGGGGATACGTTTTGTCTGGTCGGATGCTTGTGAGGATGTTTTCAGTCCGTTGAAGGCTAGTTTGACTTCAGCACCTATCCTGGTCCTGCCACAGGCGGGTGTACCCTATGAGGTTTATTGTGATGCCTCTAATGTTGGATTGGGTTGTGTGCTCATGCAGGAAGGACGGGTAATTGCTTATGGTTCCCGTCAGTTGAGGACCCATGAGAAGAACTACCCTACGCATGATTTAGAGCTAGCTGCAGTGATCTTTGCATTAAAGAGCTGGCAGCACTACCTTTTAGGGGAGAAGTTTGTGGTATATACTGACCACAAGAGTTTGCAGTACATATTTTCTCAGCGGGATTTGAATCTCCGACAGAGGCGTTGGGTGGAGTATATGCAAGCGCCTAGTTTGATCTTCAGTATACACCTGGGAAGGGGAATGTAGTAGCTGATGCCTTGAGCCGAAAGAGCCAAGCCGTAGTGGCTCTCTATGCTGTGAAGGAATGGGAGATGATGGGGCAACTAGCTGCACTGAGGTTGCAACCAGTGCAGGGAGTAGAGCAGGCATGCTGAGCGTGGTTATCGCGGTGCCTGAGTTGCGGCGTCAGGTTATTGAAGGCCAGTTGGGGGATGTTGAGTGTGAGGTCCTCCAGGATCAGATTCAGACTGCTGTACTTTCTGCTGATTGGACAGAGGATTCCGACCATGTGTTGCGCTATCAAGGTCGATTGATAGTTCCATCTTCTCTCCGGGAGGCAGTTCTACGAGAATTCCATCACTCTCGTTTGGCTGTTCACCCTGGGGGAACGAAGATGTATCATGCTGTTCGGCAACAGTTCTGGTGGTCGGGCCTTAAGAAGGCTGTTACGGAGTTTGTTCGACGGTGCTTGACATGCCAGCAGGTCAAGGCCGAGCATTTGCGGTCTACCAGTGAGTTGCAATCGTTACTAGTGCCGGAGTGGAAGTGGGATCATGTGACTATGGACTTCATCACAGGGCTTCCTCGTTCCCGAGGCCATGATGCTATTTGGGTTATTGTGGACCGTTTGACGAAATCTGCCCACTTTATTCTGATTCGTGAGACCGATCCAGTCCGGACCTTGGGACAACGATATGTAGACGTGGTGGTCCGATTGCATGGTGTGCCATTGTCGATCGTTTCTGATAGGGATGCTCGGTTCACTTCGCAGTTCTGGCAGCAGCTACATCGTGCTTTGGGCACCCGAGTAAATTTGAGTACAGCTTACCACCCACAAACAGATGGCCAGTCCGAGCGCACCATCCAGATTCTCGAAGATATGCTTCGTGCTTGTGTGTTGGATTTTGGAGGTTGTTGGGAAGCTCACCTTCCCTTGGTAGAGTTCTCCTATAACAACACCTATCAGGCTACGATAGGGATGGCACCTTATGAGGCATTGTATGGGCGACCGTGTCGCTCCCCTCTATGTTGGGCCCAGGCAGGGGAGGCAGTTGTTTTGGGTCCTGATATGGTTCAAGAGACTACAGACTTGGTTCAGGTGATTCGGCAACGGATGTTGACGGCCCAGAGTAGACAGAAATCATATGTCGACGACGGCGACGACCGCTTCAGTTCGTCATAGGGGATCGCGTCTTCTTGCAAGTCTCGCCACGACGGGGGCACAGGCGGTTTGGGCGAGGTTCCAAACTCTCACCTCGATTTGTAGGTCCTTTTCCTGTCATTGCAGTCATGGGACCGGTTGCCTACCAATTGGAGTTACCACCTGAGCTAGCTCGTGTTCATGATGTTTTCCATGTCTCCCAGTTACGGAAATATTACCCGGATCCTACCCATGTGCTTGATTGGCGTGAGATAGAGCTAGTTGATGATGGTTCTGTTGTAGAGGCACCAGTCTAGATTTTAGATCGCCGGGAACAGGTCTTGCGGGGCAAGACAATTCCGTTGGTTCGCGTTTTGTGGGGTCACCGCAACATGGAGGAGCAGACCTGGGAGCGCGAGAGTCAGATGCGTGTTCTTCACCCCGAGCTGTTCGAGGACGAACAGTCCTGAGGTGGGGAGGGTGTCAAATCCTTACCGTGCATTGAGGTAGTTGACCTTGTTGTTTTGTTTACTGTGCTTATGGTTGTGATTTGGTTGTGTGTGGTTTGATGAGCTGATGGTTACTTTGTTCACGAGTGTTGTTTTGTTTATTATGCTAATTGTAGCTAGGTTGTGCATAACTATTTCCATTAGAGGTGACTTATCTTTTCGGGGACGAAAAGTCCTAAGGTGGGGAGGATGTAAAGACTCGTACCTAGGTGAAGTGTGTTAAGGTATAATTACTATTATAATATTCGGAGTTTATTGGCATGCGTTATTATTATTATAATTATTTTAATATTTTTAGGTTTATAATTAATATGACGTTAATACATTATTTAGTAATATTAATTATTATTATTATTAATTATTATGATTATTGTTATTAATCAAATTATTATTATTATAATTATTACTATTATTAATATTATAAATCAAATAATATATATATTTATATGGGTATAAATAGAGGGAAATCTAGGGTAAAACCCTACATTCATTGTGCGTGCGCAGTCTAGGGAAAACAGTATATTGGAGCCACCGTGTTCTTGACCTTCCGAGCTTGAATCAGGTAGGTGATTTTAGATGTTTGATTCTTGATTATTGGTTCTTAATTATTGATGATATTGCTCTATGAACGCGGATTGCAAGTTATTGGGTCGAATCTGTATAACAGTTTTGATAAATAAATAAATAAATAAATAAATAAATATATATATATATATAATCTCTGCGTTCGTCCGTGCGTCGCTGGTCGGGCGCGACGCGGTGGGTTGGACGAAGTCGGTGGCCTTCCGTGCACGCGCCACGGTGAGGGAGAAGGAAGGCACGACAGCGCTGTGGTTCGTGGTGCGACGCCCAACCGCCGTCGGCTTGGGAAGACGGAGCAAGGGGCGGCAGCATCCTGGGCTATCGCGCGTCTGCGCTGGCGAGAGACGGAGGGCTGAGGCGGCGGTGTCTTCTGGCTGTCGCGCGCTTGCGGCCCAACGAGAGGAAGAGGGAGACGGGGGGCAACGGCTCTGCCGCCCCTTGGCCGTGTGCGCCACGCCCTGCGCATTGACGAGAGGGGAGACAAAAGATGGGCTAGTGTGTTTGGGCTGGTCCAATTGGGCCGGTCAACCCATAATATATATATATATATATATATATATATATATATATATATATATATAATAGGCAATTTATGGTTCTTAATTTATATGGTTATTTAGCCTTAAAATTTCTGATTTGTAATTGAACATTAAAGGTATAGGTTCATGTGCATATTTAAATAAATGCTAAGCCCTTATTTATGATTTTGAATTTTAACACTGGTTTAATTTTAACTGTTTAGTGAACTTGTGTAGATGAATATATCCATTCACGTATATAAATAACCGTTGTGGTTGTTACTGTTGGATTGGTGATCTACATGTTCTGTGATGCTGTTGTTTTGTGTATTTTACTGGAAATATCTTGTTTCTTAATAACGTGTAGATTTGGTGGCAAAGCTGGTTGGGTCAACTGAGGGTCCCACATAGGACTTGCAAGAGGCCACAGGTCCCCTATGTGGCTGGTTAATCCAGGTCCCATATGTGGCGGGTTGTCGATGGGGTACCGAGGGTCCCACATATGGCAGTTTAGTAGTAGCTAAAATTCCCGAGTATGGTGGCGGGAATTTCATGGATGATTGTTTTACCGACGAGCCTTAAATGATGTGAAATGAGTTGTAATGGTTTCCTTGTGATGGGTTGGTATTTATTTGTGTTGAAATGTGACACTACACCGGCACATGCATTCACTGATCATATAGACCTAGGAACTTGGGATTAAGGGTCAATGGAGATGGGGTTCACCTACTTGGCACTCGTGCTCACCCTAGTTTATTTTTATTTTCCTACAGGTTGTAGGGAGTAGCTGGTGGAGCCATAGCGGAGCAGGCCGGGGCACCCTTGGCGTAGGATTCCTTTATGGACTTACTTTTCATTTGGTTATTTGTTTATTACTCTGGACTTGGGCTCGTGACAGTTGTATTAACTTGGATAGCTGGACCTTGTTACTTTGTGTTTATGGGTGTAGATTGAACTCAGTAATTTTGACTGCACTGATAATTATTGGTTGATTGCATGTATTTGGATCATTGGTAAGTACAATGCTACCCCCGTTGTAGTATTGTACGGGATTGGATTAGTCTCCAACCCCTCGACCCTTAGAGTGGGCGTGAGGGGCGTCGCGTTCCTGATTCTGTGAGTGCTCAGAATTTGGGGGCGTGACATTATGCTAATGTGTTGGTGCGTTAGAGAGAGAGAGAGAGAGAGAGAGAGCTTGAAGCCTTGGTGATTTAGGACGAGTGGAGCTCATGGATCTCAAGGAACCATTCCAGGTAAGTGTTTCTAAATTCCTTACCTTGATTCTATCTTGATATGCATGATTCAGGCATGAATTATGTGATTTCGTATGAACTCTAGATTTTGGGGGAACCCAATTTTGGGTTGAATCTTGTGATTTAAGTGCATAATATGTGATTAAAACCTAATATGTAGTATCGAGTATGAGTTTTATGAGTTTTGGGAGGGTTTGTGATGGTGATTGGGTTGATTCCAGACGAGGAATAGGTAGAAATGATGATAACAATAACCTTAGCGAACTGTGGGGCTGAGAACTCGAGGGAGCCTCAAGGCAGCGAACACTCGATGTAATCAACTCTGGAATTATGTGTTTTTGAATGTGTGGTTCAAATGTGTTTTTTCAAATGTACGGTCTCGAAAAGAGATTCGAAGGAAGTCTTAAAAAGATGTTCAAAGACAGTATCGAAAAAAGATTCGAAGGAAGTCTCGAAAAAAGTTTCAAAGGCAGTCTCAAAAAGAGATTCGAAAGAAGTCTCGAAAAGAGATTCGAAGCAAGTCTCGAAGGGGTGATTCGAAGTGCAATTTTGAAGTACATTTCCAATTTTGAAGGATTATTTACATTATAAACCTTCACACATCTCCACATATAAGTAATTTACTTAAGTTAAAATGTAAATAAGGAAATACTCCTTTATTGGATTCAAAGAAAAATAATATAAAATTAAATTCTCACTGCTTCAAAATGTGAAAAATGAGAATTAGCACTGAATCTCAGGAAAATCCAGTTTTTGGTTCGAGGTGACTATTTGTGAAATAATGTTAGACCTTTCAGAAAAATCCAAAAAAATTAGGTTATCTTAGTTATGATATGAGGAACCATTACCGGGACTTTTTATTTCAAGAAAACACCTTCTACAAAAAATCCTCTTCCTTGGGTCAAGGCATGAGGATTGATTTGTGAAGATTGGCCTCGGTTACAAAGGGGGTGTTGTGAACCCTAATGTCATACTAGTGTTGGTGTGTTGATTTAAGGATTTGGGCATTGGGCTCCGTGACTTGTTTGTTGATTTTCACCACGATGCACAAGTTGTGCTATATGGTTGAGGTGATAGGCTAAGGCCTGGGTTAAACTGTTTAACTCATAGTGACAAGCAGTGTCCTGAGTTGAGTTGTTGAGCTAATGGTGCTAGGGTTGGGTGTCCTAAGTTGGGATCCTATTAAAGATCGTGGACAAACTATCCTATGTGAATAGGCTGGGTCCTGATGTTTGTTAGCAGGTTGAGTCCTGATGATTTTGCTCATTACATGGTGTACGAGTACACTGCGCATGTAGTATAAACTTATCTATTTTGCATAGTAGGTTGATGTGGAGTTATGGGGTCACCTACTGAGCTTGTACCTCACCTCTACTTTGTTTTTACTCTTTTTAAGTGTTACCTAAGACTAGTGGAGGACTTTCTTCTAGGAGGACGTGTTCATTACTCTAATATATGATACAGTATTGTACTATGTATTGATTATGTATTTTATCCCGGACATGGGTCCATGGATAATTATATTTGCACACTATTTGTGATGTAATGTCTGTATGACTGTTTAACATATTGTATCACGCCCTGGATTTCTAACCCGAGGAAATCGGTTCGTTACTCCCCTTTACGCACCCGGTGGGCAAGGGATTGGGATTACTTCCACACAGGACCTTATGCACATCCACAATAAATATTCACAAAAACAAAATCATATTATTAATTTTAAACCATAATAAATGTTACAAACCAAACGTGCCTTTATTACAATTAAATTTCCCCTTACAATATCTCCCCACTGGGGTTACAAAGGTCCCATAAAAATTAACAACACAAAATAATATTAAACAAGGCAAAGCAGAACTTTCCTCCACCTTGGTGTTCCCTCCTAACGCCTATAGGTTCCTGAAAAATAAACAAAACACAACGAGAGGAGTAAGCAACCACATATCAGTGGGGATCATGTCTCCCCAACTCATCCCATGCTCCTAACATCTACATGTTGACGTGCACGAGTGCAGTGTCGTGGCAATACTATACAAACAGGCCATAATTAACATTTATACACAAACAAGCCACATCAACAGGTACAACCATTGCCACAGCCACACAGGCTCCATAACCAGCCACGGGCTTCCACAGCCACCGGGCTCCATAACCAGCCACGGGCTTCCACAGCCACCAGGCTTCATAAACAGCCACGGGCTTCCACATCCACCGGACTCCATAACCAGCCACGGGTTTTCATAGCCACCGGGCTCCATAACCAGCCACGGGCTTCCACAGCCACTAGGCTCCATAACTAGCCACGGGCTTCCAGAGCCACCGGGCTCCATGACCAGCCACGGGCTTCCATAGCCACCGGGCTCCATAACCAGCCTCGAAGGCTCTAGCCACACAGGCTCTAATCTCAGCCACACAGGCATACAATCAAACACATAACATACATCACAGCCACACAGGCATATAATCAAACACATAGCATGCATCACAGCCACACAGGCATACAATCAAACACATAACATACATCACAGCCACACAGGCATATAATCAAACACATAGCATACATCACAGCGTCACAGGCATATAATCAAACACAAAACATACATCTCAATCAACAATCATTATATCAAGTATATTTCCCCCAAAAACCTCAAGGTTTCCCCATGTGAACCTATAACGGAACGAAGCCTAACAAACAACACTGACATTCCCAACCGCCTCCAAGGCCCAACGAACCTCGAACGCAACATCAAAACCAAACAAAATATGCCATTGAAGACCAACATCCATATAGGAGATCACACCTATATGGATTTACATATATATATATATATATATATATATATATATATATATATATTATAACAACAACGACAATACACTACAAATCATCCACCACAGGGCCTAACCTCGGAATGGGTACTAGAAGAGACAGAACTTACCTCAAAAGATTCCTTCTTGCTCTTGCTCCCACGCTAGACGCCGTCCACCCACGCGAATCACCACAGCAACAATGATCAGAAACTCTCTCTCTCTCTCTCTCTCTCTCTCTCTCCTCTCTCTGCGACGGTTGCGGCGGCTAGCGGAAAGAAACCCTAAACCTAAAATAAAGAGACCTCCACCTCCTTATATAGACACCTCACTTATCAAAACGACGTAGTTTTGAAAAGTGAAATCCCATCATCAAAACGACGTATTTTTGATAAATGAAATCCCACCATCAAAACAACGTAGTTTTGATAAAAGAAACATGCCACAACCTTCCCGCATCCACACATGACAAAATACCCATAATTCGAACATGGTCCTTAAGGAAAAGATGATCAGCATAACAAAACGAAGAAGACGATGTAAAAATATGGTTGCACGTGACAAAGACCATTGTCACGTGCAAGCTCTAAATGCCTTAGGATTTTGCCACAAGTTTTAAAACTAAGTCTGGAAGGCTCCCATTCAAAAACATCACTGCACGTGACAAGCCATTGTCACGTGCATTGTCACATGCACCCTCTAAAAGTATCCTCTTGGGCTCATCTCTTGCCTCATGCTTGCTCATCAAAAAACAAGGTGTTCTAGCTAATGTGTGTGGGAATAAAACTCCCAAAAAACTCGACAATTGCCACCCAAAAGGCAAAACTGCGACTAACTCCTCACATCCCAAAACACGGGTCATTACATATTGTATGCATGATAATGTATGAGAAAGTAAAGGATTACTCTTGATGTATGACTGTACAGTTTCACATGATTGAGATAGCCCCCGGAGTGTAGTCTCTATTGGTGCTTGTCACTAATCTCTTAACCCTTCGAGTGCAGGCAAGGGAAAGTCATGTCCCTAGTTTCGAATTCCTTGGAATTCAGGGACGTGACACTAAAAAATATACTCGTTGAGAAATCGATGGAATATATGTTGAAAAAATGCAATAATCTACATAAAATCTAAAATTGGAGATGAAAGAGTATTTGTTACAATTCTGAAAGCAGCAAACCCCTTGCAGGCGTTTGGACATTGTAGGTCTCATCGATAGCTACAAATACAAAAAAATAAGCCTGAAATGATCCACTATGAGCAAAAATATGGCCGTTTAAAATTTGAAATAGAAATTACAGTTCATGAAACCCATAAACCCGTATATCTAGTGACGTTTAATTCAGTTCGATGAGTTTCAGTTCGAAAACGACTATTAATTTCTCGAACTGAAGTCCATATTTCCTGAATCGAAGTTCTTATTTTGCAAACTGAAGTCTTATTTCCCGAACTGAAGGTCATATTTCCAGAACTAAAGTTCATATTTTCTGAACTAAAGTTCTTATTTCCTGAACTTAAGTTCTTATTTCCTGAAATGAAATCCCTATTTTCTGAACCGAAGTCTTATTCGGTGAACCAAAGTCATATTTCCTGAATTGAAGTTCATCGCAACCAATTTTTCAATATTAATTTACTTCTATAAACAACATTATATATATCGAACCAAAATACTATATCCCTCAAACCGAATTAAACACGTTATTTTCCACGAATGCAACAATCGACAAAGATAGATTTTACCAGATTTAAACAATTGATGAAACCAATGTTTATCAAACCGATTTAAACACATCATTTATCACGAATACAATTAATAGTTTCATGCCTACAAACACATTATCTGTCACGTCAATTTGGTTGATGAATCTAGTAGATAATTCCAATCCAATATCAGTACTCAAGAATTATTGTCATATATTTTTTTAATGTGGCACGATTGATTTACATCCCATGATATATATATATATATATATATATTAACTGCTAAAAATAAATCAACAGTTTAAATCTAAATAATTATACGGTGCAAGACATTGAATTATTACATGAAATATAAATCCTATAAATCGAACTTGTCAAACAATTTGCACAAAAGACTTTTTTTTGGGTGACCAACAAATGTGATTTACCATGTTAGCTGGTATAATTATCTAATATTTTAAAAAAACACGGTTACAGACTATTCCTTTTAAATTTTTTTTAAAGTAAAAAAATAATAATGAGAAACCAAACCATACATATATATTCCATAAATACTAAACAAATTTTATAAAACTACTTGACATTATAGGTGAAACAATTAATAATAGTTGCTGATATAAATAATTATAATGTCAACCCTTTTTTAAATAAACATATATAAAATAGTTCGAGAAACCCAAAATTTTATCAAAAAAAAAGGGCGCATGTTTCGCATATAATATATATCACAGAATATTATTTATTTATTTATTTTATCCATAATGTCAAATATGTTTTTAAAATTATGTAAATTTTAATTTTTTTTCCCTATTAGATATGGTCTATTTTAATGGTCTCTTCATTTTTTTTTATTTTAAAATATTTGAATGGATATTAATATAACCCATTTAATTGTATTAACCTACGAATTCTTACCCAAATGATCTCTGCCCAATTCTATTCTCATGTGTTTTTTAAAACATTTATGCATATTAATATATATATATATATATATATACACACACACACACACTATTTTGAATAATGTATTGCCAAACTATCACTTTGTTCTTACTCAATACTTGTACTTCGATTTGTTAATATTGGTTATTTTACTTCAACAATAATTTCTCCTTCATACCTATCTTCACTACCATGATGGATTTTGTAATGGCCATCTATGTGACACCTAAAATTGCTTAAGTGTCCATAAAAAAGTCAAAAGTGAATTACAAATGTTTAGGGTTCATTTTCCAATTAGAGTTAAAGATAAGATATTTTTTTCTGGTTATTTCAAATTCATATTTGAACTTTCTCAATTTCATATTTACAGGGATGAGTTCACTTTAATCTACCTCAAGACTCTCATTTTCTCCTTTGGTATGGAGATTGTGTTCTTAAGTTCTCTTTAGTTATAACTAATAGAGGCTACAATGAAAAAGCAAACGTATGATCAAGATCAGGTCATATAATCAAAGGTGTGTGATTATACTTACAATCAAGTTATGCATCTGATTAGTACTATGATCAGATTTGGAGCATGTAAATAGAAGTGCTACAATCAATTATGCGATCAGATGAGGTCGTGTGATCAGCTCTGCTATGATCAAGGTTTGTAGACTTGACGTATAAGGAAGACTAACCGTAAAATTAAAGGAATTTTGTATTTCTTTTATTATTATTATTTTATCCTCATTTAATTATTTGTTAAGTTAGTCTTTCCCTTTATTTCTCATTAATTAATTGTTTGTTAGAGTTTCTTATTAGGTTTTGTTTCCTTTAATTTTCATTGTAAGCCTAATACTAGGTACATAAATAGATATTGAGACTTATGACAAAAAATATATATTACTAATTAGAAATCTAGATTTTCCTTGAATTTTGGTTTTGTTTCATCAAAGTCTCTTATTTTTGAATGAATTTATCTTAATTAATCAATGTGTGCTAATTATTCAATCAACATTTTACATCAGTTGTTATCAGAGCGAATTTCTCTTAATCAATGGCTCAAATTAGTAGTAATAATGACAATCAATCCATAACAATGATCAAGGATTGCAGGTTGTTTGAATAGCAATCAAAGAATAGCATTTATTAACACAAAATTTTATACAATTTTTGGAGGCAATTACCAACCAATTAAAAACGCTATTGAGGGTCAACACTCAAGGGTGAAAAGCTAATAACGTTGAAGGTGAAGGAGTTCACCCCATTAGACTTAGCAGACATTCTAGTCATATTATTCGACATCAACGACCACCAACAAAGACATATGATGATACATCCAATGAAGAGGCAGATGATCTAGGGTATGATATAGGTTCACATGGAAGAGCTCAAGGTGGAGGACATTGGCAACAAAATTATAAAGATGATGATGAATTTGAATCACGAGTAGACATCACTACTTTTCATGTCTTCAAATTCTAAAATACCAAAAGTGGGTAAGTGATACCATATACCCATACTCAAAGGTTCAGGGAGTTAGTGACTAGCATATGTAAGATTACATCATGAGTGTTATCTCAAATCAATCTTGTATAATCACACACAAGAGTAATTTTATATATTCCCAATGTTATACAAACCAATATATAATCAATATAACTCATACCAAATTATTACAAGTGTACAACCAAGAATCAAATATCATAGATCAATACAATTGTTATAAACTCATGTTGGAAAAATAATTAATCAAAAAATGTCAAATTAACTAATGCAAATAGAGCTTTGTTGTACATCAATAAAAATAAGAACTTTTCTTCTCAGGATATGATATTAACAACTACCTCCTATCAGTATCTATAAAAGAGTATCAACAATGTAAGGTGAGCACAAATGTCCAATAAGTAACCTTAAACTCTACACCACCCCACAATCTTACAAAATCTGGAACTACATATCCAGTGTATGCATATGCCACTATAGTGTCACGCCTTCAAATTTCAGGGAACCTGAAATCAGAAACATGACTTCCCCTTGCCACACCCAAAAGGTCAAGGGGTTGGTGACTAGCACCAAAAGAGACTACACAGCGGGTGCTGTCTAAATAATGCAACTTGTACAATCATACATCAAGGGTAATCCTATACTTTCCCATACATCAATATGCATACAGTCATACAGACATCTTAAATCACAAATAGTATGCAATACAACTGTCCATGGACCTATGTCCGGGATATCATACAATATAATACAAAATATAGTACTGTTTCATACATCAGAGTAGTGGGCACGTCCTCTTGTGGGAAAGTCCTCCACTAGTCTCGGGTCACACCTAAAAAGGATAAACAATAAAGTAGGTGTGAGCTAAAAGCTCAGTAGGTGACTGTCATGCCCCAATTTTCTTTCACTTGGAAATGAGTAGTGACTGCCCATGCCCGCACCCGAAGGGTCAAGAGGTTGGTGCAAGCACCTAAAAAGGACTTATGACACGGGTGCTGTCCCAAACTTGTACAACCAGGCTAACATGCCACGGGGCATGCTCCTGCTCCCAAACTATGCACACAACCACTAATCAAACAATAACCATATCTCAATTTATTACATTTCAAAAGGGCTCAAAGTTCATTACAACTCAATTGGGGAAAAACTCCCATCAAACCACAATATGTTCTGTTTACAACCAATCCAAACCATTAAAACACAAATCCACAAAAGTAATGAAATTAGTATAAAGTCTTCAGCCTCAGTAGCCTACCACCATAGCTTTTCCACTTACCGCCTGCTAGACCCTGCAAAAGAACAGTTTATAAGAGGGGTGAGCAAACCATAGCTCAGTAGGGTTCCATTCTCCCCAGACCCGTCCCACTCTACAATATGCATGACAAGTGTATACTTGTGCTCGTGTAGTGCCTAAAGATAAAGCAGCAAACATCACCCAGTAACACGCCGTTTACCTGTGCCCACACTGGAGGGCAGAGGACACCCCACCACCACGGCGACATGACATACCACATCCAGGCGAATGTTGCATGGTCACCAATGCAACATTTTCCACCCGATTCAAATATGGCCATCACCTCCTCAGATGCCATACCTACCCTTCGGAATGGGTGCAGACTTAGCCCACCGCCGTGAGTGCTACACCGAGGCTTAGGACCGCAGTCCTAGCCAAATCTCAAAGGGGTCCAGTAGTTGTGCCTGGCCTATAAGTCAGCTCAACCCACAAGTATTTGGGTACTCATTCTCAAACACAAGCTCACAGCATCTCAGCAAGTACATTTCAAGTACATCTTAGTAAGCACAGCTCAAACGCAAGTGTAACTCAGTAATGCAACTCAGGCATACATCTCAACTCAGTACAAAGTAACCCAAAAATTCATCTCATCTCAATACAAGGCAACTCAGTGAGCATAACTCAAACGTGTTAATGTAACTTAGCAAGCATAACTCAGACATATTAATGTAAATCAACAGTGCACTCAGCTCATGCAGTGCAGCAACATTCTCACTAACATTCACAGTTTTTACCAACATAGGTGTTTTTGAACTGTTTTGGCAAGTTTATAGACAAATTCAACTCATGAACATTATCCAAATCACTCTATTTTCCACACAAGGGACTTCTGGCTAAATGGGGCAGCCAAAAGAGGCAAAATGAAGGGTGCACGTCATATGGGCCATATGACGTGCAGGGGTATTTTTGGCTCCCTACCTTTTACATATCTCAAGGAAGTCTGGGGTAAATTCTTAGGGTATTTGGACCTACACGCCATATGGGGATGTAGCGTGCAATATGGCGTGCAGCCATGTTTTTTGCACAGTTTTCTTTGTTTTGTTATTCTGAAGACTTGTCTCTAAAGAACCCACATCAAATTCCGGTTGATTTGTGAGTTATTAGGTTTTAAACCTGGAATACAAAGCCTATTTTCAATTCCAGCCTCTACACTCATGCCCAACTACCCATCCAGACAAACCCAGACCATCCAAATCAATTCTTCCTCAGATGTCCATATTGAAAATCTCACAATAAACCAACACACACACACACACACACACACACACACACACATATATATATATATACTCATCATCACATTCACGGAATTTGGGGGTAAGAGAAGGGTCACAAAGGATCCACTACTAAATTTCCAAGACTCATCCATGACAGGTAAAATCCAGAATTTTGTGAGAGAGTTTGAAGGGTTGATAAAGAAATTCCTACCTCAAGAATTTGGGAATACAACAGATCGTTGTATCCTAGCTACCTCAACGCCTCCGGTCTCCCGTTGTCAGCAGGAACCTTAGATCATCGGCCTTGGATTGTCTCCCTCCCTCTCTGGCCGTCTCTCCCTCTCTCTGGCCGTGTCTCTCTCTCTCTCTCTCTCTCTCTCTCTCTCTCTCTCTCGCGTGACGGCTACAAGGGTTACAAGGATCAAGAACCCTAATCCTTAGAGCTCCACCTTTTTATATAGACCCCTCTTAATCAAAACGACGTAGTTTTGATTAATTGAAGCCCAACAGTTTACAGCCCAAAGCCTATAGTTTTCTAACCCACCTCATCAAGCTCAACAACCCATTTTTATTAAGCCCAACTCATATTTAAAATAAAAACCCTCAAATAAAAGTTAACTGGGATATTTAAATATATGTGAAATTCTCAAAATACCCCTCAGGGCCTCAAACTCCAAATTGAGCCCAAGTATAGTTGAAATTCTCCATTCGACTAGCACCTCACTGTTCTGATGTTCATTCTCTAAGACAAGGTCTCTTACTCAAGGCTAACTCCAAGAACCCCTCAAACACGGGTCCTTATATCCTCTCCCCCTTAAAGACTTTTCATCCTCGAAAAGAAAACTTGGAATGAGGAAACGACCATAACCAATGAACACAATATACAATAGCAAAAGAAATAATCAATAGTACCTGATTATGTTGATGTTTGATTTTTGCCTTCCTCCCCTCCTTTAGGGTTGTTCGTCCTCAAACAGATCAGGGTAGTGAGCACGCATTTCAGCTTCACGTTCCCAAGTCTCTTCTTCCATACCTCGGTGTTCCCATAACACCCGAACCAAAGGAATAATCTTTCCTCGTAGCTGTTTCTCGCGCCTATCCAAAATGCGTAGGGGTGCTTCGACAACCGTCATATCCTCCTCAATATCCAGAGTACTCCAGTCCAACACATGTATGGGATCTGGATGATATGCCCACAACTGGGATACATGGAAGACATTATGAACTCTGCTCAAACTTGGAGGTAATGCCAACCCATAGGCAACAGGTCCGACCCTACTCAATATCAGAAATGGGCCTATGTATCTCGGAGATAACTTAGACCCCCTTCCAAATCGCTTATGTCCCCTCCGTGGGGAAACACGAAGGAACACGTGGTCTCCAACCAAAAAATCCAACGGTCGGCGCCGGTGATTTGCATAAGACTTTTGTCTGCTCTAAGCTGTAAGAAGGCGCTGCCTAATCAGCTATACTTTTGCCGTAGCCTCTTGGACCAATTGAGGTCCCAACATAGCTGCCTCTCCAGCTTCTGCCCAACACAATGGAGACCGACAGGGTCTACCATACAGAGCCTCAAACGGGGCCATCCCTATGGAAGCCTGGTAGCTATTATTATAGGCAAACTCTACTAGAGGAAGGTGAGAAGCCCATGATCCTCCAAAATCAAGCACACAGGCTCTCAACAAATCTTCCAGTGTCTGAATAGTCCTCTCTGACTGACCATCAGTCTCAAGGTGATAAGCAGTACTCAAATTAAGTCATGTCCCCAATGCCTCTTACAAACCACTCCAAAATCGTGAGGTAAACCGTGCATCTCTGTCTGAAACAATAGACACGGGTATTCCATGCAATCGGATAATTTCGTCGATATACAACTGGCTTAACGTCCCGATGGAGTCTCGCTCCCGAATAGCCAAGAAATGGGCTGATTTGGTCAATCGGTCTACAATGACCCAAATCATGTCCTTCCTCCCTGAAGTAGTAGGAAGTCCTGTCACAAAGTCCATGGTAATATGTTCCCACTTCCACTCAGCCACAGGCAAAGGCTGCAATTGACCAGCAGGTCGTTGGTGCTCTGCCTTCACTTGCTGACAAGTAAGGCACCTGGAAACAAACTCTACTATACTTCTCTTCGGTCCCGGCCACCAGAACTGTGCCCACATGGCGTGATAGAACTTTGTCCCTCCTGGATGTACAACCAAACGGGAATTATGAAACTCCCTCATCACATCCTCTCGAAGGGAGGGCGGTACTATCAGGCGCCCCTTAAATCTCAACTCATGTTCAGCTCCTTCTATCCACTCTTCTGATATCTCACCGGCCTCTATCTGGGCCCAGATTACTTCACAGTCCAGGTCCCCCAATTGGCCATCACGGACACATTGGTATAACTCTGGCATCACGATGATAGGACACAAGACTACTTCCCCACTGCTAAGATCAGGCTGTACCTGAAGCACTGCTAACTGTTCCATCATTTTCCACTCTCTAATGGAAACCTCAACTTTTCCTTTCCTACTCAGTGCATCTGCAACTACATTCCCCTTCTCAGGCGTATAGGAGAGTGTAAAATCAAAATTTACAGATATACAATTGATGATCTCGTAGTGTCTGCAACACCACAGTCAGGTGCTCCTCATGCTCAATTCGTGTCTTAGAGTACACGAGAATGTCGTCAATAAACACCACCATGAAGGAATCTAAGTATGGGGCGAATACCTGATTCATCAGATGCATGAACACCGCTGGTGCGTTCGTGAGCCCAAAAGGCATCACTAACCACTCATAGTGTCCATATCTGCACCTGAATGCTGTCTTAGGGATGTCCTCCTTCCTGACCCTCAACTGATGGTATCCCGAACGTAGATCAATCTTCTCCACTCAGCTAGTCAAATAAATCATCGATCCACGGTAAAGGGTATTTGTTCTTGACCGTTACTTGATTCAGCTTCCAATAATCAATACAGAGTCGTAACAACCCGTTTGCCTTCTTAGCAAACAGAACTGGTGCACCCCAAGGTGAGGTACTAAGGGCGGATAAAACCTTTATCTCCCAGTTCCTTTATTTGCTTTTGAAGCTCCCATAAGTCCGCAGGTCCCATCCGGTATGCTACTTGTGAGATGGGTCCCACTCCTGGCAAAAGCTGAATCGTGAACTCAATACTTCTAGTTGGTGGCAACTCCAACAACTCCCTAGGAAACACATCCGGGAAATTCTCAGCAACATCCGGGCCACACCCTTTTCTCTAAGTTAGCTTCCTCCTCAAAGGTTAGAGTGGCAAGTCTATGGGTAATATTACCCATAGCTCCCTCGTTGGTCTAGCTCTCCCGGCATTCTTATCCCATTCACCCACTAGGGTACAGGAAGATCCTGTGGGTGAAATAAACGACACTCGTCGTCTATAACAATCAATCTTAGCCTGAAAGGCTATCAACCAGTCCATCCCCAGAATCAAACTAAAAGTTCTCATGGGCATCACGTACAAATCAAATGAGAGTTCAACATCTCCTATCGTAAGCACACACTTACGACATACTCGGTAGATTGACTCCACACCTCCCATTGGTGACTCGACCCTCAGAGGTCTATCAGCCCTCACACAATCAAGTCCAAGGCTCTCAACCAAGGACTCTGCAATCAGGGAGCATGAATCTACGGTATCAAACAGTACATCAACAGTGTGAGATATTAAAATAGTACCTCGAACTACCGAAGGTCCGGCTCCACCTTCCTCGGAGGGTGATGGCAAGTCCTCCCTCTCAGCTGGTGTTGAGGTAAGCGCAAACACTCTACCCTGGCTTGCCCCACCGCTTGCCTCTACTGCTTTTCCTTTAGTCCCTGCCTGGAGTCCACTTGGACGCCCCTCCGAATCTCCTTGTGGTTGCCTCTTCCCCTTTGGTCTGGTAGAACTGGAACTAGCCTGACTGGCTTGCCAAGAACGTGCTGGCCTTGGAGCTAGGGCTTGAAATTGGGTCCCACCCCTACCTCCTTGTGTTAAACTTCCAGCTCCCCGGCTGTTCCCTCTACTAAAACACACTATACTGACGTGTCCTGTTTTCCCATAGTTGTGACACTTCAGATGCTGCTTGGGGCACTCACATTTGACGTTCCCTGACTGGCCACAACAGGTACACCTGCTTGGGAAACTCCCAGCTGAGGCTCCCTGTCCTCCAAAATAACGGGATTTGGGTGGAGCCATTGAAGCTTGGCCCCTGTCCTTGGGAAAAGTCCCACTCCCAGGCTCAACCTTCTGTCTCTTGGTTTCCCCCTTCTTGTCGCGCATACTCTGTCCCAACCGCTCCTAATGTGCCTGCCTTCCCTCTTCTAATCCTCTCTCCACAATCTTTGCTGTATCCACGACTTTAGCATAAGTCTTCAATCGCAGCATCTGTACTCTCTGCTTCAAGGTAGGTCTGAGTCCCATGGTAAATTTATGGGCCTTTAGGTCCTCCCTTGATATTGCTTCTAGAGAAAACCGACTCAGCCCTCTAAAATCTCGCTCATACTCTGCCACTGTACACGATCCCTGCTTAAGACTGCTGAACTCTTCCTGTTTCTGCCACTGCAGCAACTCTGGGAAGAACTCCTCATGGAACAATTGGAGGAACTCACCCCAGGACATGGCCTCCATGTCTCGGCTTCCTGAAATTCTAAGCCACCATTCCAATGCCTCCTCCTCCAACTGTCGGACTGCCAGCCTTACCTTGTCTTCCTCCTGGGGTCGGAGAAAGGAGAATGTATGCTCGATCTGTCGCAGCCAATGCTCTGCTGCTAAAGGTTCAGCTCCTCCCTTGAACCTTGGGGGGTGTTCCTTTCGGAACCGTGTCACCACATCTCCCTCTTCCCGCCTCATCGGCACTTCTTGCCTACGTGAAGGTCCTACCTCACGGGGTGGAGAGGGTGGCACTGCCTGTTGTGCCATCATCTCCTGATGTACCTCATTTAGGATCTCCCCCCTGAGATCCTCACACATTCCCTGCACGTTCTCACTTAAGGCCCGGACTTGGGCCATGATCCACTCCAGGGGATCATCGCCCTCTACTCGTTGTTCTCTCTCCTCTCCAGCACGTGCAGAAGATTCATCTTCTACAGCTAGGGTAGCTCAGGTTACTCTCCTAGGAGGCATAGTCTACATATTAAACAAGACAAGAGTCAGCATCTCTTAGGCTCTATACATCCTCATCCCCATGGGCCATGAGGTACTCAAGCAACTTTTCACATGTAAACATGCAAGATAATCACTCAGAATTGTACAGCAACAATTCACAACAACAATTCGCAACAACAATTCGCAGCAAAAATTTTCAGCAACAATTTTCAGCAACACAACATTCCAAATCACAAAATTTATATTGAAATTAAACTAGTGCCCTACTGCCAATGCATGTATGCACCCCAACCCAACTGCAAATGTCCTACTCCTTGGTCTAACTACTCCTGAGTACACCCCAGAAAACTAGATAGAACCACGGTGATCAGGCGTGTCCTATACTGCCTCCTAAGAGCCTCAAAAGTAATTATCCCTCCCCACTATCCTAAGTCCACTAGACCATGAACAAGCTCTGATACCATATTGTCATGCCCCAATTTCCTTTCACTTGGAAATGGGTAGTGACTACCCATGCCCGCACCCGAAGGGTCAAGGGGTTGGTGCAAGCACCTAAAAAGGACTTATGACACGGGTGTTGTCTCAAACTTGTACAACCAGGCTAACATGCCACGGGGCATGCTCCTGCTCCCAAACCATGCACATAACCACAAATCAAACAATAACCATATCTCAATTTATTACATTTCAAAGGGGCTCAAAGTTCATTACAACTAAATTGGGGAAAAACTCCCATCAAACCACAATATGTTCTGTTTACAACCAATCCAAACCATAAAAACACAAATCCACAAAAGCAATGAAATTAGCATAAAGTCTTTAGCCTCAGTAGCCTACCATCACAGCTCTTCCTGTAAGGACCCGTACCTTGAGTTAGTCAGTTTTGCCTCCTGAGTAGAGTTTTTCTAGATTTTGACCTAGTAAATGGACTCCAATAAATTCACGTGCAAAAGGAAAGATGCTTAGAATGGTGTCCTCTATCTACCACAGAAGTTTCAGGCCAAATGGACATGTATGTGAGGTGCACGTGATATGGGTCCAATTCACGTGCAAGTGTGGTTATCTTCTAAATGATGCAAGGAGGCTAGGGGTGAAGTTTGAGAGCATTTGGAGTGCATATGGAGTTGCACGTGAATTGGGGAATTCATGTGCAAATTGGCGTGCAGGCATATTTTTGCATGGTTCCCTTGGTTTTGACATTCTAAGGAACTTTCTCCAAAGGACCATGTTGAAATTCTGAGTAATTTGGCCTATATGGGTGCGGAAAGGTGCTAACTTGTGTGATCAAAACTACGTCGTTTTGATCCTAGGTTTCACTTAATCAAAACTACGTCGTTTTGATGGTGGGAGGCCTATATAAGGATGAGGAGACTCCTTGTTCTAGGGTTAGGGGTTTTTCACCCACTGCGGCCGTCGTGGAGAGAGAGAGAGCTAGAGAGAGGGAAAGGGGGGAGAATTGGCGGTTCTTTGCCGGAGCATCTTGCGTGGGGAGGACGGCATCTAACGCGGGAGCAAGGAGGATCTTCTTTAAGGTAGGGATTCCGTTTTCTTATACCTGATCCGGGGTTAGGCCCTGTGGTGAAGTACCCGTTGGATATTGTCCTTGTTATCATACTATTTATATGTAAATTCATATAGGTGTGATCTCCTATATGAATGTTGGCCTTCAATGGCGTTGTTTGGATATATGTATATATGCCTGCCAAGTGTTTGACATAATGCCTGTGAGGCCGTGCATGTTATGTGTTTGAGGTAATGCCTGTGAGGCCGTGCATGTTATGTGTTTGAGGTAATGCCTGTGAGGCCGTGCATGTTATGTGTTTGAGGTAATGCCTGTGAGGCCACGCACGTCAAGTGTGTTAGATTATGTCTGTGTGGCTGGGTTTATGAGCTTGTGGATATATGCATGCTAAGTGTTCGATGTTATTCCTGTGTGACTAAGCATACTAAGTGTTTGTTGTTATGCCTGTATGGCCATGTGTGCTATGTGTTTGCTTGTACACCCGGTGGCTGTGGAAGCCCGGGACTGTTTTGTGGAACCCGGTGGCTGTGGAAGCCCGGGACTGTTTTGTGGAACCCGGTGGTGTGGAAGCCCGGGACTGTTTTGTGGAACCCGGTGGTCGTGGAAGCCCGGGACTGTTCTTGGAACCCGGTGGGCGTGGAAGCCCGGGAGTGTTTATGTACCAGCCTGTGTATGATTGTATTTGTTGCTTATAGCCTGTAATTATATCCTGGTGGAATAATTGTATCACGACACAGCACTTGTACACAAGGCATGTAGATGTTAGGTGCATGGGATGGGTTAGGGAGACATGATCCCTACTGAGCTGTGGTTGCTCACCCCTCCTACCATGTTGTTTTCTTTTCAGGAACCTACAGGCGTTAGGTGGGACCCCAAGGTGGAAGACCTTATTTATTTTATTGTTTATGTTATTTTATTATGGGAATCGATGTAACCCCAATGGGGATGAATTGAAAAGAAGACTTTGTATTAAAAACTGATTTGGTTTGTGGACTGCTTGATGGACTTTATTTTTCTTGAATGTGTTGTGAATGTTTAAAATGTTCGGTTCTTGGTTTGTATCCTAACCCCTTTGCCCTCCGTGTGGGTAAAAAGGGAGTCACGTACCGGTTTCCTCGGGTTGGAAATCCGGGGCGTGACAATATGGTATCGAGCATGGTCTAGTTGGCCTAGGGTAGTGGGCGGACTTGGTTATCTTGAGTCCTTTGGAGGAGCCTGGAGGGACATGCCTGATCAACATGGTCCTCTTTGAGCCTCCAAGGTGTACTTAGGGTAGTCCAGTCTTGTGGTAGGATTTGCATGCATTGGCATTAGGGCACTAGTTGCATTTGTTGCCATGTGTGAAGGATGTGCATAACATGATCATGTGTGAACTGTGCAACTCTGAATATTCTTGGAATACCTTGGGTATGACTACAATGTGGACTGTGCTGTGTGCAATGTTGACTGATGCAATGGTTAAAATGTGTGTAATGCCATGTACGGCTTGATTTGATAATAAGGTAGAGGTAGTCAACTTGTTAGTAGTCAACGCGTTCGACGTTTGTGCATCTTACTTCATGTAGTAAGAATGCCACCGAGGAGAGTGACACGTGCGTCCGGGGCGATGGGCGATGAGTCATCTCGCCCATGAGGGTCCAGGTGCGGGGCCATCCGTTGGGGGGGCATGCGTTGTTACTTGCACGGCTACAAGAAGGCATCCGGCTAGAGGTACGAGAGCTACGGGAGGGACTCCGGCGGGACGTTCGGGAGGAGGTGCGCCGTGAGATGGCGGCACGGCAGGTGGTGCCACCACCACCACCACCAGTGGGAGAGCCGCCTCGTGAGCGTGAGAGTTCGCTGGGTGGTGTACCAGCCCGTGCGAGAGGATGACGTGGTGACACGGTTCCGAAAGGAACAACCTCCGCGATTTAAGGGGGGAGAAGACCCTGTGGTAGGCGAGCGGTGGTTGAGACAGATTGAGCATGTGTTCTCCTTTCTCCTGCCCAGGGAGGAGGATAAGGTGCGGCCGGCAATTCGGCACTGGAGGGGGATGCTTTGGAGTGGTGGACGAGTGTTGCGGGGAGCCGTGCGGTGCAACTCATGTTTTGGGAGGAATTCTTGCAACTCTTCCATGATGAGTTCTTCCCGGAATCGGTGAGATGGCGAAGAGGGAGGAATTTGGCAGCCTGAAGCAAGGATCAAAGACGGTGCCCGAGTATGAGCGGGAGTTCCGGAGCTGAGTAGGTTTGCCCCCGAGACAGGTGGCAAAGGAGGACCTGAAGGCCCACAAGTTCACTCTAGGTCTTCGGCCAGCCCTTAGGGAGAGGGTGGCAATTCTACGCTTGAGGACTTATCGTGAGGGCGTGGAGACGGCCCGTATAGGCGAGAGAGAGCCGGATGGTGGGAGGCAGGCCCATCGGGGTCGCCAGGTTCAGAGTGGGCCTGATCGAGATGCAGGGTCCAAGAGGCTCAAGATGGAGGAGAGGGATAGCGGTTCCTTCCGCGGCGGGGGACAGACATTGGTGAACCCAGGGAGGTCTAGCTTTGGCGGTGGCGACACGGGGCGGTCCAGCGGGGGGGTCTCCCTAGCGGTTGTTCTTCTGTGGGGGGAGCAAGGCCACTTGAGAAAGGAGTGTCCAAAGAGGGACTGGAAATGCCATAGATGTGGACGAGAGGGCCATCCGAGCCGGGTTTGCCGGAGTGGCAACAGGGGAGTTGGAGGCATGACATCCAAGACAAGGAGTGATGCCGGTTTTCGTGCACCAGCGAGAGAGACCAGCTCGTCGGTGGCCGGCTAGTCGGGCAGGATCGAATCGGACCCGACCTCGGGGGAGGCCGGAGCGGCATCGGGCCGGCTGGAGGCGGCCTTGGTGGGAAGCGCCCAGGTGAGTGAGCCGACCGGTGGCACGGGCCAAGGGAGGGTGTTTGCGCCTGGAGGCGACGTACCCCGGAGGAGGCCGAGCTACCACCCCCACCACGGTGAGGGTGGAGCAGGACCATCGGTGGTTAGAGGTGCCCTCTTGATCTCCCGTACATTAGCTTCTCGTTCTTTTCGATACGGGCGCATCATGTTCGTTTGTTCTTGAGCTTGTAGTAGACGGCTTGGGGTTAGCTTGTGTGGAGGCCGCGAGGCTCCTAGTTATGGAGTCTCCAGGTAGGAGGCATGATTGAGGTACGGCAAGTGTGTCGTGACCGTGTGTTAACCATAAGCGAGGTGGAGCTGAGTTTTGACTTGCATGTGATGCCCATGCGTACGTTTGACCTGATCTTGGGTATGGATTGGCTTATGGCTTTCTAGGCCAAGATAGATTGTTATCGGCGGCGTGTGACCTTCGTGACACCTGCAGGGACCTCTTGCACCCTACAGGGGGAGTGGGATTGTGAGGCGAGTCGGGCCGGGCCAGTGTTGGACCAGTGGGGTGCCATTACCCACAGGTTAGCAGCCCTGACCTTTGCTGAGGAGGGTAAGGTGGAAAAGAGGGTGTGGCCTGCTGTTGTTGTAAGGACCCGTACCTTGAGTTAGTCAGTTTTGCCTCCTGAGTAGAGTTTTTCTAGATTTTGACCCAGTAAATGGACTCCAATGAATTCACGTGCAAAAGGAAAGATGCTTAGATGGTGTCCTCTATCTACCACGAAGTTTCAGGCCAAAAGGACATGTATGTAGGTGCACGTGATATGGGTCCAATTCACGTGCAAGTGTAATTGTCTTAAATGATGCAAGGAGGCTAGGGGTGAAGTTTGAGAGCATTTGGAGTCCATATGGAGGTGCACGTGAATTGGGGAATTCACGTGCAAATTGGCGTGCGGCCATATTTTTGCATGGTTCCCTTGGTTTTGTCATTCTAAGGAACTTTCTCCAAAGGACCATGTTGAAATTCGAGTATTTTGGCCTATATGGGTGCGGAAAGGTGGTAACTTGTGTGATCAAAACTACGTCGTTTTGATCCTGGGATTCACTTAATCAAAACTACGTCGTTTTGATGTTGTGTTGTCCATATAAGGAGGAGGAGTCCCTCGTTTTAGGGTTAGGGTTTGTTGCTCCACCGGCCGTCGCAGAGAGAGAGAGAGGGAAGGAGAGCTCCTGGTTGCTGCGGGTGTCTTGCGTGGGTGGTCGGTGACTCGTGGGTGGACGGCGTTCGACGTGGGATCGGGACTTTCTGTGTTGTTGCGTTTTACTTGAGGTAGGGATTCCGTTCTTCCTAAGTCCCTCCTCTGTCCTAGGGTCCTAGGGCGAATATGAGATATCCGTTATATTATTTATATGTAAATTCATATAGGTGTGACCTCTATATGAATGTTGGCCTTCATGGCGTTTTGGTGTGATTTCGAGGTTGGGGTTAGTGCATGTTAAGTGTTTGATAAAATGCCGGTGTGAATATGCTTGTATGAATATGCCGTTGTATGCTCGAACGTGTTTGAAATAATGCCGTGAGGTATGCATATATGTGTTTGGAATAATAGGGTGTGGCTGGGTTTGTGAGCCTGTGAATATATGCATGCTAAGTGTTCGACGTTATTCCCGTGTGACTAAGCATATTAAGTGTTTGATGTTATGCCGTATGGCCTTATGTGCTGCGTGTTTGCTTGTACACCCGGTGGTCGGGGAAGCCGGGGCTGTTTTGTGGAACCCGGTGGGTTGGAAGCCCGGGACTGTTTTGTGGAACCCGGTGGTGTGGAAGCCCGGGATTGTTTTGTGGAACCCGGTGGCTGGAAGCCCGGATGTTCTTGAAACCCGGTGGCGTGGAAGCCCGGGAGTGTTTATGTACCAGCCCATGTATGATTGTGTTTGCCGTTATAGCCTGTAACTATATCTGGTGGAATAATTGTATCACGACACGACACTTGTACACAAGGCATGTGGATAATAGGTGCATGGGATGGGTTGGGGAGACATGATCCCTACTGAGCTGGTTGCCACCCCTCCTACCATGTTGTTTTCTTTTCAGGAACCTACGGGCGTTAGGTGGGACCCCAAGGTGGAAGACCTTATTTATTTTCTTGTTTTTGTTAATTTTATGGGAACCGATGTAACCCCAATGGGGATGGATTGAAAAGAGGACTTTGTAATAAAGGCCGATTTGGTTTGTGGACTGCTTTGATGGACTTTACTTTTCTTGAATGCGTTGTGAATGTTTAAAATGTTAAATTGATTTGTATCCTAACCCCTTTGCCCTCCGTGTGGGTAAAGGGGAGTCACGTACCGGTTTCCTCGGGTTGGAAATCCGGGCCGTGACAATATGGTATCGAGCATGGTCTAGTTGGCTAGGGTAGTGGGCGGACTTGGTTATCTTAAGTCCTTTGGAGGAGCCTGGAGGGACATGCCGATCAACATGGTCCTCTTTGAGCCTCCAAGGTGTACTTAGGGTAGTCCAGCTTGTGATAGGATTTGCATGCATTGGCATTAGGGCACTAGTTGCATTTCTTGTGAATGTATGCTAAACGTGGATAAGATCACATGATTAAGTGAAATGTGCAACTCGATTTGTTTGGCAATGTGTACTAAACCGTGAACTGTGAAATGTGATTGATGCAATGGTTAAAATATGTGTAATGCCATGTACGGCTGACTTGATAATGGGGTAGAGGTAGTCAACTTGTTAGTAGTCAAACGCGTTCGACGTTTGTGCATCTTACTTCATGTAGTAAGAATGCCACCGAGGAGAGTGACACGTGCGTCCGGGGCGTGGGCGATGAGTCATCTGCCCATGAGGGTCCGGGTGCGGGGCCATCCGTTGGAGGGCATGCGTTCTACCGGCACGCCTACAAGAAGGCATCCGGCTTGAGGTACGAGAGCTACGGGGGGACTCCGGCGGGACGTTCGGGAGGAGGTGCGCCGTGAGATGGCAAGACACGGGTGGTGCCACCACCACCACCACCAATAGGAGAGCGCCTGTGAGCGTGAGAGTTCACCTGGGTGGTGTCGACCCGTGCAGAGGATGACGTGGTGACACGGTTCCGAAAGGAACAACCTCCGCGATTTAAGGGGGGAAGATCCTGTGGTAGCCGAGCGGTGGTTGAGGCGATTGAGCATGTGTTCTCCTTTCTCCCGCCTAGGGAGGAGGATAAGGTGCGGCCGGCAATCGGCAGCTGGAGGGGGACGCTTTGGAGTGGTGGACGAGTGTTGCGGGAGCCGTGCGGTGCAACTCATGTTCCGGGAGGAATTCTTGCAACTCTTCCATGATGAGTTCTTCCGGAATCGGTGAGATGGCGAAGAGGGAGGAATTTGGCAGCCTGAAGCAAGGATCAAAGACGGTGCCAGTATGAGCGGGAGTTCCGGGCTGAGTAGGTTTGCCCCCGAGACAGTGGCAAAGGAGGACCTGAAGGCCCACAAGTTCACTCGGGTCTTAGGCCAGCCCTTAGGGAGAGGGTGGCGTTCTACGCTGAGGACCTATCGAGGCCGTGGAGACGGCCCGTATAGGCGAGAGGGCTGGATGGTGGGAGGCAGGCCCATCAGGGTCGCCGGGCAGAGTGGGCCCGATCGAGATGCAGGGTCCAAGAGGCTCAAGACGGAGGAGAGGGATAGCGGTTCCTTCCGCAGCGGGGACGAGCATTGGTGAACCCGGGGAGGTCTAGCTTGGCGGTGGCACGGGGCGGTCCAGGCAGGGGTCTCCCCGGCGGTTGTTCTGCTGTGGGGAGCAAGGCCACTTGAGAAAGGGTGTCCAAAGAGGGACTTGGAAATGCCATGATGTGGACGAGAGGGCCATCCGAGCCGGGTTTGCCGGAGTGGCAACAGGGGAGTTGGAGGCATGACATCCGGCCAAGGAGTGATGCGGTCGTGCACCCCGAGAGAGACCAGCTCGTCGGTGGCCGGCTAGTCGGGCGGATCGAATCGGACCCGACCTTAGGGGAGGCCGGAGCGGCACAGACGGACGAGGAGGCGCTTGGCGGGAAGCGCCCGGTGAGTGAGCCGACCGGTGGCACGGGCCAAGGGAGGGTGTTTGCGCTGGAGGCGACATACCAGGAGGAGGCTGAGTACCACCCCTACCAGGAGGGTGGAGCGGGACCATCGGTGGTTAGAGGTACCCTCTTGATCTCCCGCACATTAGCTTGTACTTTTCGATACGGGTGCATCGTGTTCGTTTGTTCTTGAGCTTGTGATAGATAGCTTGGGGTTAGCTTGTGTGGAGGCGTAAGCCCCTAGTTGTGGAGTCTCCGTGGGAGGCATAATTGAGGTACGGCGAGTGTGTCGTGACTGTGTGTTAACCATAGGCGAGGTGGAGCTAAGTTTTGACTTGCATGTGATGCCTTTGAGGACGTTCGACCTGATCTTGGGTATGGATTGGCTTATGGCTTTCCAGGCCAAAATAGATTGTTATCGGCGGCGTGTGACCTTCGTGACACCCGCAGGGACCTCTTGCACCCTGCAGGGGGAGTGGGGCCGTGAGGCGAGTCGGGCCGGGCCTGTTGGACCGGTGGGGTGCCATTACCCACGGGTTGGCAGCCCTGGCCTTTGCCGAGGGGGAAGGTGGAAAAGAAGGTGTGGCCCGTGTTGTGGACCAATTTCAGGGATGTTTTTCCTGAAGTGTTGAGGAGTTTGCCACCTAAGAGGAGTGTGGAGTTCACCATTGAGTTGGTGCGGGGACGGGTCCGATTTCCCAAGTAGCGTATCGTATGGGGCCGGCTGAGTTGAGGGAGCTTCAGAGGCAAATCGAGGAGTTGGTGGGTCGGGGTATATCGGACCAAGTACCTCACCTTGGGGTGCTCCGGTGCTCTTTGCTAAGAAGGCGATGGCACGCTTCGTCTCTGCATCGACTACGGAAGTCGAATTCGGTGACCGTGAAGAACAAGTACCCGTTGCCTCGGATAGATGACTGTTTGACCGGTTGAGTGGGGCCCAGTGGTTTTCCAAGATAGATTTACGGTCGGGTATCACCGGCTCGGTGTTAGGGAGGAGGACATCCCTAAGACGGCTTTTCGGTGCGGTATGGGCATTATGAGTGGGTAGTGATGCCTTTCGGGCTCACTAATGCGCCAGCAGTGTTCATGCATTTGATGAACCAAGTCTTTGCCCCATACTTAGACTCGTTCGTGGTGGTGTTTATCGATGATATCTTGGTGTATTCCAAGACCAGAAGGAACATGTGGAGCACTTGGCAACGGTGTTGCAAACCTTGAGGGACCAGGCATGTTGTTTCTAAGTTTAGCAAATGTGAGTTTTGGCTGCAGGAGGTTCACTTTCTTGGCTATGTGGTGTCGCTGAGGGGTTAGGGTGGACCCGGCCAAGATTGAGGCCGTGGCATCGTGGGCGAGGCAACCAACGTTTTTGAGATCCGTAGTTTTCTTGGCTTGGCGGGGTACTATCGTCGTTTTGTAGAGGGGTTCTCCCGTTTGGCGGCTCTATGACAGCGTTGACTCGGAAGGGCGTGAAGTTTGATTGACGACAAGTGTCGGCGGGCGTTTGAGACTCTCAAAACCCGTTTGACCACGACCGTGTTGAGGTTGCCTAGGAGGATATTCCATATGAGGTGTCGTGATGCGTCCAGGGTTGGTTTGGGGTGTGTGCTTATGCAGGAGCACGGTGTGGTAGCTTATGGGTCGAGGCGGTTGAAGCCTCATGGGCGAATTATCCTACTCATGATCTGGGTTAGCGGGTTATCTTCGCCCTGAAGAGTTGGCACTACCTCTTGGGGGAAAAGTTTGTGGTGTTCTCGGATCACAAGAGCCTTGATACATCTTTACTCGGATGACTTGAATTTGAGGCAAAGGAGATGGGTGGAGTATTTGCGGACCTTTGACTTTACTCTTGCCTATACCCCGGGCAAGGGTAATGTTGTGGCGATGCATTGAGCGGAAAAGGGAAAGCCGAGGTGGCCGTGAGGGAGTGGAAGGCATGGAGCGGTTGGCGATGTTGCGGTGCAGCTTGTTGTTCGTGATGATGGGGCGGTCCCGAGTCCTTTGGTGGTTGTGCTCGAGTTGTACCGGCGCGTCCGGGAGGAACAATGGGTGACATTGAGTGTGAGGTTCTCGTGCCCGTATTGAGGCTGGTGAGCTATCCGAGGATCGGACAGAGGGTCCTGAGCATGAGTTGTCATTTCAGGGCGGTTGGTGGTAGCTTCTTCCCTCAGGGACGAGGTGATGAGGGAGTTTCACCAATCTAGAGTTCTTGTGCATCCGGGGGGTACGAAGATGTACCATGCGCCGCGGACATTTTTGGTGGCCAGGGATGAACGCGATGTAGCTGCCTTTGTTTCGCGGTGCCTCACGTGTCGGCGGGTGAAGGCCGAGCATCGGCGGCCGGCGGGCATGTTACGGCCCTTGCCCATAGCGGAGTGGAAGTGGGACCATATAGCGATGGATTTTGTGATGGTCTTCCACCCACCACCGGGAGGAAGGATATGATTTGGGTAATTGTGGATCGACTCACAAAGTCGGCCCATTTCCTGGCCGTTGCGAGCGGGACTCTATTGGGACCTTGAGTCGCTGTACATGAATGAGATTGTGAGGCCGCATGGGGTACCATCATCGGTTGTCTCGGACCGGGATTCGAGGTTCACTTCCCGTTTTTGGGCAGGTTTGCGGGAGGCTATGGGGACCAAGCTTCATTTGAGTACAGCCTTTCACCCTGAGACCGACGGCCGGACAGAGAGGACGAATCGACGTTGGAGGACATGTTACGAGCCCGTGTTTAGACTTTGGGGGTTCGTGGGCAACTCACCTTCCTTTGGTGGAGTTTGCACAACAACGGTTATCGGGCATCCATTGGGATGGCTCCTTTCGAGGCGTTGTATGGACGGCCGTGTCGATCCCCTTTGTGTTGGACCGAGGTGGGAAACGCCCTCTTGGGACCGCAGTTGGTTCAAGAGGCTACCGAGAAGGTCAAGTTGATTCGTCGCTTTGTTGTCGGCTCGAGTCGGCGGAATCTTATGCGTATTAGCGACGGCGACCTTTGGAGTTTTCTTGGTGATCATGTGTTCCTTCGTGTCTCTCCACGTCGTGGACATCGACGGTTTGGGCGAGGTTCCAAGCTATCTCCGCGGTTTATTGGTCCTTTTGCGATTCTGGATCGTATAGGGCCGTGCCTACCGGTTAGCGTTACCACCGCGGGTGAGTCGAGTGCACAACGTGTTTCACGTGTCCCGGTTGCGGAAGTATCACCCCGACCCCACTCATGTGATTGATTGGGGCGTTGGACATTGAGGATGACATGTCCGTCATTGAGGCCCCTATCCGTATCCTAGATCGGCGAGAAGCTTTGCGTGGTCGTGCTATTCCTTTGGTTCGCGTGCGTGGCAGACCGTGGCATTGAGGAGGAGACATGGGAACGTGAGTCCGTGATGCGTGAGCGGCACCGGACTTGTTCGAGGACCAACAATCTTAAGCGTGGGAGGTGGCGTTGGCTGTTGGCCAAGGGTGTGATGTGTTTTGTGTTTTCTTGTATTAGTTGTGTACGGTTTGGTGTATTTGTATTGTCTCTTGTATTAGTTGTGTACGGTTTGGTGTATTTGTATTGTCTTTTAAAGACATGTGTTATTTGTGATGTGCCTTGAGATGTGTATTCGTGCCATGTGGACATGTGTTATGTGCATTATTGTGGTTATGGACTATGGTGGTACTGTTATGTGCTGTTGTGCTGTGTGTGGTGTACGACCCATTTGGGTGTTGTGGCTCGCCATGTGGAAAATGGGTAGCTTGTGTTTGTTTTCCTCTTATGTCATTTCTTTTCGAGGACGAAAAGTCTTAAGGGGAGAGGATGTAAGGACCCGTACCTTGAGTTAGTCGGTTTTGCCTCCGAGTAGAGTTTTTCTAGATTTTTACCCAAGAAATGGACTCCAATGAATTCACGTGCAAAAGGAAAGATGCTTAGATGGTGTCCTCTCTACCACGAAGTTTCAGGCCAAAAGGACATGTATGTGAGGTGCACGTGATATGGGTCCAATTCACGTGCAAGTGTAATTGTCTTAAATGATGCAAGGAGGCTAGGGGTGAAGTTTGAGAGCATTTGGAGTCCATATGGAGGTGCACGTGAATTGGGGAATTCACGTGCAAATTGGCGTGCGCCATATTTTTGCATGGTTCCCTTGGTTTTGTCATTCTAAGGAACTTTCTCCAAAGGACCATGTTGAAATTCCGAGTATTTTGGCCTATATGGGTGCGAAAGGTGGTAACTTGTGTGATCAAAACTACGTCGTTTTGATGTTGTGTTGTCTATATAAGGAGGAGGAGTCCCTCTGTTTTAGGGTTAGGGTTTGTTGCTCCACCAGCCGTCGCAGAGAGAGAGAGGGGAAGGAGAGCCCCGGTTGCTGCCGGGCTCTTGCGTGGGTGGTCGGTACTGTGGGTGGACGGCGTTCGACGTGGGAACGGGACTTTCTGTGTTGTTCGTTTTACTTGAGGTAGGGATTCGTTCTTCCTAAGTCCTCCCTGTCCTAGGGTCCTAGGGCGAGAATATGAGATATCCGTTATATTATTTATATGTAAATTCATATAGGTGTGACCTCTATATGAATGTTGGCCTTCGATGGCGTTTTGGTGTGATTTCGAGGTTGGGGTTAGTGCATGTTAAGTGTTTGATAAAATGCCGGTGTGAATATGCTTGTATGAATATGCCTGTGTATGCTCGAACGTGTTTGAAATAATGCCTGTAGGCTATGCATATTATGTGTTTGGAATAATAGCCGTGTGGCCGGGTTTGTCGGCTGTGAATATATGCATGCTAAGTGTTCACGTTATTCCCGTGTGACTAAGCATATTAAGTGTTTGATGTTATGCCTATATGGCCTTATGTGCTGCGTGTTTGCTTGTACACCGGTGGCCTGGAAGCCTGGGACCGTTTTGTGGAACCCGGTGGGTGTGGAAGCCCGGGACTGTTTTGTGGAACCCGGGGGGCTTGGAAGCCCGGGATTGTTTTGTGGAACCCGGTGGTGTGGAAGCCCGGGACGTTCTTGAAACCCGGTGGCGTGGAAGCCCGGGAGTGTTTATGTACCAGCCCATGTATGATTGTGTTTGTTGTTATAGCCTGTAACTATATCTGGTGGAATAATTGTATCACGACACGACACTTGTACACAAGGCATGTGGATAATAGGTGCATGGGATGGGTTGGGAGACATGATCCCTCTGGGTGGTTGCCACCCCACCTACCATGTTGTTTTCTTTTCGGAACCTACGGGCGTTAGGTGGGACCCCAAGGTGGAAGACCTTATTTATTTTCTGTTTTTGTTAATTTTATGGGAACCGATGTAACCCCAATGGGGATGGATTGAAAAGAGGACTTTGTAATAAAGACCGATTTGGTTTATGGACTTTTGATGGACTTTACTTTTCTTAATCGTTGTGAATGTTTAAAATGTTAAATTGATTTGTATCCTAACCCCTTTGCCCTCCGTGTGGGTAAAGGGGAGTCACGTACCGGTTTCCTCGGGTTGGAAATCCGGGCCGTGACGTTGTGGACCAATTTCGGGATGTTTTTCCTGAGCGGTTGAGGAGTTTGCCACCTAAGAGGAGTGTGGAGTTCACCATTGAGTTGGTGCCAGGGGACGGGTCCGATTTCCCAAGTAGCGTATCGTATGGGGCCAGTGAGTTGAGGGAGCTTCGAGAGGCAAATCGAGGAGTTGGTGGGTCAGGGGTATATCGACCGAGTACCTCACCTTGGGGTGCCCCGGTGCTCTTTGCTAAGAAGGCTGATGGCACACTTCGTCTTTGCATCGACTACAGGAAGCCGAATTCAGTGGTCGTGAAGAACAAGTACCCGTTGCCTCGGATAGATGACCTGTTTGACCGGTTGAGTGGGGCCCAGTGGTTTTCCAAAATAGATTTACGGTCGGGGTATCACCAGCTCGGGGTTAGGGAGGAGGACATCCCTAAGACGGCTTTTCGGTGCAGGTATGGGCATTATGAGTGGGTAGTGATGCCTTTCGGGCTCACTAATGCGCCAGGAGTGTTCATGCATTTGATGAACCAAGTCTTTGCCCCATACTTAGACTCGTTCGTGGTGGTGTTTATCGACGATATCTTGGTGTATTCCAAGACCGAGAAGGAACATGTGGAGCACTTGGCAACAGTGTTGCAAACCTTGAGGGACCAGCAACTGTTTGCTAAGTTTAGCAAGTGTGAGTTTTGGGCTGCAGGAGGTTCACTTTCTTGGCCATGTGGTGTCACTGAGGGAGTTAGGGTGGACCCGGCCAAGATTGAGGCCGTGGCATCGTGGGCGAGGCCAACCAACGTTTTTGAGATCCGTAGTTTTCTTGGCTTAGCGGGGTACTATCGTCGTTTTGTCGAGGGGTTCTCCCGTTTGGCGGCTCCTATGACGGCGTTGACTAGGAAAGGAGTGAAATTTGAGTGGACAGACAAGTGCCAGCAGGCGTTTGAGACTCTCAAAACCCGTTTGACCACTGCACCTGTGTTGAGGTTGCCTAGGGAGGATATTCCGTATGAGGTATACTGTGATGCGTCCAGGGTTGGTTTGGGGTGTGTGCTTATGCGGGAGCACGGTGTGGTAGCTTATGGGTCGAGACAAGTTGAAGCCTCATGAGCAGAATTATCCTACTCATGACCTTGAGTTAGCTGCTGTCATCTTCGCCCTGAAGAGTTGGCAGCACTACCTCTTGGGGGAAAAGTTTGTGGTGTTCTCAGATCACAAGAGCCTTCAGTACATCTTTACTCAGAAGGACTTGAATTTGAGGCAAAGGAGATGGGTGGAGTATTTGCAGACCTTTGATTTTACTCTTGCCTATACCCCGGGAAGGGTAATGTTGTGGCCGATGCATTGAGCGAAAAAGGGAAAGCTAAGGTGGCCGTGAGAGAGTGGAAGCCGATGGAGCGGTTGGCGACGTTGCGGCTGCGGCCGTTGTTCGTGATGGTGGGACCGTCCCGAGTCCTTTGGTGGTAGTGCCTGAGTTGTACCAGCGCGTCCGGGAGGAACAGCTGGGTGACATTGAGTGCGAGGTTCTCCGTGCCCGTATTGAGGCTAGGGAACTATCTGGGGACTGGACAGAGGGTCCTGAGCATGAGTTGTCATTTCAGGGGCGGTTGGTAGTGGCTTCTTCCCCCAGGGATGAGGTGATGAGGGCGTTTCACCAATCTAGAGTTGCTGTGCATCCAGGGGGTACGAAGATGTACCATGCGCTTCGCGGACATTTTTGGTGGCTTGGGATGAAACGCGATGTAGCTGCCTTTGTTTCGCGGTGCCTCACGTGTCGGCAGGTGAAGGCCGAGCATCGGCGGCCGGCGGGCATGTTACGGCCCTTGCCCATAGCAGAGTGGAAGTGGGACCATATAGCGATGGATTTTGTGGTCGGTCTTCCACCCACCACTGGGAGGAAGGATATGATTTGGGTGATTGTGGATCGACTCACAAAGTCGGCCCATTTCCTGGCTGTTCGCGAGTGGGACTCTATTGGGACCTTGAGTCAGCTGTACATGAACGAGATTGTGAGACTGCATGGAGTACCATCATCGGTTGTCTCGGACCGGGATTCGAGGCTCACTTCCCGTTTTTGGGCAGGTTTGCAAGGAGGCTATGGGGACCAAGCTTCACTTGAGTACAGCCTTTCACCCTGAGACCGACGGCCGACGAGAGGACGAATCGGACTTTGGAGGACATGTTACGGGCCTGTGTGTTAGATTTCGGGGGTTCGTGGGCAACTCACCTTCCTTTGGTGGAGTTTGCCTACAACAACGCTTATCGAGCATCCATTGGGATGGCTCCTTTTGAGGCGTTGTACGGACGGCCGTGTCGCTCACCTTTGTGTTGGACCGAGGTGGGGGAGACAGCTCTCTTGGGGCCACGGTTGGTTCAAGAGGCTACCGAGAAGGTCAAGTTGATTCGTCGGCGTTTGTTGTCGGCTCGAGTCGGCGAAATCTTATGCGGATCAGCGGCGGCGACCTTTGGAGTTTTCTCGTTGGTGATCATGTGTTCCTTCGTGTCTCTCCACGTCGTGGACATTGATGGTTTGGGCGAGGTTCCAAGCTATCTCCGCGGTTTATTGGTCCTTTTGAGATTCTGGATCGTGTAGGGCCTGTAGCCTACCGGTTAGCGTTACCACCGCGGTGAGTCGAGTGCACAACGTGTTTCACGTGTCCCGATTGAGGAAGTATCACCCTGACCCCACTCATGTGATTGATTGGGGGACGTTGGACATTGAGGATGACATGTCCGTCATTGAGGCCCCTATCCGTATCCTAGATCGGCAAGAGAAGCTTTTGCGTGGTCGTGCTATTCCTTTGGTTCGCGTGCTGTGGCAGCACCGTGGCATTGAGGAGGAGACATGGGAACGTGAGTCCGTGATGCGTGAGCGATACTCGGACTTGTTCGAGGACGAACAATCTTAAGCGTGGGAGGTGGGTTGGCCAAGGGTGTGATGTGTTTTGTGTTTTTTTGTATTAGTTGTGTACGATTTGGTGTATTTGTACTTGTCTTTTAAAGACATGTGTTCTTATTTGTGATGTGTTTTGAGATGTGTATTCGTGACATGCGGACATGTGTTATATGCATTATTGTGGTTATGCATTATGGTGGTACTTTTTATGTCTTTGTTATGTTGTGTGTGGTGTATGACCCATTTGGGTGTTGTGGCTCGCCGTGTGGCAAATGGGTAGCTTGTGTTTGTTTTCCTCGTATGTCATTTCTTTTCGAGGACGAAAAGTCTTAAGGGGGGAGAGGATGTAAGGACCCGTACCTTGAGTTAGTCGGTTTTGCCTCCTGAGTAGAGTTTTTTTAGATTTTGACCTAGTAAATGGACTCCAATGAATTCACGTGCAAAAGGAAAGATGCTTAGAATGGTGTCCTCTATCTACCACGAAGTTTCAGGCCAAATGGACATGTATGTGAGGTGCACGTGATATGGGTCCAATTCACGTGCAAGTGTGGTTGTCTTCTAAATGATGCAAGGAGGCTAGGGGTGAAGTTTGAGAGCATTTGGAGTGCATATGGAGTTGCACGTGAATTGGGGAATTCACGTGCAAATTGGCGTGCGAGCATTTTTTTGCATGGTTCCCTTGGTTTTGACATTCTAAGGAACTTTCTCCAAAGGACCATGTTGAAATTCTGAGTAATTTGGCCTATATGGGTGCGGAAAGGTGCTAACTTGTGTGATCAAAACTACGTCGTTTTGATCCTGGGTTTCACTTAATCAAAACTACGTCATTTTGATGGTGGGAGGCCTATATAAGGATGAGGAGACTCCTTGTTCTAGGGTTAGGGGTTTTTCACCCACTGCGCCGTCGTGGAGAGAGAGAGAGCTAGAGAGAGGGAAAGGGGGGAGAACTGGCTGGTTGCTTCCTGGAGCATCTTGCGTGGGGAGGACGGCATCTAACGCGGGAGCAAGGAGGATCTTCTTTAAGGTAGGGATTCTGTTTTCTTATACCTGATCCGGGGTTAGGCCCTGTGGTGAAGTACCCGTTGGATATTGTCCTTGTTATCATACTATTTATATGTAAATTCATATAGGTGTGATCTCCTATATGAATGTTGGCCTTCAATGGCGTTGTTTGGATATATGTATATATGCCTGCCAAGTGTTTGACATAATGCCTGTGAGGCCGTGCATGTTATGTGTTTGAGGTAATGCCTGTGAGGCCGTGCATGTTATGTGTTTGAGGTAATGCCTGTGAGGCCGTGCATGTTATGTGTTTGAGGTAATGCCTGTGAGGCCACGCACGTCAAGTGTGTTAGATTATGTCTGTGTGGCCGGGTTTATGAGCTTGTGGATATATGCATGCTAAGTGTTCGATGTTATTCCTGTGTGACTAAGCATACTAAGTGTTTGTTGTTATGCCTATATGGCCATGTGTGCTGTGTGTTTGCTTGTACACCCGGTGGCCATGGAAGCCCGGGACTGTTTTGTGGAACCCGGTGGGAGCGGGAGGAAGCCCGGGAAGCCCGGGTGTTTTGTGGAACCCGGTGGCCGTGGAAGCCCGAGACTGTTCTTGGAACTCGGTGGCTGTGGAAGCCCGGGAGTGTTTATGTACCAGCCTGTGTATGATTGTATTTGCTGCTATAGCCTGTAATTATATCTGGTGGAATAATTGTATCACGACACAGCACTTGTACACAAGGCATGTAGATGTTAGGTGCATGGGATGGGTTGGGGAGACATGATCCCTACTGAGCTGTGGTTGCTCACCCCTCCTACCATGTTGTTTTCTTTTCAGGAACCTACAGGCGTTAGGTGGGACCCCAAGGTGGAAGACCTTATTTATTTTATTGTTTATGTTATTTTATTATGGGAACTGATGTAACCCCAATGGGGATGAATTGAAAAGAAGACTTTGTATTAAAGACTGATTTGGTTTGTGGACTGCTTGATGGACTTTATTTTTCTTGAATGTGTTGTGAATGTTTAAAATGTTCGGTTCTTGGTTTGTATCCTAACCCCTTTGCCCTCCGTGTGGGTAAAAAGGGGAGTCACGTACCGGTTTCCTCGGGTTGGAAATCCGGGGCGTGACACTTCCACCTACCGCCTACTAGACCCTGCAAAAGAACAGTTTATAGGAGGGGTGAGCAAACCATAGCTCAATAGGGTTCTAGTCTCCCCAGACCCGTCCCAATCTACAATATGCATGATAAGTGTATACTTGTGCTCATGTAGTGCCTAAAGATAAAGTAGCAAACATCACCCAGTAACACGCCATTTACCTGTGCCCACACTGGAGGGCAGAGGACACCCCGCCACCACGGCGACATGACATACCACATCCAGGCGAATGTTACATGGTCACCAATGCATCATTTTCCACCCGAGTCAGATATGGCCATCACCTCCTCGGATGCCATACCTACCCTCAGGAATGGGTGTAGACTCTGCCCACCGTCGTGAGTGCTACACCGAGGCTCAGGACCGCAGTCCTAGCCAAATCTCAAAGGGGTCCAGTAGTTGTGCCTTGCCCATAAGTCAGCACAACCCACAAGTATTTGGGTACTCATTCTCAAACACAAGTTCACAGCATCTCAGCAAGTACCTTTCAAGTACATCTTAGTAAACACAGCTCAAACGCAAGTGTAACTCAGTAATACAACTCAGGCATACATCTCAACTCAGTACAAAGTAACCCAGCAATTCATCTCATCTCAATACAAGGCAACTCAGTGAGCATAACTCAAACGTGTTAATATAACTCAGGAAGCATAACTCAGATATATTAATGTAAAGCAACAGTGCAGCAACATTCTCACTAACATTCACAGTTTACAATTTTACTAACATAGGTGTTTTTGAACTGTTTTGGTAAGTTTTTAGACAAATTCAACTCATGAATATTATCCAAATCACTCTATTTTCCACACACGGGACTTCTGGCTAAATGGGGCATCCAAAAGAGGCAAAATGAAGGGTGCACGTCATATGGGCCATATAACGTGCAGGGGTATTTTTGGCTCCCTACCTTTTACACATCTCAAGGAAGTCTGGGGTAAATTCTCAGGGTATTTGGACATGGATGCCATATGGGGATGTGGCGTGCAATATGACGTGCAGCCATGTTTTTTGCACAATTTTCTTTGTTTTGTTAATCTGAAGACTTCTCTCTAAAGAACCCACCTCAAATTCCGGTTAATTTGTGAGTTATTAGGTTTTAAACTTGGAATACAAAGCCTATTTTTAATTCCAACGTCTACACTCATGCCCAACTACCCATCCAGACCATCCAAATCAATTCTTCCTCAGATGTCCATATTCAAAATCTCACAATAAACCAACACACGCATATATATATATATATACTCATCATCACATTCACAGAATTTGGGGGTAAGAGAAGGGTCACAAAGGATCCACTACTAAATTTCCAGGACTCATCCATGACAGGTAAAATCCAGAATTTTGTGAGAGAGTTTCAAGGGTTGATAAAGAAATCCCTACCTCAAGAATTTGGGAATACAACATATCGTTGTATCCTAGCTACCTCAACGCCTCCAGTCTCCCGTTGTCAGCAGGAACCTTAGATCGTCGACCTTGGATCGTCTCCCTCCCTCTCTAGCCGTCTCTCTCTCTCTCTCTCTCTCTCTCTCTCTCTCTCTCTCTCTCTCTCTCTCTCTCTCTCTCTCTCTCTCTCTCTGCGTGATGGCTACAAGGGTTACAAGGATCAAGAACCCTAATCCTTAGAGCTCCACCTTTTTATATAGACCCCTCTTAATCAAAACGACGTAGTTTTGATTAATTGAAGCCCAACAGTTTACAGCCCAAAGCCCATGGTTTTCTAACCCACCTCATCAAGCTCAACAACCCATTTTTATTAAGCCCAACTCATATTTAAAATAAAAACCCTCAAATAAATGTTAATTGGGATATTTAAATATATGTGAAATTCCCAAAATACCCCTCAGGGCCTCAAACTCCAAATTGAGCCCAAGTATAGTCAAAATTCTCCATTCGACTAGCACCTCACTGTTCTGATGTTCATTCTCTAAGACAAGCTCTCTTACTCAACACTAACTCCAAGAACCCCTCAAACACGGGTCCTTACATCCTCTCCCCCTTAAAGACTTTTCGTCATCGAAAAGAAAACTTGGAATGAGGAACGTGACAGACAGATTTTTAGCCTCTCTAAAAGAGCTAGCTAATGTCGTTAAATCTCTCTCTTCAAGATAATAAATTCCCTAAATTTGCACTAAAAGAATAGCAGCAAGCAAGGGGTCGAACCCACAGGGATTAGCCTAGTTCTCTAGTTCTCAAATCAAAGCACCCAATTACTCTTGTTCTATAAAATGTCTTGGCAGAAAGTTTTCTTTTTTAAAGTAAAGATCTAATTTTTATTTGGTTTTCTGAATAAACAAAGAAAGTAAACTGATTTTAGGATTAAGATTCAAGGATTAAAAGCATCTAGGGTCACAATTTCACCTCCCTATGTTATCTCTACTGGTTCATGGTATTAGGGTTGTCTGATTAAAAACATGCTAAACATAAGCCAAGGACAACAAATGGTCATTGAGGTCCTTTTAAGAGTTGTATGCCAGGATGGTCATCTAAACACACAAACATGCAAAGCCAATAAATCATACTTGCAAAAGGATAATGATCACACCAATTACAAATAAGTTATGAATCTCAATCCGCCCCAAACTAGGGCTAAAAATACCAAGGTGTACATCCAAAGATAGAGATTAAGAACAGATTCATAAAACATGCAAAACTCAATCATCCAAACCCAATGTTCATAAACACAACAAAGCAACTAGGGGGCTACATTGCTCCCCTAGATTAAAAGACTACTCACGCATGATTACAAGCAAACACAAAGCAGAAAAGCTCAACATCTTCTTCTTAACCACGCGCACAGCAAAGCTTCAAATCCAGGCTCCAAAATCCGTGACGGCTGCTGCGACGGCTGCGACGGCTGCTCTCCTAGGTCAAGGAGCAACCTCCAAGTCGTGGAGCCTCTCTCTCTCTCTAAAAACGTGTAGGGGGTCTAGGGATGCATAGCAGAGGCGTGGAGGCTTGTATTTATAGAGTTTGGATGGGCTTTGAGGTGTGTACCCTAGCCCATTTATCAAAACGGCGTAGTTTTGATAAGTGACACTCGAAACATTAAAATCTCTATCTTCCATCCACAATTTGGACTTGGGCCTTCAGAAACAAATGATCAGCATGGAAAAACGATAGGATCGGTCCAAAAATATCTCTGCACGCCAATTTGCACGTGATATGGTGAATTCACGTTCAACTCCAAATCAGCTCAAACTTCTCCTCAAGCTTCCTTGCATCCTGTAGAGGCCTGAGAGGCAAAAATAGGCTTGCACGTGAAATGGGTGAATTCACGTGCAGCTCCAAATGCTCTGAAATTTCTGTGGTAGGTAGAGGACATCATTCTAAGAAACTTTTGTTCTTGCACGCCAATTGTTTGAGGCCATCTACTATGTCAAAAGTGAGCTCCAAAATCTGCCAAAACAGCTTAAAAACGCATGTATTTGCAACTAGCATCTTCCTAGGGGTTAGAGCAAATATATATGATATATGAAGCAATAAGGCTCTAATCATGCTCTTAAACATCCTAAATAAACACTAGAATAACGGCATAAAATGCACGTTATCAAATATACCACACTTGAACCATTACTTGTCCTCAAGCAAAAACATACAAGTATGCAAAAATAAAATAAACACGCAGTCAAACGGAAGAAAAATAAAATAACAATCAAGGAGAATCATGGTTTCCTAAGAATGCAACTCTATCATGATGAAATGGGAATTTAAGCATCAAAATGAGTCATAGCTTAGTTCATTCATGTCCATATCCCTAAGTCCAACAACCATGCAATATCACCACTTAAATTTCAGATATGAGCAAGCAATCCATGATAAAATAGCACCTAGTTTCCCCTTAAGTTCTTACCAAGGATAAGCAGCCTCACTCAAATATAATAATTCTCAAGCCCAATACCTATCAATGAACAATGGATGGAAAACTCTATCTCTATACTCGCCATCAGCTATTGATTAAGTACTTGCCAAGCAATCATGAGAGTTCCCTATTGTGCTCATCAAAGAAAACACACTCTCTATTCTACTTTATTTGAACTCACACTCTAGTCTACTAACTGAATAAACAAAACATGAGCCAAAGAATTGAGCTCAACATTCTTAAAACAAAACACAATTCAGCCAATGTGGCTTCACAAATAAATAATCACACATAAACATCAGGCCATTGTGGCTTTTATTCGAATCTTTCTCTTCTTTTTTTTTTTAGTAATAACCTTACAAGGTTGCATTTTATGCTCTCCCTTGATGGATTATTCACTCTTTTTTTTACTCACATAACACATAAATAAGACTGATTTTTCTAATGCATACCCCTTGCCATTTTGCTACATAAGGAGAGACAATAATTCATTGATGTCTCACATCCCATTTTCCAATTAAGTGATGGCTTTTTCACATTCTATATCACAGCCTTTTCCAATAATATCTCAAAATAAAGAAAAGGATGCAAAGACAGCCACGGTGACTTAGAGGTCTTGCATCCTAACTCCACACACCAAACACTGAGCACTAATAAGTAATCACATGCTTACTTGACTCCTACCATTAAATAACCAATGTTGAATGCAAGAAGAGTATCAAATCAAACTATTACCCAAAAACCATGAATGTCACTCAAGGGCTAAAAAAAGCTGTTCTCATTTTTCATTTCTTTTTCACTCAACTTTAAGGGTTACTTAGGTTTATCATAGCATTTCATGTTCAGCTAATATTCAAAACTCAGCTCCAAAAACATGGTGATATCATTCAAAAGATAAAGACATGATTAAACCAAATCAGAGCACATTTTAGCTACTTTAACACCCTTATCACAACATGATACTAATGTGGCATAAAAATTAAAGTTTAAGCCAAAATTGCATACTTAATATCCATGTCTCCACAAGCAAATCATTCAAGCAAACAACTCAAACAATCATGCAACTAAAAACATTTTTTTTAAATAATTATAAATAAAACATGCAATCACAACATAAAAGACAAGCAAGTGGCTCAAGTCACTCCCATACACCACACTTAAAATATGCTATGTCCTCATGGCATAAAATAGGGAGTAGGAAAATACTTACCCCTGGTTTGGCAAGCTATAATAGTAGATGACATTGGCCACCATTCGTCGCACCTGAGCCACAAAGTCAACCAACGTCTTGCCGCGCACTTCCCAATTTTCCTTCCCTTGCAGAATAGCCATCATGTAGTAGCAAACAAAGATCCCACAGCTGAATTGGTCAGGCTGCTGAGGGATTTCCATTTTGTTGAGGTGAATAAGGGGGAGCTTATCCTGCAACAATCCTTCTTGTCTCATCGCATCCTTGATTCGTTTGATGAGCCCATGAACAAGCCGTCTCTTTCTTCTGCTCAACCCTTCATTTTGGCTTGGATCATACAAGACCGCATGCCCTGTGATCAAATCCACTCGTACCAAGACATAATGACGTTCAATATGCACAGGGATCAGCACCTCGTGCATACCATGCCAAGGATGGTGCCCTTCATTGTGACCATTGATACGCTGGCGCCACACACTTTCAAACAAAGGTTGGTCGTAAAGCTCGCACAGCATAATGGATGTATACTGGGATAATGGGTAATTATGAGGCTCAGCCTCCACAACAAAACGCATAGTTCTACAAAACAAGTCCACCTCATCTGAATATAGATATTCATCGCCTAAAATCCTTTGAAGGACAAATGAGGTGAAGAGGTCCATGTCCCTTGCAAATCGAGCCCTTAACACTTGAGAATTAATGAAGTCTTCAAATGCTGTTTGACTCTCAGCAGATGATATGGCTGGATCAATGATTAAATAGATAGGAGGGCCAAGAAGGTCTTCAGGTTCAGTAGGCATGTATGTACCCCAAGAGACAGGATGTATAACAGGCACAATAGCCTGAGAATATGCAGGATCAGTAAAAGGCTGGAAGGGTGAATACCCTTCTGCTGGCTTTGTCTCCTCTTGAGGCTGGAAGGGTGAATACCCTTGCTGGCTCTGCCTCCTCTTGAGGCTGATAGTAGGATGGCCTAGCTGAAGATTCTGGTTGAGGTGGATCCGCCTGGGCTGGATAAGAATCTTTAGAGGATGGAGAGGGTTCTTCATCAGATATCTCCACTATAGGAGAACGTTTTGATGCTTTCCTCTTGCTCAAGGCCTTCCAGATCTAGGAGGCCTTTGACTTCTTTATTGTCCTTCCTCAGGGCTTCCACCTCGCGCTGGGTTCTGGCATTTGCCTCCCTGAGCTGTTGTGTTTCTTGCCTCCAAGCTTCGGTAGATGCAGCGGAGGAGCTTCGGGGCCTCCCATGCTCTAGGTGATGCATGAGCAGCTACGTCCTGGAGCCTCCCATGCTCTGGTTCTAGGTTGTGAAGTAGCTTGTTGGTCTCCAGGGATGAGGGCCATTAATTCCTCAAATTGGGCACTAGTGATGTGCCCATTAGTGACTGCCCAATTGATGACCTCTACTTCGCTCACCACCTGCCCACTAATGCCTTGAAAGAAATTGAAAATATCTTCTTTGTGTACATTGAACTACATGTACATGGCAGTGAGTCTGTATAGAGTCTGCTTCTTTTGATCCAAATGAGGAGAGGTCTCCCTTGCAAAGTCAGTGGATCGCTCCACATGAACACCGTGCCTAGCGGGCTGTGATGGAGGAGGAACATTGGTTGCCCAATGACCTCTCGGTACTGATCCCCAAACCTCCTTCAGATGCAATACTCTTAACACCCAGGAGAAGGAAAAGTGATGCTCTCCATGGAGGAAAAATGCAAAGCAGGCATGCTTTGAAATATCATACACAAAAGTCTGCCATTTATCTGCTTTGATGAGTTTTTCTTCCACCATTTAAAAATGGTAGTGGCCCAATCCACATTTAGCATATGATCGATGCTATACATGAACTCCAGGTGTGGCTTAGGCACACTATCTAGCCCACTGGTCTGAATCAATAAGCATTTCCCTACCAGGTAAGCTAGGCATCTAAATTTTCCAACAAAACCATTCTTGGTATACTGCCTTCGACTTTGAAATTTTCTAGCATAGTTGCATGCAGTACCAAATTCTCCTAGGCTTAGCTGAGGGAAGCTATCACTGGGTTCAGGGAGGTTAAAGCAATGTCTAATAATTTCAGGGGTAATTCTGACATAAACCCCTTGCACAACCCCTATCAGTTCATCCTCACTTACATACACAGATGTATAAAATTCTTGTAAGGCAAAGTAGGAAATAGCTGGCTGGGCAGATACTAACCTTTGTAATCCCAGATTTTGAATTTTAAGAGCCACCTCTCTTGCCCAGCCCAGCTCTGAAGCCTCCAAAGTCTGCATATCAAGAGCATGCCCCAAGAGTATCTCCTCTTCAGGTTGGCTATCAGCTCTAGGTGAGTGCACCTCCTCCTGGCCAGTCCTCCTTGTGCGCACCATCTTTGGAATGAGAAAATAAGAGCAAAGAGTAGAAAACGGAAGAGCAAGAGAGCAAAAGAGCAGAGTTTCTCTAATACTCAGATCTGGAGTGATTTTGGTGTGGAAACCTTTGAAGATGGCCTCCCTTTATATAGCGTGCAGAAGGAAGGATGCTCCAATTGGCGTGATACACGTGCCCCTAAATTTTCAGAGTGTTCTGACCAAAATAGCCCTTGCACGTGAATTGGCCGAATTGGCGTGTAGGTCAGAATCGTCTCAAACTTTGGTGGTGGGTCCCCCTTTAACTGGCAAGCAATAGTCCCTTCTGCACGTGAATTGTTTGAAGCTTCTAGGAGGGCTAAAATCGGTATTTTGCATTTTTGAGCCTCCATATGACAGCTAGCAATTCGCGTGCAAGAGTAAATGTGATTCACATGGTCTTCATCTACCATTCCAGAAAGTTACAGATCAAAAGGAGTTGCACGTGAATTGGGCAATTCACGTTCAAATTCACGTTCAGGCCCAATCTGGCCCAAATTTCTCCACTGAGTTTCTTATGCATTATGGACCATCTTTAAGTCTTGCACGTGAATTGTTTGAGCCCATCTTCAAGCACTTTTGGGCTTCACTTGCTCCTTGCTCCTTGACTTTGACTTTAAAAATAATTCCACAAGTTCAGGACCCAATAATTTGCTCATCCTGCACATGGTTAGTTAAGAAAGGAACAAAGTCTCCTGCACAATGGTTAGCTTGCAAACAAATTTATTGAATAAAATAAATAAAAGAAAATAACATAAAATAAAACATAGCAATAAACATTGGGTTGCCTCCCAACCTGCGCTTTATTTAAAGTCTGTAGCTAGACTTTCAGTTATGATCATGCAATAGTGAAAGAAAGGGAATCAACTATCTCCCTCTGAGTTGAATCAAAGTATGGTTTCAGCCTATTGCCATTCACCCAAAATTTCTTGCCATCTACAACTTAGAGCTCAAAGCTCCCATATGGCTTCTTATCAACTATCACAAAAAGTCCCATCCACTTGGACCTTAATTTTCCAGGAAACAACCTCAACCTTGTGTTAAATAGAAGAACTTTCTGTCCTAAGGTTAAATGTTCATTGTTGAGTTGCCTATCATGCCATTTCTTAGTTCTTTCTTTGTAAAATTTAGCACTATCATAGGCATCTAGCCTAAGCTCATCTAACTCAATTAATTGAGTCATCCTAAGCTCTTTGATCTCTTGTGGGTTAAAATTTAACTTCTTCAAGGCCCAATGAGCCTTGTGTTCTAGTTCCACAGGCAAGTGACATGCCTTACCATATAGAATACGGTAAGGTGACATCCCAATGGGAGTTTTGTAAGCTATCCTATATGCCCATAAGGCTTCATCAAGCCTCTGAGACCAATCTTTCCTATTGGCTCCAACAGTTTTCTCTAAAATAGCCTTAATCTCTCTGTTGGACACTTCTGCTTGTCCATTAGCTTGTGGGTGGTAAGCTAAAAACTTCCTATGAGTGACACCAAACTTGTTCAATAATTTATCAAACAATTTGTTACAGAAATGACTACCCTCATCACTGATTATAGCCCTTGGTGTCCCAAAACGGCTAAAGATGTTCCTAGTAAGGAAGTGAGTCACAACCCTAGCATCATTCACTCTAGTAGGAATAGCTTCTACCCACTTAGACACATAATCCACAGCAAGCAAAATGTAAGAATACCCATCAGAATTGGGGAATGGCCCCATGAAGTCAATGCCCCAAATGTCAAAAATTTCAACTGGAAGGATTCCAGTTAAGGGCATCTCATTTTTCCTAGACAGACCACCTACCCTTTGACATCTATCACACTTTTTGATGTAGACATAGGTGTTTTTCACCATGTGAGGCCAATAAAAGCCATACTGCATGATTTTAGCCATAGTTCTTTGCACCCCAAAGTGGCCCCCATAATGTGATGCATGACAATGATGTATTATGTCATCTACCTCCTCCTCAAGGACACACTTTCTAATGATTTGGTCAGGACACCTCCTATAAAGAATTGGGTCTTCCCAAATGAATTTCTTAGCATCCACTACCAATTTCTTTCTCCTGGTGGTAGTCTAACCGCTGGGGTATGAACCCAATGGCTAAATAATTTGCTATGTCAACAAACCAAGGAAGATGATGCACCTCAAACAACTTCTCATCAGGAAAGTCATCTACAATGGGTAGAGACTTAGGTGCATTCTCCACACGGGAGAGGTGATCAGCCACGAAATTTAGGGCTCCCTTTGTGTCTCTAATTTCAAGGTCAAATTCCTGTAAGAGGAGAACCCACCTAATCAAGCGTGGCTTAGCTTCTTTTTTAGCAAACAAATATTTCAATCCAAAGATGATCGGTATAAACAATAACTTTAGACCCCAAAAGGTAGGGTTTAAACTTGTTGCGGCCATAAACCACGGCTAAGAACTCTTTCTCGGTGGTGGTATAGTTCGTTGAGCATCATCTAAGGTCTTACTAGCATAGTAAATGACCCTAAACACCTTTTCTCGCCATTGCCCTAAGACTACCCCCACAAGATAATCACTCGCATCACACATTAGCTCAAAAGGCCGAGCCCAATCAGGTGTGACTATAACAAAGTGCGACTAACTTACCCTTGAGGATGTTGAAAGCTTCTAAGCAATCTGCATTAAACTCAAAGCTTGTGTCTTTTTCTAACAACCTACTCATGGGTTTTGCAATTTTTGAGAAGTCCTTAATGAATCTCCTATAAAAGCCAGCATGGCCAAGGAAACTTCTCACTCCTTTTTCATTAGTTGGAGGTGGCGAGTCTCAATAGTGGAGATTTTTGCCTTGTCTACCTCCAAACCATGTGCAGACACCTTGTGCCCTAGAACTATCCCCTCGGTTACCATGAAATGGCATTTCTCCCAATTTAGGACTAGTTCCTTCTTCTCACATCTCTCTAAGACCACATCTAGATTTTTCAAGCACTGTTGGTAGGAGGAACCAAACACCGAGAAGTCATCCATGAAGACCTCCATGATCTCCTCAACCAAACCCTGAAAAATAGCCATCATACACCTTTGGAAGGTGGCAGGGGCATTACAAAGCCCAAATGGCATTCTCCTAAATGCAAATGTGCCAAAAGGGCACGTGAAGGTGGTCTTTTCTTGATCCTCGGGCTTAACCATGATCTGATTATACCCGGAATAGCCATCTAAAAAGCAGTAGTGACTATAGCCAGCTAACCTATCCAACATTTGATTAATGAAAGGAATAGGAAAATGATCCTTCCTAGTAGCCTTATTCAGCTTTCTATAGTCAACACACACTCTCCACCCCGTCACAGTGCGAGATGGGATCAATTCATTTTTCTCATTCTTAATCACGGTCATACCCCCTTTCTTGGGCACAACATGCAATGGACTCACCCACTCACTATCTGAAATAGCGTAAATTATACCCGCATTTTTCCATTTTAAAATTTCTTTTCTAACAACTTCTTTCATGGCAGGGTTTAATCTTCTTTGTCTTTCAACAGTGGGTTTAAAATCATCATTCATCAAAATTTTATGCATGCAAATCCCTGGACTAATACCCCTAATGTCTTCAATGTTCCATCCTAGGGCCTTTTTGTGTTTCCTAAGGACCTCTAGCAATTGAGTACACTCCACATCATTCAAATTAGAAGCAACAATGACAGGGAATTGATTTGTAGAGTCTAGAAATTCGTACCTTAGGTGTCCAGGCAGCTCCTTCAGCTCTGGAGCTGGAGGCACGTCATCTTCTTTCTCCTCCTCACCTTGCTCCAAAGAGTTTGTAGTTTGCTCATCTTCCTCACTGTCAAGTACATCTCTTCATCTTGTTGAGCTTCTATAAGTGAAGGGCTCCATTATTGGTGGTGGTAATTTCTTCGCCAAGTAATCTTCCACCAATTCCTCAAGGTCTTCAACCCAAAGGCTGTCCTCCTCCTCTTGACCTTGCAAAGCCTTCCCCATGTGGAAGACTAAGGTCTCCTCATTAATTTTCGAGTTAGCTGCCCTTGAGCAACATCAATCAATGCACAACCCGTTCGAGAAACGGTCTTCCAAGGAGTAGCTGAACTCCTCTATCTTCTTCCATCTCCAAAACTACAAAGTCCACTGGAAATATGAAGGAGCCCACTTTGACTAACACGTCTTCAATTATCCCTTCAGGCCTTCCAGGAGACCGGTCAAAGAACCGCAATGATATAGAAGTGGGCTTCATGCCCTTAAGCCCAAGCCGCTTGTACAAAGCAAAGGAGATCAAATTGATGCTAGCCCCTACATCACATAGGGCCTGCTGTCAGTGCATTGCCAATCACACAAGGGAGATTAAAACGCCTGGATCTTTATGCTTGATGGGCAAACTCGTTGAACAACACTTGCTCACCTCGTTAGTGACTCGCCACCGTCTCATGATCCCCATATTTCCTCTTCTTCGTCACAAAATCTTTGATGTATTTTCTCGTACCTAGGCATCTCGCTCCAAGATTTCCACAAATGGAATGTTAATTTCAAGCTTCTTGAACAAACTCAGAAAGCGCTCATACTCTTCTTCAACCCTCTGGTTCCTCAGCCTCTGAGGAAATGGCATAGTAGCCCTGAGCTCTTGCCTTGGTTCTTCAACTATTTTGCCTTTAGTCAGCTGATGTTCCTTTTTGTCTTGCAACCTTTCTTCTTCTTTATCTGATTTTCCTTGGTCATCAGCTTCCAAGGGTCTGCTTTTTTCTTCTGGATTTGCCTTCTTCTTAGGCTCTTCAGCTTCTTTCAGTGCCTTCCTGCTTCTTAGAGTAATAGCCTTGCAGCTCTCCTTGGGGTTCACCTCAGTATCACTTGGAAAAGATTTAGCTGAGACTCCTTGATTTACATTCTGAGCCAAACTCACAAGCAGCTTTTCTATATTCTTCATTGAAGATTCTATGGTGACTACCCTTTCTTCCAAATTATCCTCTCTTTTGGTTGGCTCATCCACATTCTGATATACCCTTCCTCTTTGCTGTTGAGGCTGAGGCTATTTCTGCTCGAATCCTGGAGGTGGGTGTAAATAATTATCCGTAGCATACGGATTCTGCTTCATCCCTAGGGGCACATATTTGTACTGAAATGAGGTATCTCCCCCTCGGTTCTGAGTTCTCTGCAATGGTTGAGATTGCTGCTGATTCTGGTTGTAACCTTGTTGTTGTTGTTGAGGATAAAATTGTTGTTTCTGGTACAAGCCCTTTCCTCCAACATAATTTGTTTCTTCAGCTCCATTCCAGCCCTACTCAGCTACTGGTAAAGCTTGTTGTGATCCTTCAACTTTAAGAGCCAATACTTCCATGCCTTTCACTAAAGCTTGAATCTGTGCTTGCATATCATTGGAAGAATTATCAACTGAAGCTATCTTCTCCCTTGGCTTTGAAGTATGCACATTAGACCACTGCCAATCAGCTAATGACAGCCTCTCCAAGAGCTCTCTGGCTGCGTCAGGCTCTAGATTCATCAAGCATCCTCCAAGTATTGTATTCACCTTGTCTTGTGAGTGGGACTGAAGACCTGTGTAGAAAGATTCAATTTGAATCCACTGGAGTCTTCCATGATCAGGGCATCTTCTCACTAAGTCTTTGAAATGCTCCCAAGCTTCATGAAGAGTCTCCATCTCATCTTGCCTGAATCTGCTAATCTCTCCTCTAAGCTGGATCACCTTGGAAGGAGGGAAGTACTTTGACATGAACTTGGTCTGCATCTCCTCCCAAGTGTTGATTGAACCTCGTTGGTAGACGTTGAACCAACCAAGAGCTCTATCCCTTAAAGAGAAAGGGAAAACCCTTAGCTTTATTGCCTCCTCCGATACATTGTTGATCTTTATTGTGTCGCACATCTGGTAGAACCTCATCAAATGCTGGTGTGGATCATCCACGGCTGTTCCTCCAAACGCGTTGTTGCTCACCATGTTGATCAACGCCGGCTTCAGCTCGAAGCTATTTGCTTGGACTCTTGTCTGCCGAATCCCAGAATAATGATCTGACATCATTGGCCTCGCATAATCTAAGAAGGTTCTGGGCATAAACCTATGTCCCTCTTCTTCGGGATATTGGCCATTGTAATTGGCCCCTCCTTGCGGTGCACCACCATCAGGTCTGAGATCTGCCATCAAATCGCCTACGGATTGCTCCAAGCCTTGCAATATTTCTTCACCTCACGTGTTGCTTCCCTAGCCGCTCTCTACGACGAGCTCGAACAACCTTTCAGGTTCCCGAGTAAATTGTATATCCTCCTCTCTTTGCATGCACAACTAGGAATCCTTGATGTATGTTCCTGTAAAACAACAAGAACACACCCAGCAGCTCCAAACAATGCAAAATAAACAAATAAAGAACACAAAATAACAGAAAATAAAAGACAAAATAAACACCAAGATCAGAATTCAAAAAATTTCACTCAATGTTGATTTTAAAAACTAGTTAACCGTTGAATCCCCGGCAACGGCGCCAATTTGACAGACAGATTTTTAGCCTCTCTAAAAGAGCTAGCTAATGTCGTTAAATCTCTCTCTTCAAGATAATAAATTCCCTAAATTTGTACTAAAAGAATAGCAGCAAGCAAGGGGTCGAACCCACAGGGATTAGCCTAGTTCTCTAGTTCTCAAATCAAAGCACCCAATTACTCTTGTTTTATAAAATGTCTTGGCAAAAAGTTTTCTCTTTTAAACTAAAGATCTAATTTTTATTTGGTTTTCTGAATAAACAAAGAAAGTAAACTGATTTTAGGATTAAGATTCAAGGATTAAAAGCATCTAGGGTCACAATTTCACCTTCCTATGTTATCTCTACTGGTTCATGGTATTAGGGTTGTCTGATTGAAAACATGCTAAACATAAGCCAAGGACAACAAATGGTCACTGAGGTCCTTTTAAGAGTTGTATGCCAGAATGGTCATCTAAACACACAAACATGCAAAGCCAATAAATCATACTTGCAAAAGGATAATGATCACACCAATTACAAATAAGTTATGAATCTCAATCCGCCCCAGACTAGGGCTAAAAATACCAAGGTGTACATCCAAAGATAGAGATTAAGAACAGATTCATAAAACATGCAAAACTCAATCATCCAAACCCAATATTCATAAACACAGCAAAGCAACTAGGGGGCTACATTGCTCCCCTAGATTAAAAGACTACTCACGCATGATTACAAGCAAACACAAAGCAGAAAAGCTCAACATCTTCTTCTTAACCACGCGTACAGCAAAGCTTCAAATCCAGGCTCCAAAATCCGCGACGGCTGCTGCGACGGCTACTCTCCTAGGTCAAGGAGCAACCTCCAAGTCATGGAGCCTCTCTCTCTCTCTAAAAACGTGTAGGGGGTCTAGGGATGCATAGCAGAGGCATGGAGGCTTGTATTTATAGAGTTTGGATGGGCTTTGAGGTGTGTACCCTAGCCCATTTATCAAAACGGCGTAGTTTTGATAAGTGACACTCGAAACATTAAAATCTCTATCTTCCATCCACAATTTGGACTTGGGCCTTCAGAAACAAATGATCAGCATGGAAAAACGATAGGATCGGTCCAAAAATATCTCTGCACGCCAATTTGCACGTGATATGGTGAATTCACGTTCAACTCCAAATCAGCTCAAACTTCTCCTCAAGCTTCCTTGCATCCTGTAGAGGCCTGAGAGGCAAAAATAGGCTTGCACGTGAAATGGGTGAATTCACGTGCAGCTCCAAATGCTCTGAAATTTCTGTGGTAGGTAGAGGACATCATTCTAAGAAACTTTTGTTCTTGCACGCCAATTGTTTGAGGCCATCTACTATGTCAAAAGTGAGCTCCAAAATCTGCCAAAATAGCTTAAAAACGCATGTATTTGCAACTAACATCTTCCTAGGGGTTAGAGCAAATATATATGATATATGAAGCAATAAGGCTCTAATCATGCTCTTAAACATCCTAAATAAACACTAGAATAACGGCATAAAATGCACGTTATCAGAACGACCACAACCAATGAACACAATATACAACAGCAAAAGAAATAATCAATAGTACCTGATTATGTTGATGTTTGATGTTTGCCTTCCTCCCCTCCTTCAGGGTTGTTCGTCCTTGAACAGATCAGGGTAGTGAGCACGCATTTCAGCTTTACGTTCCCAAGTCTCTTCCTCCATACCTCGGTGTTCCCATAACACCCGAACCAAAGGAATAATCTTTCCTCGTAGCTGCTTCTCGCGCCTATCCAAAATGCGTAGGGGTGCTTCGACAACCGTCATATCCTCCTCAATATCTAGAGTACTCTAGTCCAACACATGTGTGGGATTTGGATGATATACCCGCAACTGGGATACATGGAAAACATTATGAACTCTGCTGAAACTTCGAGGTAATGCCAACCGATATGCAACAAGTCCGACCCTACTCAATATCAGAAATGGGCCTATGTATCTCGGAGATAACTTAGACCCCCTTCCAAATCGCTTATGTCCCCTCCGTGGGAAACACGAAGGAACACGTGGTCTCCAACCAAAAACTCCAACGGTCAGTGTCGGTGATCTGCATAAAATAAACATATATAAAATAGTTGATGTTATAATAATTTTATACCCAAATTTATTTTTATCAAAAATAAAATGTTTCGCATATAATATATGTCACAGACTATTATTTATTTATTTTACCTATAATGTCAAATATATTTTTAAAATTATGTAAATTTTAATTTTTTTCCCTATTAGATATGGTCTATTTTAATGGTCTCTTCATTTTTTTTATTTTAAAATATTTGAATGGATATTAATATAACCCATTTAATTGTAATAACCTACGGATTCTTACCCAAATGATCTCTGCCCAATTCTATTCTCATGTGTTTTTTAAAATATTTGTGCATATTAATATATATACACACACACACACACACACACTATTTTGAATAATGTATTGCCAAACTATCACTTTGTTCTTACTCAATACTTGTACTTCGATTTGTTAATATTAGTTATTTTACTTCAACAATAATTTCTCCTTCATACCTATCTTCACTACCATGATGGATTTTGTAATGGCCGTCTATGTGACACCTAAAATCGCTTAAGTGTCCATAAAAAAGTCAAAAGTGAATTACAAATGTTTAAGGTTCATTTTCCGATTAGAGTTAAAGATAAGATATTTCTTTTCTGGTTATTTCAAATTCATCTTTGAACTTTCTCAATTTCATATTCACAGGGGTGAGTTCACTTTAATCTACCTCAAGACTCCTCATTTTCTCCTTTGGTATGGAGATTGTGTCCTTAAGTTCTCTTTAGTTATAACTAATAGAGGCTACAATGAAAAAGCGAACGTATGATCAAGATCAGGTCATATGATCAAAGGTGTGTGATTATACTTACAATCAAGTTATGCATCTGATTAGTACTATGATCAGATTTGGAGCATGTGAATAGAAGTGCTACAATCAATTATGCGATCAGATGAGGTCGTGTGATCAGCTCTGCTATGATCAAGGTTTGTAGACCTGACGTATAAGGAAGACTAACCGTAAAATTAAAGGAATTTTGTATTTCTTTTATTATTATTATTTTATCCTCATTTAATTATTTGTTAAGTTAGTCTTTCCCTTTATTTCTCATTCATTAATTGTTTGTTAGAGCTTCTTATTGGGTTTTGTTTCCTTTAATTTCCATTGTTTCCTTCACGGTACCCTTCAATCTCCTTCAAGAATTGCCCCAGATCCTCTTCCTTCTCCCAGCTTGCCTCTTCAACCGGCTTGTTTTTCCATTGGATGTAGTACTCCACTCGGCTTGGATCTACGCCTCTTCTTGGCACGACTCTACGAGAGTGGATTTTTTCTATCTCTTTGTCATAGGTCTTGCCCGTTGATGCTGTTGGTGTCCGCACCGCCCGCTGTCCGCTCGTATCTTCGAAGTCTTCATGGCAAGGCTTGAGCAAACTAACGTGGAACACCAGATGCCTTTGTAAGCTAGTTGGGAGGTCTAGTCTGTATGAGACCTTCTCAACTCTCTTAAGTACTTTGAAAGGCCCCTCATAACGGCCCACCAAACCCTTATGCAATTGTCTAAGTGCTTTGGTTTGGCGCAGAAGTTGTTTGAGCATCACTATGTCTCCTTCCTGAAATTCTAAGGGCCTCCTTTGTTGATCCGCCCACTTCTTCATCTTCTTCGCCGCTTTGTGCAAGTATGCCCTGGCCAGATCCGTCTGTTCATGTCATCCTTTTGCAAACTTGAACGTTGCGGGGCTCTTTCCAGTGTACCCCCGAGTGATGGAAGTGGGAGTCAATGGTTGTTGCCCAGTGGCGAGTTGGAACGGGCTCTCGTTCGTGGACTCACTCTTCTGCAAGTTATATGAGAATTGAGCTATGTCCAGCAACTTGGCCCAATCTCTTTGATTGGCACTCACATAGTGCCTCAGATATAGCTCTAGTAAGCTATTGACACATTCAGTTTGGCCGTCTGTTTGTGGGTGGAAACTTGTTGAAAAGTTTAAGTCTGAACCTATTATCCGAAACAGCTCAATCCAAAATCGCCCAGTGAATCGTGAGTCCCAATCGCTCACAATTGTCTTTGGAATGCCCCAGTACTTCACCACATACTTGAAGAATAGTCAGGCCATGTCGTCTGTTGTATAGTCATTTGGAGCTAAAATGAAAACTCTATACTTAGAGAATCGGTTGACCACTACAATGATCGTACCGCATCCTTCGAATCTTGGGAGACAAACAATGAAGTCCATCGAAACACTTTCCCAAGGTCTTTCCGGAGTAGGCAAAGGTTCTAACAGTCCCTCCGATTGTCGATTCTCTATCTTGTCGTGTTAGCACACAAGACAAGTCCTCACGTACACTTGGACATCCTTGTAAAGTTGAGGCCAATAGTAGCTCCGTTCCACCAATGCCAAGGTACGATCAACTCTGGGATGGCGAGCCCACCACGAGTCATGACATTCTTTGAGGATGTCTCTCCTCAAACTTCCCTACTTAGGAACGTACACTCGTTCCCCTCGAGTATGGAGCAAGTCATCCCTTAGCCAAAATCGCCGCATCTTCCCAACTTTGACGCATTCCACCATGGACTTGGCTAATGGATCGTGCTCCATTCCTTCCTTCAGTTTGTCCACCAGGGGAAATTGTGGTTGGCTAATGGCTGCAAGTTCCGCCTTCCGACTTAGTGCATTGGCCACCACATTATTTGTGCCCGGTTTGTACTCGAGCACAAAGTCGAATTCCGCTAGGAGTCCTTGCCACCGTGCTTGCTTCGGAGTTAAGTTCCTTTGAGTTAGGAAATAACTCGTAGCAATGTTGTCCGTCTTCACCACAAACTTGGACCCTAGCAAGTAATGCCTCCACACCCGAAGGCAATGCATAACTGCCGCCATCTCCTTTTCATGCACCGCATACCTCCGTTCGGTGCCGTTGAGTTTCCGGCTTTCATATGCTACAGGATGCCCCTCCTACATTAGAACTCCACTGATGGCAAAGTCTGAAGCATCCGTGTGAACTTCATAAGGCTTTGTATGGTCCAGCAGTGCCATCACCGGTCCGTTTGTCACGGCTTGCTTCAACTTCTCGAATGCCTCTCGGCAAGCATCATCCCACACCCAAATCTTGTTCTTCTTTAATAGTTCCGTCAAGGGTGCGGCAATGTACGAATAGCTGTGGATGAATCTTCTATCGTAGTTAACCAAGCCAAGGAAGGAATGCATCTCCGGGACTTTCTTGGGTGTCTCCCATTCTTTGATAGCTAACACTTTCTTGTTGTCCATCTTTAGTTTGCCGCCGCCAATGATGTGACCCAAGAAGGGCACCTCCTTCTTCGCAAAGTCACATTTTTCCTTCTTCACAAAGAGTTGGTTCTCCCTTAAGATTTGGAAAACCCGCCGTAAGTGTGCCTTGTGTTCTTCTAACATTTTGCTATAGACGACAATGTCATCAAGGTACACCACGACGAATCTATCCAAGTATGGTTGAAAGATCCGATTCATCAATGTACAGAATGTGGCAGGTGCATTTGTGAGGCCAAAGGGCATCACCAAGAAATCGTAAGAGCCATATCTTGTGATGCACGCCATCTTTGCCTCATCACCTTCGGCTATCCACACTTGCCAATATCCCAACCACAAGTCTAGCTTTGAGAACCATCTCGCAGCACCAAGTTGATCAAACAAGTCGGATATGAGTGGGATGGGGTAGCTGTTCTTCACCATAATCTTGTTTAGCACCTTATAGTCAATGCATAGCCACATCGACCCGTCGTGCTTCTTTTGGAACAACACCAGTGCTCCAAATGGCACTTTGGATGGCCGAATGAGCCTGGAATCCAACAAGTCCTTTAATTGTTTCCGAAGTTCCTCTAACTCCGGTGGTGCCATCCGATAGGGCACCGCAGTAGTAGGCCTTGCACCGGCCTCTAGTTCGATCTTGTGGTCCACCTCCCACTTCGGCAGAAGTTGTTTGGGGAGTTCGGGAGGCATAACATCCCCAAACTCTTCAAGGACCATCTTTACTTCGGTTGGGGGCTCCTCCCCAACACTTGGGCATTCTTCCTTCACCATGGCAATGAAAGTTGGCTCCTATCGCCTAACTCCTTTAGACAGTTGGAGCGCCGAAAGAGACTTCACCTTGAGCTCTTCCTCCCTCATTACCTTCACCATGCACGTTTTCCCCTTGTCCATGATGCATATTGTGTTGGTGCTAGGAATTGGAATTGCCCGCACCTAGTCAACGAACTCCATCCCCAGCACCATGGGATAGTCATCCATCGACACCACGGAAAGATTCACCTTGCCTCTCCACTCGCCAATACTTAGCTCGACACCTCGAGCCACGCCATGGATTGGACTGGCACTGGAGTTCACAGCCTTCAGCCAGCCCATCTCTTCCTTGTAGACTATCCCCAGTCTACGAGCTTCTTCGACCTTGATGAAGTTGTTGGTCACACCCGTGTCCACCAAGGCCTTAGTTTCAAGGTTGTTGGCCTTAGCGAGCACGTACATGCGCCCCTTCTGTCGTCCGGATGGTGGCACCTCCACCTTCACCTTGATTGCATTGAGGAGTTGCAAGGAACCAAGTCGTGGATCCCTCGCATTCCTCTCTTCGTCTTCGTTGATCATCGCGGAGAGCTTGGAGCGCGTCGGGCACTCGAACGCCTTGTGAGGGCCTTCAAAAAGGAAACAGGAAATCCTTGGCTTCTCCCCGTCCTTGGAACCATTCGCGAAGTGTTTTGGGCGAAAGTCCTTAGACGGTTGGAAGGGTCTCCCTTTTCCTTCACTTCGGTTGTCTCCCCCACGTTTCTCCTTGTGGAACCTGTTCGCCTTGGAAGTCGATAAAGAATTGGTGGTTTTCTCCGGCTTCTTGTATTCGATGAGTGATTCGGCCACCGCCATGGCCGACACCAGGTCCTGCACATTTCTCCGCTGTAGCTCCAATTTCGCCCATTGTTGCAATCCGTCCATGAAGGAAAATAGTGAATCCTTCACGGACATATCCAGGATCTCCAATATCAGCTCAGAAAATTCACGGACGTACTCTCGCCCCATGCCTTTGTGGGTAAGGCGCTGAAGTTTCGCCTGGGACTCGTCTTTCGCATTCTGGGGATAAAACTGGGCCTTGATCTCCCGCTTGAAATCCGCCCAGTCGTCAATGATACAAAGGCCGCACTCCTTGTCGACATATCGTCGCCTCCACCACACCATAGCCGAATCGACTAAGTATAGCGGGGCGGTCTTCACTTTCTTTGCCTCGTCCATAATGCTTAAGGCATCAAAATATTGCTCCATGGTCCAAAGGAAGTTTTCTAACTCCCTCGCATTCCTTGACCCAGCATAGGTCTTAGGTTTCGGCACGTCGATTTTGGAGCTGGAATGGCCGCCAACGCCACCTTGGGTGACTGCCATCTTGCAGAGAGACCAATCTGCCTTGATCTCTTTGATTTCGTCTTGCATCACCAAGATTTGGGACGTGAGAGTGTCCTTTAGGCCGTCGAACCGAGAGTTCATGTCATCCATGACGGAGTTGAGAAGCCCTTGCATCCTCCCAAAGCTTTCCTCACCCTCTGAGTCCAGCTTTTCGATGATTTTAGTGTGCTCCTCGACCACCTCCATTTATTTGGCTAATGCCAACTCCAATTTGGCTAGCCGACTCTCCAGCGGACATGTTTCCCTCGAAACGGACTTATCTCTCCTCCGTTCCTTAGCGTGGTGCTCCTTATCGCGGCCTTCGTGGTTGCCACCACTAATGACAATAGATCCTCCGTTTGTCATTTTTACACCGTCTCGAAGTTTTTGATTGTTCCACCGAACTTAGCACCAATCATGCTCTGATACCACTTGTCACGGGGTCAGCCTTTATAGCAGCTTAACCCGTGCAGCACCTAGTTCCCACCCGTATGAAGGAACACTAGGTCAGCCTAACTCGTCGCATTTGGATCGAAACCCATCGATCCGTTGTAATGCAATTGTGTAGGGAAGCACTTAGCGGAAAAACGATTGAACGAAGGCAACAAACGATCGTATTGATTGCTTGAAAGCTTTACAACATCACTCCCCTACATATAGATGTTAACACTTGTCTGGCTATGTCACCAGGAGACATCATATATGATCGAAATCTAAAATCTCTATAACTTACTCTATAAGCTAAGTTACAACACTTTACAAGGGGGAATACCCCAAAATAGCCTAAGTATGCTAGGATAAGCCTCAGTCCGTGACACTAGGGAGGCAGAAATGAAGTGCACTTGATATAGGGCATTATCATGTGCAAGGTTTTTATTGCATGTTTGCCTTCTACATGATTCAAGGAAGCTTGGGGTAGAATTTCACATCATTTGGAGTTACACGCGATATGGGGATATGACGTGCATTATGGCATGCAGCCAAGTTTTTGCACCATCACCTTGGTTTTGTTATTCTAGTAATCTTTTCCCAAAGAGGCATGTTAGAATTATGGGTATTTTGTCTTGTGTGGATGCGTGAAGGTTGTAGCATGTTCTATCAAAACTACATCGTTTTGATGCTAGGATTCACTTAATCAAAACGACATCATTTTGATGATGAGGTGTCTATATAAAGAGGTGGATGTCTCTTAGGTTTAGGCTTCTTCATTTGGTTAGCCACTGTAGCGAGAGAGAGAGAGAGAGAGAGAGAGAGAGAGAGAGAGAGAGAGAGAAGAGAGCTCCTGGTTGCTGCTGGAGTGTCTAGCGTGGGTGGACGGCATCTAGCGTGGGGGGATCTTCCAGAGGTAGGGGTTCTATTCCTCCTTGAACCAATCCCAAGGTTTTGGCCTTGTGGTAGGCATTCTGTGGTTGTTTGGTTATATATCTATATGTAAATCCATATAGGTGTGACCTCCTATATGGATGTTGGCCTTCAATGGCATGTTGTTTGATATTATGCCTATGTGGTTACGTAAGCTAAGTGTTTGATATTATGCCTGTGAGACTGGTGCATGTTATGTGTTTAGTTTTATGCCTGTGTGGCTATGCGAGTTAAGTGTTTGATATTATGCCTGAGTGACTGATGTATGTTATGTGTTTGGTTCTATGGCCGGTGGCTGTGGAAGCCCGTGGCTGGTTATGTGAAGCCCGGTGGCTGTGGAAGCCCATGGCTGATTTTGGAACACGGTAGCTGTGGAAGCCCGTGGTTGAGTCTGGAACACGGTGGCTGTGGAAGCCCATGGACTCTGGAACACGGTGGCTGTGGAAGCCCGCCGTGGTTGACTCCGAAACACGGTGGCTGTGGAAGCCCGTGTTTGGTTATGGAGCCCGGTGGCTGTGGAAGCTTGTGGCTGGATATATTAACCTGTGTGGTTGTGGTTACGTTAGCCTGCGTGGCTGTGGCACTGGTTGTACCTACTCTGTGGCTTGTGTGTTGATACTTAACTATGGAACATAACCCGCTTGTATCTTATTGTCACTACACTACACTCGTGCACGTCAACATGTAGATGTTAGGAGCATGGGATGGGTTGGGGAGACATGATCCCTACTGAGCTATGGTTGCTCACCCCTCCCGTTGTGCTTTGTTTACTTTTCAGGAACCTACAGGCGTTAGGTGGGAACACCAAGGTGGAGGATAGACCTACTTTGTAGCTTTGTTTAAATGTTATTTGTGTTTTGTTATTTTGAGGAACTACTATAACCCCAATGGGGAAATGATGTAAAGGATTATTGAGTTGAATAAAGATTTGTGGTTTGCCTTCATGGATGTGTACTGTGGTTTGTATGTGAAAAAAATATATAATTTGTTTATGACTGTCTATTGGGAACGAAGTGGCGTCCCAAGTGGAATATCTTATCCCAACCCCTTGCCCACTGGGTGGGTAAAGGGGAGTCACGAACCGATTTCCTCGGGTTGGAAATTCGAGGCGTGACACCTACGGATTTACGACCTTTGACCCTACGGCCTTCGACCCTCAACTACGGGTCTACAACCTTTGACCCTTTGGCTATGGGTCTCCACCCTTCGACCCTGCACCTACGGATCTACGACCTTCAATCCTGTGGCCTTCGACCCTCAACTACGGGTCTACGACCTTTGACCCTACGACTACGGGTCTACGACCTTTGACCCTACGACTACGGATCTTCGACCCAAATCTTCAGGTCTTCGCCCTTTCGACCCAATAGTCCGCCCAGGGTATTATTCATCGTCGTTTTCACCTGTTCTTCGTTTGGAATCAACCCAGCAACCCCTAGACGCTCCCAAACACCAGTTTTACGCAACGGACTACCATATCCACCTCAAAATGCATCCTAAACACCTCCAAATCGCACAATAACAATGAAAATACCCACAAATACATGCAAATTATAACTATCTAAATCTAAATCTAAATTTTCATGGTTGACTTCTTAACCCTCATGAAATACAGAGGTATAAAACCCCAGATTTCATAAACACATACCCACTGATATAAATCAGACCACAAATCTACAGATCTTATGCTAAATCATCAAATCTAACCCAAAAGTAGATTTCCCCCAAAACTTAGGGTTCATGCCCAATTTCATAATCACAAATTAAGACAAATTCATGCATCCAAAGACACGATCAAGGCAAGAAGGTCAAGGACACCTACCTTGTCACGATCCACGGCTAAATCAGCCCCAAACTCCAAGTTCCAAGCTCCAAGCTTCAAACGCTCTCTATGTTCACCAAAGTTGAGCACTACAAAAAGATCACACACTAGGAGATATCTCTCTCTCTCCATATTTATATTTCTGTAAAATATTGACCAATAATTGACCGCCCAACACAATAATTGACCTCCAAGGTCCCGAATTCCAAATTGAATCAAATTACTGTCAAAACGCTCAAAATGACGAGCACAGCACTAGTCCAATATCATCACACTCAAATGACCACTCAAATACAAAGTCAACCAATAAACCCCGAAAAGTCAACAATCGGACCACTCGGGGCCCCGACTCGGAATCGGGCCCAAGTACTGTCAAAATACTCACATCGACGGCTACACTACCGTCCAGATAGTTACATTCAAAACTACCCAAATATGAGTCTTTACATATAGTCTTCTAAACTACCAAACATACAAACATATCAAATAGCTATCAATTGCTAAAAAACCAAACATATCATATATATATCAATAATGGGTCTCCCACAAACCAATAGCCACTAACAACTCCAATAATCAATGTTATAGTAACCAATGCCAACAACAAAACCAATCTACCATCAATATGGAGGGCAACTAATCTTTACCACCAACAATAACTATTAATAATCAAATTTGGAAACCAAGGCCAGCTACCAACTAATTCATCAATAATATATAAAGACAACCAATGCCTCTTACCACCAATTCCAATGATCAAGAAAATCACAACCTTATAAGCGAGCAAGTAACAAGGCCCTTAAGACCTAAAAATAAAAAATTTATATCAATCAAACAATATTAGTTGGTCCCTCAAGGGTTACCTAATCCATAATAACATAACTATAACAAACAATATCAAAACATAACAAATCAAATGAAAAATATAGTTTTATGAATCACCTGCACAAAATGTTTATGTTTTGTACAAAATAAGGATGCATGTTTCATGCAACCTAACCACTATGTTTCATATTAACCTTGTGTCATGTAGTGCATGACTTGTATAGTCTCATCTTTTGGACAAACTACCATGCATTTTGTGCACTTCATGCATGTTATGTGCCCATACACCATGAAACACCATATCATGCATGTTATTAAACCCCATTTTGACCGGGTTAAAACGCAATCGTACTTAATAAAAGGCCACAATGCTAAGGACCACTTTGGGAGACCTTAAAAAATGCCCCAAGGAAAGCACTGAGTAATAAATGATGAAATTTGGAAAATAACTCACTTGACCATACTCGATTCTGAGGAGAAATGAAGAGATTATGACAAAAGTATTAAGTTGTGTATGAATTTGAATTGGACAATTGGTGCGTAGCATGCTATTTTGCTAATAACATTTCTAATACTTCTTGAACTTAAACAAAGTCACTTTTATTGGTTAGATAACACATTTATCTATCATTTACAACTGGTTTTAGGTTATTCCGATCTTTATACATTTAGTTATGATTTTTTGAAGTTAGTAGTCAAGTTTGAGTGGGACAGCCGGTGCGCAGAGCATTGTTTTTCCAATAACTTGCTCAATACTTGTCGGAATTGAACAAAGTCATATGCGTTACTTAGATAACATCTTTATCTATCATATCCAACCAATTTTAGGATATTCCAAGTTGTGTGGAATTAGTTATGATTTTTTTTAATCAGACGGGCAGAATGCTTATTTTGTCATGTACTCCTGTGCAGCTTTTCACGATTCTACCCAAAACGGCTGATCCATTTTGAGTGATTCTAATTTAAGAAGATAGATAACAGAATTGAGAGCAAAACAAGACCAATTTGACCTTAATCTGAGCTCCGTGGCCAAAGTTATGAATTTTTGAAGTTGCTCCAGAAATCTGCCTTATTCTCCAAGAATTTTGATTTTTCATATGCATGTTTGTCACACATTGACAACTTTGCTTCTCCATCACCCAGTATATATACAAAGATACTCTCCTTACACAGCAAGTAAGAACAAGAGTGGCCCAGGGAAACCCAAAAGGAGTTGCCAACTAGCGATTGGGCCCTAATCCGAAATATTTTTGAGAAATGCAAAATTTGGATGTCAAACTTGGTCAAATCCGGAGTAATCCCAAATCTAGATTAAGGATGATACGGAGTAAGGGCTCAATGATCTAGAATAAGCGTAGATCCGAAGGCCAAACTTGGTCAAATCCGGAATAAGCTCACTGACACGGAATAAGCCCAAATTCGGAGGTCAAACTTGATCAAATCTAGATATATGGTCAAATCCGGAATAAGGACTCAATGATGCAAAATAAGCTCTCAATGGTCTGAAAATCATCCCTATGATGCAGAATAAGCTCTCAATAGTCCTGAAATCATCCCCATGATGCGGAATAAGCTCCAAATAGTCCGGAAATCATCCCTATGATGCGGAATAAACCCCAATGGTCCAAAAATGATCTGAAAAAGCTCCAATGGTCCGAAAATCATCTCAATGATTTGGAAAAACTCCAGAAAAATCCTTTTTCAAATGCATTAAATGCCACCAATGTCTCGAAACACCCTTTTTCAAGCGTGGGAATTAAGGAGTCTCCGAATATTAAATTAAAATATCTTGGGACTCTATTTTTTACCTTTTTTGCAAGCAAACACTCATAGATCAAGACTAGATACCAATAATGGGCATGGTGGGGGTGCAAAAATTCTTTTTCCGTCTCCACACGTAACTGACTTCCGAACCTTAATCTTTGGAACCATAGACCTTATCTTTTCTAGGTGCCCAATCACACCTTTAAATTGTTTGGTGGCGACTCTGTTTTTCTTTTCCTTCATGGTTTGTGCAAGCCTTATATAGGGATGACTCTAGAATCAACTGAATGAACCAACGTTGAAGTCCTTTCACGAAACCAGTATAAACCCGGTCAAAATGGGTGATGACACATGTTATAATTGTAGTTTATCCCAAACAACATCTACTCTGGTTTTTGATCTAATAATTGTTGATTCAACCCAAAACATAACAAACGCAAAAGGGCTTTCCACCCAAACACTCATCTTATAGTGGTCAATTAGACCACTATTTTAAGGTAATTTCGATTGAGTATTGACGTGTATTATATATCTTTTTTAACTAAAATGATTATATTTTATCTCTAATGCCTTAACCACCAGATGGAGTTGTCTTTGGAGTTTTTGCCCGCATTATTGTGTTATTTTCACTATGCTCAGGAAACTCTTCATGGAAGCAAGAGATGAATACTTCTAGTAGCTAAACCAAAGAAGATAGTCAACATTTGGTGGATGAACAAATTCACCCGACCATGATGTTTAAAGCATTTATGGATGATTCAAGTCCTATTTAACTATTTACCCTTCTCGTTGGGTGAAGAAAGAGGCTAGTTGAGTGAAAGACCATTCACCCGACCAAGTGGAATCTAGGTTAATTCGGTCAATTCGAGAGCTAAAAGATCATTTTCCCTTTTGGTCAGGTGAGAGGTGGTCAAATGAAGCTCACCCAAGACCACCAAGATAAATTTAATTTGAACTGCTTACATCATGAATTGTTAACTTCCCTTCTGGTTGGGTGAGTTTTGGATATGGTCGGGTGAAGCTTCATTTACATGACCACACTATTTTTGTCTGAATATCACTGATTCTGAGCCAACAAACGCAATTTCCAAGTCTGCAATGTAGTATCCCACACCGAGCATTTTTAATGAGACGATTGCACTATTTGCAGTGGCTTATACTTGTAGGGTTATGATTAAATTCAGCTAAGGGCATTTAAATTTATTTTTATTGTTGTCCTAATTACTGGAGGCTATTTAAAGTGCCATTTTGGAAGATAAAAGGGTTGGGAAATATTGGACTTTTCCAATATATTCCCTATAATGTAGTATGAATTGTTGTTAAATTCATACTCAAGCAATCACAGTTACCATTTATTCCCTGTAATTATGCACTTTTCTTCTGTTATGTTTTGTAAACCCAGTATGTTAGCTTAAAATCCATTAATTAGGGTTAGGATGGAATTTGATGTGATGGGTTAACTACAATATTCTGTAATGAATTCATGTTTTCTGTTTATCTATTTATTGAAAGTTTTGGTTACCTGTATGGAATGATATATGCCATATTGTTCTGTATGTTAGGTAATTATATGATAGATTGAAATATGAAATATAATTACCAAAAATCCAATATAATCAAACTAGGTGTTACAAAATATGCAAAAGTTAGTGTAAAACCTAGGTTACCATATCAAGAGTGGTTATGATGCTAACTCTAGGTTAAACAATCTAGTACTTAATGGGTCACCTTCCTCCATGTTAGGGTGTACATAGAGTCATTGTGCTTGAAAGAGACTAGCTCATGAATTAGTTATTGGGTGATAAATATAAACAATATGAACTGAATTCAACAGTATATATTATTATAAAAATGCATCAAATGAAGTCCTGGTTCCAATCTCCTCATAAATCAAAATCTTCAAATTAAGTTATTGAATTATCATTAATTTTTCAGGGCTGAAGTTGTAATTTAAATTCTATAATAATCAATTTGAACCATCTGAGATAAATTAAGATTTCTATTCAACCACTTTCCCTAAGGTTTGATGTTAGGGGGATTTTCAATTGTAATTTAATGTCAAATGATGGAGATTTTAAGAGAAATGATCATACTTTTATCCTTATTTTGATGTATTTGATTGATGCATGAACTAACCCCCTAACATAACAATTGTAGATCCTTTTGTAGTGTTTCTATTGTTTTTGAATGAAAAACAGGCTAAGTACAAGGACCAAAGAAACAAGAAATGAGTGAAGAACAATTTGCGAATGGTCATTTGAAATTTGGAATGACCAAGAAGTATTTGAAATGACCAAATCAATCGACCACACTCTCGGGAACTTCTGGTCATTTGAAAAGTTGAAGATGGTCGACTGAATTTCAGTCGACCAAATTGAAATGACCACACACAGTTTCTACACGACGTGCACTGCAGTTCAGCAGGACTCTACACATGCCACTTGTACAACCCATAGCTCTTCATTAAAGGATTTGATAACTCTTCTTCAACCATTTTGAGAGGGAAACGAGTTCTAATTATTAGAGGGAACGGTTATTGACGGTTACACAGTTAGTTACCCTAGGAATTGAACTAAAAGGGGGAATTTGTGTAATTTTGGGGGATTGTTCTTCTGGGGAGAGAGAGAGAGAGAGAGAGAGAGAGAGAGAGAGAGTGCTTTAGGGCTCTTATGGCTAGAACATTTGTATTATTTGATACTATGGTTACTTAAGCCTCCTTAGGAGGAGGATGGATATTGATGTAAGCTTGTGATTTCCTTTCTTTTGGTATGTTAATTTGAATTTTCCTCTTTGTTTATCAAATCTCTTGAATGTGCATGTGAGAATTAGGTTTGGCAATCTTAATTCTTGTTTAAAGTTATTCAATTATGGATTGAAAGAAGACATTGATAACTAGATAGTTAAGAGATTTGACTTGAAAAGAATATAATTTGCGAAAGCTAGTATTCTTGCTTGTAACCTAGTTAAGATTGGTGTGATGCCAATTTACACTCAAACAACTTAAGCACTTAATGAGTTGCCCGTCCCCCAAGCTAGGGTTTACACACGGCTAGATCACTTAAAAGAGGCTAGTTCATACAAAGGTATTGGGTTTTAGATAAAAGGGAAATTTTAAATTAACATATTTTAAAAACTTAGAATGAATAAATTACATCAATTGAAATTCAAATCCCTATTTCTCTCATAAGATCATTTACATTTGCTTTGTTAATTTCATTTACAATCTTTAAATTTCCAATTGTTATAAAACCAAACTTCAACTTGAATCATGAAATTACAAAATGAGCTTTTCACTTAGCCACCTTCCCTATGGGTTCGATATCCTGACTTTAAGTCCACTTTATTACTTGTAGCGATCCACGCACTTGCGAAAATCCTAACCAGTTTTTGGCGCCGTTGCTGAGGAAGGTAACGAAGTTAAAAGTAAATTTTCTAATTGTTTGTGGAAAGCACAACTCTTTATAATTGCCAAACTCGGTGTGCGGTATTATGTTGGGTATGTGTTCAATGTTATTTTCTACAGGTGTTAATGAATGACCAAGCGTTCTTCGACGTTTGATAATTTGTTTGACCCTGAACCAGAGCGTACATTCTTTGCTTGTTTGAAGAAGCAAAAGAGTGTACAGCAATGCAGTGCAGTAAGATGCAGGAACACAGGAGATAAAGGCAACTCCCGAAGAACATGCTATACATCACATGTCAACGTGACTCCCACATTCAACTCATAGTAACTTTTTAATAAACTATATGGTCACACATTCAACTCATAGTATTTCAATTTGCAAGGAGACGAAGATAGCTACACGAGGCTCAACTTTAAGTTTCTAGCAATACAGTGCAGCAAGAGATGAAGGCAACTCCTGAAGAACATGTTACACATCACATGTCAGAGGAACTCATTTTTAAAAAAAACATATCAGGTATGCAGATAATATCCAAGGTCATTCGGACTTTATGTGAGATATTAATCGAGATTTAATTTTTGAGCCATTATAATATAAAGCTCACATAAAATTAAAATAAAATAAAGAAAAAGAATAAGTCCCTATCAAATAAAATTAGAAGCGTACTTAGTTACCTAAAAAGGTTTACTGTTCCATAAAATAAGTTTGAAAGATGATTACGTTTAGAAAGGAAAGAAATTCTCGCACTCCCAGAATGTCCAAAATACTTGATCTTAATCTATAAATGCTAACTTATTTTATAATTTTTCTTCATAATTTTTATTGAAAATGATAGTTTTATTTAGAAAAACAAGATGTGGAAAATAAATCAAAAATTTTAAAAAGTAAGAAAATTAAATAAAGCAAATAATACATAGTCATGATTAATATTAGCCCAGACAGTAAGGATATGAGCATAAATTATCCAACCCCATGACTACTTAAGCCTTTATTTTGCATAAAAAGATTATATTTGTTCTTATTGTTTTGTTTAGGAACATGAAAATTATTAATCTGTTTTTTTATTCCTTGAATACCTAATAGTGAGATTTTTTAGAAATTTGAATTTAAAAAAACTAGAATATATTAAGGTTGATATTGAGCTCATTGTTAATGTTTTGATCTTTCACGAAAATGTTAAGAAACATTAGAAAGTAAGAAAGCTAGAAAGAGCATGTTTGTTTTATCTGTTTTTTATTTTCGTTTTTAAAATATAATAGTTATTTTTTAGTATAGAAAATATAAAATTAAAAACAATAAAATGTTATTTTTATTCTTAAGAACTTAAAAAATAAAAATAAATTTTTATTATTTTTAATTTTAAATATACTCAAAAACAGCTATTATATTTTAAAAACTAAAATAAAAAACATTTCAATCAAACATTTTTTTGCGTAATAACTTCGGCTCGATAGTCCCTTTGTGATCTCTATTTTCAAAAGCAGAAAATACCACCACGCTTTTTTATATCATAATTTTTTGATGATCTCTTTTGGGCATATTATCCTCTCACGGTCTCCCTTTGTTTAATCCTGCTTAAACAATCGACACAGAGGACCGCTCAGCATTAATTGTGATTTTTAAAGTTCCTGAAAATCAATTTGCACTGTCCGAAGTGTCAGCATTGAACTTTCAAAGGCTATAAATTCCCAAATTAAAAAGTCTTAAGGCATTAAAAGTCAATTTTGGATACTTTTATAATTTTTAGGTATAAAAATCACGTCCCAAGATGTTAATAGGAATTATGAGAGACTACGAATTTACAGACCACATCTTAAAGTCAGGCTTCCCATCCTGATTTGGAAGGCCAAATTTCAAAGTAATGACCTGATTTGATTTAAAACATTAGTAAGGTTTGAGATCTTGAACTTGAGTCTATTTTATTGAAGTAATGACATCGTTGAATTTGAAACATGTGTAGGGTTTAAAATCTTGAACTAGAATCCATCTTTTCAAACCAAAGTGTCACATCTCGAACTCAAAATCTTCATCTCCTAGTTGAACTCGAAGATTAAGAATAGAGAAAAGAAATAGATTTTTAACAACAAACAACTGCAAAGATTTAAAGCAGTCTCGTGTATTAAAAAAAAAAACATAATCACAGGAAAGTAGATACATCGATGAAGAGTCCCTTCAACCGTTTCATTGGTGTCATTCTGAAATATTCCATCGTGTCCTTGGCAATGTTTGGTGCTTGTGCCAGAGCATTCTCCAAAGCCATATTCCACTCATACAAATCTTCTGATGACTCAACCTGGACAATCTTCAAATAAGTAAAGCCCTAAAAACTCAATTTCCAGCATATAAATAAACATTAAGCCCACAAAAATTTTGTACTTGCACCCAAATACAAACAGAGATAATGAGGCACCTTAAGAGTGAATGCTCGTCCATCAGGGAATAAAACTGTTAAAAGTTTTTTATCATCTCTAACAACGCTGCAGAATGACCAGCTGCAAATGTGAGCCGGTTTAATATAATAGATACTGCCAAATAAGACAAATTGAACATAATTGAAGTGCACTCTACACAAGAAAGAAAACTGATAAGATTTTTCCTTCACATTCTCATAAGCCCGGCAAACAAAGACATACATGAGCATTTCTATTCTATGACAACATTAATAACATAGACAAACAGCGAGTGCAAATTAAAATTTTCAGTGTAAAGCTTCCATGGTTTCTATTTTACCATAAATTTAATAAGAAGAAACTTGAGTCCAAGCAATAAATATAGAAGCACCCAAACACTTAATTTATAAGTTATAACGCAAAGTTTTGAAGTCAGCGTCTAAAAACTTCTTGACATAGAATCTACAACTTAGGCTGGAGAGATAGAATAAGAAGGACATTTTAAAAGATAAAGGAAGGAAAATTCTGAGAACATCAATAAACCCATTAAACCAACCCATAATTCAAATGGATACAATATCCCTTCTTTTAGACAATAAAACTTCGAAGAGAACAACTTTTTTAATCCTCTTAAACATCATAGCAACAAAATATAACTTAAAATTTCTAGATTAAAAAAAACCAACTTTAGTAAATAAAAATAAGTTTCTTTTTTGTAATATTGAAATTCCTGGACTTGCTCCCTTAAAATTTATTTTCCCATTTGTATATTGGGGGGCCTTAAAATAAAGTAACAAACAAATATATCAAGTTGCTCCCACACATGGTCATATATCAAATTAGAAGCCTTATTTGATGCACCACTTTGAGAAATGAAAGCATGAAACTACTGGAAATTAATTGGAAATACATTACTAATTCAAATAAACAGAAAGATATCAAGCTCAAAAAAATAATCGAAGCCTACTAAGTACTAAAAGAGTCATTTCTGAAGAAAACCAATGAAGTCCAAGTGACGATAAACCAACGCTTCTTCCATGACTTCCAATCTATCCCCGCAGGATTCCATTCAAGTTTACATTTGAGGATATAATGAGGGAAAAAAAGTCTAATGGACAAAGAGAGCAAGGCTGAATTCTATAAGACTTATATGAGGGCCAATCAAACAATATGGAAAAGAGAACACGTAGATGGTGTAGAGGCACACATAGATCCATGGAATGTTGGGGAACCAGCTGAGTAAACCTATGACCATGAGCACACCACTGTATATATTAAGCCATTTGGACAAGCCTGCAGCAACCACCGTTAATGGTGAATTCAAGTATCCAGTTGGTCGGTCCTTCAGAGATGCAAAGAACAAAGGGCCAGCAGCACAAGCTAAATTCTCGTGCAGAGAACAAATGTATGCAAGCTCTTCCAGTGTGGGTTGCAATTTTGCAGAAAACTGAACTACTTTGTGACTAAATTTGTGAAGGGTGTCCAGAACTAGTTCTGAAGCACAAACCACAGAAGCTAGAAGTGCAGAAATGGTGCAAGTGGAATTAGAAAGCAGATTAGAAGGGAAGGGATTAATTAATGAATTGGTTAGGACTGTAGGAAGAGGAATGGAAGCAAGTGCAGGCGCACAAACTTTTTGTACTACAGGCCATGGAATTGGTTGAAGGATGGTGCTCCTGGTGGCACAACAGAAAGGTTTAGTAGCATGAAGAAGCAAATTGACAAGTATAGCAGGTGAAGCATCCAAAGGAAGAGGCATGGGTTTAACACAAAGTGGCTGACGAATGCAAATTTTCGAGGAGAAACAAGAAGAGCACAAAGAAGATGTAAAGGCAGCACTGGAGCCATAGATGTACAGTGGAGTTGAAAAACCAATTAAGAAGCCCTTTCTCTTTTGTTATTCAAAAAATGAAAAGAGGATTATAAATTCATAACAGTAATGGATGGGAACGACAGTTCATGTCCTGCATTAAAATAAGAACAAATCAAGCCCTCAAAATAACCTTAACAAGTTTTTTTAAGAGTAAAGGTTTTATTCGGTAATCATGAATTATTTTAAAAAATATGATTATTTTTAAAAATTAAATTTAAATGAATTTTTATCACTTATAAATAATTTTAAATTCATCATGCTCATAGTGATACTCAGGACTATGTCACTCGAAATGATAATGAACAAGATGAAGTTGTTAAATGAGTAAATTTTTTACATGAAGTATGTAAGATGTTCAGTGTGACTGAGATGTGTTGCTTTCCATTGGCTGAAAAATACAAGTATGGTTGCATTCGCTGTCATGTAGACACAAAATCAATTGAGGTAATATATTGATCAGGGGTGTCATCCACCTAACTGTAAGCCTATTACAAAATTTATGTTTTTATGTCATTATGGGGTTTGCACTAACAATCTCCATACACCATCTAAATTCTAACTTTCTTGCATTTTGTTTCATATGTAACATGAAATAAAAAAATCCAACTCAAAATTTTACCATTTTCTATGACATCAAAATAGGAAAACAGAAACCCAGTTGTCATTACTAGAACCACACCACTTTGGACCACAAAGTAACCATATATAGGAACATTTAACAAAAATGCACAAATTGGGTTTTATGTAGCATAAACACCGACCCTCACAATTTAAATCTATAAATTTTAAAAAAATAATTAAAATTCTAAGTGCTCTTACTAAGTCATATTATTTTAGGATTATTTGTCTGATTACATGGACACAAATGATTCAACCTCATATTAATAAAACATGAAAAGCTTCATATTTAAATATTTGCTTATCGAAATCGAAAACCAAAAACCCTGAACGGCAGCAAGTAGATTGGACCCAACGGCCACGTTGGATGGATCGAACACCTCTTCTTCGCCAACCCACATCTCCTTTCCCCAGAAGAATTCACTTGTCATTTTCCGTGAAAACACGGAAATTTTCAGGTACAATATCCTAACGAAAAAAATAAAACCAAAAAAACAAAAAACAAAAAAGCGAAGGCCTTGCATTTTATTTATTTTTTAAGAACGAATTTAATTATACCTTTTAAGTATGTTATTCGGTAGAAATCCTCAATCATTGATGTAGGAAATCGTAACAAGACAAGTATAACCGATACTCCCTGCCCGATGCTATAAATTGAGCACCGACGTCGCCCAGGCAAGCTCGAGCAACATTCTAGAGAGATAGAAACGGTGACGGCATCGATCAATCAATTGAGCTTATAACGTGCTGAAAGTTTGTTCTAGTTTTAGCTCGAGTCCCTAGAGCCTTAGCCGTGATGCAATATTTATTTTATATTATTTACTGATATAACAATCGACACTCGTCAAATAAAGCAAGTCAAATATTGGCTGCCAGTTATCTATAAATATTACAATCTATAAATAGGGAATTCAAATCAAATAAGTAATCTAATGCTGACCATTAATAACGAAAATAAGTGCATAGGTTATGATCGTGGCGCTCTTGCCACGATCGGGCAAGTGGCGCACGTCATAGTCCTTAGTTGTCACTGGAGTACAGTGGATTGTGGTTTGTAAAGCTTGTCAGATAAGTAGTTGGTGCTGGGAAAGGAGAGTTGAATTAGGTGTGTATTGTAGAATTTTTTCCTTCTTTGTAATATTTAGTATGCAATTTTATGAACTCGGTAAGCTAGTGAAAGCTTCAAGTTCAAGAGCCTTTGGTTGGGTTATCGCACAACAGGTATAATAACCCAGTTGTGGGAACCTAGGCGAGCCCGCGAGTGAGTGGTAACAGATTTTAAGGGTATAGCCGGGGTGGCCTCATTATTATAAAGGGTCGCGCTTAACAATTTTTTCGATTATAAATTTTAATAGTTGTGTGTATTATTTGAATTAAACCTGTACTGTAATGTGTGGGCGCGCGATACAGAGAGACTTGCAAAAGTTCAAAAGGCCGTCCACCTGACTCCCCAGAACTGGTTTCCCTCTGCTCACCTTCACTCCATAGTTGGAGTTGCTTAGCTTACAAGAAAATACCTTCATGAGTGGGCGGCCCGGAGGTCAGCCATCCTAAAATTGCTCTGGTCACGTCATCGCTTAACTATGGAGTTCCCTCAAACCATCCACTACCAGAGCAACTACATGAGGTGTGAGCATAGGAGTTCACTAACCAATTTCTACAAGTTTGGAAATCCAGGGCATGACATATAATATCAAAGCCATGGTCTAGTTAGCCTAGGATAGTGGGGGCAATAGGTTACTCTTGAGTCCTTTGGAGGCGCAAGAAGGGACATGTCTGATCAACATGGACTTACTTGAGCCTTTGAGGTACACTTAAGGTACTCCAGTCATGGTGTAGGTATTCATGCATGGATAAGCACTAGTTTGCATTGAAAATGTGAAATTGAATTGGTGTGTTATGTGCTATGACATGCTAAACAGTATATGTGTGTACTTGTGTGGTACTATGTATGTGTGCCTTTGTTATGCGTGATGTGTGACTTGTGTGTGACTTGGTGTTATATAGGATTTGTGTGTGCGAGCATGTGCCATATGATGGGGGATGTGATCTTGAACCCTTGTTTTTCTCCATGTAGTGAGAATATGATGAGAACGTTGCACTGACACCAAGATGGAGTGTCCGACTTCGTGCACAAAGAGCGCAGGGAGAGAGCCATGGGGCTACGTGAGAGGCCAGTGCCGCACATAGCGTGCACGTGGCGATGCCACATGCTACACGTGGCGATGATCGCTACGTGCACGTGGTAATGATGCCACGTGCAGATGAAAACACCATATGCAGAAACACCACCATGTGTAGAAGACCTTGTAGCCCTCCAGTGATGTTCCGTTTATATGCAGATTCATCGCTACATGCAGTTCATCACTACATGCAATTCATCGCTACGTGTAAACATCGCCATGTGCACGTATTGTGTGGTGCAAGAGATCTTTTACTGCTAGGACTCTTCTTATATTCATTTTCCTTTTTAGTAGAAACCTTTCCTTTTTATTACTTTTCTTTATTTAATTCGTATTAGGGTATTTTAGTATTTTACTTTAGTTTCTTAATTGTATTTGTAATGACCCGTGTTTTGGGAAGAACAAGCTAGAACGAAGATGAACAATACCCAGGGCGAACACTTGGGTCGAAAGGTGGAAGACCCGAAGATTTGGGTCATAAGGTCGAAGACCGAGGGTCGAAGTTCGAAGGTTTGAGGGTCGAAGGTTTGCTCTTCGAGATAGATCTTCGAGGCCACATTTCCAGCAATCTTCGAGGCTGTGACTATGCGACTACGAGGCTCCGAGGCGGTGATCTTCGAGGCAGTGTTCTATGAGTCTTCGAGGGAGTGTTACATTTACCAAAGCTACGTCGTTTTGATGGTGATGGTCCCTTGGAGCCTAGAGGGGGGTGAATAGGCTCTTATCTAAACTCTTTTTATCTCTTAAGGCACTACACTAATCTAGTCAAGTGATAGAATCACTGCGGAAGATAACCAGATAGTGGAAGTATTTTGTTTTATTATCAAGAGATAAATACAACAAAATAAAAGCAAGACTCTCTTACACTCTGTTTATAAAGGGATTCACACACTAGCCTAGATTATTTCTTTGAGCTCTTGTGCATACACAGGTTATTCAGGCTTGTTCGCACACGCACACACTCTTTTACAAATATACAAGTATGAATATTTATACAAACATTCCTAAGAGACAACCTTGGAACTTATAGTTCCGGAATGCGTTCAGCACTAACTATTCCTCGGTTATCTCTCTGTCTTGACTGCTGCGGTTTATGGAGCTCAAGGTCTTGGGTTTGAAGAGTATAAGTGCATTTGTGAGTTCCCAAATACAATTGAGGTTGTGTCCACATATCCGGATGATCCACGTGTAAGATTCTTCAGGTTCTCAATAAGTTTGTCTTACATCGGGACGCCACGAGCTGATAACTTTAAATGCGGTGAGTTGAAGTAGTATCTTCTTGGTCCGGTGTAATTTTCCTTACTCCGTTGCTAATGAAACTCGGAACCTTACTCCGTGTCAGTGGTTGCTTGCTCCGTATCTGTTTAGTACTGAAATCCTTAGTCCGTGTCAGCGCTTCCTTACTCTGCATGTAAGTTCCTTACTCCGTATGTAAATTGTTTACCCCGTATGTAAGTTCCTTACTCCGTATATAAGTTCCTTACTCCGGGCGAGTCTAAGGGATCGGAATGCTTACTCCGTACTAGCGCTTCCTTACTCCGTATGAGTAAAGTTGTCCGGATTCCTTACTCCGCATCTAGTTTCCTTACTCCGTGCGAATAAAGACTTGGGTCCTTATTCCGCATTAATACTTCCTTACTCCGTATCAGTTTGACTTAGTCCATTTGAGGCACTAGGAACATATTCCGCAGTCCGTAGCTTTTAAGTTCTTAGTCCGCACGAATATTCCTTATTTCGTATGTATTGATGACTTGGTTATTTACCAAGTGTTTGACGACACTCACTCTTGTCCGGATCAGGATTATGTATCCTGTCCTTAGCTTTGCTCTCACGAGTGCATCTCCGGATTAATAACATATCTTCTGCAACGATCAAATAAACACAAAAGATCTCAGATCAAATTACATAAGGCTTTATCAGCATTATCCAAATTCTGGGTTTGATTCAACAATCTCCCCCAATTATGGATATGCCCAAACCCTTTGTAATCTGATCTGGTAAGCGATCCAAAAAAGATAACATATAGAATACGCATCATAACCAATTTCATTTATCAAGAACTAAGTACAATTCAGCCTTAATACAAGATTTTCACTAAGGTACATAAGACTTACTATACTTGAAGATCATAGTTGCTGCCTTTTCTCTAAGCTCCATTGTCTCGCTTCATCGTATAAGTAGTGTGTTGGCTCCACGATTTGTCTAACAAAAAGGACTTGATGAAGTAATGACAAAGGCCCTAGTATCTCCATCCGGCTGTTGTGGCACTTGCTTCTTGCCCCGGAATGTCGCCTTGACTTCTCGGTTGGACCCAAGGGTGTGATGCCCAACTTTTCATATAAACCAGGCTTTCTTCACAACTTCATCGGCCTGAGACACAATGGTTCCCATTGATTCTTTCTTACAAAGTGCTCCACTATCCTGATGAGAATCAATGAGAATCATTTGCTTGGACCGAATCATGAAGACGGCCATCATGAAGTGTGGCGACATGATCCCTGACGGAATGAGGATAGTTGAGAGAGTTTTCCATAGCTTGCTATCCTCAGAGTCCGTCGATGAAGGATGAATTAGATCCACACTGGGAAGATAGCCTTCATTCCAAAGACGGCAGAACTTCAAACAAGTGCCCGTCCTTGTATAGAGATGGAAACAGTTTAATCTCCATTTTAGCAGCTTCGAGAAGTTGTCAATGTCTCAGTAAAGAGTCCTTTCTCCAAACAAAGAGTCCGAGTGTCGGCCAGGGAGAAAGGGTACATTTCGAAAGAACATCTTCTCTCGCAGGAAGACGCTAAATAGGACTTCATTGCTTTGCAAACGCGCTTCCATCCGCATCAAAAGGGTCAAACGCCGCATATGATAGGAGGAAGGTGTCATGGCGATGAGGAGGATGGAGGAGGAGCGGAAGCGTAAAATAGAGGAGCTTGGGGGAGTGAGCTTCCAGTTTGGGAATTTGAACTCCCCATGGAAGGCGAGGGGGCCGCTTCTCGGCCCGAGTAGATGGTTGTGGTGCGGAAGGAGCGAGGGGCAAACGGATCGGATGATACTCTCTCCCCCGGTTTGGCAGATCACCGGGAAGCAACGGGAGGACGAGCCATCGTGTGCACCAGGTCCGCAAAAGAGGTAGACAATGAATGGACGGATGAGGCGACGAGATCCATTTTCTGCTCCATGGAGGTGGAGGAGTCAGTGAGAGCGGAGAGGAGTTGGGCGCCAAGTGCATCAACCTTGGCGGCGATGGCGAAAATTTGGGCACTGTGAGCCTGGGCGTGGCGGTCCAGCTGGGCGGAGAGCACAACGTCGGAGTGAACCGTACCAAAAGAAGCACGCCCAAGGACCAACTCCGGAGCTTTAGAGGACTCCCCCGCATGAACAGGAGAAGGAGTGCGCTGGGCAGAGGAGTCCGCGGGAGTATCACAGCACGAGCGAAGGGGCATCCGGAGCATCGAGAGGCATCCGGAGCGGGACCCGCTTTAACCAGAGAGGTCAACCACGGGAATGGCGGCGAGAGAGAAGAGGGGCCAGCCTTAGCAGGGGGAAGGACCCCGGGCAGAAAGGACCTGGCTGGAGGGGGTAGGGAACGGCACATCTGGAATGGAGGCCGGCGTAAGAAAGCCGTGATCCAAGTTCCAGATGATCATTGTCTCCGGGGATTGGGTATGTCATGTGTAAAACACCCGGAGATCGTTTTTAGGAATGGAGGCAGTGTGGGCAAGGCTAAAATGGAGCCATAGGTCCGTTAGAGTGTCGGCGGAGAGATGGTCTAGGTAATCTCGGGGTTGAGGTAGGGGAGGCAAAGGAGCTTCAGGAGTAGATTCCGGGACATCAGCGATGGGTCGCAACAACAACGGTGTCAACCGCGGCAAGAATAGCGGAGGTGGAGGGAGTAGGGACATCCGCAGCAGAGGGGACTGAAGAAACAGCGTTAGGGGCACTGCACTGAGATGGCCCCGCAACCTCGGACGGGTCGGCACGAACGCTGTGCTGGGAGGCTCGAGAGTGGGAAGGTGCTGCAACGGACCGAATCCGAGAGGATCGGGGTGTAGAACTGACGTCGAGGGCTTGGCTGTCGGAGAGGTCACCAACAGAACTGCCTTGTTGTTCCGAGGCAGGGAGAATGCGGAGAGCTGCTGATGGTTGGCAGGCTGTCATGTTCCCATCCGGCGTAAGATAACGAAGGTAATAAGCCGAAGGAAATGGAACAGCATCATATCGGGCGAAATGGTCCGGATTAAGATGCCGAAAGACAATGCTGAGGATGCGCCCGAAGGAACGATTCTTGGGACCATTCTGCAGCAATCGAAACAAGAACATCCCCCAATCCATCGGAAGACCTACAAATACGCCGTACATGGCCAGGAGAAGGTCGTACGGAACGGAGTCCAAGGCGGATGTGCGAGCCAGTAGACATCGACCCAAGATGGTCGCCATACATCGATAGCGACCTTGGAAGGATTTCACCTTCTATTCCTTCCCTTTTTGTGTGCAACCCATAGAAGCCGCCATTGAATCGGCATCTGGGTGCTGAGGTTCACCGGGAGGTAGGTGGAGAGCAGCGCGGAGAACGGCCGGAGTGATGGTGATGGATTCACCGCGGACATAGGAGATGATGGAGTCGGTGGTGCAGCGAATCCGTTGGTAATACTCAATGATGTCGTCGATAAGAAGATCGACGGGATTGGAGATCAGGTTGAGCAGATGCGAGACTTCAAGGAGAGGGCGAAGTTGGAGAAACCAGTCTGGAGGATTAAATACAGCACTCCAATCGACCAGATTGCCAGGATTAACGCCGGAGAGAGAGATTCTGGGTGCCATTGCAGATGAAATTTGAAGGACAAGAGGAAAGGTGAGGTCTTGGCGATGGAAGGAGCAATGAGAGGTTTAGGGATTTGAAATGAGCAATACTCGTGCTTCGCAGGAATGACCAGAACATATAAAACCGAGTCCGCAAATGTCAGCGGGTCTAGGAATTGGCGAGTGAAACAGGGACCCGCTTGACAGGCTGATGTCATTAGTCTAGATATCGATGCGCTTCCGTATGAAACGATGTCATGGAGACCGCATGACCAAATAAGTGTAACAGCTGGTTACCATCCAGAGTAGTGTGTGTGTGCATCCCGAGATTTGCATTTAATGAATCATCATGATTCCTCCTCAAAAGCACGCGACATATAGGAAGACTTGGATTGTCGCAATTAGACTGTGTCAGGAGTCCGGAGGAATGAACCGACAATCATCCGGAGTAAATAATAGTCGAGGAAGAGTATCCAGATGAAAAGTAGACCGTGTCCGTAGTAGACAGAGTTCGGTGAGAGAGTAAAGTAGATTCCTTTGCAGTCAATAAGTCGAAGAGAAGAGAAGTACCACAACACTTCAAATCCAAGACTATGGACTAGATTTATCGATACGGTTGCAAAGAGAATCTGAACCTGTAGCTAAAAAAAATGAACTGAAAATACAAAAGCTTAACAGGCAAGGATTAGTACGGATTAGAGAAAATAATCAGTGAAAAACGACATAATCCGAACTAATGAGAAACAGAACTTATGCATTACAAAGCATGTAAGAGACATATACATACGTGAGAATGATCAATATTACTGAATCAGGGCATATGTCAGATAACAATACACAAGTTCATATAGGTCAACATAGCAAAACCGTCTTGCTGAACAACGTAGCTAAGATTAATTAAAGATCATATGATTTGGCCAATTTAGGATTCATGAGTGAAAAATGAGGAAGCGAACACATGTTAAAAGTAAGCAGGTGATTAGTCGATTAAAATGCATGGTTGAAGAAAGAAAATACATCCAAGCATGCCACTTTTCCGATCCAAAACAAGATGTCCAATGATCCGGAAGTAAAAGTTTAGAAGAGGGAGTATCCGAGACATATTAGGGATTCATTATGCTCCCCCATAGATCATTTAATCCTCTCAATGAAAAGCTCCCCCTCAAATAGACAGCCAGGAAAGAGGTCATGAGACATATACGGGGGGTTCTTGAATAATATGTAAAGCATTTTCTCCCCCGTAGATTGTGCAATCCTCTCGGTTGACCTTTCCAGGTTTGTAGAAATTCAAACCTTGTCATACTTATTAGAAAACTATACTTGAAGCTGATCAGATCAGCGATTGAGTATTCATCCACCAGGCATTCCGAGCTAACCCATTTCATTTCTTCAACTATACATGTTAATAGAGTAATCTAAATGAACATGCTGTTGTCATGTGGGGATCAGTGGAAATTAAGATCATGAAACCAGAAAGAGGTAAATCATATAAACTTTAGTCATGTTAGCTTGAACGACTTCAGTCGAGAAACGCAAGCATCCTCCTAATATGAAGTTGATATCAATATCAGAAGCATGAAGTCGTTAATCAGTAAGTATGATCAGCATTAAAGTCAGTATGTATCTTCTACTTTCAATAAAAGCACCATGCATGTTCTGATAGTAAGTATACTGTTGGGTAATGTAAATGTGAAGCTATGCAGAGAAGTCAAGCATACCTAATCGGATGAGTAGTTCGGAGAATCTTGCATCAGGTAGGGGCTTTGTAAGAATGTCTGCGATTGATCTTCGATAGCAACATGTTCCAAGGAAATGTGATTTTTGAGAACATGGTCGCGTATGAAGTGATACCTGACTTCAATATGCTTCGTCTTAGGATACATGACAGGATTGTTGCTAATAGCAATTGCACTAGTGTTGTCGCAGTAGAGTGAAATAGATGACATGTTGAAACCGTAGTCAGTAAGTTAACATTGCATCCAGAGTAGGCAGCGGCAACGAACTCCCAAAGAGCTATATATTCCACCTCAGTAGTAGAGGTTGATACGGAATCCTGCTTCTTACTGAACCATGAGATTAATCTATTTCCAAGAAACTGACACGTACCACTTGTGCTCTTCCTGTCGATGCGACATCCAGCGAAGTCGGCATCAGAGTATCCGGATAAGGTGAAGTTGGACTCCTTTGGGTACCAGAGTCTCAAATTCATCGTTCCCTTGAGATACCTTAATATCCGTTTAACATGAAGCATATGTGACTCCTTGGGATTCGCCTGATATCGTGCACAGATGCAAGTTGCAAACATAATGTCTGGGCGACTTATTGTAAGATACAGCAATGATCCTATCATCAATCTGTAGTCAGTCACATTTACTGATATGCCATCCACATCAGGATCTAACTTGGCACTGATAGGCATGGGAGTTTTGACGGGAGATGAACCTTCCATACCAAACTTCTTAATAAGATCACGTGTGTACTTAGCTTGATTAATGAATATTCCTTCCTTCAATTGTTTAACTTCTATTCCAAGGAAGTAGGACAGTTCTCCCATCATGCTCATCTCAAACTTGCCTGTCATCAACTTAGCAAACTGTTCACAAAGCTTTGGATTCGTTGATCCGAAAATGATATCATCCACGTATATCTGTACGATTAGAGTGTGTCCTTTCTCTTTTCGTAGAAATAAGGTGGTGTCAATCTTCCCTTTTTGGAAGTTGTGAGCTAGTAGGAATTCTGACAGTGTGTCGTACCAGGCTCTTGGAGCTTGCTTCAAACCGTATAAAGCTTTCCGAAGTTTGTAGACCAGATATCCTGCTTTAGGTTCAATGAAACCGGGAGGTTGTTCTACGTAAACCTCCTCTTGAAGATCTCCATTCAGGAATGCGCTCTTGACGTCCATTTGATAAACTATGAAGTTTTCATATGAAGCGTATGCCAGAAACATCCGAATTGCCTCAAGTCTTGCTACTGGAGCAAAGGTCTCATCATAGTCTATTCCTTCTTCTTGACGATATCCTTTCGCTACCAGTCTGGCTTTGTTCCGGATTACTATTCCATCCGTATCAAGCTTGTTCCGGAACACCCATTTAACTCCAATGACTTGCTGAGACTTAGGCCTTGGTACTAAGGTCCACACATTGTTCCTCTTAAATTGATTCAGCTCTTCTTGCATGGCTTCTATCCAATTTAAATCCTGAAGAGCTTCATCTACCACCTTTGGTTCTATTTGAGATAGAAAACACGAGTAAAGACTCATGTTTGAGGTGGCTGCTCTTGTCCTTACACCAACAGTAGGATCACCAATCACTTGATCTGAGGGATGGTTTCGGGTCCATCTGTAATTCTGTGCATGTGATGGTTGATCGTGAATAATTTGAAGCTCGCCAGATTTGGTGGTTCACGTATATCTGCTGGTTGAGCTTCTTCCTGGACCAGATGTTTCCGTATTAGAAGGTACGGTTGAACTAGATGGTTCTTCAACACTGTTTCGTCGGTGTTAACTAGTCCGAACGGACTTGAAGGTGCTCCTGGAATTTTGGGTATCCGTAGGAGTATGTCCGGAGCTAAACGGTAGTCCGAGTCCGAGTCATCCGTAGCATCGTCCATATCATTTCTTTGTGCTCCTCTGGTGCCGCTTGGTTGGTCAGTATGTATAACAGGAACAGTCATAAACTTCAAATAGTCGATGTTGTTGTCTTGAACCTGTACGTTAGAACTTGAAGAAGCAACTTTTGACCAATCAAGATTAATTTCATCAAAGGTCACATGAATAGATTCTTCAACTTTAAAAAGTTTTCTATTGAAGACCCGATAAGCCTTGCTATGTAGTGAGTACCCGACAAAAATCTCATCATCAAATTTTGGTTCAAATTTATTCCGGGTCTCTTTGCCATTTATCAATATATAGCAAGTACACCCAAAAGCTCTGAAATGTGAAATTGAAGGTTTTCGTCCTCTCCACATCTCATAGGGTGTTTTCATAGTAGATTTATTTATTAGAGTTCTGTTTCGAACATAGCAGGGATGGACACAACTTGACCCATAGGCGAGAGGAAGTGTTGCCCCTGCTAACATGGATCTACCAGCTTCAACTAAAGTACGATTCTTGCGCTCAGCTACCCCATTTTGTTGTGAGTTCTAGGAGCAGAGAAGCCATGTTGTATGCCCTATTCAGAACAATATGATCTCATTTCTGAAAAATCAAATTCTGTACCATGATCACTCCTGATGCACTTTATGCTCAGTCCTTGTGAGTTGCTTATCCAGTTGAAAAGATCTACTAGATGTTCAAAAGTTTGATCCTTTGATTTCAGGAACATCACCCAAGTGTATCTGGTGAAATCATCGATAACCACAAGGGTATATCTCGCACCAGCCAAAGACGGAACAGAAATAGGACCACAGAGGTCCATATGAAGAAGTTGTAGAGGAGCAGTTATTGAATTAACTGATTTGCTCTTAAAGCTATGTTTGGTCTGTTTGCCCAGTTGGCATTCTCGACAGAGAGTCTCTCTGGAGAATTTGAGTTTAGGTAGACCAGTGACAAGATCAAGTGATGCTAACTTAGACAATGTCTTAAAGTTTAAATGCGCGCATCGCTTGTGCCATAACCAACTATCTTCATCTGAAGCTTTAGTGAGGAAGCATACAGGGTCAGAAGAATTATTTCTTAAGACCACTGAGTATATGTCCCCATCTCTTGATCCGGATAACTTAATATCTCCGGATAAGTTTTCTCTTATTGTACAGGAGTTGGACATAAAGGAAATAGTAAATCCTTTGTCACATAAATTACTGACACTTAGCAAATTATGCTTCAAACCTTCGACTAGTGCAACTCTAGTGATTGATACACGACCGTTAGTTAAAGTGCCATACCGACGGTCTTACCTTTGCTTGTTGTCACCATATGAAACGGATGGACCTCGTTTTTCATTAACTTCTACGAGCGTAGTCCGATCACCCGTCATATGTCCAGGAGCATCCACTATCGAGGATCCACTTGCTTTGATTGATCTTTAACTTCAAGTGATCCGGCAATGCATTCCAGAGATGCTCCTGAAAGACAACAGTTTACACTTTTGGTGCCCAAACTTGTTTCGGGCGGTTAGAGAGAGCAGGAGTATTGTCAACAGTTCCGAATTTGATTTTGCTAGGACTTTTAGCTCTCCAAGTTGACTTTAACTTGTTAGTTTCAACTGCTTCTTTTATTTGGGTTTTCTTGGGAGAGACACTCCTTTGAGGTTTAGATTTTGTTTTGCTCGAAGAAACCCTTTTATTAAACTGATTTTTATTGGATTGAATTTGATTACAAAGCCAGTTATCAGATAAACTCCAACATTCATAGTGATAATGACCCATTTCCCTACAGATGGAATAGACACTATAATGTGAAGTACAAACAGGGGATACAGGTCTCCTAGATTTTACAGACTTTCTACTCTGTTCCATGTGGCCTAATCCTTTGCGTTTGGGTGACACGCTCTTGGCCCTAGATGCGTCAGCCTTATCCTTTCCTATCTTTTTGGGTGCTACAGTTTTGGCTTTAACTGCAGCAGCATTCCCTTCATCATTAGTTACGGGTGCTACTGCTTCGGGAAGTGCGAGAATGACCTTAACTCCACAATCATAAACTATGGTGCCACCTGAAATGAAACCATCCAACGGTTTAGATGTACTAACAGGATATAAGTTAGTTAGTTTAGGAGTGAAATTCGGAGGGCACTCAGTAGCTTGAGCTATGGAAGTCGATGGTTCTGAACCTAGGCCAGGTTTGACTCGGATGTTGTCAGGATCAGTCCTAAAGGTAGAGGCTATTTCCCCGGATTTTAGCCACTTACAATTTATTTCCCTTTCCTGTTCCAGTTCATTTTCAAGTCGTTTCACAATAACTTTTAGGCCCGTTAGGTTGGTATTTAACAGATGATTTTCAGCTCTTAGATCATGATACCAAGCCTCTTTTCCTCTGAAGTCAGCTATGTCCTTTTCAAGTCTAATGATAGTAAATTCAAGGCGTTTATTCTGACTTTCCACATCTTTGTACATTTGAGTAATTATTTGTCTCTCATTCTTTTCATAATCACGTTCACTAATAAGAGATTCTAATTGACTCATGAGCTCAGAGATAGAAGCTACCTCAGTATTTTCCATGAGGCAGACGTTCGGCTTAGGAGTTGGCTCATCATCCGAGGATTCTTCCTCTTCTTCCGAGCCACTGACGTACTTTGTCACGAATGCCTTCCTCTTGTTCTTGCTGTTGTCTGAGGTGGAACGGCGAGGAGTTACCTTGTCACTTTTCTCGGCCACTTTTGATTTGGATCTGCATTCCTTGGCCCAATGACCAGGTTTCCCACAGTTGAAGCATTCTTGGGAGCTCAACTCCGATCGTTCCTTTCTTCTGGATGATGAGGAGCCTCTTCTGAATCCTTTTATACTTTTCCGAAGGAATCGTTCAAAGGATTTGACAAGAAGAGCTATTTCCTCTTCTGCGTCTGAGTCAGAATTCTCTGACTCATCCGTATCATCCTCTTGATGATTACTGGAGCATTCTGTAGCTTTGAGAGCACCCTTTTTCTTTCCGAGCTATCTTCTCATCACGGTCAGTGTATTTGAATCTGACCTCATGAGTCCGAAGCTCTCCATATATTTCCTCAAGGGCGGTGAATGGCCGGTTTTTGTCGGCTTGCATCCGGAGTCGCTTGGAGTAGTATCGATCCGGCAAGGATCGAAAGAACTTGTCATTTATTTGAGACCGAGTGTAGTGCTCATTGGACGCTTTTAGCTCTAGAATGAGCTTGCCGAATCTCCAATAGATGCTTTCAAGGGATTCACCAGGTTTGTGATTGAAACTCTCAAAATTACGTCTCGAGAGCACATATCACATTTTGCATTTGGGACCCGACTCCCCTCATAGAGGATTGTCGGTTTATCCCAAACAGCTTTTGTTGTCGTGCGGCCCTGGACGTCCGTGAAAGCCTCGGAATCCAAATATGATGTAACATAAGCCGAGCCTTTTCACTAGCACACCCCGCCAGGCTCTTTCATCGTTGGTAAGTTCGGCGATCCGTCTTTGGCCTCCTAACTCCATGTTCTCCGATAGTCATCGGAATTGGAATCTCCTGATGAAGACATGGCCACATGAGATGATCATGGCACACCATAAACATCTTCATGCGAGCTTTCCACTAGGAGAAAAGCTCAGGTGTGAATTTGGGCGGTTTCGTCAGAGTAAAACCAGAACTCCGTGGTTGAGGAGCGGCGGCAGCAGCAGGTTGAGGTGGGTCGATGTTTTCACTGCTGCTTCGATTTGGGATAGGCTCTTGTGCACCTCCGGAGTTAAGGCGAGTGTTGAATAGCATACTGCTTTCTTTGGCCATTGCTTAGAGTAAAAGAGTGGGATCTCTACTTTTGAACAAATAGACTTGCTCTGATACCACTTGATGGTCCCTTGGAGCCTAGAGGGGGGTGAATAGGCTCCTATCTAAACTCTTTTTATCTCTTAAGGCACTACACTAATCTAGTCAAGTGATAGAATCACTGCGGAAGATAACCAGATAGCGGAAGTATTTTGTTTTATTATCAAGAGATAAATACAACAAAATAGAAGCAAGACTCTCTTATACTCTGTTTACAAAGGGATTCACACACTAGCCTAGATTATTTCTTTGAGCTCTTGTGCATACACAGGTTATTCAGGCTTGTTCGCACACGCACACACTCTTTTACAAATATACAAGTATGAATATTTATACAAACATTCCTAAGAGACAACCTTGGAACTTGTAGTTCCGGAATGCGTTCAGCACTAACTATTCCTCGGTTATCTCTCTATCTTGACTGCTGCGGTTTGTGGAGCTCAAGGTCTTGGGTTTGAAGAGTATAAGTGCATTTGTGAGTTCCCAAATACAATTGAGGTTGTGTCCACATATCCGGATGATCCACGTGTAAGATTCTTCAGGTTCTCAATAAGTTTGTCTTACATCGGGACGCCACGAGCTGATAACTTTAAATGCGGTGAGTTGAAGTAGTATCTTCTTGGTCCGGTGTAATTTTCCTTACTCCGTTGCTAATGAAGCTCAGAACTTTACTCCGTGTCAGTGGCTGCTTACTTCGTATCTGTTTAGTACTGGAATCCTTAGTCCGTGTCACGCTTCCTTACTCCGCATGTAAGTTCCTTACTCCATATGTAAATTGTTTACTCCATATGTAAGTTCCTTACTCCGTATGTAAATTCCTTACTCCGTATGTAAGTTCCTTACTCCGGGCGAGTCTAAGGGATCGGAATGCTTACTCCGTACTAGCACTTCCTTACTCCGTATGAGTAAAGTTGTCCGGATTCCTTACTCCGCATCTAGTTTCCTTACTCCGTGCGAATAAAGACTCGGGTCCTTATTCCGCATTAATACTTCCTTACTCCGTATCAGTTTGACTTAGTCCGTTTGAGGCACTAGGAACATATTCCGCAGTCCATAGCTTTTAAGTTCTTAGTCCGCACGAATATTCCCTATTCCGTATGTATTGATTACTTGGTTATTTACCAAGTGTTTGACGACACTCACTCTTGTCCGGATTAGGATTATGTATCCTGTCCTTAGCTTTGCTCTCACGAGTGCATCTCCGGATTAATAACATATCTTCTGCAATGATCAAATAAACACAAAAGATCTCAGATCAAATTACATAAGGCTTTATCAGCATTATCCAAATTCTGGGTTTGATCTAACAGATGGTGTATTTCATTTATCAAAACTATGTCGTTTTGATGGTGTGTTTCATTTATCAAAACTACATCATTTTGATGGTGGGATTTCATTTATCAAAACTACGTTGTTTTGATAAGTGAGGTCTATATAAGGAGGAGCTCTCTTTGTTTTAGGTTTAGGGTTTTTGTTGTCAGCCGCCGCAGCCGTCGCAGAGAGAGAGAGGGATAGAGAGAGAGTTCTTGAGCGTTGCTGCTGGGGTGACTCGTGTGGGTGGACAGTGTCTAGCGTGGAAGCAAAAGCAAGGAGGAACCTGTTGAGGTAGGGGTTCTGTCTCTTCTAGTACTCATTCTGGGGTTAGGCCTTGTGGTGGATGACTTGTAGAGTATTGTAGTTGTTGTTATAATATATATATATATATATTTATATATATATATATAAATCCATATAGGTGTGATCTTCTATATGGATGTTGGCCTTCAATGGCATATTTTGTTTGGTGTGAACTCTTGGGGTTCGTTGCGTGGCAGTGGGTCTTAGAGGCCGTTAGGAATGTTAGTGTTGTTCATTAGGCTTCGTTCCGTTGTAGGTTCACGTGGGGAAACCTTGAGGCTTTCGGGGCGGAATATATTTGATTATATGCCTGTGTGGCTGAGATGCATGCTATATGTTTGATTTTATGCCTGTATGGCTGAGATGCATGCTATGTGTTTGATTTTATGCCTGTGTGGTTGAGATGCATGTTATGTGTTTGATTGTATGCCTGTATGGCTAGTTATAAGCCTGTGTGGCTGGTTGTGAACCTATGTGGCTGATTGTGGAGCCTGTGTGGCTGATTGTGGAGCCTGTGTGGCTAGTTGTGAGCCTGTATGGCTGATTGTGGAGCCTGTGTGGCTGGTTGTGAGCCTGTGTGGCCGTAAAGCCTGTGTGGCTGTGGATGTGGGCCTATGTGGCCATGGAGCCTGTGTGGCTGTGAAAATAGTTGTGTTTGCCCTTGTGGTTTGTATGCTGTCATATTTATTTAAGTTGAATAAAACCTGTATATAGTTGTATCACGACACTACACCAGTACACGTTGACATGTAGGTGCTAGGAGCATGGGATGGGTTGGGGAGACATGATCCCTACTGAGCTGTGGTTGCTCACCCCTCCTACTTTGTTTCTTTTCTTTCAGGGACCTACAGGCGTTAGGTGGGAATACCAAAGTGGAAGACAGTTTTGCCATGTTGCTTTGTTTAAATGTTATTTTGTGTTATGATGTTTTGTGGGACTTTGTACTCCCAGTGGAAAATGATGTAACCCCAATGGGAAAAGATTGTAAAGGGTTTTGACTGTAATAAAGTCAATGTTTGGTTTGTAAACATTTAATTGAGGTTTGAAATTATTAATTGTAAAGACTCGTATTTGGGTAGTCTTGAGAGATAGTCATTCTATGGGAATGTAACTATCAGGACGGTAGTGTAGCCGTCAATGTGAGCATTTTGACTGTACTTGGGCCCGATTCCGAGTCGGGGCCCTGTTTGACCTGATTGTTGACTTTTCGGGGTCTATTGGTTGACTTTGCGTTTGAGCGGTCATTTGGGTGTACTAATATCTGTGTAGTATTGTGCTCGTCATTTCGAGCGTTTTGACTGTAGTTTGACTCAATTTGGAGTTCGGGACCTTGGAGGTTAATTATTGACTGGGTCAATGGTTGACTAGGTCAGTTGACTGGCAAAAATATAAATAGGGGAAAGAGAGCTTCCACGTTACGTTTTAGCATTTCTGCATCTGCGTTGGAGAGCTTAGAGAGAGAAAGAGAGAAGGAAGCTTGGAGGCCTTGGCGATTTGGGGCGTTTTGAGCTCGTTCAAGCATCAAGAATCATTCCAGGTAGGTGTTCCCTTGATTCTTCACCCTTTTCTTGCTTTTTTTTTGGATTAACATGTAAGAATTTGATGAAATCATGCAAATTCGTGTTGAACCCTAGAAATTGGGGAAAAACCAATTTTGGGTTGAATCTTGTATTTAAATGCGTTCGAGGGGTAAGACGTGATTTAAAACCTAATATATAGTATTAGGTATGAGTTTTATGAGATTCCAGGTTGAATCCAGACGAGAAACAGGTGAAAAACGATGATGAACGATGAATCGTCGTGGAACTGGGTAAAGAACAGCCGATGAGATCGACTGGAAATTGAAAATTTCGAATGTGCAGTTTCGAAGGTTCGAAGGTTCGAAGGTAGGTTCGATGTAGTGTAATTTCGAGTGTCGAATGTGAAATTTTCGAGTGTCGTTTCGAAGGTTCGAAGGTTCGAAGGTACTTCGAAGGGGAGTTTCGAAGGCAGTTCATGGGTACTTCAAAGGTAGTTTTCGAAGGTAGTTCGAGTGTAGGTTCGAGGGTCGAAGGCAGTTCGAAAAGAGATTCGAAAATACAGATTCGAAATGCGATTCGAAATGCGATTCGAAAATGTAGTTTCACCGCGATTCGAAATACAGATTGACTGGACTGGACCTATTTACATTGCAACCTATACCCATCTTAAGTATATACTTAAGTTACAATGTAAATAACGAAATACCCCCCATTTGGATTCAAAGAAAAATACTAGAAAAATTAATTCCCATTATTTCAAAATGTGAAATTTGGGATTTAGTTTAAAATCTCGGAAAAACCCAAAAGTTCGTAGTGGTGAATTTTTGGAAAGTGGGGTTAGACATCTCAGAAAAATCCCCAAAAATCAGATTATCTTATTTATGCTATGGGAACCCAATGACGGGACTTTTAATTTCAAGAAAATAGCTGCTATGGGTACTTCCTTCATAAATTAAGGATTGAGGATTTACTTGTGGAGACTGGCTACAGTTCCAAAGGAAATGTCGAGAATGACATGCCATACTCATGTTAGTATGTTGATGTGGGGTATTGGGGCATGGACTCCGTGACTTGTTTGGGTTCTCACCGTGATGCACCGATGGTGCTATGTGGTTGACATGGCGGCATATGCACCGATGGCAAGGCCGGTGTGGCGACTGTGTCCGGGCATATAGCGCTGTGGTAGGGCTGAGTGCCCTGAGCCGGGATCCTAGTGAGGATTGTGGACAAGCCGTCTGTGTGGGCAGGCTAGGTCCTGATGTTTGTTTGCGTGTCGAGTCCTGATGATTGTGCACACTACACGGTGCACGAGTACACGAGCATGTAGTATAGACTTGTATGTTTGCATGATGTGGAGTGTCGGGGTCACCCTTCGAGCTTGTCGCTCACCCCTACTTGTTGTTTACTTTTTTCAGGTGTGACCCGAGACTAGTGGAGGACTTTCTTCCAAGAGGACGTGCCCACTACTCGATGTATGATGCGATCGTATTCCGTATTCGTATTGTGTATTGTATTATGTTTGTATCCCGGACATGGGTCCAGGTGGACGATTGTATTTGCATACTGTTTGTGATGTGATGTCGGTATGATTGTTTGACTTAATGTGTGCATGATGATATATGGGAAAGTACAGGATTACCCTTGATGTATGATCGTACAGGGTTGCATATTTGAGACAAGACCGTGGTATAGTCTCTATTGGTGCTAGTCACCAACCCCTTGACCTTTCGGGTGCGGGCAAGGGGAAGTCATGTACCCGGTTCCGGGTTCCCTGGAATTCGGGGGCGTGACAAGTTGGTATCGAGCATGGTCTAGTGGACCTAGGTTAGTGAGGGGTGGTTAATTGATTCCATGTGACTTGGAAAAGCGTAGGGAGGGCGCCTGATCAACGCAGTCTTTACATGTATTCTAGGTTATGTTGGTGTCGGTTAGATCATCCTAGGAGCATACATAGGGTGCATTGCTAGTGGTATGATTGTGTGCATATAGGGCACTAGATTGTCTTTGTGTGTGATGTGCTCGTATGTGGTGCCAGGGATGGCACGTGGCCGTGAGAGCCAGGATCGGATGTGGTGTACCCTATGGGGTGACACGATGCTATATGCATGGTTGTGGACCTACGGGTCATGTGGTGTACCCGATGGGGGACACGATGCTATATGCATGGTATGGACCTACGGGTCGTGTGGTGAGAACCTACAAGTCGGTTGTGCCTTTGATGGCTGTTTGTCTTATTGATCGTTTGTTGTTTGTTGTTGTGGCCGGTGTGATGGCACCACCGAGGAGAGTTGTCCGAGGCCAAGGCCCGGCAGAGGAGCCCACGATAGAGTCGGGGCACCGGGGCAGCAGAGCCCGCGGCGAGAGATCGTCGGCTCCCGTTGTGGGACCTGATTTGGCTCGGGTATTGATTCGGTTGCGGGAGGCCATGCGGGGTATGCAAGGGCTCGATGAGGGATATGGCTAGAGAGGTGGATGAGTCGAAGAGGCAACGGCGGCCTCGGCGGCCACCACGGCCTCGGCGACGAGGGAGGCGAGGGTGGTGCAGGATGTGCACCAGCAAGGAGGTCGTGATAGAGCCAGACGACGAGGAGTGGATTGGGCTGCACGGTTTTTGAAACATGCACCCAGGACTTTTGAGGATGGTTCACGGCCTGAGGTAGCCGAGGACTGGATTAGATGGACAGAGGACATCTTTGAGATGATTGGGGTGCCGGATGAGGAGCGGGTGCGCGTGGCGACGCACTATTTGTTGGGTATCCCACGCAGGTGGTGGGAATCCACTAGAGCTGTCCATGGCGATCGAGATGAGCTGGAGAGAGTTTGTTGAGCGCTTCTTTGGGGAGTATTTTCCCAGCTCGTTGCGATATGCTCGACGTAGAGAGTATTATGAGCTTGTGCGGGGTAGCATGACCGTGGGTGAGTATGTGCAAGCCTTCACGGATTTGGGGGCGGTTTGCTCTGGAGTCTTGGGAAAAGGAAGGCCGGAAGACGCAGGACTTCATTCAGGGCTTGAGGCCATCTTTGAAAAGACAGTGGAACCGATGCGATTGACCGGCTACCGGGAGGCGGTCGACAAGGCGATCATTATTGAGCGAGGTCGGGATCGGGCGAGAGCCCCGAGGCCGGGCGGTTCGGCAGGTCCGAGCAAGAAGAGGCAGAGTGGGGAGAGCGGTGCCGCTCGGCTCAGAGAGGAGGCAGGTGCAGAGGGTTTCTAGCCAGGCGGTGGGACCCCGTGAGAGTTCATCCAGCCAGGAGGCCGGGGACCTGTTGGAGTTGTGGTTTGACCGGGCATGTCTCAAGAGATCGCCCAAGGAAAAAGATGACCTGCTTCCGATGCGGGAAAGTGGGGCATGGAGCTAGGGAATGTGTTACCCTTAGCTCAACCAGCGGTGTAGGCCCTCGTCCGAGAGATCACGGACGGAGGAGTGGGGCTCCATCTCGAGGTCGGTGCCGCCGGCACGAGCACGCAGACGCGACTGCGGTGCGGCGGCCTCAACCCGGGAGGCACAGGGTCATGTTGATCGGCGGGGCAAGGCCCCAATGGGCCAGGCTAGTGGCGGTGGACCACGAGGGAGGACTTTTGCCCTCACCGGTAGAGAGCGAGAGGTTCCACCAGGTGGATGAGGCAGGAGCAGGACCTTCGGTGGTGAGAGGTACCATCATCATTTCTCATACTATTTGTTCGGTTTTGATTGATACTGGTGCTACCCATTCTTTTATTTCGTATGCTACGGTGGTTGGCTTGGAGTTAGACCAGGAGACAGTGAGTCGGTCTCGATGGTTGCTTCACCTTTGGGTGGAATTGTGATACTTGAGAGTATTTGTCGTGCTTGTCGAGGTAACACTTGGGGGTGTTAACCTGTTGTGTGATTTGTATGTCATGGAGTTAGATGATTTTGATGTTATCCTGGGTATGGACTGGTTGGTCTCCGTGGAGGCCAAGATTGATTGTTTTCGACGGCGTGTGACGTTTCTCACACCAGGAGGGCACGCGGGGTGTCTTTGTGGGTGAGTGGACCGAGGAAGCATGCAAGGTTGGGACCATTGAGGCATGGGTGGGGTGATGTGACCCACCGGTTAGCCAGCTTGACGTTGGTTGACGGGAGGAGAGAGGGGAAGGCTGTTTTGCCACCCATTGTAGATCGGTTCCCGGATGTGTTTCCCGAGGACTTGGTCGGTTTACCACCCGTGAGGGAGGTAGAGTTTTCGATCGAGTTGTTGCCAGGGACAACACCGATCAGGTTAGCGGCCTACCAGGATGGCACCGACGAGCTTAGAGAGCTCAAGAGACGGATAGATGACCTATTGGCGCGAGGCTTTATCAGGCGGAGTAGCTCACCGTGGGGTGCTCCGGTGTTGTTCGCCAAGAGGCGGATGGTTCACTTCGGCCGTGTATAGACTACCGGAAGTTGAACCAGGTGACCGTGAAGAACAGGTATCCATTGCCGAGGATCGATGACCTGTTCGATCAGTTTCGAGGTGCGAGATGGTTTTCCAAGATAGATTTGAGATCTGGATACCATCAGTTGAGGGTTAGGGAGGCGGATATCCCTAAGACCGCGTTTAGTTGTCGTTATGGGCATTATGAGTGGCTTGTGATGCCGTTTGGGCTCACGAATGCTCCAGCAGTGTTTATGGGATTGATGAACCAGGTGTTTGCTCCATATTTAGATATGTTCGTTGTGGTGTTCATTGACAATATTTTGGTCTATTCAGCGACCAAGAGGGAGCATGAGGAGCACTTGCAGGTTGTGTTGCAGACCTTGCGGGAGCATCGATTGTACGCGAAGTTCACAAAATGTGACTTCCGGTTGCAACAGTGCACTTCTTGGGGCATGTGGTATCTTCGGAGGGTATCACGGTGGATCCTGAGAAGATTGAGGCGATCATGTCGTGGAAGAGGCCCACGAATGTGTTTGAGATTCGTAGCTTCCTTGGTTTGGCAGGCTATTATCGGAGGTTCGTGGAGGATTTTTCCCGGTTGGCAGCTCCTATGACACACTTGACTAGGAAGGGAGTTCCTTTCATTTGGTCCGATGCGTGTGAGAGTGCTTTCATGGAGCTGAAGGCACGATTGACCTCGGCACCTATCTTGATTCTTCCACGGGAGGGTGTGCCTTTCGAGGTGTATTGTGATGCTTCCAGGGTGGGACTTGGTTGTGTGTTGATGCAAACTCGGCAGGTGATTGCTTATGGGTCTAGGCGGTTGAGACCACATGAGCGAGCTATCCCACGCATGATTTGGAGTTAGGCTGCAGTGATCTTTGCACTTAAGAGCTGGCGACATTATCTCCTTGGGGAGAAGTTTGTGGTGTATACGGACCACAAGAGCTTGCGATATATCTTCTCTCGGCGAGACCTGAACCTTAGACGAGGCGGTGGGTGGAGTACTGCAACGATTTCGGTTTGATATGATGTATACCCCCGGGAAGGGTAATGTGATGGCGGATGCTCCGAGTAGGAAGAGCGGGGCCGTGGTGGCCCATTGTGCCATTAAGGAATAGGAGATGATGGGTCGGTTAGCGGCGATGAGGTTGCGAGATGGTGACCAGCGAGGGCGAGGGACCCTCGGTGTTGTTGTAGCGGTCCCCAAGATGCGGCACGGGATCATAGAGGATCAGTGGGGGACATTGATTGTGAGGTCATCCGCGACGAGTTCGGACCGGGCAGGTATCTTCGACTGGGCCGAGGATGCGAGCACGTCTTGCGGTATAGGGGTAGATTGATAGTTCCCACTTCTCTTCAGGAGGAGGTTCTTCGGGAATTTCACCAGTCGAGGTTAGCTGTACATCCTAGTGGGACCAAGATGTACCATGCTATGAGAAGGCAGTTTTGGTGGCCAGGCCTGAAGAAGGCCATTGCTGATTTTGTGAGGAGGTGTTTGACCAGTCAACAGGTTAAGGCAGAGCACCTGAGATCAGCTGGTGAGTTACAGTCTTTGCCAGTGCCAGAGTGGAAATGGGACCACGTGACCATGGATTTTGTCACTGGACTTCCTCGTTCCAGGGGACACGACACTATATGGGTTATTGTGGACCGATTGACCAAATCGGCGCATTTTATTCCGATTCGAGAGACAGACCCAGTGAGGACTTTGGGACAGAGGTATATTGATGTTATTGTGCGGTTGCATGGAGTCCCATTATCTATTGTATCTGATCGGGATGCGAGGTTCACCTCTCGGTTTTGGAGACAATTGCGGCGAGCTTTGGGCACTAGGGTGAACCTCAGGTCAGCCCTTTCATCCGCGACGGATGGCCATCCGAGCGGACGATTCGGACGCTCGAGGATATGTTGCGTGCCTGTGTCCTAGATTTTGGAGGTTGTTGGGAGACTCACCTTCCTTTGGTGGAGTTCTCTTACAACAACGATTATCGAGCCACGATTGGGATGGCTCCGTATGAGGCGCCGTATGGGCGGCCTTGTAGATCACCCTTGTGTTGGGCACAGACGGGAGAGACAACAGTTCTCGGTCCCGATATGGTTCGAGAAACCACGGAGATAGTGCGATTGATTAGACGGCGTATGCTGACAGCCAGTAAGCGAGAAGTCCTACGCGGACCAAGGCGTCGACCCTTGCGGTTTGAGGTGGGTGACCGTGTATTTTTGCGGGTTTCGCCGCGTCGAGGGCATCGGAGGTTTGGACGTGGATCCAAACTCTCCCCTCGTTTTGTGGGGCCGTTTGAGATTGTTGCCACCGTGGGCGCAGTGGCTTATCGGTTAGCTTTGCCACCGGAGTTAGCGCGGGTACATGATGTGTTTCATGTGTCTCGGTTGAGACGGTATCACCCAGATCCTTCTCATATCTTGGACTATCGCGAGATAGACTTGGGCGATGATGGTGCCGTTGTTGAGATGCCGGCACAGATTTTTGACGAGGCGGGACCAGGTCTTGCGGGGCAAGACGATCCCACTAGTTTGGGTGTTATGGCGACACCGAGGCATGGAGGAGCAAACTTGGGAGAAAAAGAGCCAGATGCGGGTTCTTCATCCTGAGCTGTTCGAGGGCGATCAGTCATGAGGTGGGGAGGATGTGAGGACCTTCCTTGAGGTATGAGTTATATTTTATGCATTTGTTTTGCATATGTTGTTTGAGATGTGGTTTAACTCGTTATTGTTGGATCTTGTGCCCAATGTGGGTTCTGTTTGGCTTGTTGTGCATTGCCTTGCACATGTGTGATCGGTGATCATGTTTGATGTTTTGTTGTTGGGACATTGAGCTTGAATTTTGCTATGTCATTTGGGCATGTGTTTTATTTTCGAGGACGAAAAGTCCTAAGGTGGGGAGGATGTAAAGACTCGTATTTGGGTAGTCTTGAGAGATAGTCATTCTATGGGAATGTAACTATCGGGACGGTAGTGTAGCCGTCAATGTGAGCATTTTGACCGTACTTGGGCCCGATTCCGAGTCGGGGCCCCGTTTGACCTGATTGTTGACTTTTCGGGGTCTATTGGTTGACTTTGCGTTTGAGCGGTCATTTGGGTGTACTAATATCTCGTGTAGTATTGTGCTCGTCATTTCGAGCGTTTTGGATAGTTTGACTCAATTTGGAGTTCGGGACCTTGGAGGTTAATTATTGACTGGGTCAATGGTTGACTAGGTCGATTGACTGGCAAAAATATAAATAGGGGAAAGAGAGCTTCCACGTTACGTTTTAGCATTTCGCATCTGCGTTGGAGAGCTTAGAGAGAGAAAGGGAGAAGGAAGCTTGGAGGCCTTGGCGATTTGGGGCGTTTTGAGCTCGTTCAAGCATCAAGAATCATTCCAGGTAGGTGTTCCCTTGATTCTTCACCCTTTTCTTGCTTTTTTTTTGGATTAACATGTAAGAATTTGATGAAATCATGCAAATTCGTGTTGAACCCTAGAAATTGGGGAAAAACCAATTTTGGGTTGAATCTTGTATTTAAATGCGTTCCGAGGGGTAAGACGTGATTTAAAACCTAATATATAGTATTAGGTATGAGTTTTATGAGATTCCAGGTTGAATCCAGGACGAGAAACAGTGAAAAACGATGATGAACGATGAATCGTGGTGGAATAAAGAACGACCGATGAGATCGACGGAAATTGAAAATTTCGAATGTGCGATTTCGAAGGTTCGAAGGTTCGAAGGTAGGTTCGATGTAGTGTAATTTCGAGTGTCGAATGTGAAATTTTCGAGTGTCGTTTCGAAGGTTGAAGGTACTTCAAGGGGAGTTTCGAAGGCGATTCATGGGTACTTCGAAGGTAGTTTTCGAAGTTAGTTCGAGTGTAGGTTCGAGGGTCGAAGGCAGTTCGAAAAGAGATTCGAAAATACATATTCGAAATGCAGATTCGAAATGCAGATTCGAAAATGTAGTTTCACTGGCAGATTCGAAATACAGATTGACTGGACTGGACCTATTTACATTGCAACCTATACCCATCTTAAGTATATACTTAAGTTACAATGTAAATAACGAAATACCCCCCATTTGGATTCAAAGAAAAATACTAGAAAAATTAATTCCCATTATTTCAAAATGTGAAATTTGGGATTTAGTTTAAAATCTCGGAAAAACCCAAAAGTTCGTAGTGGTGAATTTTTGGAAAGTGGGGTTAGACATCTCAGAAAAATCCCCAAAAATCAGATTATCTTATTTATGCTATGGGAACCCAATGCCGGGACTTTTAATTTCAAGAAAATAGCTGCTATGGGTACTTCCTTCATAAATTAAGGATTGAGGATTTACTTGTGGAGACCTGGCTACGGTTCCAAAGGAAATGTCGAGAATGACATGCCATACTCATGTTAGTATGTTGATGTGGGGTATTGGGGCATGGACTCCGTGACTTGTTTGGGTTCTCACCGTGATGCACCGATGGTGCTATGTGGTTGACATGGCGGGCATATGCACCGATGGCAGGCCGGTGTGGCGACCGTGTCCGGGCATATAAGCGCGTGGTAGGGCCGAGTGCCCCTAGCTGGGATCCTAGTGAGGATCGTGGACAAGCTGTCTGTGTGGGCAAGCTAGGTCCCGATGTTTGTTTGCGGGCCGAGTCCCGATGATTGTGCACACTACACGGTGCACGAGTACACGAGCATGTAGTATGGACTTGTATGTTTGCATGATGTGGAGTGTCGGGGTCACCTCCTGAGCTTGTCGCTCACCCCTACTTGTTGTTTACCTTTTTCAGGTGTGACCTGAGACTAGTGGAGGACTTTCTTCCAAGAGGACGTGCCCACTACTCTGATGTATGATGCGATCGTATTACGTATTCTGTATTGTGTATTGTATTATGTTTGTATCCCGGACATGGGTCCGTGGACGATTGTATTTGCATCCTGTTTGTGATGTGATGTCGGTATGATTGTTTGACTTAATGTGTGCATGATGATATATGGGAAAGTACGGGATTACCCTTGATGTATGACCGTACGGGGTTGCATATTTGAGACAAGACCCCTGGTATAGTCTCTATTGGTGCTAGTCACCAACCCCTTGACCTTTCGGGTGCGGGCAAGGGGAAGTCATGTACCCGGTTCCGGGTTCCCTGGAATTCGGGGGCGTGACATTAATAATATGATTTTGTTTTTGTGAATATTTATTGTGAATGTGCGTAAAGTCCTGTGTGGAATTAATCCCAACTCCTTGCCCACCGGGTGGGTAAAGGAGGGTCACGAACCGGTTTCCTCGGGTTAAAAATCTGGGGCGTGATAGTATTAAGTTTCCAATTTCTAGATAGTCATTTTCTTATAAATAGGCCTTGTATTTGGACGTAATAATTCATTTAAGAGTGTTTTTATCAATTATAAACTCTCAATTAGAGGTTTATACATATTTTTGGCTTTTCTAGTTAATTACTTGAATTGCTTGGGCTAGAGTTTGGGTATTCGGTTATCCTTCTCTAGATTGTTGTTGGATACTAATCAAGGTCCTCAACAATTTGGTGCTTTCATTGAGAATTTCTCCTTAAGAATTCTCAAACTTCTTTCACATTCATCATTGAGATGACGGAGGAGGTGACTCAGACGAACAAACAACAGTTCGAAGCCTTAGAGCATTCTGTTACAGAACTTTCAACAGCAATGGCGGAGATGGCTCATTCTCAAGATATAACCAACCTGAATATTAACCATCTTCTCACTACAAGAAAGGGCAAGGGAGGAAAGTGAACTCATGGTGACGATCGTAGATCACGAAAGTCTACAAAGGAAGCTAATGATTCATCGGATGTTGCAAACAATCCTTACCATGGCCGGCTTAGCTGTGGTGGCCTTGTGGAAAGAGGTCTGATGGTTGTTGAGCAATGGGTGCATGATGACCCAATCGGTGGAGAGAACATCGACGGTTACAAATCTACCAGGATGTCCAACAGGACAGACCATGGACGGAGACAAGTCTTCAAACATTGAAGGGGATAGAGGCACGACGCTGATGATTCTAATGGCGATAGACGCCGTGATTGGGGACCAAGGAAACTAAAGATCGACTTCCCCACTTTAAGGGAGGCAATTCAAATGAGTGGCTGGACAAAACAGCTCACTACTTCTGAGTTTTTGAGGTATCCAGAGATGACCGAGTTGTAGTGGTCTGCATGTATTTGGATGCGAAGGCCAACAGCTGGTGGCATTGGATCAAGGCCCAGTATAAACAAGATGGGTGATGAATGGGGTGGACGGCGTTCAAGCGAGAGTTCCTAATTCAGTGGGGACCCTCTCCTGTTGTCAACCACCATGGACAACTGGCTAAGCTGAAGCAAGATGGGAAAGTAGCTGGCTATGTGGAGGAATTTCGTCAACTCCAAATCCTTGTTTGGGGTTGGTATGAAGAGTCACTACTAGGAATGTTCATTGAAGGGTAGAAGCCATGGTTAGCCAGAGAGCTAAAACTTAAGCAACCTCAAAGGTTATGTGAGGCTATGAAGATGACTGAGATCCTAGAGGAGAGTTCTTACGGAGAGAGGCGACTTTCCAAAGATGATTTTGGAAGAAAAACTTCAAAACCAAAGTACTATACCAAAGGGAAGGGAGTCGTGGATGAAGGACCCAAGAAGAAAGGCAAAGAGGTTAATAAGATTTCAAAAGAAGAGGTCCAAGAGAGGATAAGAAGGGACTACTTCAAGCGGAGCAAAGAACATCACTGTCGAACTGGAAAGCTAGTCATGATTGAAAACTCAAGCGATAGTGGTGAAGAACAAGAATTCACGTCTGAAGAGGGAGATCTTGGAGTGACTGAAATGGAAGAATTAGCAAATGAAGCTGAAGTTTCACTCAATGCTATGACTGGGGTTCCCAAGCCTTTGACAATGAAGCTTATGACGTGGATTGGTAAGTATGAGGTTGCTATGTTGGTTGATTCTGGCTCTACTCACAATTTTATTAATATTAAAATTGTAAGGAAGATTGGGCTATGTGGTGCCACCACTCGAACTTGATTTGAAGGATAGGTTCATCTACATCAAATCATGTTGTGTTGTTATCATCTTTTTGGTATACTATCTTGTAAATATTTGTGTTGTTCTTTTACTAATTTTATTTTATACCTTTGTTCATATTGTTTTCACTAACTTTATTTTTATATGAATTGTATCATTATTCTTATTTTTTTTACTAATCATACACTCTAGGACATTACATTGGCATTCATCATAAGTCCACTTGAGATTTGTGTTCCATTCCCTTTTCTTTCGATCACATAGACCGTCTCATCACCATAGGTTTAGGTGTGCATTCAAATATTCACTATTCACCATAAGTGCTCACGTTGGGTACATCTTGATTCACGCCTTCCACATTTACTGGTACATATGATATTACATTCTCATTCATTTAATACCAATACTTAGGACTCATGTCATCGCATCATGTAGATCCATGCATGCATGCATGCTAAAACAAAAGAATCAAAAAAATAAATAAATAGAAAAGAAAAAAAACATCATCAATAAATCATGTTAAACAAAATCAAAAAAATCAAGAAAATAAAATGAGGAGCTTATCATTTTACTGATTCATCAAAACCAATAGGAAGCAAGTAGCAATCTTGGTTTATGGCATAGAACACAGAGACAAGACTGATTAGATTGGAATAGAACCAACAAGAAGTGTGCAAAAATCTTTAAGATTTGCAAGTGCAAATGGACTGTTTGACAGAAATAATAATAAAATTAGTCATAAACCTGGGAGAAGGGATCACAAATCAACAACCAGGCCCGGAAGCATTGCAATCACCGACTCTCACACAAATGCAGGCATTAGCTCATAACCCTGCTCACGCACATCAAGGTATCCCAAATCAAGTTCATTTTATCTCACCAACTGTGGGGCAGGAGGCAAAAGTACTGAAATCACCAGCACCAAAGGACCAAGTGCAAACTGTATAGCAAACCGAATCATCCACCCTAAAGCACAAGAAACCTAAGAAAAAGGCATCCAAAGCAATACCTTTTGAGCCACTGCCAAATTATTGGAAAGTTATTTCAAAGCTAATAAGAGCCAGTTTGCTAATATAAAATATAAATATTAAAAATTTAAAATGTTAAGGGTAGACAAACGAGCTGAGTCAGCAGGCTAAGTTGGAGTCGGATCCGTGAACCGATCTAAATTCGTCTTGCTTTGGTTCACACAAATTATGAACTCCGTAATTTAAATGGATCTAATCCATTCGCATACCCCCTTCATGGACCTGCACACTTAATTTAAATTAGTAAGACTGATTAGTTGAATAATACGAATCGTTGCAGCTGCATGCCTTTTTTCCTTTCACTTTCCAAGATGTGAACCTGTTCTGCTACAAACTATTAAACTTGACGGATTCCGGGGGGGAGGGGGGGGGGGCGACCATGGTTATATATATATAACCATTATTATTATATATAGTTATATATATATATATATGTATGTATATGAATTGTGATTTAAAAAATTATTAATTTGAATTGGTTTGTTTAATTTTTTAATTTTTAAAAGTTAAAATGATATAAAATGAAAATATAATTTGTGCGCACATTAATACTAATATATATCGAATTTATAATTTTAAAGGTCTTAAAATTATATAATATAGTTCACAAACATAACACATCATGTATTAACAAACTATCTTAAATAAATAAATTTAAAAACATAAAATAAAAATAAAAAATAAATAAATGACAATATTATTTAGTTCAACTCGATTTAAATTATAGTTTTGAAATTTTAAAACAAATCAAACTAATAATATTATTTGGTTTCAAACTTAACCAACTCGATTTTGTTCAATTTTATTGGTTTGATAAATTAAATTGGTGATTTCGATAGGTCAATTTAAATCGATTTTAGCGGTTTAGAGTTTCACTCCTAACTTAAATGATGCAAATCATAGTTTTAAATAATATATATAGATTACACTGTTTATATTTCGGGCCCCTAATCAAATTTTCTGAATCCATCCCTGCTATTACATCAAAACAGAAATGCAACTGCACCCCAAAATGTTCATGACTAATAAAGCTAATTAGTCACAGTGAATTCTTTAGTTATAATTTTTGCAAGTTTTGCTGGTGAACACTTCGCTTCCCAGTTCTGCATGCACCAGATCGACGTGGTGTTTCGGTGACTCCAGTCCTGGAAACTGAACTAGCCCCCCCTTCTGTTAGCCCATTACCACAGCCACTCTTTGTTTTGATCTCTCCACCAAGATAACTCGTCAAGGCTCTCCTTACCCCAAAGCCTCGGTGATTCGACTTGTCGCCGCTGAGGAATGGAGTTCTCTCCCCAGTGGCAGGGCTCACCAGTGGTGGCCCTGGAGAGCGGTTTTGTCTTCTGCGTGGAGTTGTCAAGGCCGAGTAAGGGCTTCGAACCTTCTCGTGAGCAACTACACTGACTGACCTAGGAACTGGTGGTAACTTATTCAGATGATGCTTGGTGAGGTCATCCACATACAGCAGATCATCAATGCGGGCTACGATGTTAAAAGCCACGCTTTCCAAAATTCTGGAGTAACTCTCTAAAATAGACTTTCCAACATCCTGAAATGGGCGTAATGATATAATAAATTAATAAAGCAGGCAACCAGGATCCAAGATTTAAGAGCGCATAAAGAACCTTGACGATAAGATTTTGGCAGATAGATTTAAGGAACCTTGTTGCACTGGATTTTGCAGGTGTCTAAGGTAGTTTGGTTCAAACCAGGAAATTGCTGCTTCAAGCAAAGTAATAGCCCTGCCGCTCTTTCTGCAAGGAATCCCCTCTTATCTCCATCGACCATAAAATCCTTGACCATCTCCCACGATGACTTTGTTGTACAACGGTTCAAATTGGCTATGGGTTTCGAAGAAGATCTTCGACGCCATACATATATGGAGGCTTCCACGCGGTTTGCAATCTCTAGGGCAACATGTTCAGAAGACAGGTCAAGGAAATCTAGCAGGCATTCAGAAGAGAAGTGATCTGAAGTGATGTAACGATAAATAGCATCCCCTAGACAAGCCTTTCCATTCTGTAGTGCGCAACAAGTATCTAGTATCAGATTTTTTGTCATGTGCACATAATACAGAAAAATCTGGATATTCTGTGTTACAGATTTTAAGAATTATGATTAAATAAATAATTTTCCTAATCTGATATGAGCCCAAGAAGCAATACTTTGAGTTGGTCCCCTAACCTTTGGAAGGGTTTCCAAGTATGATTCAGGAACTTCCATGTCTGCTAGAGCTGCACTGTTGATAGCCAGAGCCGCTTTCAGAATTTGGTTTGCACAGTCACGCTTGTGGTGCAACTGCTTCCGTGAATTATCATGGAGACCACAAGGAGGGACGCGAGGTACAGGCAACCACCACTTGTCCGCTTGCCTTTGAATGGGTTTATGCAAAGGGGCTGATCCATTAGCAGAATCTGCAGCAATGATGCCTTGATCTATGTACCAAAAGTCTGTAGCTCTGAAACTATCTAGTATATCCTGCAATGAGGGAAATTAAGGAATAAATTTGGTACTCATGTGGATAAAAGCAATAATAAACTGTGATTCTTACGAGTAGCATGTTGTCTAGTTTCCGCAAAGCTGGGATGTTGACAAACAGATCGGATCGTGGTCTGCGAGTCATTACCTGAATGGAAAGGGGCTATTCAATTATGAACTCCAACTTGAACGATACATAAATTTAGTAACCAATTTTAATGACCAACTTTTAAGGTTTTTTCAGAGGTAGCCAAATAAAGTAGGGTCCAAATGGGGAAACAAATTAAGCAAGAGGTAGGGCACACGACAATAGGGATTCAATGAGATGGCATATCTAACCATGTTATTCTACGGAACATAAAAATACAAGAAAACTAAGCTTCCAACGAATGAACAGCAATCGAGTGGAGGGGGGACCAAATCCACAAATGACCTAAAAATTAGTGAGAAAACCAGGAAATATGGAAGAAAATAAATTATATAAAAAAAAAACACTGAATCATAGATTCAAGACAGTGTTCATGGTAGTCCTAACAATTTTTCCCTGGGATCAATAAAGGATCCAATCAGCATTTACCACAGCATCAACAAGAGAAGACAATTTCAATGTGTGTTGTTCTACTTGTTTTACTTACCTCAAGCTTAGTTCCATCAGGAAAGGTTTGGCAAGAGGGTATGAATTCTACAATGTGATCACTAACACAGAGCAACCACTCCATCTCCCTTTGCCACATCGATTTCTTCTCCTGGGACATGGGTTCTAATCTCCATAGTTGCCCAAATACAGTACCTACACAGACACAGGCATCTTTTAAAATCAATTTAATAAATAACACTACACAAAAAATGTAAATTTGTACACTCAAAATTATAGATTTGAATTAGCTTTCCACAAAGCTCGTACATTTTGGTATCTGTGGACTGTGGTCCCACCAAAGTTTAAACCGTTATCTTAAATTAGTCTCCAATATCAAATTCTACAATTTTTTAGGATTAAAACAGAAGGAAAAAAAAGTAAAACAACCGTGAGAGAGAGAGAGAGAGAGAGAGAGAGAGAGAGAGAGAGAGAGAGAGAGAGAGAGAGAGAGAAACCGCAGAGATTGGTAATGGCGTTGGAAATGGCCAAAGCTGCACAAACCCCTTTTCCGGATCCGGACATGTCTTCGCCAAGCAACAGCTTCGCAAACCTCTTCACCATCAAATCTATGTCTGAGCAATGACCAACCACGAGTTCAAAACCACAACAAACACGCACATTTCGGTAGAAAACACAAACACTCAAAACCCTAACCTGAAACTTTCGAGCCCTGCCTATTGAATTTCGACTCCTCCAAGCAAGGACGTGGCTGCTCATCTTTGCTGGAATCGGGCACCGAGCACATCGCCTTCCTAATCGGCCACCCTAACGGCGACGGCGACGCACGTTTCGCCACCTTTCCCCGGTCCGCCGACGTCGCCGTCGCCGTCGCCGTGGACGCGTCGGAGCTGGAGATGCTCGACCCACTAGCTCGTGACTCAGTGACCGAGTCGCTGAGAGACTCGCTTACTCGTACGGCGCGAGATCTGGAACATTTTCTACCCGACCTCTGCATACCCAAGTAAGCAAAAGTACAACCAGGTACCAGAAGAATTTATGGAACCTCAATGGGGCTCGCCATGATTAATTAATTGCTTGTGGTAATTCTATGTCGTACACACACGAGCTCTCAGAACAACCCTGTGACTTCTCTCTCCTAGCTCGCTAGCTCGCTCGCTTTCTCACTCACGCAGTCTTTATCTTTTCCCAAATTTGATTTAAAGGTGCACTGAGGCCAACGTCTCTCTCCCATTTTTGAATAATAATGACTTTTAAATTAGGTAGTTTGTGCTTAAGGGCACAAACTAATAATGACTTTTAAACTAATTTTAACTCTTAAGGGCCGCTAGTTTGTGCTTTTTTTATTGAAACATAAAGTTCCACGCTCAGTCGCTCAATCCTGCTAAATTACGCTCTCACCCCCCTCGTTGCCTATTGTAATTTGAATGAGGTTTTAAAATCGCGACCGGTGTCAGATAAATTGGAAATTTGATTTAAAACGAAAAGCTAACACAAATAACTTTTATGATTAACACGTTAACCAACTCTCTCTTCTAACGTCATTGTCATTTCCTTCTTTCCCACAGATGGCAGTCTTCCCTCCTCCTGTGATTCTTCTCCACTGTCATTTTCTTCTTTCCCTACAACAACTAGCCAATCCTCTTCTTCCATTTCAGATTTTCTACCAAAGCTGCAGGCAGAAAGTTTGAATCTCAAACTAAAATTTCTATATTTCATATTCGTTGGATGCATAATCATAACTTTAATTTTTCTATTTTGACATAACAAGATTCGCGCATAAAATTTGAACCGAATCGGTTTTCAAATATTTTATTAATTTTTTATTTTTTTATATTTAAACATATTAATAATATTTTATGATTGATATTTAAACAAATTGAGAATGTTTTATGCTTGGTGTGCAAATATATTAGTGACATTCTATCATTAGTATTTAAATAAATTAATAATATTCTATGCTTAGTATTCGAACGTATTAGTAATGTTCTATGATTATTATTCAAATATATTTTGTTCTAACATAATTGTTTCAAACAAGAAGGTTATATATTTTTAATTCATTTTTGTTATTACGTAGCTTAAGATAAAAAAAATTATTATTACGTAGTTCAAGTGAAGACGTGATGAGTCCAAAGTTGCTGAGGGTGCCCAAGCCAAACTCATTGAGAGTGTCCTTGCTTCTACGCCACACACCCAACATACATTAGGAGTTGCTTCTGTGCTGAACACTCAGGATATCATAGGAGTTACTAGTTTGTCTTGCACAACTTATTGCATGATCTATAGCTACACACTCACACCCACAACCACACCCATAACCTCCCAATGATATAAAGACTGATGATGAGTAGGGTGACGACAACTATAATTAAGAGTAAATTTACATGATACCTAGACTTTTATATGGGATTATAAATTCAATTTATTTTGATAGTCTCTTAAGTGTGTCTTTCATGTATGTATTACATTATATATGTATATATTAGTACAATTATTTAAATAGTATGTTCATGTCACTCAAAACTCAATTTTGTTTTGATAAGTATTAGGATATTTGTAAGTTTTAACTATGTTGAGAGAACTCAATATTATAAATATTTTGAACCTAAAATAATTTAAAACCAAAAAATTAATTATGAAGTGTAAGTTATACTATGAAAATGAACTAAAAATAATATTTTCAAGTAAATTATCAAGTACAATATTACAAGTACAAGTACAATATCAAACTATGAACTATTAAGTTTAAGGGTGTAAAACAAACCGGCTCGATACAATCCAATGCGGGCGGTTTTTGCAAACCAAAAATGAACTGCCCGGTCCGCATGCGGGCTGAAACAGACTAGGTCGGTCCACGGCTTTTTTAAAAAAATTATATTTTCAGTTAGATGTTTTTTACCTAGGAGTATTTATTTAAATTACCTAAAATTTTAAGTTTATAAATTATATAAAAAAAAAAGTGGAAGGGATCTTAGTATTTGATAGGTGTGTTGCGTGCGACCTTTGTTTGATATGTTTTCTTTCTCTACGGTTAATGTTTTTTATGGAGAAAATAAGGGAACATCATTATCTTTAGACATGTTTCCATAGTTTCTTTGATTGAGCAAACATAGGCAAGGGGAATTGCGCCAATTGGCAAATTTTCTTGCATCAAAATGTTATTGTATAAAAATTGAAAAAACCAAGGAGAGTGAAGAGAATTGGAGAAATGCCAAGGACACACAAAGACAGTTCAACCCAATTAGGGGAATATTCATAAGAACAATCACTTGTATTTGCCGATTAAAATGGGTAGTCCAAATCAATGAATAAAATTATACAAAACATAATACACATTGCCACTTGAAATGGACAATATTTGCTTACAGAGTATAGATATTAAGAATTTAAGAGTAGAGACTACATAGTCTACACATTGATCCTATTTTTTCAAAATAAGCTAATAGAGTGGTTTACACAACATCATAGCACAAGAGACAGGCTAACACGTTGTCATGCCCCCAAATTCCAAGGAACCCAGAACCAGAAACATGACTTTCCCTTGCCCACACTCAAAAGGTCAAGGGATTGGTGACAAACACTAATAGAGACTATACCGCGGGTGCTATCTTAATCATGCAAATCTGTACAGTCATACATCAAAGGTAATCTTGTACTTTCTCATACATCATCATGCATACAATATGTCAAATAGTCATACATACATCACATCATAAACAGTTTGCAAATATTACCATCCACGAACCTATGTCTGAGATATAATACATAATCAATACAAAATGTAATACTTTATCATACATCAGAGTAGTGGGCACGTTCTCCTGGAAGAAAGTCCTCTACTAGTCTCGGGTCACACCTGAAAAGGGTAAACAATAAAGTAGGTTAATTCTGTTGGCTATCGCCTTTTTAGGATAATATAAGCATGTAACATCCTCTATGTTCGGTTTATCTTCCGAACATGGAAAGAGTTGGCTACTGCCTTTTTGGCTCAATATAAGCATGTAACTAAATTATCCCTAGATAGGCTAGCTTTGCAAGGACTTGAGAAGAAACAAGATGAAAGCTTCAGAGCTTATGCTAGACAATGGAGGGAAACAACTGTTAAAGTGCAACCACCATTAACAGAAAAGGAACTCATTGCTTTTTTTATTAACACTTTAAAAGGTTTCTATAATGACAAATTGATTGAGAATGTCTCTAGTAGCTTTGCTGATCTTATAGCATCAAGCGAGAGGATTGAAAGTGGCATAAAAGAGGGAAAAATCAACAAAGATAAGGTTGAAGTAATAAAAAGGATCCCACTACCAAGGACAAAGGAAGAAGCACATCCAGTATGGCAATATCAACCAAGGTATTAGGGAAACGTGGGGCCAAAAATAAGCTTTCCTTCATCTATCTATGATGGGCACCACTAATAACAGTCAATGTCATGCTAGCACCGCAACCTCACTTCCCAACATACCAGCCATAAAGGGCACCTCAAGGTGTATTCCCAAGAGCCCGACCACCATCAGGACAAGTTAGAGCACCATATGGGCCCAAGTAGCAAAATATTGAATCTATTCCAATGACATACACTGAGTTATATTCAAAGTTATCAGAAGTAGGCATGATATCACCTATTCCTATGGGAGAAATAAAGCCTCCTTATCCCGCATGGTATAACCCTGAGGCTCGATGTGAGTATCATACATGAGGTGTCGGCCATATCGTTGAGAATTACATGGCTTTTAAAAGAAAGGTTCAATCATTAAGAGATACAAAATGGTTGAATTTCTCTATAATGTTTGATTCATCATAATCTTTTGCTAGAACCAAAGTAGTAGTAGCTATACTGAGAATGACCAGAGTGAATACATGGGGCGCTAGAAGGCATTAGAGGAGCAACTGAATTACTGGACTTGTTTGTACCTCCCTATGACTAAAATGAAATGTTTAAGGAATCTAGTTAAGGGATTAAGACTTTCTTGTATACCTTCCTTGTATCATATTTTAGAACCTCTTTTAAACCAACATTTTATCTTATTCCAATTGTCACATTTCATAGATTGTGCATGTCATACACCGTTATCAATTCATTTAAGCAAGTGTGGTAAGATTAATGAAAATATGCCAAACATAGAAGAAATGCATTGTCTAAGGTTTGACTATGATGACTTGAGCTTTGAGTAATTAGTATTGGAAGCGAATGAAGCCAACACTAAAGAAACTTTAGAATGAGGAAAAGTACCTTGTGACCAATTTATTGGGATCTCAGAGACCTTGTGTAAAAAAGAGAGCCTTTGCAGCATGATCACAGGGGCAAGTTAACTCCAAGCTACAAAGAGTTATATATAGTGAAAAGGGCACTCATCACCACTTTCTCAAGTAAGGCCTTCATCCTTGTCAACATATAAGGGAGTGTCCTTTTCCCCCACATCCTAACATGATCCTTGCAATAGGACATGCTGAACTCTTTTTCTTATCCAGCATTCCATCTGACCTTGGGGCATTCCTCGAAAAAAAAAAAAGGAAGAAAGAAAAAAAATTGATAAATGAAAAAAAAAGAAAGAAAAAATGAGAGAAAGTCTCCCTTAGATTAGAACAGATTATGCCTTGAACGATATGTATCAAAGCAGTTTGGTCACACTGAAAGATAAGTCAAGGAATTTATCCACAAGGGTTGGCCGTGGTAAGTAGGCAATGAAGGAAAGCAATTAGTCAAAACATTGGACATGTCAAATCAACTGTGGAAACATATTTCTATAATCCTGAACACTTGTTTTAAAAAAGTAAAATGACTGATAACTTTGAATTGACAAGCATTTCTTTTGTTAAAAAAAACTCTCTCTTTATTGGTCAAAGCAAGCAACCCTGGTCTTACTCCTTGAAGCATGGTTTGTCTCCACGTTATCAACATACTCCTTTTCATTTTGTCCACATTCTTTTCCTTGCTCAATCTCACGCCCCGGATTTCCAACCCGAGGAAACCGGTTTGTGACTCTCCTTTACCCACCCGGTGGGCAAGGGATAGATGTACAAAATCCAACACATTCATAAGAATCCACAATTAATAGCAAAAAGGCAAACCACTTATCTTTATTAAGTTTCAAAATCCATTACATCATCTCCAATTGGAGTTACAATAGTCTCAACATTTCATTTGACAAAACACTCAAATAACAAAAGGAGTAAAGCCACAAGGTAGAAAGTCTTCCACCTTGGTGTTCCCACCTAACGCCTGTAGGTCCCTGTGAAGAAAACAAACACAGTAGGAGGGGTGAGCAACCACAGCTCAGTAGGGATCGTGTCTCCCCAACCCATCCCATGCTCCTAGCATCTACATGCCGTGTGTACAAGTGCAGTGTCGTGATACAATTATTTCAACCAATATAACGGTAAGCCATCAGCAAAAACAAATATTTCAAACAGCCACACAAGCTAATACATGAGAAGTCTCGGGCTTCCACAGCCACCGGGTTTCCAGGAGCAGTCCCGGGCTTCCACAGCCACCGGGGTATACAAAACAATCCCGGGCTTCCACAGCCACCGGGTTACACAAAACAGTCCTGGGCTTCCACAGCCACCGGGTTACACAAAACAATACACACAGCCACTCAGGCATAAAACCAAACACTTAACGGGCACACATTCACAAGTGTGCAAACTCAGTCATTCAGGCATAAAAACAAACACTTGGTATGCACACTTTTACCAACTCACAATTCTAGCCTTACAGGCATATTATCAAACACATACTGAGCATTGTCACACAAACAGATTCACACATGCATTTTGTCGAACATTTAACATGCACTGCCTACTCAATGTCAGAATCACACCAAAACGCCATTGAAGGCCAACATTCATATAGGAGATCACACCTATATGAATTTACATATAAATAGTATGATAACAAGGACGATATCCAACGGGCAATTCACCACAGGGCCTAACCCCGGATCAGGTATAAGAAAACAGAACCCCTACCTTGAAAACGTCCTCCTGCTCTTGCTACCACGCTAGATGTTGTCCTCCCCACGCAAGACGCTCCGGCGAGAACCAGCAGCTCTCTTTCCTTCCCTCTCTCTAGCTCTCTCTCTCTCTTACGACGGCCGCAGTGGTCAAGAGAACCCTAAACCTAAAACAGGGGGGGTCTTGACCTCTTTATATAGACAATAAAACCTCAAAACGACGTAGTTTTGATTAAATGAATCCCAGGGATCAAAACGACGTAGTTTTGATTACGACTACAACCTTTTTGCAACCACACAGGGGCAAAGCACTCCTAATTTCACCATGGTCCTTTAGCAAAAGAGGATCGAACAACAAAACAAAGGTAATGGAGGCTGCATGTGAGAAAGCATTCTCACGTGCATTCTCACGGGCACCTCCAAATGCTCTATAATTTCACCACAAGACTTGGAACAACATCAGGAAGGCTCCCATGCAAAAATCTCACTGCACGTGAAAAGCATTCTCACGTGCATTCTCACGTGCACGCCCAATTGGGCTCAAACTTTGTCTCTTGCTTGCTCATCAACATACAAGATGATTAAGCCAAAGTGTGTGGAAAGAAAACTCCCTGAAACCTAACAATTTCCACCTAAAAAGGCAAAACTGACTAACTCCTCACATCCAAAATACGGGTCATTACACTCAAAGCAAGTAACCCTAGTCTTATTTCCCCATTTGGTTCCTTAAAACATTTGTTTGTCAAAGGGGGAGCAATGACTAAAAGTGATACACCAAAGTTGCTCTTCCAAACATATTTTGTATAACCTGACTAAGTGGTTTATCAATGTAATGGACATACAAATTGCTTTCAGCAAGAGCCTTATACAATTCACAAGTATCCAATACAGTACTTTTCCACGATGATCATAGTAAACATAGCTTTTAAGTGTGGATTTTGATAGAGGATTGCATTGCTATTTAAGTGTGGATCAAAAGGTTACCACACCTAATTGTGTTGGTTCCCTTGTAGCTAAGATGAAGTCCTGGAGCTTGGAGGTTGCAACAAGTGCCTTGAAAACCATGTTTAGGACATTCCTCTTAGATAAAACAATAGTTCACCGATTATCCATGGATTATTGAAAATGAGCTACTAAAAGTTGATACTATTAGACAGTCATTCACCAATGAGATTGTTTCCTCTCTTTGAGCGGACTCTTATAGGAACCTTGTCTATGTTTAATGCACCGTAACCTCTTTTGATAAAGTGCACATTTTCAGCCTCTTTTTATAGACTTCTACCAGCATGGAAAATTAGTGGAACGGGTAAAAAGTGAGAATCAAGCTTGCAATGGGTGAAAAGCTCAATTACAAATTTCATTCAAAAGACTCCAAGAAAGGTCTCAGATTTCATCAATTTCTGAGATTTGTTCCTATCATCTGCCCACCATATTAAACCAAACACCTTGTCAAAAGTCTTACCTTAAAGCACCTCTAATCACCTGCATCACATCAACATGCATCATACTATCATCAAGTTAGTATGCATTTGTACACCCTTCATCGCATTAGCATGCATAATTACATCATCTCAATATTCCTCTATACACCTACATCACATCAACATGCATCATACTAGCATCAAGTTAGTATGCATCCGTACACCTACATCGCATCAGCATGCATAATTACATCATGTTAGTATGCCTCTATACACCTGCATCACAGTAGCATGCATGATCACATCACTTTAACATACCTGTAACACGCTAGCATCTGCTTCTATATGTAAAACATCACATTCACATGTGCATTCGCTCTAGACATTTAGCCTCTTGTTGTCCTCACCAGAAATGCAAGTCAAAGGGCCGGAGGGCCTAAAACTCAACAGTCAGGAGGCTGGAACACCTGAAACTTAAAGATACCGGGATGTAAACATACACCTGATACAATATTCCACTCAACAAAAAAAGGGGTCCCAAAGCCTTTAAATTTCTATCGGCCCTGCTGCCTTTACATTTTCTGTCGGCCCTACTACCTTTTCATTTCATGTCGGCCCTACTTCCTTTACATTTCCTGTCAGCCCTGCTGCATTTACATTTTTGTCAGCCTTACTGCCTTTAAATTTCTTGTCGGTCCCACCGCCTTTACATTTTTATTGGCCCTGCTACCTTTACATTTCTTGTTGCCTTTACATTTCTTGTTGGTCATGCTTCCTTTGAATTTCCTGTCGGCCCTAGATGCCATTCTAATTTCCTATTACTCAAAATGTTTTCCTATCCCCATCTCTCCTTCACTTTCATTTAGTAAAATAAAAACATTTTTGATGAAAGGTAGGTACAGGTAAGTGATTCAACCCATCCAAAATCAGCACTCTTATCTTTGCATCCCACTTGTATACAAGCGACATGCAAAGAGGGGTGGATGTCGTACCACAATTTTATCTAGGTTAGATGTATGCATTTTTATTTTATTTCATATATTTTGTTTTTCCTATATTTTATGTTTGTATAGGTCAACGAAGGGCCATGGCTCCTAAACCAAGGTGCGTAATTTTGTTAACTTCTTCCAACGAGCTTCCAACTGTTATGGAACTAGTCCCGAGCACTTGAGAACAAATTTGAATAATCTCACAATTGATCGCGTTCAATTTTGGTGACAAACAAATAAGTTAAATCAACGTGTAATGCACTGGCCCATTCCTATCATACTCCATAAATCATGTTTAATTGAAATCACTCGATACATGTTCATACTCACCTCACTAATTAAATATAACTGTAATTTAACATGTTGTAGCAAATACACAGTTATTAAAAACATAATAAAATTATAAATTAGTTCAAAAAAATAATATCAAAATTAAAATAATTAATTTAAAAAGAAAATATCATTAAAATTAATATTAAATATATAAATATGATTAAAAACATTAAATAATTAAATCATCATAAAAATATATCAATTTAATAAAATATCAAACTAAAATTCATAAATTAAATGCATAAAATAGAAAAAAATTACATACTTATCAATATTATTGGCATTTGTTGTCCGTCTAGAGTTAGTTGTGGTAGGCTATTTGTTTTCTTTATATATAGTCAATGAAATGTTTAGCAAATGACATTTATTACCTACAATATTTGGGGATGTTAGGAGACATTGCTTATCTTAACTTCGTACTATTGATAACTGTTTAGCACTGGTTTGTGAGTTTGATATTTAAGAACACTATACTGGCATAGGTATATATTGAGCATTTGTTTTAGGTTTTGATAGAACTACAAGGTAATATGGAGTTGTAAGTCACATACTAGTATCTCTTTTTAGGTGTTTTCAAGAGGTAGTTATTAATATTACAACTTGATAAACTGAAAACTCATACCTATTATTTAGATGTGAATGCATACTCATGTTGATATTTTTGGAACAAAATTTCAAACCATGGTATATTGAGATATAACCCTTTTTGGACATTTTTGTCCTTTGCCTACATCTATTTATAAATTTAATATAAATGTTTTTTGTTAAAATAAATAATACTTCATTAAAAAGGTGAAGAAGATTTTAAAGAGCCTTATTTTTTTTTCATGGGAAAAATCAAATAATTTGAAGGGTTGGAGAAATTTCCTCCAACCCAACACATGTCACCCTCTTAATGCCCAACTTTGCCCTATGCTCCACGTATGCTATCCCAAACCACTGTTTCGCCTCCTTAATATGACCGTGACCTCACCACTGCTATCTCACAACATTCTACAGGGCGCATGAGAGAGAGAGAGAGAGCAATGGGAGCGGCAACATGTTCCAGTAGAGGGATGATCAATGGCTTGTCGAAGAGAGAAAGTTTTTTAATTAAGAGAGTTTGTTTTGGTGTTAAGAGAGTTAATCTTAACTAAGGTGTACATAACTTGAAAAGAGTCTCTCTTGTTGTTTATTTCATTGCTAAAAGAGATACATATATGCAGAATACAAAGATCAATTTGTGATCTTAAAATTAAATCTATATTCTAATATACATTCCTATATACAAGGAAATGATTTGAAATCAAGGAAATCACTGATTTTATACATTAACATATTTACTTTCCTTAACACTCCTCCTCAAGTTTGAAATGTATGTTAATAATTCCCAACTTGACAATTAAAGTCAAGAACTACAAGGAACTAAGTGGATTTATGAAAATGTCTGCAAGCTGATGCAATGTGGAAGAAATTAACACTATTCATGTGTTAACTCATTGTATATCACACGTGCTCCAATGTCGTGTGAAATTGAATTGAGAAGACATGATTCCATGAGATTGTTGCAATGCATCCATTGTTGGAGTTCCATGGTGGATGTAGCTGGTGGTTTTTGAATGGTGTCGTTGATAAAGCCTTCTTTATTTTTTTTTATGCTAAAAGCCATAAGCGTGGCACGACTCCAAGTGTTGTAATTTTCTTCAATCAATGGTCGGGTGACAAGCACAACTCCAGGTTGATCGGAGTGGTGAAGATATAAGGGATCATTTAGATCATTGTTTTTATCTGCCTCATGTTTGGTTTGCTTTTCTGCTATAGATGATGGTTGAAAAGAGAAAAGAAAAAGAAACTATAGTTGGACTGTCAAGAGCAAATGTGCTTTGATACCATGAAAAGAGTCTCTCTTGTTGTTTATTTCATTACTAAAAGAGATACATATATATAGAATATAAAGATCAATTTATGATCTTAAAATTAAATCTATATCCTAATATACATTCCTATATATAAGGAAATAATTTGAAATTAAGGGAATCACTGATGTTATACATTAACATATTTACTTTCCTTAACATAGCTCCAGACAAATGGCTTTTCTGACATGTAACACGTGATGAGTTAAAAGAAACAAAAATGATATTTGCAACTAGCGTTGTGTCCCTGGTGCGTTCCCACCTGATGTGGTAATTGTCATGTTATCAAAATTATTTAAAACTTAACGCGCAGTACACCACATCTGAGATAGAGAGAGAGAGAGAGAGAGAGAGAGAGAGAGCGCAGGGAAGGGAGGGAGGGGTCTCGAGCAGTACATCTGGATAAGAGGAGGTAGAAACATGACCAAAAATTAGAATTTGGAGGCAAAAGTGCATTTTTTGGAAATCCAAAAGCGGCAAACTCCCTACGGCTCTTTGGGCTTCGTGCGTCTTGTCCATACCTACAAATCAAAAAAATGGACCCAAATTGGACCACTGTGCGTAAATTTATGATCATTTGAAGTTTTTATCGGAAATTACAATTGACGGAATTCAGAAACTCATAGATCTAGCCGTGTGAGAGATGATTGATGGCTGTTTGAGACTTGCTCGATGCCTACTCGAGCCTCAAGCTTGAGTTGCTTGAGCCCTGCTCGAGATTGAGGCTCAAGCAATGATATGGGAGCGAGCTAAAGCGTGGCAAAAAATACTGATGTGACTTATTCTATGTCAGATGGAGATGCAAAAATACCACAACGCCGATTATACATAGCAATGCTCTAAAAGAAATTTCTTCAATGCGAATACTAATTTGAAAGTTGATTTTGAAATAATTTTAAATTTCAAAGACCATTTTTTCCGAAATAAGATATTATTTTGGCAAAGAAATGAGGAACAATCGTAAAAACAACAGTTTTTTCCCCTATTTCCGATCATTTTATGTGCTGCTTGTTTGTCTTCCCTCTCAAACCATAACGAACCCAACCAATAGCCACAAGCCGCAGATCCTCCATCAATAATTGTTAGCCACGTGCTGGTATCTCTCTCCTCTAGCCTATCACGAGATGACACGTAATAAAAGCCGGAAAATAGTACTAGAACCTTTTTGACTTTTGCAGAGTCGGACGGAAGGGAAGACAAAAAAAAGAAAGGCAACAAAGAAAACGAAGACGAGAAAGGAGAAAGCGAAACCTCTGTTTTTGATTCCTCTTCGATCAACATAGTAACCGTAATTTGTTTTGGTTTGTTTGTCTGTTTGTTCAATTTCCTCATACATGTTCTTATCTGATATTCCAATTAATCTCTACTTCCTCAATTCAATTATTGGATTGGATTGAGGATTTGGGATGGATTTTGTTTCTTCATATTATGATATGATTCTGGTACCAATGTCCGCAATTGTTTATGTTTTTTAAAGGATCAATCTGTTCCTAAGTTGTACTGTTTCACATTTCAGATGTTTTGAATTATGCCTTTAATTCAAAGAAAAAACAAAAATGAATCTAGAAGCAGTTTAATTGATCGTGTAGTGTTATTCAATTTCTTTAATCCCCTGTACTCTATTAATCTAATGCTGGTAGAAATGTTTACAATGGTTTGCAGGAGTTTGGATTATACCTCTAATTTTTGGAAAAATATCTCTCGATCTACAAAAGTGGAAATCACGTGTATGCTTCTCATGCGTTTTTGATGTATTTAAACACGCTGAGATGGATACAAATGAAAAGGACTATAATGTCACCAAACAGAAACGCGTTTGTCTCGTCTGTTTTTTGGCATTTAAGACGCCACATCTATACATTATTTTAATAACCCGCGGTGTTTGCATTTGATATACAGAATATATGGTTCCTTTTATACAAACCATTGATAAAGTTCGGAGGCTTAATTGCAAGGCTAGTGTGGTGTTATTTTGAGTCAAATATGTGGACAATATAATATTGAGAGGATGCAGAACATGTGTGATAACTTTATAGCCAAGCCAAACACACGTGTTGCCTAAATTGATATCATGATAAAGCCCGGATGCTTCTATATCAAAACCTTTTAGTAATGGGTGGGATAGCTCCAAGAGCTTATTAATTAATCGAAATGCCAGTGAATTCCCTATTTGGTATTATAATCTCAACAACCTCTGACGTTGCATGTTTTTATCTAGACTCATTTCTCGGTGATCCCATGTGATTGAAAACTACATCAGTTTAAGATATTGGACTCTTGGAACAATTTTGTGAGAGAAACACGAGGAAAGGCTGACTGCTCCTAGCTGCATGAGTATCTGAGTTTAAGTTATTCGGTGGAATATCTTGGGTGATTAGATCAGTGATGTGGCCTTTTTATATACTCTCAAACAAACTTTTGACGGCTGATGATGCAAATGTCCATGGCCCAGATGAAATTTCTTCTGTTTTGGTTCAATCCCAGCAATTTAGAGATCAATTATGCACCAACAAATGTCATTCTGTGGCATTGCCTCCATCCCACTTTGTTCTAGTGAGTGGGCTATGATATGATACGTTATGCCTTATTTTTTGATAATTGTTTAAATTTGCACACAGTTCGCATTTTCTGTAGATATCGTTCAATTTCGATCTGTAAGGTGTGTTGTTGCTCTTAGGTCCCACACATTAAGCAGCTACGCAATTGGGATTGTGGTCTTTCCTGTGTTTTGATGGTTCTAAGAACTATTGGAATAGACAGCTGCGATCTTGCAACATTGGAAGAGCTCTGTCCCACAACTAGGTTTGTTGCTGTTGGTGAAGTCTGAGTTTTATTTCCTTCTAATTTTTTCTTTGATTGAGCATGTGGTTGAAAAAGAGAGCTGTTTAATATCTTTGAGGGTATCCTTCTACTTCACTCATATTAATGAATAATGGTTACAGAGGGACGTGTGGATAATGGCCTGAGATGGTTAAAATCTAATTAATCATTTATGTCAGCAAAATATGCATAATACTTAGATGAATTAACAAACTTAACTTTGTATGAAGCACAAAGGTTGCTTCTTTTTCATTATAATATAAATTATATCAGTTATATTTTTTTAATGTTTTATGTGCTGGTCGGTTATTGGATGTGTCATTTTAATTTTTAAATAAGATATTCTATTTGGTTTTAGGTTTATTCAGCATTTGGTTTGTTATGTTCTGATAAAAACAATTTGGATTCTTTATGGATGCTTTCATGTTTATTATTATCCCAAGTCTGAGTTTGATTCTGTTCTTCCTTTCTTGTATGCAGCATTTGGACAGTTGATCTAGCATACCTGCTTCAGAAATTTTCTGTTTGTTTTTCCTACTTCACTGTAACTTTAGGAGCAAACCGAAAGTTTAAAATGGAGAAATTTTACAAGGTAATCTTTTTGTGTGAAATTTTTTGCTGTGTAGTTTTTTTTAATAAAGTTTATGATGCATTCATGCTCTTGTGCTCCTCTTTCTCTTGTTACTTTCATGATTAAGTGGATCGACCAATCTTTGAAAAAAAGAAAAAAGAAAAAAAGATCCACCATTCTATTTAATTTCTTATAATTGCTACGATCTTATTTGCAATCTCAACAAAGTATATAATAGACAAAATAGTGGAATTCTGTGGTTGTGCAGGATCATTTGTCCAATGATTTACCCCGAGTGGATATGCTGTTTCAAAAGGCTTTGGAAGCTGGAATTAATATACAGGTATTTTGATTCTGCTGTGGCTGCAGTTATTAGTATTCACACATCCTCGGGTTATAGTTTTCATAGACTCCAGTAATCATTCCTGTATATATATTTTTCCTTCATGAAGAAAGATATTTTAAGTTTGCATTCAAACAAAATGGAGTGACTTTTACCCTCAATTAATTATGTTGTCCTTTTTGACATTCCTACACAAAAAAAAAACTTCTTTCTATTAGGTAAAATGGCTTCATCTTATATCATGTTTTCTATTTTGATACTATTATTATTGTTATAATTATTATATTTGTTTAGTTCATTTAGGGGGTCCTCTTCAGGTTTTCCAGTGATCTGAAGGAGTCAAATGCTTATTTTGGTTCATGTCATGTAAACCAAGATTATACAACAGTGATGTGGTCAATGAACCTCCTTTTTTAACAGTGCAGGTCTATCAGTGAAACAGAAATTTCTTTCATGATCTTGTCAGGGAAATTTATTGCTATTGCATTGGTTGACCAGTACAAGTTTAGGTACGCATAACATGACTGAGTCAATGCCATTTTATCTAGTAAAACTTTTTACCTTCCATTTCCATTTACCTTTTTATTCGGTGGGTTAATAGTCCTTATTTATATATTTACTTCAAAAAATAAAATAAAATTCCTAGTCTGAATGTTCTAATGTTGAATACTTTTATGATTATATGTTTTTGCAGTAAGTCATGGCTTGAGGATGTTTGTGTGTCAGGTATTTATGATGACAAATCTGGATACACTGGTGAGAATTATTTTGTAAGTGTAATTAGTAGTCAATGTTATTTACCACCCCCCCCCCCCCCCCCCGGCGCCCTTTGTCTAAGACATGTCTCCTTTTGTTCTAACTTGAGTAAAACACCTATAGATGTTGGGCATTCTTCAGCCATTCTAAGAAGAGGTCATGGGATCAAATCAAATCCATCTTTGCTACTTAACAAATGGTTTTCATTGTGCACAAATCAGATTTGCACCATTCTCAATCACAAGGGTGTAGAGAAGCTTTGTCAAATAGTGAATTGAATCTTTAATCATTTTGGTAATTTTACAGTTTTTGAACTGAATCATGAATCATGAGTCGGAAACATATAAAATAAGGTTTATTGAAATATCATTGCAAGGCATTGTCCTACATAATTATTGTGCTCAAATGATGACTAATGAAACCATATATCATAATAGTATGAAACACTCTAGAAATCATCACCATCCCTAATGTTAACATCATCATTATTGTGCTCATCATCTATCAGAACCATAACCTCTTCCTCTTCTTTGAATGGAGAGGGGAAGAAAGCCAGAAAGAATAAACAGACGAAACATAATACAAAAGAAGAGAGCAAAGCAGCTGGAGTCGCATGGATACAATGCTGTCGATGCCATAACAGATTTGAACTGAAAATATATTTAGGGCTTCTCATTTTTTGGATACATTTATAGTTCTAGTGTATTTTAAAGTTTTTTTTTGAAGTAATAATAAAGAATCTAGTTTGGAAAAATATTTAAAAACATGCAGAAAGTGTTTTTTAAGGGTCAAACAATAAAAGTATAAAAGGCCATGATTTGGTAAATTTGTTAAAAATAGCCTTAATAATCATCAAGTTTATTATTCAAATGCAATCAAAATCCTAACTATACTACATAATTAACTCTAGGAAATTTATTAATTGAACCGCTTTTGTTTGATTTTTAGTTGATTGACTTAGATTGCACAATTATAATCATAAATATAATGTGGAGAGCTAAAATGAATGCCTCACAGCTTATAATTACAATTTTTTTTATTCAATAGTAATCCAGTAGGTGAAATATAGCTTACCACTAAACAAGACCTTTTTTTTTCATTCATAGCTCAAAATAGCATCATATATTCATATATGTTCTTTGCCTTGTTATTTGAGAAATCACAAACTTGGATTATTTTTATGCGATGATATATGTATTATTGTAGACGATTTTCACATTGTGGATGTTGTTTTTGGCAAAGTTCAAAAATATGTGAGGCTAGAGCGGTACGGTTGAAGGCTGTACGGATATACAGGCGCCTTAGTACGGTCGAGGCGGGCACCTCAACCTTAAACAATAAAATTTATGCTAAAAATATTATCATACTAAAAATAAAAATTTCTTTACACCTTCACTTGTAAGATGTTCCTTCAATTTAAATACACCACTCTTATTTCATTTTGACAAAATTTGTATCGAATATATTTGTATCTGTTTTTTCTAATCTTTTTTAATTTCAATTTCATATTTCATTGTGAATATTTTCTTTGATTACTTGTCATCACACCACAAACAAAAGTATGTTTAATGATTAACAACAATGGACATCACTACAATTTGAATAATTGAAAATAAAAGCTAATATTAATGCAATTAGATTAAAACAAATATATAATGTAATATTAATTTTAAAAAAATAATTAAATAAAATATATAATTACATATTTATATACTCATAGATAGACGAGTGACAACCAAGATTGAGCGACAGGGAGGCGAGGCATCAGGCGAGGCGAGAAGGAGGCGGGGCATCGGGCGAGGTGATGGAGTGTCGTTGTCGGGCGAGAGTCGTAATGTTCATGTTTATAAGTAACAACTCTGTAAATTATTTTTCTCCATTCTTTTGGTCTAAATGATTTTGTTGAAAAATTTACATTCCACTCATGTTTTAAGGATTTATCTAAAACATTGTTTCTTAAATGCTTTATCAAAATGTGTTATCTTGTCATTTTAATGTTCATGTTTATTCAAGTGTACTTTATTGTAATTTTGGCGCTTACAAGATGCTTAGCGAAAGTATTGTAAGCTTGAAGACTAAAAAGACATTCCGAGACATTATCAATGTCATTCGCAATTGTTATTTAATCATTTGAAATCATCCAATACATTTTATTAGCAAAGCAGGGGTTTCAAGGTTAGAATTCCACTTTTATCGAAGGAGAAGTTGATTTCTATACCAATAGCTCAAAAGTCAACTGCCATCAAAGGAGAAAATGTCTTCCAAGATTCAATAGCTCATTGGTCTGTTGATTAAAAAAATTCTCAATATTTGACTACTTTATCCCTACGAATTGAATGCTCCTTTTCAAGTGTGTCAAAATATTAACGTTGTAAACCTAATCCGACTGTTGGAGCAATGTTGTAGTCTTTTGAACCACTAATTGACCACTATTAGGATCTTGACCTGTAATCAATGTGTGAATGAGGCTCACATAGTTTTGAGGGTTACCACCTATGCTTTCCATTTGAATGACATTTTAGGGGATAACCGGATAAGATACTTCAGAACTTTCCCAAATTACCTTAACACTCTCCTATAAATGTTCAGGGGTATCGAACCATTTTAGCACTGCTGTGTTGAAAGTTTTTTCCGATGTAGTGATTTACTACAATGCTTTTCTAGACACCTAGTACATGATTAAGTATTTGGTTCTCTTTTAACTTTGAAACCTTGTCATTTGAGCCATTATTGAGGTTTGGGGTATGGTTGATATCTTTTCTCAATTATATGGGTAAGTGCCATATGGAAATATTTAGTGAGATTGTAGAGGGATCTTATTGGCTCTAGGAGAGCAAAAGAACCTCCATGTTAAATTTTGGATCTCAACCAACTAAATTTGATTATGCCAACTCATCAAACTCAGTTTGTCTTTTGGAGTACTTGTGTTTAGATGATTTGTGATATGCAGAAATTCCACTATGTCTTGAATTCATATCAGATCAACCTGGTCAATTGAGATAGTTAAATGGACCCATGAGTAAGGGATAAAGTTATGACTCTCGGATACATAATCCGTCAGGCGTAACACTCATCAAAAGATATCAAGATTCCTAAGAAAGATGACTATCAAAATTTCACTAAGTGCCCGTTTGGTGTGCGGGAAAAGAAAGAAAAGGAAAGGAAAGTAATTTTATTCCTTTCCCACGTTTGGTGCGGAAAAGGGAAAGGAATGACTTATTACCATGAGAATCAGATACCCCTATATGGGGTGATTTTGATTACTCTTACCTACAAGGTTTATAAACATTACCTTATGTAGATGAATTAAGTTGACAATCTTATCCTTCATCATCTATGCCCGTGTGCTGCCTAGATTAACGCAGGATGTGAGGCTGGGCTTGCGACGCTGCAGGGGGGGCTTGTTTTGCTTCATCTTCGTTGCTTACCATTTTTGTGACGATAGGTGGGTTGTTGCTGGCTGGATGCAGATACGGCGTGGGGGTGGGGTTGGTGTCGGGGGGGGGGCGGGCGGTCGGGCAAAGGTGGGGGGGACGTAGAAGCGATGTGGGGGTGGGGCGGGCATCGAGGGTGGGGCTGGCATCGGGGGCGGGCGGTCACGCAGAGGTGGGGGGGACGCAGACGCAGCGTGGGATGGGGCTCTCGTTGGGAGCGGGGCTGGCGTTGGGGGCGGGCGGGTGGTTGGGCAGAGGTGGAGGAAAGCAGATGCGGCGTGGGGGTGGGGCTGGTGTCGGGGGCAGGCGGGCATCAGGGGACGCAGACGTAGGAGGGTTGGATAGCGATGTGGGTGGGGGACGAGATGGCTAACACTATTTTTTTTAAAATTTTTTATTTAATAAAATTTAATAATTATAAGGATATTTCAGTAATTGTCGTAATACATTACCTTGCTTGATCTTATATACCAAACATAGAAAAGATAATAAAAAATTTCATTCCTTTCCTACGTCAATTCTATTCTTTTAATGATTTCATTCCCTTCAATTTTATTCCCGCGTACCAAATGAGCTATAAGTGTTGAATTTATTTGTGGAAAGGATAGGAATGCTATCTCACCAATGGGATCACACAATTCCTAAGAAAGGTGACTCTAAATTCAGAAGTTGAAAGGCTGAAAGTCACATGATAATGTCTTTGTTAATCAATTCCGTGACCAATGGCGGGGAAATTTTCTAATCTGACAAAGGAAATCTAAGATGTTGTGAGGGAAACATATTCAATCACTGAGAATACCTGAGTGGTTTGAGATATGTTAAAACTTATGCATTAATGTATATGCCATATTGGTATTACCATAGTTGGCCTTTATATCCTCTATGTAAAGGTCTTGTGTTATGTATTTAGATATATGAAATAATACAACTTCTCTAACATGGTATCAGAGCCATGATAGCAATGCACGATGATCCTTTGCGACATAGATCCGCTGATGCCTTTGGAGGACGAAGATGCAGCAACACAGCGACACAGTGATGACCTTCTCTGCAAATGATCCTAGACCCAGACACGATCCTAGCTGCTGCCCTGCGATGCGTTCCTAGCCGATCCCGGCCGCTGACAGTGTTCCAGACAACGCTCTTCCCTCTGTGTCTGGCGACGACGGTCGGCCACATATCTGCGTCTTGTCTAGCAATGACGCTCGACCACTCGGTGGTGACGCATCTGTGTCGTTCGGTGATGATCGATGATAATGGATTGCTGTCTTCACGGTCGTTTGGAAGTCGGTTACCGCTGGTAGCAGGCGACCACGCGCGATGAAGGCGTTTGACGATGCGCGATGGTGGCGTCCGACGATGTTAGCCCACGGCGCACGATCTCTCGGTGACTGGCAGTCTGTCCAGATCTCGTGTTCGACGGACGAATGTTCTCCCGTCAGTTTGTCAAGTCCTTGCATTGTATGGATTTGTGACACAGTAGGTCACGCTGGTGATGTGTTTTGTGGTTTGATCTTTTCGCGTTTACAATAATCTTTTGTGCTGGATGGTGCTATTAAATATTGCGCGATATTAATTGCGTGCTGCTGTTTCGGGATTACCTACTACTTGCTGTTCTTGGATGTGTTTCTTGCTGTTTCAGTATATTTTGGTATTCCTTGCTATTGCTTTTGTTTTACGCCATGAATACAACCAATCCCTCGCCTCTTCAACTGACTTCTATGAAGTTAGATGGATCCAATTATGTGCTTTGGTCTATGGGTATTGATGTTTATGCTTTGGCTACTGATCAAGCACCATATCTGTATTCTGATCGCCCCTCGGTTGGTTCCACTATGGAGGCCAAAGCTAAATGGACTAAAGGCAATGCCATCCTTCGTACTTAATTGTGAAATAGCATGGAACCACAGTTGGTTTGTCAGTTTATGCCGTGTAAATCCGCCAAAGGTATATGGGATAAGTGTGCCTTAATGTATGCTGGCAAGGATAATTTGCAGCATGCTTGTAATACATGGGAGGAATTATTTGATCTTCAGCTTGGCGATCAAACTCTACTAGAGTTTTACTCCACATTTACGTCCCTTCGATAACGACTTGATACCTTTTTACCACCCATTATGGAGGTTGATGTACTGACAAAGCGACAGGAGGACATGTTTGTTATGTTGTTCCTTAAAGGGTTGGGACCTTCTCATTCTGACCTTTGGCGTCAAGTCATCTGTGAGCGGTCTCTTCCATCTATTGATGAGGTTTTCTTGCAAATTCTTCGCTACACTGTGGAAATGAAGGCTTCACTCACTCTTGTTGTTTCTTCTGAGTCATCTGCCATGGTGACACATGTTTCCGGGGGCCAACGTGGTCGGCGGCGTGGCATACGTGGTCGTGGCGGTCGTGGAGATTGTAGTATGGGAGTCGTCTCCCGTGATGCTTATGTTCCACTTGGTGGACGGACACAACGGTTCTGTACACATTGCAAAAAAGTTGGACATACAGAATCCTATTGTTATATTCTTCATCCAAAATTTTGCCCTGCACATATGGCATATATTGGGGTTAATGAGTTGACCCCTACTATGGAGGTTACTATAGAATCCACGCCATCATCAGTTGGATCAGTAACACTGTCACGTGTTACTTATGATTTTTTGGTAGGCGCTGCCCCAATGGCTAAGGCTTCTACAACCACTACTTTGGCATCTCAACCTATAGGTAGTTCTTCTTATTTACTTTCTTCCACACCTGATGCCTGAGAAATAGATTCCGGTGCCACTCATCATATGACTGGTAACTCTACCCTTCACCACCCACTTCATTACTTCGTGTTACCTTTGCTGATGGTTCACAAATATCTGTCATGGGCATTGGAACCACTCGTTTAAGTCCTTCACTTTCACTCTCGTCCGTTTTACACTTACCACACTCACCATATAACTTGATATTTGTTAGTTCCTTAACTAAATCACTTAACTGTTTTATTACCTTTTCATCCTCTGGTTGCGTTTTTCAGGATCTGAAGACTGGACGAACGATTGGTGGGGGCATCGAAGCTAATGGCCTCTATTACTTTAATGGAGCTATGTCTTCTGCAACCGCTGCTACGGTTGCCTAAGATTCTTCTGATATTTTTCGCTTAGATTATTGTTTAGGCCATCCTTCTCTTCGCACGCTCCGGTCAATCACACTATCTACTATGTCTGTTAAGACTCTTCCTTGTGAAACATGTGAGTTAGGTAAACATCATCATGTGTCCTTTCCTTCACGTCACATAAATTGAGTGGACACGCCCTTTGTCTTGGTTCATTTTGACATATGGGATCCATGTCCTGTATCAGCTTTCTCTGGTTTTAAATATTTTATTATATTTGTCGACGATTGTTATCGTATGACTTGGTTATACTTAATAAAAGACCGAACCGAAGTCTTTTCTTGTTTTCGGCAATTCTATTTTAAAGTGCAAACCCAGTTTCAGGTTTCTATGAAGTGTTTGCGATCTGATAATGCAAAAGAATATTTAAGCTCTTCCCTGGGGTTTCAACCATTTCTTGCTTCTCATGGTATTGTTCATCAAACCTTTTGTTCTTATACTTCTCAACAGAATAGAGTTGCAGAACGAAAGAACCGTCATCTGCTTGATATTTCTCGTTGTTTACTAGTACATATGTATCTGCCTAAATATCTGTGGGAATTTGCTATTCTTACTGCATGTTATTTGATCCATAGTGATGTGTGCAATCCATTCAAAACAACAAATGTTACTGTAACACGGTGGTTTGTATCATTTGTCAATGATCACGTTAGGTTAACCTGGATATTCTTGATGAGAGAAAAATCTGAAGTGGGTCAAATTTTCTAGAACTTCAACACTATGATACAAACCCAATTCCAAACCAAAATTCATGTCCTCGAAATTGATAATGCAAAGGAATATTTCAGGTATGTTATTGGCTCATACCTTTCAAGTCAAGGATAGGTCATCTCAGTTCTTGCATTGACACACTCCAACAAAATGGAGTTGCCAAGAGAAAAACTAACATTTATTGGAAGTGGCCCAATCCCTTATGTTTTCCATTCATGTACTGAATTATTTATGGGGAGAAGCCGTTCTTACAACATATCTCATTAATAGAATGCCATCTAGAATATTTACCTCTTTCACACTCAACCTCGACAGAAGAACATATGAAAGCAATTAACAAAATCTTGAGATACCTTAAGATGTCTCAAAGGAAAGGGCTGAGGGCTGTTATATAGGAAGAGTGAAAATAGGGAAATTAAAGTCTTCTCTTTTGCTGATTGGGCTGGAGATTTGTTAGATAGGCACTCCACATCAGGTTATTCTTCATTTGAGTAGAAAATAAGAGAGAAAAATAAATTTTTCTTATTATTGATCATATTTGATGAATGATTATATACACATATATATACACAATTATGATGACCTAAATTAGGAAATAAACCTATGTAGGAAACTACTTAAATATAAAATATATGACAACTAATTAATTGATTATAAGATATATGACAACTAATGAATTGAGGATTCTTTTTAATTCTCTTCCTCAAGTTGATGCAAAAATATCACACATGCCCAACTTGGATAAAGACATATGGAAAGAAACACTAGTAACCACATAAGTCATCATATCAGCCAATTGTTCTGCTCTCTTAATATAGAAAACCTTTATTACACCAGAATTTAAATTATCTTTGATATAATTCTTGTTAAGTTTAATATGCTTGGTACGATCATGTTGTACTGGATTATTAGCTATCTCAATGTATATTATCCTGTACGGTTCACAATACCCATATATCGATCACTCGGATTATGTATAAATTGGCTCATAACACTAATTGCATATGAAATATTAGGTCTATTGTGAGTTAGATAAATTAATTTTCTCACTAACCTCTGATACCTCTCTTTGTTCGTTGGAACCTGATTAAGATAGATAGTTAGTCCATGGTTCATCTAGGTGCACAAGCCGAGTTATCAGTTTCAGTAAGGAGTTCTAGAACATACTTCCGTTGAGAGAGAAAAAATTCCTGTTTGAATCAGAATAATTCAATGCCAAGAAAGTATTTTAAAGCCCCAAAGTCTTTCATCTCAAACTCCTTTGTCAAATAACAACAAAGCTTTTCTATCTCAGATATGTTATTACCTGTAACAATATATCATCAATATAAACAAGTAGAAATGCAGTATCATCACCTTCTCTTTTATAGAATAGAGTGTGATCATCCAAAGACTGCTTGAAACTATATCCCCGCATTGAATGGCTCAATCGACCAAACCAAACCCTTGGTGATTGTTTCAAACCATATAACGCCTTCTTTAGCTTGCATACTTTTACTTCTTTTGGTGTAAAATCAGGAGGATCCATATACACTTCTTCTATCAAATTACCATAGAGAAAGGCATTCTTCACATTAAACTGGAGTAATGGCCAGTCTAAGTTAGTTGCAAGAGATAAAATAACTCTAATAGGACTCATCTTAGCCACAGCAGCGAAGGTTCTTGGTAGTCAATCTCATACGTCTGAGTGTTACCCTTAGCTACTAATCTGGCCTTATATCTTTCAACTGTTCCATCTGACTTATACTTCACTGTAAACACCATATGCATTCCATTATCTTCTTATCTCGAGGTAACTCAACCAATTCTCAAGTGGAATTCTTCAAAAGAGCTTTCATTTCCTCTACCATAGCAGACTTTCATTTGAGATCTTTAAGAGCTTCCTGAAAATGACTAGGAACAGGAATAGAAGACAACTGAAGGGCAAAATCATGATGAAATTTAGACAAGTGGTGATAGGAGATGAAGTCAGAAACACGATAAACAACATTAGAAGATGATTTAAAAAATCCCAATCTATCTGGTTCTTTACGGTCACGAAGGGGATACCTTCGACTTACAGGATTGTTTAAACCTGTAAGGTTAGAAGATAAGACATCATTTGAATTTGAAACTATAGGTGAAGAGTCAAGTACCTCAGTGAGAATTTGTGTTGCATGATCAATTTTGGAAGAATCTTTTGATGGCATGATAGTGTCATTGAGAGGAGGATCAGACCTTAGAGTAGCATCTCGTTTGGTATAATATTTGTCAAATATCCAATCTGGCCTCTCATGTTTACTTGATTCAACTATTATAGGATTAAAATTAAGAGAAGGTAACGACTCCCCTCACCTAAACTAGGAGGTGACTTTCCCTTACCTATAATAGTAGAATCCTCTTTCTTACCGAAAATTTACACTTTCTTTTCATCCAACTATAGTTGTGCCTCTTCCTTACTATGAAACTCTCTTTGAAGAGGGAAAATAAAGACATCGCTAGAAAAATAGGAGACCTGCTCACAAAAGTAAACTTTCATAGATACATAGTATTTATCCGTAAGAAGATGAAAACATTTATAACCTTTTTGAGAATTACAGTAACCCAAAAATACATATTTGAGAGCACAAGGGTCAAGTTTATCTCAATGGAGTTGGTGCACATGAACAAAGTATACAACCAAAAACCTTAGGGCAAATGTTAAGAGCTGAATGAATGTTATGAAAGCGAGACAACACGTTTGATAGTCAATGATACAAGAAGACATTTGATTGATAAGATAAACAGTAGTAATGATAGTATTTGCCCAAAATCGTTTAGGAACTTTCGTAGTAAAGCATAAAGCTCGAGCCGCCTCAAGGAGATGTCGATTTTTACGTTTTGTGACACCATTTTATTGTGGAGTGTAAACACATATGGTCTGATGAAGGATGCCATGTTGTTTAAAGAATTGAGGAATGACATGAATAACATCACTTTTAGATTTCATTAAATATATCCAACTTACCTTAGTACAGTCATCAATAAAAGACACATAATATCTATGCCTTGAAGCAGAAGTAAAAAAAGACCTCAAACATCAGTATGGACACAAGAAAAAGGAATAAGACTTTTATTGACACTAATTTTAAATGGAACACGATGATTTTTAGCATAAATATATTATTCACATTTTAAACTAGAAACATGAATATTTTTGAATAATTGAAGAAATAATCATTCAAGAGTGACAAAAGAAGAGTGTCCTAAACGATAATGTCATAAAAGAATTCTTTCTTGGTCAAGTGTTTCATGTCTTACTTGGAATTCCTGTCTAGGCTCAGATTTCAATGCTCTTGCTTCTTCCAAATAGTACAAACCTCCTTGCTCTTTATCAGTGCTAATTGTCATTTACGTGAGATTGTCCTGAAATACACAATGAATAGAATAAAATATTACAAAACAATTAAGATGTTTGGTAAGTTGGCTAATAAAAAGAAGATTATTAGAGAGATTCAGAGCAAGTAAAACTGATGACAAGGAAAGAGCAAGTGAAAGTAAGACATCTCCATCCCCAGTAATAGGCATAGGAGTTCCATTAGCAATTTGAATAGATTTAACAGGTGAGGATTAAAGATATGTAATTAGAGAGAGATTACTAGTCATATGATCAGTGGCTCTAGTATTGATTACCCAAATGCTGTCGATAGAAGAAAGCAAAGCAATTTTGAAGCACCCTCTTGAGACGCTTGAGCGACATGAGAAGCCAAAGATAAAGGACTTTTAGTTTTGATAGTCATTTCAACCTTCTCGCTAATGCTAAAGAATTTTCAAGGAGGTGAAGAGATAGCAACTACAAAACATTCACGTGACCTCAAATAGACGTGCAAACAGAGCCTTGTTATCCAAAGGCTTAACTCGTGAGAGAACGTTGACTTGTGAGATTGCTATGATCTGAAAAAGCTAAAAAAGATAGCCCGATCATGCAAGTAGAGGTGGATGACGGCGACGGGGACTGTATTGACAATGGAGAAGTTCAACGACATCGGTGTTGGCTGACAGAGGTGGAAATCTGCTCGATCGGCGAGATATTTGCCTTTGCTGACAGCGACAAATGATGGTGAGAAAAATGCAGAGATAGCGACAGATGATGATGTCAATGGCAGCGACGGTGATGGCGATGGTGACAGATGAAGATGTCTATGGCAGCGGACGATGACAAAAACTAGCGGCGCAACGTTAGGATTTGCGTACGACGATAATCTCTGCCAATGGCGGAAAGCAGTGCGTTGGCGGCATGACGGTGGCGGAAGGTGGATATTGGACAAACACTGCTCACTCACATAGGGAAGAGCTGACGAAAAGGCTCTTATAAGGGGCAGCAGCAAGGCTACGTTAGGGCAAAAGATATGTTTTGCTTTGATACCAAGTAGAAAATAAGAGAGAAAAATAAATCTTTCTTATTATTTATCATATATGATGAATGATTACATACACATATATACACACAATTATGATGACCTAAATTAGAAAATAAACCTATATAGAAAACTACTTAAATACAAAATATATGACAACTAATTAATTAATTGCAAGATATATAACAACTAACGAATTGAGGATTGTTTTCAATTATTTGTATGGGAAAATCTGGTGAATTGGAGTAGCAAGAGACAATATGTGGTTTCTAGCAGGGCAGAAGCAAAATTTAAAGCTCTAACCTTCGTAATATGTGAAGGAATATGGATGCAGAGACTACTTAGTGAATTGGGTGTTACCACTATGAAACCTATGTTTCAAGATGTTCAGCAAGAGTCAAGTAACAATTAACATTGCAAAAAATCAGTGCATCATGTCTGGACAAAACACACTAAGATAAATTGATACTTCATCTATGAGAAGATCAAAATCTCAATGGTTCCACTCATCTATGTGCCTACCTGGTCTCAAACAGCGGACATCCTCACTAAAGCACTTCCTCAAATTAATTTTGAAGGATTGAGTGACAAGCTGTGCTTCTTGAATCCAGTTTGAGGGGCTTCTTGAATTCTCCTCATAATTAGTTGGAGAATATAGGGATTATTGTTTCTATTTTTGGTATGATGTAATAAAGAGAATCTGGTCATAAAACCTGATCTCTCTTTTTTATTTTTCTGTCCCTTAATCAGTGGAGGATTTTCCTTCATTAATTAGAATAGTCCCTAAAGAGTTGCTGGAAAATATGGCAGGCTCTTCTATGAAATTTGTACCCCTGTTCATTCAATTAATAAGAAGCTTTCTTTCTCAAATCCTTAGTAAGGAAGACAATATGACAAGCAACAAGTGTAATTTCCTCATGTGTCTCAAATATGGTTCGAAGTTGCTGTCGCAGACGTTATTGCATCACAGTTGCAAATGACTCATTGCATTTTAGGTGAAATTAACTTTAGACATGAAATAATATTTAATTTTAAAAAATAAAATTATAAAAAATCAAAAAAAATCAAATCATCACATTAAAACTATTAAACAAGCAAAATAAATAATTTGGATTGCATATTATGACTTTAAACATAAAAAAGTCACTAGAACTAGTATTAAATTTTTAAAGAGTTAATATATAAATTTTAATAGATAAAAATAGTAGTGTAAATTTTAAAAAATCTAAATAAATAAATTTTACTACATATTAAATTTACAGTAGTCGTTATTAAAATAACATATGAAAATATAAATAATATTTTAATAAATATTATTATGTAAATTTATTAAATTTATTACTTATGTATATTTATTAAATTTTAATTACAGCAGGAATTAATATATAAAAATGCAAAGGAATTACAGTTTGAAGGAGTTATAGTTGGTTTTAAGGAATTAATTTATTAGAGTAAGTAATAGATGTTGTAATCGTACCAAACATTTCTTGTCAACGTCTAGGAGTCAGCACTTGGTAGTGAAGAAGTAGAGGAAGAGAAAGAGGAAAAAAAATATAGAAGCAGAGAAGAAACACAGTGCCAAGAATCCCGCAATCGGTCACGAGTTAGCAGTCGTCAGTCGACGATCGGCCTAGAATCCTATAATAAGCTACGAGTCGGAGTTGATGCACCCGACAAATTCGGCAATTGGTGCAATTCATGCAGATCCTGCAATTCATGATGCATGCATAGAGGAAGGAGTCAATGGACTTTTGGCGAGAAGAAAATCAGGGAAAAAAGGAGTCGAGGAAGAAAAGTAACATACCATAGCAATCTCGTCAATTTTGGACAAAATTTTGTTTGTGATGAAGCGATACATTTCAACATCGGGCGTATTGTTGCTTATTGGGCAAGATCTCGAACGAAATCTACAAGATGGAGAAAGATCGCGAGATTTACGTAACGGGCCTGGATCTCATATTGGGACCTTCTGATACCATGACAAATCAACCGATATGTCTCAAACATAGACAATACTTCCAACCATGTCTCAAATCACAAAAAGAATACAATTTCTATTGATAAAGAAGTAATAATGATGGTGTTCTTGATGTCATCTAAGTACTTCTTGTCAAAAAGAGGCAAAAGAAGAAGGGGACTTGAGCTAGTGGGGAGAAAGTCCATTTGTCAAAAGTATGATTTCTTCAATGCAGGTTTTTATTGAAACATGCATTATTTTGTTTTTTTATAGTTCATGTTTAAGTGAATACAATATATTTAGTAAAAGCATTAAAGCTTCAAATCTTAGTAGATATCTTAAGACATCATTAAAGTAATTTACAATATTTATGATTTTTTTTCTAATTATCAAACTATCAGAAGAGGCAATGTATAAGTTTTAGGGTCAGTAGTCTACTGCCATCAAAGTAAAATTTACTTGCCATAGACTAGTAGCTTGAAAGTAGTCATCTGCTATCATTGCAAAACGCGACTTTCATATGCAAGTAGCTTAGAAGTTGACTACCTTTAAAGGAGATATTATCTATCAAGGTCTATTAGGTACGCAATCAATTGTTTCTCCATGGGTGTATCAAAATATGATTGTTGCACACTCAATCTGATGTTTAGAATAGTACAATATTTGCTTGCCCCTATCTAGCATTCTACTGTTCTAGTACAGAAATTTACACATCACTGTTGCTATGATGCATGTAGATACGCAAGTGGTTGTAGCTCTGATCTCGTGTCTTGATTAGGGGGAGTTAAGTCTTTCAACCCAGGTGGGAGAGATGTCCTTATGGGATGTCAATCTTGCACTATACTATTAAATAGCTGTTTATGGTTGGTGATTCACGCCTCCTGCCTTCAACGGATTTGTTGCAACATACATAAAATATAGAACAATGTTCATTACACCACCTTTCAAATCCCTGTGCTGAAAAATAATATTAAAAGCTGTTCATAGCACCTTAAAACGCTGCAAAACTTTTGTCTATGATAAACGTTAAAGGCGCTGCTTCATGTGTGCCCTTTCAGACCTGAATAATTTTTGCATAGATGTTTCATTTTGCTTTTTTAGGACCAATTCTTCCGTAGCGGTGTAACTTGAAAGAATTTATGCTATTATGTCCAGAATTGTAATTGGCATCTCATTTTCTTTTATGCTGCATGTATTTGATTATTGACTGCATTGATGTCTTTTATAGGTCACTATGTTGTAATATGTGGCTATGATGCATGGACGGATGAGTTTGAGATTAGAGATCCTGCCAGTTCTAGGTATCTATCATTCTTTTGTATCACTAAGTTTAGACAGCTTGTCACCATCACTGAATGCTAATTTTTCTCCAGCGGACTGATGATTATCATGACTATGTATACTGCTGGGGTCAATGACTATGATTGTGTTATCTGTGTCACTCCGTTTAAAAAATGAATACGAATTCATATATAGGGATTCTAAAAATAGCTTGTAAGTATTCTGTCCTCACTTGCCAGGGTGCTTATGAGTCAATGACCCAAACAGGATTTCAACAAACAAAGAATATGTTTGGTTATTTTTTTTCTGTTTTTATTTTTAAAATATGATAGTTATTTTCGAATAAAAAAAGCTAAAAATTAAAAATAATAAAAGATTATTTTCATTTAAAGGTCTCCTAAAATCAAAATAACCTTTTATTGTTTTAGTTTTTAATTTTTTATATTCGAAAATAGTTATCAAACTTTAAAAATGAAAATATAAAACAAGACAACCTAACATGTCCTAATTCCTAGAGAAAATTACTAACAGCTAAATTAATCTGGTCACGTTATTGATGGAAATAATACAGAGTCCGTCATGAGGGCAACTAAGGTTATAAGATCATATCACTTTTAGGATGACTCTGTTCACCTTTTTTTTTTTTTTTGGATAAAATTTATGAGCAATAAGTTTAAATATAATTTGTTTAAGAATAATTTTGGATACATTCAAACAAACATGATCCATCATCATAACAAAATCTTAGTCATCGAACGATCTTATATAAAAGTTTCTTGAACATTTGGAGCATGAGCCCAATGAAATTGGCTGAGATAACATTTTTTCATAAGTGTACATGGATTGATGGATTATGCATTTATCCCCACACAAGATTTATGCGCCAGTTCATAATGTACTTCAGGATGATTTTGAACTTGCTGATCATCATACACTTGTTTTCTCCTGTGGCAAACCGTCTTCTGAATACCATGCCAAGCTTCAATCATAAGGGTTCTTATTTAATGGAACTCCTGCGGTCTATTGTAGTTAGGCTAAGCATTGATATATATTTGTGCAGGACACATGAGAGGATCGCATCAAAGTCTTTGGAAAATGCACGAAAATCCTTTGGTACTGATGAGGATCTTCTTGTGGTAACGTATCAGCATCCAAATTTTACTTCTGCTATTACTTCTGCTTTTTTTCAACGAGGGTTGAGTTGGTCTTCGTTACCTACTTGTCGTTATCTGGTCATGGCAGCTTGAATTTATGGACTGGACATTTGAAGCCGGATGTCTTGTTTGTTAGTGTGCATGTTTTTTTATTGGTCTGTTTAAGTTTATTGTTTTTTCAAAATATATGACTTTCAAGCAAGACATTACTAAGTTAGCAATATTTCAAGAATGATGATAAAAGTTGTGCTCATTCAGTAATATGACTATGGCAAACCTTCCTTTCCATTGTCTCTCCAAAAAAAAATCCTAGATGACACCGAGTAAACAGATTAACAGGTGTTTAGTTATTCCATCACACCCTTCCCCTGGGGATCCATAAATTCTTGAGAGATGAATTAGAGAACTCTTCCCAAAGAAGACAATGCGGATAGCTAAGCTAGGCTTCTGACCCTGGAAGAAGTGGCAGGTTCCATTTGGTCTTGCACTTGGCAGAGCACATATGCCTCTCCTTGGATCTTAGAAGTTAGTGGTTCTAGTTTCTTATATGTTTCCAACTCCATCTTGGGAGTCATACCGATACAATTTATTTGGGGTGACATTTTTATATTCTGTTTCACTGTGTGATGACTAGATGTCTGTGTTTTCCTCCATTTATAATTATCCCGACCTTAAAAGTTTTCTCTAAATTTTGGGTTACTCAAGTTTGTATGGATGTTGCCAAATCAAATCTCAATAAATTTTAGGCTTTTGAGCATGTATGTTAAAAACTCTATTTGAAGTTTGTGATTTAATTCTGGGCAAATTTTTTCGTCCTCTTAAATAGTTCGAAGCTCAAGTAATTAAAATATATCTTGATTGTAGCTTACGTTGTTTTATGAGAAATCGTTTTCCATCTTATGCTCTAATTATTCGTTCTTGCTCTCTTTTTGATTCTCCTGATGTTACATGCAGGTATCTCTAAAGACAAAGGATAAACAAAACCAAAACAGGGCCTAAATGTGAAGTGAAATGCTGCATATACAATATTTGTTCACAAACTTATGCCACAAATTATTCAAGCCAAATTTGTGCCTCATTTGTTTAAAACAGGCGTTATCCTTGTGATTAGTGATGTGCATAATTTGTACATTATATTAATATTTATGTAATAAATGGGAAAAAAATCGGGAATATGTACATTATATTAGTTTGTAAGTTATATTTTTATTTATGTAATAGATACTTTCTCACAATTAGAAGTCAACTGAAACCCATTTAATCTAGGCGAAGTTGGTTCTTATTAATATTTATGTAATGTCCTAAAAAATTTAAAGCCAGCTAGGCTGGTCCCAAGTTTGCGATCAAATTTCTTTTAATTTGTGAAAAGGTAACTTGGCATGTTTGGTTTGATCTACTAGCGATGATGTCATTCCTACCGTCAAATAATTGTCCCATTGTATTGTTTCAAAAACAAAACAGTTGCGTAAAATGTCTATTTTTAATATAATAATCTACAGATATTATTTGAAATTATTTATCATAAAAGTTAAATAGAACTACAACCCGGCAAGCAATAAAATGAGAGAAAAAATAGACATGAAATATCCGAACCCAAAGGTAGTGGTTCTACTTGCAACGTACTGGAGGCAGGCAATCAAAATTTTAATTTGTCCCAAATTGTAGTTCATATCATGGAGATATTAAATGTAGTGCATTATGATAAATATACCAAATGTTTTGAATCACTCTTTTTAATGAATAGATTTGGTAAAAGTTTTTATATAAAATTAAAGGGGTCAAATAAAAAATAGGGTGGTTAACGGGATTTCTAATGCCTATTTAGAGCATTTCTATCACATCAGCTACAGTAAAATATAGCTGAAATTATTCTCTGGTTTAAGTAAAGCATTAGCAAAAGCAAAAATAAAAGCTAAATATAATTTTATTTTTGCTTTTGCTGATATGCCAGATCAGCAAATAAAATGAAATTTCACATAAACCCCTGCATGCCTGTCTCGTTTGCTCTCTCCCTCTCCCTCGTCTCGCTCCCTCCCCCCGTCCTTATCACCAGTGTCGTCCGTATTGGGAGCACATCTCCCCTAACGCTGTCGTCCATGTAGGGGCACATCTCCCTGTCACTGACGCTGTCTCCCTCCCTCCCCCCTGCATCCCACTCCGCTCTGCGTCAGCAAGGACTCCTGCAAGATCAAGAAGAAGCCACCAGTTGCCCCGCAACACATCTCCCACGCGCCTCCGCCGCCTCATTGGCCGTCTAGAGCGGCAGAGTCAGTGCCCCAGTAGATCTCTCTATCCGTTTCCATGCCCCAGTAGATCTCGTTGTGGCTCTGAAGAAGGGTCTCGCTGTGGCTTTGAGATTTAGAGGATTCCATAATTTTGGACATGGTGGGGATGGGAATTGGATGGCTCACCATGATCATCTACGCCGTCTCTCCTAAGGTCATCCATTCCTTAGCGACTTCATGCCTCACCAATTAGGGATTTGGGATGTTTAGATTTTAGGAGGATAAGGGTAATTGGAGAAAAATAAAAGTTAAGCAAAAATATTACTAATGTATCATTGGAATACTATTAGCTATAATGGTACTATAGCAAGTTAAAATTAGTTTTAACTACCTATTATTGCTTGGTAGGGTTGGAGATGCTCTTAGAGGTTTATATTTAAATTAGTATTTATCATATCTCGTCTTAAAGTTTCAACTTTTAAATATTATTCTATTAATTATACTTTTTGAGCAAAATTTAATAGTTTTACCATTAAGAATCACAATATCTTTAATTTTGAAAAGGAAATATTTATTGTAAGTGACATCTGAATTCAAAATCAAATTGTAATAGAAAACTTAGTTATCTTAATTTCTTTTCCCAAAGGAAAGGTGGCCCAAGAGGTTTGTTAAAAGCATAAGAATACACGATTTCTTTCATCACTCACTTAATTGTGTGATAACATAAGAGAAAGAATCACCCCATATAAACCTATATCCTAGCTATCGATAGGAGTGCAGGTATCTTGGATTTAGGAATCTAAGAACCAAACATCCATATTCGAGGGAGTTCTCCTAGTGGAAATCCAATTGAAGAAGGTGGTTGATTAAGAACCTTATTAGAACAAATGTCGTGATCAAGTCAAAACCTTGAAGAATGTCGTGGTTCGAAACCTTGAACATTAGGCTTGAAGGTGGAATTAGTTCAAAGCCTCGAAGATCACTTCCTAGTGACGTCAAAAACCTCGTGGAATGTGTGGGAAGCCAAATTACTTATTCTTGCTCCTTTTTTAAGTATTTGAGCTCCTGCTTTCTCTTTGGAGGGAAATTCGCTCATTGGATAAAGTTAGATGCTTGGAGCTAACAAGTAATACCCAAAGAAGTTTGTTCTTCAAAGGGAGATCCAGTCATTGGATGGAGCTTAGACCCTTTGGTTGGAGTTCATTCATCTGTTGGAGGTTAAACCTTTTGGATTGGAGTCCACTTATCGGATGGAGGTCTGTTCATTGGATGGAGATATGATATTCCTAAGATTCAAACAAGATTATAACAGGTACTCCAATATATATAGAGAAGGGGGTGAATCTTTATACTTAAAACTATTTTTTTTAGTTTTAAAACTCTTGACAAAGAGTGAGTTAGCTATGAGAGAGATCTTTACAGATGTGGTTATTATTTGGGTGATGTCTTGGTGCTAAGTGCAGAATCACGTTTGCAACAGGTATGTAAAAAAATAAAAGACAAAGCACTGTTCATGGTCGCTGTGTCTCTTACTGGTGAGGGGTACCTTCGGTCCAATCCCTATCACCTTTATATAGTGGGCTGCCCTTATTAAACATAATAACTCTCTATCTTTTAAAGCAAGCACAAAAATAGAACTCACCCCGTGTCGCTATCGAATTGCTTTTGCTTCCTATTTGCCTTCGGACCTTCCTCCCTATGCCGACTCATTATAAGTTTATGAATGTAAAAAGATGAAGCTATATGAACTCACTATTGTTCCCATAGTCTTTTTAGATTGTCATTGTTGTCAATAGTATTTAGAAGCAGGCATCAACATGCCGTACTTGGTTGGATAACTTCGTAGAGTGATCTCTTAGAGTGAGCTCGTAAAGGGAGTCTAACTATATACCTCTTTAATCTGTTTAGGGTCAAAGATCCGAAGACCCCCAAGGTCAAAGATCCATACTCTCAAAGGTGTAGAGTCGAAGATCCTTAGGCTCGAAGAACCCCAGACTCAAAGGTTCAAAGGGTCGCAGACTCTTAGATCTGCGGGGTCGAAGATTTGAAGACCCAAAGTGTTATCGAGTGAAGAGCAGCATCTCAGAGATTTGAAAACTCGTAGACTCGAAGACTCATTGGGTGAAGAGTGGTGGTGTCACAAAGCAAAGCTCGAAGGGTCGAAGATTTAGAGGTTTATTGATATGAACAGATGATTAGCTAAGTCAGAGTTGGGTTGGTCATTGGCTCTAAACTGGAGTTGATCTAACTTGAAGGTTCGAAGGTGCAGACTCGAAGATCATAACGTGTACTATATGAAGTATCTGTGAGGCTACGAAGCAGTCATCTTTGAAGCTATGGATAATCTAATCAAAACACAGTTAAGGTCTCTATTTAAGTAAGTTAGTCGAATAACGTGTCTAAGCATGTTAAGTATTAGAATAAATACGTGGCCAATATCCGAGGTTGGTGTGGAGTCTGAGGACTTTGCAAGTCCCATATCGGCTGGGGAGGAGAACAAAGCGTGCCTCTTAAGAGGGCGTAGAGACCTCTCCTGGCATGAGGCCTTTTGGGGTGCGTGTGGCATTACCAAGAACAAAATTGGGATTAGGTTTGGGCCTTGAATTGGACAATATCGTACTACGGTGGACTTGGGCTGTTACAAATGGTATCAGAGCTGGGGACTGGGTCGGTGTACCATAGTCACACGGGGATGTAGGCCTCCTAAGGGGGGGGGGGATTGTGGAGTCTGAGGACTTTGCAAGTCCCACATTGGCTGGAGAGGAGAATGAAGCGTGCCTTTTAAGAGGGCGTGGAGGCCTCTTCTGGCATGAGGCCTTTTGGGGTGCGTGTGGCACTGCCAAGAACAAAACTGAAGATTGGGTTTGGGCCATGAACCGGACAATATTGTGCTATGGTAGACTTGGGCTGTTAGAGCTGGAGTAGTGTGTTTCAATGATGGAGATCAAAAGATGGAACATATCTAACCCTAGTAGAATTTTTCATGCAACGGTCGTTCTATAAAAGAAAAACATATGTCATACTTCAGGTAAGTGTAAAAAATATTTTCAGTATAAGAGAGATTCAAGAGACGCAGAGTAGTTCGTATTGCATACATAGAGAGGAGGAGATAAAGAGCAAGATAACAGTGAGTTTATCTAGCCTCATACCTCATACCTTCAACGAATAGATAGTGAGTTTGCCAAAGGAGTGGTTGAAGGTCAAGAGGTGCAAACAGTTGAACACGCAGAAGCAGATTACACTAGACAGTTCATCATAGTGAGTGAGTACTAACGTAATACTATTTTTGTATTTTCATTTAAGAGAGAAGAGATTTAATCCTATTGTAACAAGGGCAAATCCTTACTGTATTAACATCATATAGTGGATTGGACTCGGTGTAGGCACACCCTTACCATGATAGAGTAGATCACATTGATCGAATCACATAGATCATGTGTCTTTGTCCTTTATTCTCATATATACCTGCTGTTAACTTGATCTTGCACAATATATTAAGATAGCATCCAAACAATAACCGTATCTATAAAAATATCTCTGAAAAGCAAACTACTCCTTCAAACTAAAGGAATTAGTTTTAAGTATACAGATTTACTCCCCTTTCTGTATATACACACATACACCTGTACAATCTTGTTTAGATCTTGGGAATATCAATTGGTATCAGAGCTAAGTTCTCACTAGAGACAGATTTATCACTCTGTAGAGAAGTGATCTCACAGACCGATACATTTGTGTTGCTGAGATCTGTACCTTAACAACTTAATGACCAAACAAGAGTTCATTGGTATATATAAATGGAGATTCCTATCAGATGACTAAGCACCAGCTCTAACTGCGCAAAGAGAGTGCCTATCTTTGATGGCACAAATTATAAGATGTGGAGAGCTAGAATGGAGACCGTGTTTATGTCCATAGGTATAGATGTTAAGAGGATAATAAGAGATGGATATATAGAACCTGTTGATAACAGAGAACCCACAAAAGATGAGAGGAGAACTTATGAGCTAAATAGCAAAACTTTGAGTGTTATCACATCAGCACTCATAGACTCCAAGTACGCAAAGGTTATGGACTGTAGAGTGGCAAAGGATTTAGGGGATAGACTTAAAAGTGTCTATTAGGGTGATGGCTGTGAGGACCTGTGTCCTAGTTCTTAGACTTAGAGGTTGGTAAGTTCCTTAGGGTGCTAAAATCCTAGTTTTTCATATATATTTTATGGTATTTTGGAGTGTAGCAAGAGGCATCAAAGGAGGATGGTCGACAAGGGTGTTAGGTTGACGCGCGTTTTGGCCACATTGACCGTGATCGATGCGCGATTGACACACGTTTTGAGCCGTGTCGACCAGGTGCAGCATGTCTTTTTGTGTCTTCTTTACATTTTATTTTGTCTTTTCGAGAAAAAGAACCCTAGCCGTTACCGTCGCACTTCAGAGAGAGAGAGAGAGAGAGAGAGAGAGAGAGAGGAGGTGGTGCAGGAGGTCCTTGGATCAAGAACGTGAAGTACAAGCCCTTCAATTCGTTTTCCATCATAGGTAAGTGGTTCGTCCTATTGAACATGTTTTAGAGGTTGTGGAAATTCTAAATGTTGGAGTTTTGAACTCGGTTTTGATAAAACGGTTTGGGGAGCAATTGCGTTGTGATGTGTGTTAATATCAAGATTTATTGATTTATATGTGTATATGTGTATATTATGTTGTGACATTTGAATAGAGGTGTTGTGGTAATTGATTAAAATGCATTGAGTATTAGGGTATATATATGTGAGAATTGTTATTTTGTAATAGTGATGTGTGATGAGATGCTTGTGTATTTTGTTATTTTGTTTGGATGTGTGAAATTGAGGTCCATTGAGGGGATAGTCCTGGATTGGACATGAGATGTTGAGGTTCCATTGAGGGAACAGTCCTAGAATGGACATGAGTTATTGAGGTCCCATTGAGGGGACGGTCCAAGAATGGACCTGAGCATTGATGTTCCATTGAGGGGACCACCTGTGAATCCTTTGTGTGTTATTTACTATGATTTACACTGCACGTATTCACATTAAGCATATTGTGGAGGAGATGTTGGGTTGGTCTAGGGAGGCATTACCCCTACTGAGCTATGGTTTGCTCACCCACCTTTAATGTGTTTTCTCTAGGACCTAGTAGGCGTTAGGAGATTTCACCGATGTGGAAGCATGTTTGTTTGATTTGTTGTTTTATTTGAGATATTATAATTGTTGAAACTAAGACTCATGTATTTGTCTGAGATTGGTGTATTTATTTGAGACATCGTGTTTTCAGGTTGGTGACCCTATTTAATATGTGACACTGTTATTTATTATATGACATTGTTTTATTTCATGAAGTTGTTTGTTTTGTATTATTTATGCATCTCATGTATGAGATTGTAGTAGGTTTGTGGTAGTACCCTTGAGGGAGCCCTATTAGGTGACCATTCACCAACCTCTTGTCTTCTTGGGTACGAGGCATGGGGCATCACTAACCGGTTTCTTGGTGTTGGGAAATTTGGGGAGTAACAATGAGTCAATGACAGACTAAAAGAAACCAGGCTACAATTGTATACTCAGAAATATGAAGCTCTTAAAATGGAGCATGAGAGTATACATGAGTTTTTTATGCGATTAACTAAGATTGTCAATAACATGAGAAGTCATGGCAAAAATTAAAAGAAGTTTGTAATTATAAAGAAGGTGCTGAGGGTTACCCAAAAGATTCATTCCAAGGGTGAAAGTTCTGGAAAACAACCGAGACGTAGTGACAATGTCATTGCAGGAGTTGCATTGTAGTTTAACTGCATTTTAAATGAAGTTGCATTCATATGAAGAGCCATTAACATCAACATCCACGTCTACAGCAAAGGAAACAAAAGAAGTAACCTTTAAGGCTATAAAAAAGTTAAAAATTAAGAAAGAAACTGAGTCCTTAAAAGATCAAGAGAACAGTGATAATGAAGATGTAAAGATAAGGTGGTAGCCTACTTCACCAGAAAGTTTAAAAGAGGTGGAGTAGGAAAGCTAGCTGGAGGAAAAGGAAAAGGTAGACTTTCTCTTAGATATTTTAAATGTGGAAAGTGGGGGCACTTTGCATCTCAATGCAAGGTGAAAGCTAATGATTCGGATGATGAAGCCTCAGATGTAGAGGACACAAAGTGGAAGAAGACATCATCTAGAAGAAGCAATTCTACAAGGAGAACAGAAGCTCCACAGAAGAGAAGGGCTCATACAAGAATTACATGAGCCAAATTACTAAATCTGATGAGGAGGATGAATACTCATCGAATTATGCTTTTGTTGCCCGGATTAAGGTCGACAATGGCAGTATTGTCTCAGAGAATGAAGAGGCAATAAAAGAAGAAGAAGAAAAAGTAGATTTGGAAGACGAGCTTGAGCTTGTAATAGAAGAGATCCGCAAGAGAGGGAGCAGGATCAAACAGCTCAAAAGAGAGCTCAAGCAAGCCAAGGGAGAGCTTGGAGAAGTCAGAGGAGAGAAGGATCAAGTCCTAGAGGAATTAAAGAAGTTTTGTGAGGAAATTGTTAGCCTCAAGCTCAAGCAAGAGGAGTAAATCAAGATATGTGATGATATTACCACAGAACTCACCACTAGAGACACAATAATCCACAGGCTTGAGGAAAAACTAGTGGGCCTTCAACTGAAAATCTCAAAAGACAAGGCCACTCAAGCTTTAACATCTAAAACCTTTCAGATCACATTTTTCACAACTGTTGGTCCCGGGAAGCCTAGAGGGGAGTGAATAGGCTCTTTCAAAACTCTTTTTAACTCTTTTGGCACAACACTAATTCAGACTGAAAGATTAAAATAGTGCATAAGATAGTCTGATAGTGAAAGTAATTTGTATTATTATCAAAAGATAATTACAACAAATTATATAGCAGATAAAGTTGTTTGCACTAGCTTGAATCTACTAGAAGAATATCTCTATTTTACAATAGCTCTCTTTTACAATTACGCACACACTAGCCAAAGTATATTTCATGTGCACGTACAAGTAAATATTACAAGTATGTTTATAGATATCCTAAGACGACATTCTTGGAACAGAACATCTTGGCTGCTGAGCTTCATTAATAATCTTCTCGGAAAGGTCCTTAGTATTAATGTCGGAGATGTGGAGCTTAAGATATTGGAAGTATAAATGATTTAACTTCATTTCGTATAGTTCCAAGTGTATTGAAGTTCGCTCCATGTATCTGTGTGATCCACGTGTAAGATGCCTTAAATGTGTTAAATGGATTTCTTCTTACATCGAGACACAGTGAGCTGATGAGTTTAAATGCGCTGAGATGATAAGGATAGTAGTTAGAGCAATATTGTCTTACTCCGTTGCAAGGTTCTATACTCCATCTCAAGAGAGTGCTCGGATCCTTACTCCGCGTCAACTAGTTACTCAGATCCTTATTCCGTCACAAGGTTACTTACTCCACGTTAGAGAAGTACTCGGATTCCTTACTCCGTGTCAGCGCTTCCTTATTTCGTATGAGAGTAAAAGCTCAGATGGCTTACTTCATATCTCTTTTCCTTACTCTGTGTGAATAAAGACTTGGGTCCTTATTCCGTAGAAGTCCTTCCTTACTCTGCATGAGTATAAGACTCGGATTCCTTACTCCGCAATAGTGCTCTCTTACTCCGCGTGAGTTGTAGACTAGGATTCTTATTCTGTGTTTTTATAACTTAGTCCATTCGAGTAAAGACCCGGATTCCTTAGTCCATATCTTTTAGTACTTAGTCTGCGCTAATAATCCTTACTCCGTATTTTGTTATGACTTGGTTATTTACCAAGTCGATTGACGACACTCACGTTGGTCCGGATCAGGATTATGTATCCTGTCCTTAGCTTTGCACTCTCGAGTGTAGATTCAGTTTAACTTATCTTCTGCAACAAGTTAGAATATACATTGAAAGATCTCAAACCAAATTACATAGGGTTTTATCCGCATCATCTAAATTCTGGGTTCGATCCAACAACAACATTACAGGTGGCTCAGAAGACTTAGGTAACATTACAGGTGGCTAGGAAGGAGATCATGACACCACAGGCGGTGAAGAAGGTTAACATTCCAGATGGTGAACTTGACAAGTACAAGAATACCACTGTCGTGACCTAGAGCTACCAGAAAGTTAAGAGTATCACGAAGGGTGGTGTGAATGATGAGAAGATAGAGAAACACCCAGTTATGCAGTTCAACACTAGTGGAGTGAACAACTGTGTTCAGAAATCTGAGCATTCGAAGAATGTGAAGAAATCTAATGCAAATGTCATTTTCGCAGGTGTGCAGGTGCCCCTCAGTAAATAAGGAAATAAACCTATAAAGCCAACCACCATGGCCAAGGCTATTATGAAGAAGACTCTAGATGTTCGAAGTTCAACACCGGGTTTTAGGGTCATTGCTTTTGGGATGACCAAATCGGGGTACAAGTTCTGACTGGTTAAGACATCAAAGGAATGTAAGATTGAGAGAAAGAAACACGAGAAATTATATATTAGAAGTAGGGAAAGATGAGAGCTGGTGGAAACCAAAGCTATTTCCGAACAATAAATTGCTATTCTTGCAAGTTTGTGATAAGTGTGGCAATGAACATCGGGGCATAAGAAGTGTACGTTTCTTGAAGAAGAAGAGCACTATGAAGGTTTAAGACAGAAACAAAGAATAAGCATTTTAAAAGACTGTGAAGCCTAAGCCTCAGGGGAGTGCTTTAAGTCTAAAGTAAAACAAGCTTACATTGCTAAAGGCAAGGAAGTAGCTCATATTGTTGAGATTGCATTGAAAGTTGATATCAAGGACAGACAGTGGATCCTTAATAGTGGTTGTTCGGGTCATATGATTGATGACCTAAACAAGTTGTCGAATGTGAACAAGGACAAATTTGGCAAAGTAAGATTTGGTAATGGCAGCTTACTAAAGATTAAGGGACTAGGATTTGCCAAATGAGAAAAGATTAAACTGAAGGATGTACTACATGTAGAAGGTTTAAAGTATAATTTAGCATCCGTCAGTCAACTATGTGATGCAGGTCATGAAGTGACCTTTACTAAAACTGGTTGCAAAGTTAATAGAAAAAATGGAAACACAGCAGCAGATGAAAGAATAACAGATGGGGACTTGTATGTAATTGATGAGAACAAAACCCAAAGCTATCATATAACAAATGTTGAAAAAATGAACTCTGGCACAGATGACTGGGCATCTCAATCAAAAGAATATGAGACAGCTTGTAAACTACAAGGCCATCAGAGACATCCCAGACATCAAAACAGATAGAGAGCATGTTTGCTCAGCATGCCAATAAGGAAAACATACCAGATTTCATTATAAGGTGAAAGTGTGAGGACCCGTATTTGGGGATTTGAGGAGTTAGTCCTTTATACGTTTGGGCAAGGACTCTTGTCCAAATAGTTAGAGGGAGTCCGAGGGCGCAACACCTCAGCGAGGGTCAAGGGGGCAGCGCCCCGGAAGCCAAATTATTTCAGAAAAGCTAAGTTGAATTTTCATGTGAAAGCTTGGTCGATGCAGCCTTGGTCGATGTGGGATTAGTCAACATGGTCGACCTAGCGTAGTGAGTGGTCAATGCCGATCAGAGGAGTTTCCAAAGAGTTTGGTCGATGCGAGATAAATTTTGATATGTGGTCGACGTGTGATCAACATGGTCGATGTCGACTAAAGCAGTTTCCTGAGAGGTTTCCCAAGTGTGTTGGTCGACATGAGATGGTTGGTCGACGTGGGTTAATGTGCGGTCAATGTGGTCAATTTAGGTGCACATCGACTAGGTTTGAAATGGTGTTGGTCGACCTGGATGTCTGGTTGACGTGAGAGAAAGGTGGTCGATATGGTCGATCTCAGGTGTTTTTCAGTCGACGTCAACCCTACGTCAGTGTATTTTTGATGTGCATCATATTTGTCTGCGAGTTTAGGGTTTTCTAGGTTCTTTTTTTGAAGGCCGTCAGAGAGAGAGAGAGAAAGAGATCATCATTGGTTTGATTATTGCCGCTGCATTCTTGGAAGAGGGAGGTACCTATCGGAGTGGGGCAAGAAGCAAGGAAGATCCTTCAAGCCGAAACCCTAACACAATCGGATTTGAGGTAGGTGGTTTTGTCCTATTGAATTTGTCCCAAAAGTTATGGAAATTCTAAATGATGGGATTTCGAACTCTGTTTTGATAAAATGGTTTTGGGAGCAATCGCGTTGTGATGTGTGATAATATTGGGAATTATTGAATTATATGGGTTTATATGTGTATAGTGTGCTAAAATATTTGAATAGAGGTTCTGTGGTAATTGATTAAAATGCATTGAGTGTTGGTATGTATATATATATATATATATATATGTGTGTGTGTGTGTGTGTGTGTGTGTGTGTGTGAGAGAGAGAGAGACAGAGAGAGAACTATTATTTTGTAATAGTGATATGTGATGAGATGCTTGTGTATTTTCTATTGTGTGTGGATGTATGAAATCGAGGTCCCATTGAGGGGATAGTCCTAGATTGGACATAAGATACTGAGGTTCTATTGAGGGAACAGTCCTGGGATGAAAATGAGTTATTGAGGTCCCATTGAGGGGATGGTCCAAGAGTGGACCCGAGTATTTAGGTTCCATTGAGGGAACAACTTGTGATCCTCTGTGTGTGTTTTACTGTTACTTTAACCACACTATACTGCATATATTTGCACGGAGCATATTGTGGAGGAGACGTTGGGTTGGTCCAAGGAGAGTAACCCCTACTGAGCTATGGTTTGCTCACCCACTTTTACTGTCTTTTTCTGTAGGACCTAGCAGGCATTAGGAGATTACACCGTCGAGGAAGCATGATTATTTGATTTGTTGTTTCTTTTAAGTTCATGCAGAATGTTTGGGGATTATGACTTATGTATTCATTTGAGATTGGTGTATTTATTTGAAACACCGTGTTTTGGAGCTGGTGACCCTACTGAGCTCATATAAGACTATTTTATTAAATGAATGGTTTTTCTTGTCTGATTTGTACATGTCATGTGTGAGATTGTAGCAGGTTTTGGGTAGCATCCATGTGGGAGCCCTATTAGGTGAGAGTTCACCAACCCTTTCTCCTCTTGGGTGCAAGGCATGGACTATCACTAACCGGTTTCTCGGTGTTGGGAAATTTGGGGCGTGACAAAAGGAATACAGCTCAGAAGCAACTCTAGATATTATGCATACTGACTTGTGTGGACCCATGTAGAACAAGGGACTCAATGGAAAAAGATATTTGATTCTATTTGTGGATGATTTCACCAGAAGAACTTGTATCATGTACTTAAAGTGCAAGACAGAAGCTTTGGAGTGCTTCAACAAGTACAAAAGAATGGTTGAAAATGGCAGTGCCTGCAAAATCAAGGTTTTGAGATCTGATCAGGGAACTAAATTTACAAATGAAGGCTTTGGGAAATATTTGAACAAACATGGGATTCAACATTAATTATCAGGAGGAAGAACTTCACAACAAAATGGGGTTGTTGAAAGGAAGAATAAGACTGTCGTTGAAATGGGTAAAACCCTACTGCTGGAAGCTAATCTCTATACAATATTTTGGACAGTGACAACAAGAACAACAATACACTTAATGAATAGAGTCACATTAAGGCCAATAACAGACTGCACACCTTATGAACTATGGTTTGGAAAGAAGTCAACAACTAAATACTTCAAAATCTTCAGAAGTCCCTGTTTTGTGAAGATAAAGTAGCAAGGAAGAGGAAATTTTCATGCCAGATCTGCGCAAGGAACGTTTGTTGGGTATTCATATCAGACAAAGGGATATAGAGTATATCTTCTAGTACTTGGAAAGGTCATAACTTCTAGTGAAGTTAAAGTTGATGAGAATGGGATGAAAGACATGAATGAATATGAGGACCCAGAATTTTAAGAAGAGGAACCTTAAAAAGATAAAAAGTCTGAGTATGGAAAGGTTAAGAAAGATGAGAACATAGACTCAGAGTAGTTAGGTGAAGAAGAAAATGAAGAATCTAATCCTAGAGAAGATTTGAGTAAGAGAACCAGGAGAACATGGTCAAGTATACATGGCAAGAATCAGATTATTGGTGATCCAAAAGCAAGTGTTACCACTAGAAGAAAATTCACAAAAGCTATTACCTTGCTATCTCAAATAGAACTAAAGACAGTAGGAGAAGCAGTAAAAGACAAAACGTGGGTCACTGCAATAAATGAAGAACTAGATCAAATTGAGAAAAATAAGACATGGGAGTTGGTTCATAGACCAAAGAATAAAAATGTCATCGAGACAAAGTGGTTGTTCAGAAACAAATTGAATGAAGATGGTAGGGTTGTCAGGAACAAGGCAAGACTGATATGTAAAGGGTACTCTCAGATTGAGGGTATTGGTGTGGATGAAACATTTGCACCAGTGGCAAGGTTAGAAACAATCAGGATGTTTCTTACATTAGTAGCACACAAGAAGTTTAAAGTCTATCAAATGGATGTGAAATCTACATTTATGAATGGATTGGTAAAAGAAGAGGTTTACATTGAGCAACCAGATGGAGTTCAGATAGCTAATGATGAGATACATGTGTGCAAACTGAAGAAAGCCTTGTATGGCCTAAAGCAAGCTCCTAGAGGATGGTATAACTGACTGGATGGATATTTAAAAAGAATGAATTTTAGCAGGAGAACAATGGATCATAATCTCTATATTCTGAATTCAGACCAAGGTCAACTAGCTACTATAGTCTATGTAGATGACATTATCTTCGAGGGAAGTCACTAAGGATTATGTAAAGAGTTTACCAAAAGAATGAGTGATGAATTTGAAATGTCTCTCATAGGGGAGTCGACATACTTCTTAGGACTATAGATCAAGCAAACTGCTGAAGTCATTTTTATATCACAACTCAAGTATGTCAAAGAATTATTAAAAAAGTATGGTATGGAGAATATCAAGCCTGTTGGAACACCGATGGCTATAGGCTACAAACTAAAAAAAGATCAGGAAGGCACAAGTGTGAATCAGAAGGAGTATCGAGGTATGATTAGAAGCCTCTTGTATATTACAGATTCCAGACCTGATCTTATGCAAACAGAGTGTCAGGCAAGTAAATTTCAAGTAGACCCCAAAGAGTCTCATTTGCTGGCAGTTAAACGGATCCTTAGATATCTTCATGGTATATTGGACACGGGATTGTGGTATCCCCCTAAGGATTGAATTGAATTATACGCATACACTGATGCAGACTAGGCTAGAAACATTGATGATAGATGTTCAACCAGTGGCTGTAGTTTTTATTTGAGCTTTAATGTGTTGCATTGTTGAGCCATAAGCATAATAGTGTGGCCTGCAGCACAATCGAAGTTGAATATGTGGCTGCACATGCTGCATGTAATCAAGTGGTATGGATGAATACTCAACTGTCAGACTTTGGAGTCAATATGGAGTTACTTGTTAGTATATGGTGTGATGACTAGAGTGCTATCAACATAAGAAGGAATCCAGTTCAACCCTCGAAGACCAAGTATATTGATTATCGGTACATTATATCAAAGAACAAGTGGAAGAGAGAAATGTGCAATTAGTGTATGTCCCCATTTAGGAATAGACTGTAGATATCCTCACCAAACCTCTATCCACCGAGCTGTTTGACAAACACAGACGCGGGTTGTTTGTACAACTTCCTCCTTATGCCTAAGGCGTTGGTAGGATTTCCCCCTCTTTCTTTGCAATTGGTTGGCAAAAGGGGAAAAAAATATTGTGTACAGGGAGAGTGCAGTGGGAGGAGTTCAAGAAAAACACATGGTCGTTCACATATGTTGAGGAGTTCAAGAAAAACACATGGTCATTCACATATGTTGCCAACAATTCCAAAGGGAAAGATTGTTATTCTCACAGTCTTTTTGGGTTTTCATTGTTGTCAATAGTATTTAGAAGTGGGCAGCAACATGATGTACTTGGTTAGATAACTTCATTGAGTGAGCTCATAGAGGGAGTCTGACTATGTACCTTTTTAATGTGTTTAGGGTCAAAGATCCAAAGATTCGAAGACCCCCAAGGTTAAAGATTTGTAGACTTAAAGGTGTAGAGTCGAAGATCCTCAAGCTCAAAAACCACAGACTAAGGTTCTCAGGGTCACTGACTCGTACATTCACAGGGTCAAAGATTCGACGACCCAAAGTGTTGTCGGGTGGAGAGCAGAGTCTCAAAGATTCGAAGACCTGCAGACTTGAAGACTCATCAGGTGAAGAGTGGTGGTGTCACAAAGTTGAAGCTTGAAGGGTCGAAGATTTAGAGACCCGTTGATATAAACAGATGATTAGCTAAGTTAAAGTTGGGTTGGTCGTTGGCTCTAAACTGGAGTTGATCTGACTCGAAGGTTCGAAGGTGCAAACTCGAAGATCGTAGTGTGTGTACTATATGAAGCATCTGTGTGGTTATGAAGCAGTTATCTTCGAGGCTGTGGCTAATCAAAGAATATAAACACAGTTAAGGTCACCGTTTAAGTAAGTTAGTCGAACAACGTGTCTGAGCACGTTAAGTATTAGAATAAATATGTGGATGATATCCGAGGCTATTGTAGTATGTTTCAACGATGGAGATTAAAAGATAGAACATTCTAACCCTAGCAAAAGGTTTCCATGCAACAGTCATCCTATAAAAGAAAAGCATATATATGTCATACTTCAAGTAAGCGTAAAGAATATTTCAGTATACACACAAAGTATCTAGAAAGATACAAGAGACGCAGAGTAGTTCGTATTGCATACACAGAGAGGAAAAGATAGAGAGCAAGATAATAGCGAGTTCATCTAGCCTCATACCTCATACATTCAACGAACAGATAGTGAGTTTGGCAAAGGAGTTGTCATGCCCCCAAATTCCAGGGAACCCGTAACCAAGAACATGACTTCTCCTTGCCTACACCCAAAAGGTCAAGGGGTTGATAACTAGCACCAAAAGAGACTACACTGCGGGTGCTGTCTCAATTATGCAACCCTGTACAGTCATACATCAAGGGTAATCCTGTACTTTCCCATAAATCAACATGCATACAATATGTCAAATAGCCAATCATATGACAAACAGTATGTAATACAACTATCCACGGACCCTTGTCCGGGATATCACACAAAACAATATAGAATACAGTACTGTATCATACATCGAGTAGTGGGCACGTTCTCCTGGAAGAAAGTCCTTCACTAGTCTCGGGTCACACCTGAAAAGGGTAAATAACAAGTAGGGGTGAGCGACAAGCTCAGTAGGTGACCCTAAACTCCACATCATGCAAACATACAAGTCTATACTATATGCTAGTGTACTCGTGTATCATGTAGTGTGCATAATCATCAGGACTCATCCTGTAAACAAATATCAAGACCCAGTCTGCCCACACAGAACAGCTTGTCTACGATCCTCAACAGGATCCCATCTCAGGGCACTAAGCCCTAGCTCCACGAGCTCAATGGCTCAACACGATCCTCAACAGGATCTCAGCTTAGGGCACTCAGCTCTAGCTCCACGAGCTCAACGGCTCAACCTAGGCCTTAGCTTGTCATGTCAACCACATAATATCTCCTAGGCCTCACGGTGAGAACACAAACAAGTCATGGAGTCTAAGCTCCAAATCCTCAAACCAACTTACCAACACCAGTATGGCATTAAGGTTCACAACACTCCCTTTATAATTGAGGCCAGTCTTCACAAATCGATTCTCGTGCCTTGACCAAGGAAGAAGATACTCATAGCAGTTGTTTTCTTGCAATAAAAAGTTCCGGCATTGGGTCCCCATATCATAACTAAGATAATCTGATTTTTTGAAATTTTTCTGAGATGTCTAACTCCACTTTCCAAAAAGTCACCTCTACGAAAAACTGAATTTTTCCAAAATTTTGCACTAAATCTCAATTTTCACATTTTGAAGGAGTGAGAATTTTATTTTCTAGTATTTTTCTTTGAATTCAAAAGGGGGGTATTTTGCTATTTACATTATAACTTAAATGTGTAGAGACTTAAAGGTTACAATGTAAATGGTCCAGTCTAGTGCAACTGCTGACTCGAAGCTACGGAACTGCGACTCAAAGCTGCAGGATTACGGCCTCGAAGACTCAAAGCTCTGACCTTTGACCTTTGATCTTCAACCTTTGACTATGGATCTACGGATCTTCGACCTTACGACTCCGGATCTTCGACCTTTCGACCCAAATCTTCGAGTCTTCGACCTTTCGACCCAGAAGTTCGCCCAGGGTACTGTTTATTGTCATTTTTGCTTGTTCTTCGTCTGAAATCAACCCAGCGACCCCTAAACGCTCACAAACACACATTTTACACAACAGACTACAATATTTATCTCAAAATGCGTCCTGAACGCCTTTAAATCGCACGATAACAGCGAAAATACACACATATAATTTTAGATTATATCCATCTAGATCTAAATCCAGATTTTCATGGTTGACTTCTCGACCCTCATGAAATACACAGTTAAAAAAACCCATATCATAGAAACACATATCCCAACTGATATAAATCAGTTCTTAACCACAGATCTTATGCTAAACCATTAGATCCAACTCAAAATTGGATTTCCCCCAAAACCTAGGGTTCATGCTCAATTTCATAAATCGTGACAAATTCGTGCATATCCAAGACAGGAAAGAGGTAAAAAGGTCAAGGACACCTAGCTGGAGTGATTCTTTGAGCTCCACGAACCCAAAGCGCCCCAAATCGCCAAGGCTTAAAGCTTTCAAGTTCTCTCTCTCTCTCTCTCTCTCTCTCTCTCTCTCTCTCAAACGCACCAACATGATAGCATAAAGTGAATGCTCTTTCTTTTTATTCTATTTATATTTATGTCAATTATTGACCAATAATTGACCTCCCAAAGCAATAATTGACCTCTCAAGTCACAAACTCCAAAATTGAGTCAAATTACTGTCAAAACTCTCGAAATGATGAGCACAATACTATTTAGATATTATCACACTTAAATGACTGCTCAAATGCAAAGTCAACCAATAAACCCCGAGAAAGTCAACAATCCGGCCACTCGGGGCCCCGACTCGGAATCGTGCCCAAGTACTGTCAAAATGCTCACATCGACGGCTATACTACCGTCCAGATAGTGACATTCCCATAGAATGGCTATCTCTCAAGACTACCCAAATACGAGTCTTTATAGGAGTGGTTGAAGGTCAAGAGGTACAAACAGTTGAACATGTAGGAGTAGATTACGCTAGACAGTTCATCACAATGAGTGAGTACTGAAGTAATACTGTTTTTGTATTTGCATTTAAGAGAGAAGAGAGCTAATCCTATTATAACAAGGGCAAGTCCCTACTGTATTAAAAAACAAATAATGGATTGGACTCGGTGTAGGCACACCCTCACCACTGTAGAGTAGATCACATTGATTGAACCACGTAGATCATGTGTCTTTGTCCTTTATTCCCATACATACCTGCTGTTAACTTGATCTTGCACAAAACACTAAGATAGCACCAAAACAATAACTGCATTTGTAAAAATATCTCTGAAAAGTAAACTACTCCTTCAAACTAAAGGAATTAGTTTTACGTATACGAATTCACCCCCCTCTCTGTATATACATGCATATACCTGTATGATCTTATTTGGATCTTAGAAATATCAACTTTTAATCTGCTCTCAATCTTCTTCTCTCTGTATACAATACGAACTTCTTTCTGTTTCTGCGTTTCTTTTATCTCTCTAGATACTTTGCGTATACTCTAATAATATTCTGACGCCCGCTTTTGAAGTATGGCATATACTTTTCTTTTATAGGACGACCGTTGCATGAAAACCATCAGCTAGGGTTAGATATATTCCATCTTTTGATCCATCGTTGGAACATATTACTTTAGCCTTGGATAATGTCCAAGTGTTGATTCTGATACTTACCATGCTCAAATACGTTGTCCAAGTAACTTACTTAAACGATGTCCTTATCTGCGTTTTGATCCTTCAATTAGCCATAGCCTCGAAGACGATTGCCTCGTAGCCTCGCAGATGCTTTGCATAGTATATAAGCTACGATCTTCGAGTTAGAACCTTCGAATCAAGTCTTTGAGTCTTCAAATCCAAGTTAGATCCAATGACCAACTAGCTATGTTACAACAAGATCCGCTCTTTAGAGGGAGATCTACAATCGGATGGACATTCGTTCATCATATGGAAGTCCACTCATCAAATGGATGTTAGACCATTTGTCCGAGTGTTGTGGCAATACCGTGGCATGGAGTAGGAAACTTGGGAGCATGAGACGGTAATGCGTGAGCATTATCCGGAGTTGTTTGAGGACGAATAATGCTTACAGAGGGAGGTGGCGATAGCCTCAGGCTAAGATGGTATGTGTATTGTTAGGTTTTATTGTTATGCGGTATGACATATGATGTCATCACCGGATTTCGTCCGAGGGAAACCGCTTTTATGAGATATATTATTATGTGGTTTTCCTGAATTTCTCAAGAACCCCAGATTGAATCATAGGTCAATATATATAACAAAGAAGAGGGGGGGTTGAATCTATTATATAATTATCAAAATATTTTCTTTTAAATTAGATTTACTTTCTCTTAAGTTAGATCTAGGGTCTAGCTCACAACTTATCAATAGATGATCACACCTAATCTACAGATCTATTAAGACTTTGATTCACACAGGTAGAGGTGTTAATCCTAAGCTACAACCTTTGATACTTTCTTATGCTACTTCTTGATTAATATAATTAAACCACTTTGGTTATTTGTTATTAAAAGTTTTTTTTAGTTAGGCCTTGGTGCTTAGTTGAATCACAAGATCTTAGAGTAGATCTAGTGAGTAGTGTGGTGTAAAAGATAGCAAACACAAAATGAGACACGATGCATGTCACGCCTCCGAATTCCAGGGAACCCGGAACCGGGTACATGACTTCCCCTTGCCCACACCCGAAAGGTCAAGGGGTTGGTGACTAGCACCAATAGAGACTACACCGCGGATGCTGTCTCAAATATGCAACCCTGTACAGTCATACATCAAGGGTAATCCTGTACTTTCCCATACATCATCATGCATACAATGAGTCAAACAGTCATACAGACATCACATTATACAGTATGCAAATACAACTGTCCACGGACCCATGTCCGGGATATCACATAAAACACTACAGAATATAACTGTATCATAGATCAGAGTAGTGGGCGTCCTCCTGGAAGAAAGTCCTCCACTAGTCTCGGGTCACACCTGAAAAAGGTAAACAGCAAGTAGGGGTGAGCGACAAGCTCAGTAGGTGACCCCAAAACTCCATATCATGCAACACATATAAGTCTATACTATATGCTCAGTGTACTCGTGCACCGTGTAGTGTGCATAATCATTAGGACTCAGCCTGCAAACAAACATCAGGACTCAGCCTGCCCACACAGGACAACTTGTCCACGATCCTCCATGGGATCCCAACTCAGGGCACTCAGCCCTAGCTCCATGAGCTCAACGGCTCAACTCAGGCCTTAGCCTGTCCACAGCGCAATATGCCCGACCACAGTCGCCACACAAGCCTGCCATCGGTGAATATGCCTGCCATGTCAACCACATAACACCATCGGTGCATCACGGTGAGAACCCAACAAGTCATGGAACCCAAGTCCCAAATCCATAAACCAACATACTAACACCAATATGGTCTTAAGGTGTACAACACTCCCTTTAGAACTGTAGCCAGTCTTCACAAGTCGATCCTCAATCCTTGATTTATGAAGGAAGTACCCATAGCAGCTATTTTCTTGAAATCAAAAGTCCCGACATTGGATTCCCATATCATAAATAAGATAATCTGATTTTTGGGGATTTTTCTGAGATGTCTAACCCCACTTTCTAAAAATTCACCACTACAAACTTTTGGGTTTTTCCGAGATTTTACACTAAATCCCAATTTTCGCATTCTGAAAGAGTGAGAATTATTTTTTCTAGTATTTTTCTTTGAATCCAAATGGGGGGTATTTCGTTATTTACATTGTAACTTAAGTATAATACTTAAGTGTGTAGATGGGTATAGGTTGCAATGTAAATAGGTCCAGTCCAGTGCTGTCCAGTGTCCAGTTACACTGTTGGAGCTGCGACTCGTAGCTCAGAACCTGCGACTCGTAGCTGCGGAACGGCGACTTGTAGCTGCGGAGCGCGCCTCGAAGACTCGAAGTGGGTCTTCGAACTTCGACCTTCGGACTACGGGTCTACGAACTACGATCCTACGAACTACGAACCTTCGAGCTACGAACTACGGGTCTACGAGCTACGAACTACGGGTCTACGAACTACGAGCTACAAACTACGGGTCTACGAACTAAGACCCTGGATCTTCGACCCAGAACTTCAGATTTTCGTCAATTCGACCCAGTAACGCGCCCAGGGTACTGTTTATCGTCGTTTTCACCTATTCTTCGGCTGAAACGCGCCCAGAAACTCCCAGACGCTCACTAACACCCCTGTTTCACCACAAACTACAATATTCCCCTCAAAACGCGTCCAAAACGCCTCTAAATCGCGCAGAAACAACAGAAACACGTATAAAATTCTAGATTTTCAGAAATCTAGATCTAAACCCAGATTTCCATGGTTAACTTATCAACCCTCATGAAAAACACAGTAAATCAACCCCAAAATCACAAAAACATATATCCACAATGATATAAAATAGTTCTTAACCACATCTTATGTTAAACCATTAGATCTAACCCAAATTTGGTTTTCCCCAAATTCTAGGGTTCATGCTCAATTTTATAAATCATGATAAATTCGTGCAGATCCAAAACAAGAGAGAGATAAAAAGTTCAAGGACACCTACTTGAAGTGAATCTTTGAGCTCCATGAACCCAAATCGCCCCAAATCGCCAAGGCCTCCAAGCTCTCTCAAGCTCTCTCTCTCAAACGCACAAACGTGAAACGTAAAGTGAAAGCTTCTTCTTTTTTTTCTGCTATTTATATTTCTGCCAGTCAACTGACATAGTCAACTATTGACCCAGTCAATAATTGACCTCCCAACATAAAAATTGACCTCCAAGGCCCCAAACTCCAAATTGAGTCAAACTACAGTCAAAACGCTCGAAATGACGAGCACAACACTAGGCTGATATTATCACATGCAATTGACTGCTCAAACGCAAAGTCAACCAATAAATCCCGAGAAAGTCAATAATCGGGTCAAATGGGGCCCCGACTCGAAATCGGGCTCAAGTACAGTCAAAATGCTCACATCGATGGCTACACTACCGTCCAAATAGTTACATTCCCATAGAATGACTATCTCTCAAGACTACCCAAATACGAGTCTTTACATCCTCCCCACCTTAGGACTTTTCGTCCTCGAAAATAAAACACATGCCCAAAGGACAGCAAAATTCAAGCTCAATGTCCCAATAACAAAACATAAAACATGATTACCGATCACACATGTGCAATGCAACTCGCAACAAGCCAAAAGGGCTGACAAAATCCAACAACAACGAGCTAAACCACATTTTAAACAACATATGCAAAACAAATGCATAAAACATAAGTCATACCTCAGGGAAGGTCCTCACATCCTCCCCACCTGAGGACTGATCGTCCTCGAACAGCTCAGGATGAAGAATCTGCATCTGGATCTCTTTCTCCCAAGTCTGCTCCTCCATGCCTCGGTGTCGCCATAACACCCGAACTAGTGGGATCGTCTTGCCTCGCAAGACCTGGTCCCGCCTGCCCAAAATCTGTGCCGGCATCTCAACAACGGCACCATCATCAGCCAAGTCTATCTCGCGATAGTCCAACACATGAGAAGGATCTGGGTGATATCATCACAACTGAGACACATGGAACACATCATGTACTCGCGCCAACTCCGGTAGCAAAGCTAATCGGTAAGCCACTGCGCCTACGGTGGCAACAATCTCAAACGGCCCCACAAAATGAGGGGAAAGTTTGGATCCACGTCCAAACCTCTGATGCCCTCGACGCGGTGAAACCCGTAAAAATACACGGTCCCCCACCTCAAACTGCAAGGGTTGACGCCTCTAGTCCGCATAGGACTTCTGCCTACTCTGCGCTGTCAACATGCGATGTCGAATCAACTGCACTATCTCCGTGGTCTCTCGAACCATATCGGGACCGAGAGCTGCTGTCTCTCCCATCTATGCCCAACACAAGGGTGATCTACAAGGCCGCCCATACAGTACCTCATACGGAGTCATCCCAATCGTAGCCTGATAACTGTTGTTGTAAGAGAACTCCACCAAAGGAAGGTGAGTCTCCCAACAACCTCCAAAATCTAGGACACAGGCACGCAACATATCCTCGAGCGTCTGAATCGTCTGCTCCGACTGACCATCCGTCTGCGGAAGAAAGGCTGTACTGAGGTTCACCCTAGTACCCAAAGCTCGCTGCAACTGTCTCCAAAATTGAGATGTAAACCTCGCATCCCGATCAGATACAATAGACAATGGGACTCCATGCAACTGCACAATAACATCAATATACCTTTGTCCCAAAGTCCTCACTGGGTCTGTCTCTCGAATCGGAATAAAATGTGCCGATTTGGTCAACTAGTCGACAACTACCCATATCATGTCGTATCCCCTGGAACGAGGAAGTCCAATAACAAAATCCATGGTCACGTGGTCCCATTTCCACTCTGGCATTGGCAATGACTGCAACTCACCAGCTGATCTCAGGTGCTCTGCCTTGACCTGCTGACAGGTCAAACACCTCCTCACAAAATCAGCAATGGCCTTCTTCAGGCCTGGCCACCAAAACTGCCTCCTCACGGCATGGTACATCTTGGTCCCACCAGGATGTACAGCTAACCTCGACTGGTGAAATTCCCGAAGAACCTCCTCCTGAAGAGAAGTGGGAATTATCAGGCGACCCCTATACCTCAATATATGCTCAGTATCCTCAGTCCAATCAGAAGATGCCTGCCCAGTCTGAATCCTGTCCCTGATGACCTCACAATCAACGTCCCCTAGCTGATCCTCTATGATCCTACGCTGTAACTCAGGGACTGCGACGACAACACTGAGGGTCCCTTGCCCCTCGCTGGTCACCATCTGCAACCTCATCGCTGCCAACTGACCCATTATCTCCCATTCCTTAATGGCACAATGGGCAACCACGGCCCTACTCTTCCTACTCAATGCATCTGCCACCACGTTACCCTTCCCAGGGGTATACATCATATCAAACTGAAACTGCTGTAGGTACTCCACCCACCGCCTCTGCCCAAGGTTCAGATCTCGTTGAGAGAAGATATACTGCAAGCTCTTATGGTCCATATACACCACAAACTTCTCCCCAAGGAGATAATGTTGCCAGCTCTTAAGTGCAAAGATCACTGCAGCCAACTCCAAATCATGCGTGGGATAGTTCTGCTTATGTGGTCTCAACTGCCTAGACCCATAAGCAATCACCTGCCGAGTCTGCATCAACACACAACCAAGCCCCACCCTAGAGGCATCACAATACACCTCAAAAGGCACACCCTCCTGTGGAAGAATCAGGATGGGTGCTGAGGTCAATCGTGCCTTCAGCTCCATGAAAGCACTCTCACACGCATCAGACCAAATGAAAGGGACTCCCTTCCTGGTCAGGTTTGTCATAGGAGCTGCCAACCTGGAAAAATCCTCCACAAACCTCCGATAGTAGCCTGCCAAACCAAGGAAGCTACGAATCTCAAACACATTCGTGGGCCTCTTCCACGACATGACTGCCTCAATCTTCTCAGGATCCACTGTGATACCCTCCAAAGATACCACATGCCCCAAGAAGTGCACCTATTGCAACCAGAAGTCACATTTCGTGAATTTCGCGTACAACCGATGCTCTTGCAAGGTCTGCAACACAACCTGCAAATGCTCCTCATGCTCCCTCTTGGTCGCTGAATAAACCAAAATATCGTCGATGAACACCACAACGAACATATCTAAATATGGAGCTAGCACATGGTTCATCAATCCCATAAACACTGCTAGAGCATTCGTGAGCCAAAATGGTATCACAAGCCACTCATAATGCCCATAGCGACAACTGAATGCGGTCTTAGGGATATCTGCCTCCCTAACCCTCAACTGATGGTATCCAGATCTCAAGTCTATCTTGGAAAACCATCTCGCACCTCGAAACTGATCGAAAAGGTCATCGATCCTCGGCAATGGATACCTATTCTTCACAGTCACCTGGTTTAGCTTCCGGTAGTCTATACACAGCCGAAGTGAACCATCCGCCTTCTTGGTGAACAACACTGGAGCGCCCCATGGTGAGCTACTCCGCCTGATAAAGCCTCGTGCCAATAGGTCATCTATCTGTCTCTTGAGCTCTCTAAGCTCTGTCGGTGCCATCCTGTAGGCCGCTAACCTGATCGGTGTTGTCCCTGGCAACAACTCGATCGAAAACTCTACCTCCCTCACGGGTGGCAAACTGACCAAGTCCTCGGGAAACACATCCGAGAACTGATCTACAATGGGTGGCAAAACAGCCTTCCCCTCTCTCCTCCTGTCAACCAACGTCAAGTTGGCTAACTGGTGGGTCACATCACCCCACCCATGCCTCAAAGGTCCCAGCCTGCATGCCTCCTCAGTCCACTCACCCACAAAGACACCCCGCGTGCCCTCTGGTGTGAGGAACGTCACACGCCGTCAAAAACAATCAATCTTGGCCTCCACGGAGACCAACCAATCCATACCCAGGATAACATCAAAATCATCTAACTCCATGACATACAAATCACACATCAGGTTAACACCCCCAACTGTTACCTGACAAGCACGACTGATACTCTCAAGTATCACAATTCCACCCAAAGGTGAAGCAACCATCAGAGACTGACTAACTGTCTCCTGGACTAACTCCAATCCAACCACTGTAGCATACGAAATAAAAGAATGGGTAGCACCAGTATCAATCAAAACTGAACAGATAGTATAAGAAATGATGATGGTACCTCTCACCACTGAAGGCCCTGCTCCTGCCTCGTCCACTGGTGGAACCTCTATCTCTCTGCTGGTAAGGGCAAAAGTCCTCCCTCGTGGTCCACTGCCACTAGCCTGGCCCATTGGGGCCTTGCCCCACTAATCAACATGACCTTGTGCCTCCCGCTGAGGCTGCTGCACCGCAGGTCGCATCTGCGTGCTCTGTGCCGGCGGCACTGACCTCTGAGACGGAGCCCCACTCCTCTGTCCCTGATCTCTCGAACGAGGGCCTACACTGCTGGTTGAGCTATGGGTAACACATTCCCTAGCTCCATGCCCCACTTTCCTGCATCGGAAACAGGTCATCTTTTTCCTTGGGCAATCTCTCGAGATATGCCCAGTCAAACCACAACTCCAACAGGTACCTGGCCTCCTGCTGGCTGAACTCTCACGGGGTCCCACCGCCTGGCTGGAAACCCTCTGCACCTGCATCCTCTCAGGCTGAGCAACACTGCTCTCCCCACTCTGCCTCTTCTTGCCCGAACCTGCCAAACCGCCCGGCCTCTGGTCTCTCGCCTAATCCTGACCTCGCTCAATAATGAGTGCTATGTCGACCGCCTCCCGATAGCTGGTCAACTGCATCGGTTCCAGCTGTCTTTTCAGAGATGGCCTCAAGCCCTGAATAAAATCCTGCGTCTTACAGGCTTCCTTTTCCCAAGCCTCAAGAGCAAACCGCCCTAAATCTGTGAAGGCTTGCACATATTCACCCACCGTCTGGCCACCCTGCTGAAGCTTATAATACTCTCTCTGTCGGGCATACTGTATCGAGCTGGGAAAATACTCCCCAAAGAAGCGCTCAATAAACTCTCTCCAACTCATCTGACTGCCATGGACAGCTCTAGTGGATTCCCACCACCTGCGTGGGATACCCAACAGATAGTGCGTCGCCACGCGCACCCGCTCCTCATCTGGCACCCCAATCATCTCAAAGATGTCCTCTGTCCATCTAATCCAGTCCTCAGCTACCTCTGGCCGCGAACCATCCTCAAAATTCCTGGGTGCATGTTTCAAAACGTGCGGCCCAGTCCCACTCCCTCGTCGTGCTGGCTCTATCACGACCTCCTGCTGGTGCACATCCTGCACCACCCTCGCCTCCTGCTACTGAGGCTGTGGTGGCTGCTGAGGCTGCTGTTGCCTCTTCAGCTCATCCACCTCTCTAGCCATATCCCTCATCGAGCCCTGCATACCCTGCATGGCCTCCTACAACTGAATCAACACCTGAGCCAAATCAGGTCCCACAACGGGAGCTGACGATCTCTGCTGCCCCTGGTGCCCCAACTCTATCGTGGGCTCCTCTGCCGGGTCTTGGCCTCGGATAGCTCTCCTCGGTGGTGCCATCACACTGGCCACAACAACAAACAACAAACAATCAACACTAGCACCGCTAGCACAAACAACCATGAAAGGCACATTCAACTTGTAGGTTCTCACCACACGACCCGTAGGTCCATACCATGCATATAGCATCGTGTCCCCCATCAGGGTACACCACACGACCCGTAGGTCCACAACCATGCATATAGCATCGTGTCACCCCTCAGGGTACACCACAATCAAGTCCTGGCTCTCACGGCCATGTGCCATCCTGGCACCACATACGAGCACATCACACACAAAGACAATCTAGTGCCCTATATGCACACAATCATACCACTAGCAATGCACCCCATCCCCATGTATGCTCCTAGGATGATCTAACTGACACCAAAATAACCTAGAACACATGTAAGGACTGCGTTGATCAGGCGCCCTCCCTACAGTTTTCCAAGTCACATGGAATCAATTAACCACCCCTCACTAACCTAGGTCCACTAGACCATGCTCTGATACCAACTTGTCACGCCCCCGAATTCCAGGGAACCCAAAACCAGGTACATGACTTCCCCTTGCCCGCACCCGAAAGGTCAAGGGGTTGGTGACTAGCACCAATAGAGACTACACCGCGGGTGCTGTCTCAAATATGTAACCCTGTACAGTCATACATCAAGGGTAATCCTGTACTTTCCCATATATCATCATGCATACAATGAGTCAAACAGTCATACAGACATCACATCATACAGTATGCAAATACAACTGTCCACGGACCCATGTCCGGGATATCACATAAAACACTACAGAATATAACTGTATCATAGATCAGAGTAGAGGGCGTCCTCCTGGAAGAAAGTCCTCCACTAGTCTCGGGTCACACCTGAAAAAGGTGAATAACAAGTAGGGGTGAGCGACAAGCTCAGTAGGTGACCCCAAAACTCCACATCATGCAACACATATAAGAGCATCAGGTGTAGCCTCTTCAAATTTTTAGTTAAATTTGCTTATATGGAACAATATAGGCCATAAATTATACTCGAGATTTGTATTTTAAATACAAACTTTGTTAAAACCCAAACATTGAAGCACCGGTTATTTAAATTTAACCAAATTTAAATAATTGGTGTCTCGATGTTTGGGTTTTAATAAAATTTGTATTGAAAACATAGATCTCGAGTATAATTTATGGCTCATATTGTTCCATATAAGCAAATTTAGTTAAAAATTTAAAGAGGCTGCACCTGATGCTCTAAGTCTATACTATATGCTCAGTGTACTCGTGCACCGTGTAGTGTGCACAATCATCAGGACTCAGCCTGCAAACAAACATCAGGACTCAGCCTGCCCACACAGGACAACTTGTCCACAATCCTCCATGGGATCCCAGCTCAGGGCACTCAGCCCTAGCTCCACGAGCTCAACGGCTTAACTCAGGCCTTAGCCTGTCCACAACGCAATATGCCCGGCCACAGTCGCCACACAGGCCTGCCATCGGTGCATATGCCTGCCACGTCAACCACATAGCACCATCGGTGCATCACGGTGAGAACCCAACAAGTCATGGAACCGAAGTCCCAAATCCATAAACCAACATACCAACACCAAGTCTTTACAATGCATGTGGTGAGGATGTTACCTACACCGAGATCAATCCATAAAGTGACCTACTCCATGAATGGTGAGGATGTTACCTACACCGAGATCAATCCCCTATATCAAGTACAATGAGTTCTTTGTGTCTATTACAAGAAAGATCTTTCCACCTCTGTTTATCTACTATCACAATTACAGATCTAAATTTAGAGTTAACTCACTCACTGTGGTTACTTTTTTGGACCTTTCACACTCTGCACTGTCTTCTCCTTTGTTTGTTCTTTAATCTTCACCAATAATGCTCTAAATTCTCAAAAGCAATCTGATCTCTCACTATGTGGTTGGTGAGGAAATCTGTATATTCTTTGTTGAATTATTGAACTTAATATTACATACTTACAATAAATTTTAGAATATTCTTTTGAACCCTTTTAACTATATTTTATAGTTGGTGCATGAATCCTCTTATATGTTAGGGTTTGCCTCAAAAGATACTTCATACTCATTATTAGATCAATCAGATATGTGTCGTGTGAGAAATGAACTTAAATAAAGAAGGTAAGGTGGTTTGCGTTATTAGCAGTTGACCGACACTTTACCTCATGTTCGTGTTCGGTTAAACAAACCTTGCCTCGAAGATACAACTTACTTTGAGTCTCTTTCTTTGTCATAGAGACTTGTATTGAAGATATCTGTCTCGAAGATTCATCCCTCAAAGATACTGTCTCGAAGCAACATGCCTCGAAGACCTCTTTCTTGAAGCTGCACTTCCATGCCATCCCCGCTGATGATTTAAGGAGTCAACCCTTTAACTCTCCTAGGAAGCTTTAGCCCTTTGAGTCAACCTTCAACCCTTCTAGTCTTTGCGTTCAAACAAAGTCTCTAACCTTTGGATCTTCGACCCAAAGTGTTGACTATCAAGTTTTTGAATCTTTAACCCACTTCTGACCTTTGGGTCTTCGAATCTTCTACCCGCTAGCATAGAGTAGCATTCTTATCGCGTTAACCACATAAAGTATAATGATCAAACCCCATCTATAGGATCATATAAGGATCACCCTATAAAATTATTCAATCGTGTATGCACATGGATGCTACTGATGCTTGCTATAAAACCTACTGTTGACAACAATGACAACACCTCTACACTGTGAATAACATTTCCTTTGTATGACATATGAGACAAGTGAACTGTTATGCTTGAACCATATGCTTTATGTGAAACATATGAGATATGTACTATATGTGTAGTATAGTTGATATAAGTTTTGTAATATGAGATATGTGATATGTACGACATGCAAGACATGTAAGTATGAAATACGTGTATGTTATACATGATACAATGTGTATGATTGTGTGCAATATTGGACATGATTGTGTGCAATATGGGTTGTATAATGAATTGCCTATTTTTGTTTGTTTTTGAACTGTTTGTGATATGGTAGTTGAGTTTCCTCTTAGTGTGGCCTTTTTGAAGACGAAAGGTCTTTAGGGGAGATGATGTAATAACCTATGTTTAGGGGTTTTAGAGTTAGCCATATAATGGAATGAGTATTTAAGAAAACTAATATAAGTACGATGTTGTATTCTTCGAACAAAGAATTTTGATAGTAATTGAACTCAATTTGGAGTCAGAGCCCCGAAAGAGCATTTTTGATATTTTAAATAATTAACTGTAGAAAATATATAAAAAAAGAAAATGAGAAATTCTAATCCCAATTAGTAGCTACATTCTCGAGGAAAGAAAGAGTGTGAGAGGCTTAGAAGGGGAAGAAGAGGAGATTAGCATTCTTGACCAAATTCAACCAAAACCAAGTTAGGAATTTAAGCACTCAAGTTATCCATATCCATATGATGTCAATTTCAAAGTTTTTCTATTATTAAAGCTATAAATTTGTGATTTGATATGTGTTCTTCAACCTATATGTGTATAGTAGGCAAAATAGGTGATTAGGGATTTTGGAAAAAAAACACACATAATACCTTGATTTTTGGGTTGCTTCATAGTCTCATGTGCCTAGGATAAGTTAGGAGACCCTTATATGGATAGCTTTGTGCTTATAAATGTAGTTTGGGGGTTTTTTATATAAAAATTATCATCCATGAGAGATTGTAGTTGACATGGTCGACTGAACAGGAAAATAGTAGAGATAGTCGACTGAAAATGTTCTGGTAAATCTTGCCATAGTTAAAAATTTCTTTTGACACAAAATTCAAAATTCATGACAAATGAAGTCATTGTTGCAAGTCCATGAAGAGAATGCGATGGGATCTGCTTATGTGGGCTCTGGGATGGAACCGTCGATAAAAACTATTGATAAAATCCTTCTTATTCTTGGTAGATAAAAGCCCGCATTATCGCTCGGCTCCAGCTCGAATAATTGTTGTTGGTGAGCAATTGGTACACATAGATTTGGCCTGGGTTCTCAGCATGATGCAAGTAATACAGATTTGATGGGTGTTCTAGTGTGGTCGTGATACCAAGCATGGTAGTCGCCATTGACAGAAATTTTGACTCAATTTTAGAATCTTGGTCTGATACCATGTTGCAGCATGAACGGTAAAAGATAAAGAGAAAACAGCGCGAAGAAGATATAGAAATGATAGACTAAAACAAAATTTTATTAAAAGAATCTGAATATAGATTATTGAGTCAAGTATTTATATGCATCTAAGATCTTGTAAAGACTACTAAGGAGTCATGAAACATGGGAGGCGAGCCGTCGCCCGTCAGTAGAACGATTTATAGATTATGGCAGCGAGAGGGGAAAGCGGAGGAGGGAGCGTCTATACGGGGATGGAGGTGCTAACATCCGCCGTACATAAATACAAACACTGGTCTATATATTTACCCTTTGTAACTGTGCCGCCTTGTCCCCGAACCTCCAAGAGTCGTTGTTCCTTGGGCGTGGCGGAGCATGGCCACGACAAAGGAGGATATGATGATGCGACTGCGGGCGGCTGAATTGATTGTTATGATATGAAAAGAAAAATTAAATTAAATGAAGGCTTGAAGGGACCAACTCGCGGCATTTGACCAAGCGCGTGCCACAATCTCATCGTAAAACTTCTACCCGTAATTCTTCTTCTTCTTTTTTTTTTTTTAATGTCTAATATTAACGAAGCTGGAGCTTCTGATAATGTCCTGGAAAGCAATTATGGCAAATAATAATGGCCAGTGCTCAGGCTTGTGACTTTTCAATATCTATCTATATAAATATATATATATATATAGGGTTTTGAGGTACTGTACTCATAAGTGCGGGATTAAACCATGGCGATTGGCAAAGACAAACTGTTGGATTAACCTAACCATAGTTTGGTGTGTTCGAATAGAAAAGTACAATCATGTTCCCCAGCTGGGACGCCTCATGATCCAGCATGCCCCCATGGCAGCCCACTTGTGTCCTTGTCCCTCACTTCGTGCTTATAATATTAAATTATCATATTCCAGCTTGCAATCATCTATTGTTTGTTTAAAAGTAACGATTTTTATAATTCTCTGGGTGGGTAAGGTTAAGCCCCACGACGATTAAGGTTAGAGGGTAAAAGAGGAAGGTCAAGGTAGTGTCCCAATAATCAAGGCTACCTGCAGCGCTGGATATCGAGTCGAGTGAAACTGAAGGATTCCAGAAAAAGAAAAAGGAAAAGAATAGATGGTGTTCCACTTATTATCAGCCGACGTCTGTAGGGTGTAGGGATGAGAGGCCCACTCCCACAACCGACCCGGACTTTGCGCCTGATTTGTTCAGTCCACAGCCCCTTACAGCCTAAGATTCCTAGGTTTTGAAGGGCCCACGGATCCAAATCGTCCAGCTGTGATATAATTAATGTTGCTAGCCGCTACAGTGCTCGTGGAAATTGTCAACTTCTTATTACTTCTCAATTTCCTGAATTTAGCATATACTTAATTTTATGTTTTATAAGAGAATTTGTTTAATTTTTTGATTAAAATAATATCTTCTGACTTTTTTATTTCAAAATATGGTCATATTAATTTCATTTAAGTTTGAACATTTCAAAACGACAAGTTTTCGTATATTATAATATTTTAATCTTTGTTTATTTAATTGTTTTCGTCAACAAAAACTACATATTACATGAATTTCCTGTATTAGAATTTACACTAATTTTTTATATGCAAATCTTTTCTATAATTTAGAACTTTTTAAAAAAATTCAATAAAAATAATCTTTTCTAAAATATGATGTAGAGACAAAAAATAAATAATAAATTCTTATATTTATGAAAATGTTTTTTTTAAAGTTTTTCTTTAATTTTTATATTATTTTTGAAATATAGACTTTTGATTGACTATAATAAATAAAAAAATTTAAAAAAAATATAAGAATATTATTTTAAGAGAATAAAGAAATTATAGGAAAAAAGATATAGAAGGTTTTTAAAAATGAGTAAAATCTATAAAATTTTAGGTGTGTTATTTTTAGTTAAATTTAAAAAAGGAAATATAAGAAATTCATTATAGATATTCTTAGTTTAAAACTAGATAGTTTCTCGGACTCTTTTCATTTCCCCTTTTGTCAACAGATTATAAAGCTTTTAATAACAAAAAAAAATGAACAACTTATTAGGTTTTTTTTTTAAGTTAAGAAGAGCACTATACATTGAGATTTCTTTTGCGCAGCTCAAACATATTTGTGGATAGAAACTTAATTATTATGTCTGCTCTCTCCTTATTTTTTGGTATCTAATTAATCTAATTGAATTTTGCCATCTTTCACTTGGTGCTTTGTTAAATTGATATTAGATGTCTATTTATTTATTTATGAAATATTATATTGTATTTTCTGCTCACATTGATACTTGTTATAATTAACGAAGTCTCTTTCTTCCCAAAAAGAAAAAAAAGCTTCAGTATCACAAAATATAGAAATGGTTCTTCCATTTTAATACCTAGATCAAGTAGTTGCCTTTTCAATATTTCTTTACCATATACTTCTCATGAGAAAGAAATATTACCCTACAAGCAAATCTAAAGTCCAAGGAAATAAGTCATATTTCTTACTAATGACATCTCAAATTTATCTTTTATTTATTGTGTGAATGATGTCTTAAAATCTATATTTGCAAGTGCACTGTGCTATAAAAGTAAAGCACGAACTGTAGGTTGATCTATAGCAAGACTGGCTTCGAGATTTAAGGGGTTCAAGCCAAAATTTAAATTGCAGCCTTATCTCTTATACATTTTAAGATAACAAAATTATTTGTATCTATATATTAAATTATTATTTTTATTATTATTACATTACTAGAATTATATGAAAAACATAAAATTTGAAAATAAATATTATTATTGAAATTATAAATTAAAAAAAATACTGTAATGACCCGTGTTTAAGGTTCTAGGAGATATTCATGTAATGAAATGCAGATAAGGGGATAAAAGTATCTAAGCAAGAATGTGCTCGTCAAACAGAACGTTTTGATTATAATTGGGCTTGATTTGGAGTCCAATTGGAGTTTAGGCCCTGTGAGGGTAAAGTTGGTATTTTAAGGAATAAAATGAAGTATAAATAGAGAAAAGAGGAGAGAAACCCTTATTTTGCTTTTGTGGAGCATGAGACGTGAAGAGAGAGAGAAAGAGAAAGAACGTTTGAGGAGAAACCAAGAGCTTACAAAGGGAATTGAACGATTCAGACTCAAATCACCCAAATTCGATGTAGAGATTCATTTTTCTCATTCATATGTCGTTGATTATGCTTGTTGGACATGGGAATTAATCCCAAATTTGTGGAATTTGGATCTTGACCCCAAGTGTTGGGGAAAACCAATTTTTGCATAAGACGTAATTAAAACCTAATATATAGTATTGGGTATGAGTTTTATGAGATTTCGGAGGGTCTGGGGGCTTTATGACCATGTATGGCATGAAGGTTGAGAAGTCAACTATGGAAATTTAGATTTAGATTTAGATGGTTAGAATCTGAAATTTAATATGTGTATTTCTGTTGTTATCGTGCGATTTAGAGGCACGGTATATATTGTGGGGTATATATTGTGGCTTGTTGAGTTAAAAAGGGTGTTTCTGGGCGTTTGGGGGTCGCTGGGTTGATTCCAGATGAAGAACAGGGAAAAACAATAATGAATAGTACCCTGGGTGAAGTAGAAGGGCTGACGGTTCGAAGGGTCGCAACGAAGGTTCAAAGGTCGAAGGTCGTGGGTCGAAGGATCGAAGGCCGAGGGTCGAAGATTCGAAAGCCGAGGGTCGAAGGGTCAAAGGCCGAGGGTCGAAGGGCCAAGGGTCAAAGGTTGAGGTAGCTCTTCGAGGCAACTCTTCGAGTCAGGATCTTCGAGGCAGGGTTCTACATAGCTTCGAGGCAGTCTACTGATCTTCAAGTTTGCGAGGTAGATCTTTGAGGCAGTAGGATCTTCGAGTCTACGAGGCAGATCTTCGAGTCAGCAGGATCTTCGAGTATGCGAGGCAAATCTTCGAGTCTTCGGGTTAACAGTTCTGCAACATCGGGTTAGTAGTTGCAAAGTATAACAGAATCATTTACATTACCGAGGGGGTATTGTGAACCCTAGTGGTCATGTGCGCTTGCAAGGCTACCTTATTAAGCTTGGGAGGCTACTGTTGAGGGCCTGGGAGGCGAAAATTTCTTCGGGGCCTGAGAGGTAATATTGTGCTTGAGAGGTAATATGGGGCCTAAGAGGCAATACCGAGCCTGGGGAGGGCAATGTTTGGAATTACTTGGGAGGTTTTCTTTGTATTTTAATATGTGTACATGATTGAAATGGTGATGTATATGTAGTATTACATGAGCACATGCCTATACTAGTTTATGAGTTAGGATGTGTCGCGGAGACATCATCCCTACTGAGCTATGATTGTGTGAGGACCCGTGTCCTAGTCCTCAAAATTAGAGATTATGAGGTGCCTTATTGTAATGACTCGTCTTTAGGGAGGTGAGAAGTTAGTCATTGGTGTAGTTGGGAAAGGACTCTTGGCTAGACGGTTAGCGAGAGTCTGAGGGCACAACGCCTCTCCAAATTATTTTGGAGATTCTAAGATAGATTATCATGTGTGTCACGTCCCGGATTTCCCAACACCGGAAAACCGGTTAGTGATGCCCCATGCCTCACACCCAGGAGGACAAGGAGTTGGTGAATGGTCACTTATTAGGGCTCCCACTAGAGTGCTGCCCCAAACCTGCCACAACCTCACACTTGCCATGCACAAACCACACAAGAAAACTAATCCATAACATATAACTGTATTACATATTAAAGTGGGTCACCAGCCTAAAAACACAGTGTCTTAAATAGATACATCAATGTCAAGTAAACACATGAGCTCAAGCCTCAACAGTTAGAATGTCTCAAATAAAATAGTAAATCTACACACACATGCTACCACTGCGGTGTAGTCCTCCTAATGCCTACTAGGTCCTGCAGAGAAAGACATCAAAGGTGGGTGAGCAAACCATAGCTCAGTAGGGGTTATGCCTCCCTGGACCAACCTAACATCTCCTCCATAAAATGCTTAGTGCAGATATGTGCAATATAGTGTAATTAAAGTAACAATGAAAAACACACAAGGAATTCACAGGTGGTTCCCTCAACGGAACCTTAACATCTCATGTTCATCCCATGGATTGTCCCCTCAGTGGGACCTCAATACCTTATGTCCATCCCATGGACTATCCCCTCAGTGGGACCTCAATACCTCGTGTCCAATCCAGGACTGTCCCCTCAATGGGACCTCAATGTCTCATACATCCAAGCACAATAACAAAACATACAAATAACTCATGGGACACCTTTATAAAAGAACAACAAATTGCACCCATGTGCTCAAATTCACTTTACACCCCAATATAATTCAACAACATCTCATCCTCATTTTTCTCAACATAAAACATATATATATATATATATGTATACATGCATATCTCAATCCCACACATCACAATACAATCTCTCCACAACCATCACATTAAACGGTTACAACCATTGAAATGGATTCCAGGAGACAGAACCACCTACCTCAAATCTAAATGCGTTAGGGTTTCGATTTGAAGGATCTTCTGCGCTCCTTGCTCCACTCCGTTAGGTGCCTCCTTTTTCCAAGAACGCAACGGCAATGAACACACCAATAATGGTCTCTCTCTCTCTCTCTCTATGTGGCAGCCTCCGAAAAACCCAACCCTAAAATCGCCGAATTTTAAAAATGCGCTGTCGCAGAAGCAACGTCGACCACAACCTCCGCGAGATCAACCACATCATCCATGCCTTCTTGCGTCGACCAGACACTCACGTCGATCAATCTTCACATCGCACAAAGGTCGACCTACAGCTGGGTCGACCACGTCGACCACATATCAACCCACGTTGACCGTTTCTTGCATCGACCAATACACATGGAAAAGCTCTCGGGAAATTGCTCTTGGTCGAGCTCGACCACGTCGACCACACATCGATTTACGTCGAAAATCATCTCATATCGACCAAACCCTCTAGAAACTCCTCTTGTTCGGCATCGACCACTCGCCACGCTAGGTCGACCACATCGACCATGCCAGGTCGACCACGTCGACCACTATTTCACATCGACCAGCCCACACATGAAAATTCAACTTAGCTTTCTCCAAAATAATTTGCTTAAGGGGCGCTGCCCAGGAATCCCCGCAAGGAGCGCTGCCACCTTGACCCCTGCTTGTTGACCAAGCAGCGAGACCCCCGCCGAGGCGCTGCGCCCTCGGACTCCTGCTGACCATCGGGTCAAGGTGCTTGCCCAAACACAAAAAAGACTAACTCATTAAATCCCAAACACGGGTCGTTACAAAAAAGGGCACCTCACCACCACCAACTCTCAGGACTAGGACACGGTTCCTCATAGTGTGAAGGTATGGTCGATGCAGCCTTAGTTGATGTGGGTGTCATCACTGGTTTTCGTCCGGGCCCGTTTGGGGTGAGCTCAAACTAAACCAATGGTGAGAAATTTAGAGTCGCCACCAACTGTTTTTGGGGTACAGTTGGATACCCTCTACTTTGAGTAGTTTAAAGGTGTGGTCTGCGTTATCAGAGAAGGGTTCGGGAGTTGGTTACGTGTAGGGAAAGATTAGCACCCCTACAGTGCCCTTTCGGTATCTATTTTTGGAGGAGGAGGTTTTCTATTTTATTTGCACTGCCACGACTGGGTTAGATTTCCTAAAAAGTCTGTGATTTTTATTTAGCTAAGTTATTTATTAAAGTCATGGTTAAAATGGATTTACCCTAAATTTCTAAAGGGAATCCTAAAAGTTTTGGTTTCTTTGTTTGAAGTGGGGAATAAGATCCTAGGGGTTTGTTTTGGTTTTTGATTTTATTTTGGAAATTGAAGTCCTAAAAAATGGAAATATGTTTTTTTTTACTTTCCTTTTTTGGTTTTTTGGTTTTTTTGTGTTTTGTTAAAAAACGTTTTGTGTTTTGTTAAAAAACGTTTTGTTTTTGTTAAAAAACATTTTGTTAAAAAATGTTTTGTTAAAACATTTTGGAAAATATTTTATTACAACCTTTTCAAAACATTTTATTACACAACGTTTTTGTTTTGTTTTTGTTTTTTTTTGTTTGTTTGTTTTTCAAGGAGACATTTTTGAACACATTTTGAAAACGTTTTGGAAAACATTTTGTGGCAAATATTTTGTTGTTTTTTTTAGAATGTTTTTTTTAGAATTATCATATCAAAAGACATGTATATCAAAATAAAACGTGAATTGTATGGTTGTGACATACAAAAATAACATAAAGCACAAAACCATCCTCTCTTTTTTTTTTTCACTTTTTTCTTTTTCTTTCTCATATCTCTCCTTTTTGTCTCTTTTTTTGTTGTTCTTCACCTATTACAATTACAACATATACCTACAACTTTAGAAAAGAACAAACAAATAAAATAAATACAAATAAATAATACAAGAAACATACAACACAACAAAACAAAATACAAGAAAACATATTACATCAAATATGAATATACATAAGTAAAAAAGGTAATATATATAGAACCGACTTTGGGGCTTCCACCCAGACTTCCGCTTGGATCCTTGTCTGCACCGACAGTCGCCTGCTCGAATTACCAAATCGCCAAGTTCCAATAGCAAATGGCAAAAATCAGTTGGGATTTTGATTTGGAGATTGCAGTGGAGATGAGAGAAGATGATTTTTTTTTCTGGGTTTTGGGTAGAAAACATGGGAAAGGAGGATGATGTATCTTTTTGGGATTAGGATTTTTTGTGGCTGGAAATGAGGGGAGTAGGTGTAAGGATAGGCGATTTGGTTTTCAGAATCGCAGAAAGCTATCTGGGTGTTGTGTTTTTTTTTTTTGAATGCAGGAGTTGGGCGAAAATGGCAGCCAATCTGGGTGTTCTCCTCTTTTTCTTTTTTTCTGGGCGTAAAAAAATCTCTCTTTGTGTTTCTCTTTTCTGTGTGCCAATCCCCTATTTTTCATTGGAGAGGATACTAGTTTTAAAGAGATTTGGTTGCATCTTATTAATTGCTGCATTTAATGCTTGGTCGGGTGTATTATTAATTCTAGCGTTTTTTATTTCCAGATTCTATGCGTTGTCAGGTGGTCTGGCAACCTGTGCAGCTCGTGTTTGTCCTTTTCTAATTTTTCATTTAGCACCTGTGACCGACAAGCATTGAAAAACGATTTTGTCATATGGCCAGCTCATTAAAATGTGTCCTGTGAACAATCAGCGAGAGAGCCAGCGAAAGAAGCCAAACAACGAAGGTCAACGGGTCAAATGGTCGAAGTGTCGGCAGGGTCGAAGGTCGGTTGGTCAAAGGTTGATGGGTCGAAGGTTAACGGTCAACGGGTTGAAGTGTTGGCAGGTCAAAGGTCAACGGTCAATGGGTCGAAGTGTCGCCAAATCGAAGGTCAATGGTCAAAGGGTCGAAGGTTGGTGGGTCGAAGGGCAAAGGGCGAAGGGTCGAAGTGTCGGCAGGCTTACAGGCTTCGAAGCTTCGAGTCTTCGAGGCTTCAAGGCTTCCAGGCTTCGAGTCTTCGAGGCTTCGAGGCTTTGAGGCTTCGAGTCTTTAAAGCTTCGACCTGCCGACACTTCGAGGCTACGAGTCACATTTTTTTTTTAGTACTTTTAATTACCTTTTTACCCCCACTTGAAATACCAAAATGGACGACCTTTCAGGGATTGTTTAGGAAGACCCATATTCGCCTAAATAGACATTTCAGACTATTCCTCACGTGCACATTTTCAGGCAATTTGACCAGGGGCATTGACCGTCTTTTGGCAAGTTTGACTTTTTCCGACGAAAATTGTTTTGGCCATAACTTCTTCATTTTAAATCAGAATTAATCTCGGTCAAGTACGTTAGTCTCCAAATTTCATCCTCTATCACTTGACATTGATCTTGGGGCACTATAGGGGCTGGCAACAGAGGTTATCAATTTTAGGCTTCCCGGTTCGTGTCAATGCATCCATCTTGTGCAAATCGCATGGAATCTCTAAGAACCTGTTTAACAAGGTATATGGCATGGGCAAAAAGGTATATGCATCAAATGGGGTTAGTATGTCCAACCCGAACAAAATGGGGTCCAACAGTGGGTTTGGTCGACGTGGTCGACCTGGAAAGTTGGTTGGTCGATGTCGACCAGAGGAGATTCCAGAGAGTTTAGTCGATACGAGATGAAATCTGATGTGAGGTTGATGTATGGTCGACGTGGTCGAGGTCGAACAGAGCAGTTTCCCGAGAGCTTTCCCATGTTTGTTGGTTGATGTAGAATGTGGTCGATGTGTGGTCGACATGAGGTCGACTCAGCTATAGATCGACCTTGTGCGATGTGGAGATTTGTTGACGTTGGTGTCTGGTCAACGCAAGGATAGGCGGTCGATGTGGTCGATCCCGCAGTGTTTTTGGTCGACATCGACTCTGCGGCAGTGCATTTTTTATATATATCATATTTTTCTACGTTTTTAGGGTTTCTGGGTTTTTATTTTTGGAAGCCATCAGAGAGAGAGAGAGAGAGAGAGATCTTAATCAGTTTGATCGTTGCTATTGCGTTCTTGGAAGCGGAAGGCATCCCGTGAATGGGAGGGTTTCTACAATTTGCAATCACCAAGATCATCCGAATTTGAGATAGGTGGTTCTATCATCTCGAGTCTATTTCAGTGGTTGTGCTATATTCTAATATTAGAATCTCATTACGGATTCAGGGAGATTGTATTATGGTATATGGTTTTGAGATATACATATATATGTATGTGGTGTTTTGTGTTGTGAAACATGAGATAAAGATGCTGTCGAACTATATTGTAAGTTCGGGTGCATGAGCGAGAATTGTTGTTCTTTAATAGAGATGTTTCATGAAATATTTGTGCATTTACTATTATGCTTTGATGTGTGGAATTGAGGTCCCATTGAGGGAATGGTCCAAGAGTAGACCTCAGATTTTGAGGTCTTATTGAGGGGACAATCCTGGATTGGATATAAGATATTGAGGTTCTATTAAGGGAACAGTCATGGGATGGGCATGAGCTGTTGAGGTCTTATTGAGGGGACGGTCCAAGAGTGGACCTGAGTATTTAGGTTCCATTGAGGGAACCACCTGTGAATCCTTTGTGTGTGTTTTACTATTACTTTAACTACACTACACTACACATATTTGCATGGAGCATATTATGGAGCAGATGTTGGGTTGGTTTGGGGAGTCATAACCCCTACTGAGCTATGGTTTGCTCACCCACCTTTGATGTCTTTCTTTGCCAGACCTAGAAGGCATTAGGGGGATTATACTGTTGTGGAAGCATGTGTGTTTGATTTACAGTTTTATTTGAGATTGATACCCATGCATTTGTCTGAAATTGGCATGTTTATTTGAGACACTGTGTTTTGGGGATGGTGACCTTATGTAACATGAGATACAATTTTATTATATGGAGTATTCTCTTGTATGGTTTGCGCATGTCATGTGTGAGATTATAGCAGGTTTGGGGCAGCACCCTAGAGGGAAACATGCCAAAAAAAAAAAAAGAGAATGAGTTTATTACTTTATTTATGAATGTCACAATCATGCACATAACAATTATTTTGATATATGTTTGTTTGCAGTTGTTTTAGTATCTAAAAAAATAAAAGAAAAGAAAAATAAAAACTTAACTTAGACTTTGCTTTAGAATAACTTAACATTTCCTTTAATAAAATAAAATAAAATAAACAAAATGAAAAATGAAAAAATCAAAGACCAAAACCTTTGAGGTAAATCGGATTTAATATTCACTTTCACAAATAACTTAGAGAAGTAAAAAGAGTAGAATATAGGCCCTTAGACTAGAAATAAACAGTGAAAGCAAATAGAAACCTCCTCCTCCTAAGATAGATACCGAAAGGGTGATGTAGGGGTGTTAATCCTTTCCGACACATAACCAACTCCCGAACCCTTCTTTGAGAACGTAGACCACTTCTTAAACTACTCAAGGTAAAAGATATCCAACTGTATCCTTAAAATAGTTGGTGGCGACTCTATTTTTCACCATTGGTTTCGATTAAGCCTACCCCAAATGGCCTCGGATAAAAACCAGTGATGACAAGAGGTTCGGTTTAAGCTCATCAAGTCTCTGTTTAACCATGCCTGATGCTCTTTAAGTATAGGTTTAATGTTTTTCAAATTAAGTGAGTGATCACTAAGTCTCGGGTTAATGTTTAGAAGACTCGGTATAACTATCCAACACTCATTAAGTCTCTGGTTAACATTCAAAAGACTCAATATAGCCATCTGTGTAATAACCCGTGTTTGGGGATGCGAGGAGTTAGTCATTTATGCGTTTGGGGAAGGACTCTTGACCTTATGGTTAGTGGGAGTCCAAGGGCGCAACGCCTCGGTGGGGGTCTAGCTGATTGGGGATTCTAGGGAAGTGTCCCGATAGCCAAATTATTTTCGAGAAGCTAAAATGAATTGTCATGTTAAGGCTTAATCGATGCAGCCTTGGTCAATGTGTGATAGTGGTCAACATGGTTAACCTAGCACAGTTTTGGTCAAGGTCGATCCAGGCAGTTTCCAAAGGCTTTTCCGTTGGTGGATACGAGATAATTTTCGATGTGTAGTTGATGTGTGGTTGATGTGGCATGAGAGTGGTCGAGGTCAATCAAATCAGATTCCCGAGAGTTGTTCTATGTCTATTGGTCGACGTGGAATATTGTCAACATGTGGTTGACATGAGCTCGACGTAGTTGACCCAACTTCAGATTAACCATGTTCGATATGCAAATTGGTCGACGCGAGAAAATGATGGTCGATGTGGTCGATGTGTGTATTTACGTCAACATCGACCCTACGATAATATATTTTCGATATATGTCTTTCTATTTTACGATTTTAGGGTTCTGGTATTGTTTCAAAGCCATCAAAGAGAGAGAGAGAGAGAGAGAGAGAGAGAGAGAGAGAGAGAGAGAGAGAGAGAGAGAGAGAGAGGAATCACCATCGATTCAATCATTGCCGCTGTGTTCTTAAGGGTGGGAGACACCTATCGAAATGGAGTAAGGAGCAAGGTAGATCATCTGATTTCAAATCCTAATGCAACCGAATTTGAGGTAGAAATTTTGTACTCCCTTGAACCTATTCTAGGGTTAGAGGTAGATGATGTATATATGTAAATTTATATAGATGTGATTTCCTATATGAATATTGGCCTTCAATGGCATTTGCGTACATGGTTGTTTTCTGTATTTATGGTTAGAGGAAATTATCATTTCGTGGTATTTAGTTAGGGAAGTCGTTTAGGGGTGCCCATCGTGGCTAGGGGGTTACTATTGGTCTCGTGTCCACGTTCTTCGTGTTAGTTGTACGATAGGATTTTGTGGAGGAATTACAAGGGGACGTGTTAGGTTAACATAGCTTGTAAGCTAGGCTTGAGTAATATATATGTGTTGAGTGTATTTCTATGGTGTTCATTATGAGTGTGGATATGTATTGTTGTGATGTGCTTTAAATTGTGCTATGTGGAATTGTGATGTGAGACCTGTGTAGTTGTGGTTGTGGTAGCCTGTGTGGCTGTGGTAGCTTGTGTGGTTGTGGTTGTAGTTGTTTGTGGGGCTTTCTTATGTGTTGTCTTAATTATGAGTACCCTAAAGTTAAAATGCTGATTATAAGTTGTCTGTGTACTATTGCCACAACATTGCACATGCGCACTCATCATGTAGACCCTAGGAGCATGGGATTGTTCGGGAGACATGATTCCTACTAAGTTGTTGTTCCTCATCCCTCCTATTGTGGTTTGTTTTTCTTTTCAAGAACCTACAGTCATTAGGCGGGACACCAAGGTGGAAGATTGAGTTTATTGTTTTGTTGCTTTTCATATTAAGTTATGTTGAGGAAACTGATTTAACCCCATTGGGGAATGTTGTAAAAAAGATTTGACTATCTAATAAAAACTTGTGGTTTGGCTTGTGAACACGTGTTATGTTTGTTTGTGATGTTATGTGTGGTATTGTTTAACCCAACTCTTTGCTCATTGGGTGGGTAAAGGGGAATCACGAATCGGTTTCCTCGGGTTGGAAATCCAAGGTGTGACAATATGATATCAGAACATGGTCTAGTTAGCCTAGGGTAGTGGGCAGATTGGTTACTCTTGAGCCCTTTGGAGGTGCCTGGAGAGACATGCTTGATCAACATGGTCCTCTTTGAGTCTCTAAGGTGTACTTAGGATAGTCCAGTTCAGTCCAGTGGTAGGATATTCATGCATTAGTATTAGGGCACTAGTTTCATTTGTTGTTTATGTGTAATTGTGTGGCTAAATGGTATTATTGGACCCCATTTTGTCTGGGTTGGACATACTAATCCCATTTTATATATACTTTTTGTCCATGCCATATACCTTCCTGAACAGGTCCTTAAAGATTTCTCACGACTAAGGAATGGTTTGGCGTTGATGTTAACCCCAATCGGCACAAGATGGATACATTGACACGAATAGTGAAGCCTAAAATTGATAACCTCTGTTACAAGCCCCTAAAGTGCTACAAGACCAACGCCAGGTGATAGAGGATGAAATTTGGAGACTAACGCACTTGATCGAGCTCAATTCCGATTTAAAATGAAGAAGTTATGGCTAAAACAATTTTCACGGGAAAAAGTCAAACTTGCCAAAAGACAGTCAATGCCCCTGATCAAACTGCACGAAAAAGTGACTATGTGAAATTCTCCAAAACGTCTATTTAGGCGAATACGGGTCTTTCTAAACAATCTTCAAAAGTTCATCTATTTTGGCATTTTGGGTGGGGGTAAGAAGGTAATTAAAAGGTTAAAAAAAAAAACTAGACTCGTTGACTCGAAGCCCCGACGCCTGTCTTTGGCCAAGGAAGCCGTTGAGTCTTTGAGGATTGACCTTCGAGGATTGACCTTCGAGGATTGACCTTCGAGGGTTGACCTTCGACTCGGAGATTAACCTTCGACCCTTGACCTTCGACTCGGAGATTAACCTTTGACCCTTCGCCCCTTGACTGTTGACCTTTGACCCTAAGATTAACCTTTGACCCTTCACCCCTTGACCTTCGACCCACCGACCTTCGACCCTGCCGACACTTCGACTCTATTGACCTTTGACTTTCGCTGTTTGGCCTTATATCCGTGGTCGCTCTCCCACATTATTCACGAGACACATTTTTATTAGCTGGCAATTGTCAGAGATGCTTTTCAACGCCTGTCAGACGCATGTGCTCACAAAAGAACGAAAAAGAAATCACAAGCTGTCCCATTTTACGCACAGGTCGTCCAACCACCAGACAAAAGCTAGAATCTTGCAATTAAAAATGCTGACATTCATAATAGAGCAATAAATGTATAATAATGGCGGTCCAGCCAAATTGAGCCAACCCCTTTAAATCAAGTCGTCTATCTACACAAAAAGGGAGACCGATAAGGAAAACGTCCAAGCTTACACGTAAGAATGTCCATAGTGTGGAAACCCAGAAAAACACCCAATCTCTACCCCCCTTTTTCAACTCCTCTCTCCCGAATATCTCATTCAAACTCTCTTCTCCAACACTCATACATACACTCTCCCCCATTTCAAACCCAAAAATTCTGAAACACCATTTTCATTCCCCCCCAGTTATATTTTCTTTTCTTTTCAGCAACGATACCAAATCAAAAAAATCAAAAATGATAGCAAAACAAAAGAGAGACACAGGTATTTGCAGTTTCAGCCAGTAGCGTTCAACCTCCGGCTCAAGTCCAATCAACCAGTCTTTGGAGACTCACCCTCCTCCCGCTAACGTTGCCGCTGTCGGAGTCCCAATCCAAAGCCAAAGTCGGTTTCAGTATTATCATTATCATTATTATTATTTTTGTTATCTTAGTATATTCTTAGCATTTGTGTTGTGATTTTATTTTATTTTTCTCTTGCTGTGAATTACGTTTAGTTGTTTCGTTTATCGTTTCTGTTGTTTTGTTATTGTTTTGTCCATTCTATTCAAGTTGTAATATGTAACAGCTGATAGTAAAAAAGGAAAAAAAAAGAGAAAACAAAAGGAGAGATATGAAGAAAAAAAAGAAAAAAAAGAGAGACCCTTTTGTGTGGATATTGCTATCACATACACAATAATTATTTTTGATTTATCATTAAATTTCCATTAGCTAAGAAAACAAAAAACAAAAAACAAAAAAAAACATGAAAACAAAAAAAAACAAAAAACAAAAATAACTAAAAACACAATTATTTATTTTCATTTCAATTCACAACATATGTCCCTTTCCAAAACCAAAAACAAAAACAAAACAAAATAAAAACAAAATAAACATTTCCAAAACAAAAAAACAAAAAGCAAATAAAAAACCAAATCATTTTTCAAAAAAAAAAAAGTGAAAAGAATATATTGCAATTTTTAGGACTTCAATTTTAAAAAAAAACCAAAAAAAAAAACCAAAACTTTTGGATTTCATTTTCCACTTCAATTAAAAAGCAAATCAAAACTTTTAGGATTCCTTTAGAAATTTAGGGTAAATCAATTTTAAACATAACTTTAACAAATAACTTAGCTAAATAAAAATCATAGACTTTCTAGGAAACTCAACTCAATCATGGCAGTGACAATAAATAGAAAACCTTCTCCTCCGAAAATAGATACTGAAAGGGCACTGTAGGGGTGCTAATCCTTCCCTACACGTAACCAACTTGTGAACCCTTCTCTGATGACACAGACCACATTTTTTACCACTCAAAGTAGAGGGTATCCAATTGTACCCCAAAAACAGTTGGTGGCGACTCTAAATTTCTCACCATTGGTTTAGTTTGAGTCCACCCCAAATGCGCTCGGACAAAAACCAGTGATGACAGCTGGCGACTCTACTAGGGACATTGTATAAACTTTAGAGAGTTAGGTCTAGCATTAGGAATAAAAGGTTGTTTTGTTTGTATATATTGATTGTGATTTATTTATACACTTTAACTGTCATAACAATTGTCATTTTTGTTTTCTCAACTGTAATTATGATTTATGCTTTAACTGCCATGATTTTATATTGTAAATGCGAAAACGTGCCATAATAGTTATGATTTATTGCTTTCCATACTTGTTGCATCCATGCATAACCTTATATCCGAGTTTATCATAATCTAGGTTAGCGAGGTTCAGTACAGTCCCTAGCGCGTTGATCATTATCCGCAATGGGGCCTCAGACTCCTCACTCAAGCTTTAGGTTCTTATAAGGCTCGTCCTTTTAAAACGCCCCTTCGGTAAATCCCATGGTGTACGGAGCCCTCTATAGAGGAAGTTTGGGAACCAACGAATAAGATAGGTCTAGCAATAGAAGCCCATCAAGGGCATTGACCCCACATGTTGTTTGCTCATTCCATACCATGCTAGCCTTTGTTTTATAGGGTAGTCCGTAAGTCATCCCCTACACATATTATTACTGGTTTATTCTTTCGTCCTACCTATTTACCTGGATATGTGTTTAACTGCCATCCTAACCTGTCATCATACATAACATAAACATTCATATAGGCATGGCAACTTTCAGTCATCTCCTAAAAGGCCTTAAGGCTAAAGAGGCTGTCGCAGTGGTGGCCCAAGCATTTGGGGACATCCAACTTCGCCTTGGAGATTTTCCACCAGGAGAAGCCCACAAGGCCGAACATGTTATCATAAAAGATCAGTTGGACTACACTAAGGAGGTACAGACAATATGGAGCTAGTAGTCAGACGAAAGGAAAAGCATCTATATACAGCAGTTTGGGGATTTGCTCCATGTGACCGAGCTACTAGCCGACAAGGATATGCTTGGGGCAGCAATATATTTCTGGGAGCCTCGACGGCAGTGTTTTGACTTCAACAACGTAGATCTTGTTCCCACCATAGAATAATACAGAAGACTACTGGATATCCCAGTTGAAGAAAACAAAAGGAAGATTTATTTACCAGAGCCCAGAAGATCATGTCGAAGGGCCTTTGCTGAGATAATAGGAAAGCCTGTATGGGACTCACCAGTGGCCACAACCTATGGTGGGTGAGAATATCTTCCATGGGAAACCATCAAAGAAATGATACAGACTGCACCAAAAGCAGGGGCACACAAATTGCTTACGCTAGCTATATACGGGCTATTCATTTTTCCAAGGATATCATCCCACATCGATGGGGCAATTTTGGATTTGGTCTAGCAGGTGCTCAAAGGATGTGACCCTACTCCTGCTATATTGGCTGAAACTATTCGATCTTTTACTTATCTAAGGAATAAAGGCTCGGGGCAGTTCATGGGGTGCTAGCCTCTCCTGTGCACCTGGCTGCAAGGCCTTTTCCCTTGTAGTGTTTCTCGTTTCCTTGCTGTTTATCAGTTGCTGGCTACGACACTATTGGATATTCTACTCAGCAAATGGAGTTTACCTCAAGACTTTGAAAGCTAGAAAAAAAAGTTAGAGAACCTCACAGAAGCTGACATTACCTAGATTGCTCCTTGGATGCCAGTGATCTCCATGACTTATAGCTGTGGGGACTATAATTGGGTCCCACTGCAAGGCGGAAGACAAGTCGGTTGTAATCAGATTATCCCAGTTCTCTTTAGAATGGAAGATTGTGACTTCACTTATGACAGAACCATGCTCATAGAAAAAGGCAAAAAGATGTATCAAACATGGTCCATACCACACAAGATCCAATCCAACAGTCCAAAACTTGGCGTTTATCTGGCATACATATCTTGGAGGGCACAACACAAGCCACAGTTGACTACCCAACATGAGAGCCATCCTCCAGGAGAATCAGAATCTTAGGCAGCAGATCCGAGGCTGGAAGCATCTTTAGAAGGAGCTCTTCAACGGTTGCAGTTGAGGGAAAAACACGTTGAGACGATATTGAAGCAGAGGGAGGAAGCAGGTGAGTGACCACCCTAGAGGAAAAGGTGCCGTGCTGCTTAGGAGATGACTGAAAGTTTGTCTTAAGATTATGTAGCCATAGCTCTCATCTGCAAGGCATTTCTACGTTGTACTGTGTGTTTGTTTGAAAATGTTTGGAATAAAGTCATTTGTTTCTTCGCATGGTCATTCATGCATACATGCATATCAAAATTGAAAATCAAGTAAAAATTACCTTACACCTAAGTCGGTAGCTGCCTTTCTCCAAGATTACGCACTCTTATAACCTCAAATCCCAGCGCAATCAAATACCACAACCGCAACCAATGGCAGAAGAAGCAGAGAATAGTCTCACGTGGTTGGAACAGTCACAACAAGCCCTACAAGGGCAAATGTCTACAATAATGGAAATGCTTACCAAGCTGACCAAAGAAGGAACTTCGGCAAGAGGAACCTCAAATCACCAACAAGAATAGGGACAGGAGGCAATTCTACCACTTAATCTGGGTCCAAGTCAGGCACCCACATATCAACCTGCCATGACACAACCCCCTACTCCAAATCAAACTCATTTCACTATGCCCGCAGCGGGAAATGTAATAGAAGCGGTGGGTTCCCCAGCTTCTAAGGATAATGTTGACTCTCCCACTTTAAGACAACTGGAGGAAAGACTGAAAGCTGTAGAAGGCATCAACAGCTATGGCATGATTAGCCCACAAGACTTATGCTTAGTCTCTGGAGTGGTGTTGCCACTGAAATTCAAAATGTTGGAGTTCGAGAAGTTCAATGGGACCCGTTGTCCAAGGACACACCTAACCATGTATTGTCAAAAGATGGCAGCCTATGCAGGCGAAGACAAGCTGCTTATGCATTGTTTCCAGGAAAGCCTAACCGAGGCATCCCTCTGCTGGTACTTTCAATTAGATGGCAACCATATCAAGACTTGGAAGGAATTGGCCACATCGTTCTTGGCTCAATACAAACACGTCACTGAGCTAGCGCTAGACCGACTGACCCTACAGTCCTTAGAAAAGGGATCCGATAAAAGCTTCAAGGATTATGCACGAAGATGGAGAGAGACGGCTGTGGAGGTACAACCTCCCCTTGCAGAAAGGGAACTCAAAACTTTTTTCATCAACACGCTAAAAGGAGTCTACTATGAGAAATTGATCGGCAACATTTCTAGCACTTTTATAGACTTGGTTGCATCTGGTGATGTGGCTGAGGCATCAAAGAGGTTTCAACCACCGGCGAAGAAGAAAGAAAATGAGACTAACCTGGTATACCAATCGCACCCGACAATACAACCGACATTCTACCAAGCAACAGGTTACTACAGAGGATCACTAGTAGCAGCCTATGCTGCACCTGCTCCTGCTCCCTAATTCACACCCTATTTGCCGCAAGGAGGGGTTCCATTTCCATACCCAATGGCACCAAACCCATTTCAACCAAGAGCACCATACCAAGAGCAACCAAGGGCATCCACTCTGGAAAGACCTAGACTTGCATTTCAGGGATAGGGGCAACCAAGGGCCCAAACCCAGCATGCAGGATCGAATTAGGCCCTTCATCGGCCACAATAAGAGTTTGACCTGATTCCAATGACATACGCTGAATTATACCCTAAGCTTTTAAAAGCAAGGCTTGTACTCCCTACACCCTTGGGAGAAATAGGGTGTCCTCCCCCGACTTGGTATAAACCAGATGCCAGATGCGAGTATTATGCTGGTGGAGCAGGACATCATATTGAAAATTGCATAACATTCAAAAGGAAAGTCTAGGCTTTGAAAGATGCAAATTGGTTGGATTTTTCCACCATGACGGGGACACCAAATGTGAACAACAATCCTCTCCTAGAACACTCCAATAATGTGGCTAGTATTAAGAATGAAGGACAATTGGAGAAGGCTTCGCAAATACAGATGAAGAAGGTATATTTGCTTCAATTGCTACAGGAACATGGATATCTACTTGCCAAAGACATATCAGAAGCAGAGAAGGGGGAAAATATGGAAAAACAATGGCCATACCACAAGATGTCGCCGGGACATGACATCGAAGAATGTAATAAGTTTTTCGAGGTGGTGCAAAAACTCATGGACCAAAGGATGATCGAATTTTCAAGAGAAGAGACAGACAATCAAAGCCACATGATCCAAGGGGATATGTCATACAAACCATCATGGGTGCCAACACCCCTTGTCTTGAATGTTAAGACTCCAGAAATCCCACTATTGCCGCATGGAATCAGGCCTCTAACTATACATGATGCAAATCTTGTGCCAGACAAGAAAGCAAAAACAAAAATCCCATAACTGCCTCATGGAATTACACCGCTCACTATACGAGTTCCTACCCCTTTCCCTTACAAGACGGATAAAGCAATTCCATGGAACTATAGCTGTGAAGTAGTCCAAGGAGCCACTGCAGCAGAAAAGAAAAGTAGGAGCGGTCGGGCCTATGCCCCTAATATGGCTGACAAAGCAAGGAAAGAAAAAGTTGTAGAACCCGACATTGAGCCAACACTGAAGGCAATGAAGAAAGGAGAACAGTCACTAAAGAAGAGACCGCGGAATTTCTGAAACTCATGAAGCAGAGCGAATATAATATTGTGGATCAGTTAAGTCGACACCGGCTCGCATCTTCTTGCTCTCTTTAATGATGGATTCCCAACCTCACAGGGAAGCATTAATGAAAGTTCTAAGCCAAGCCTATGTCCCTCTGACGTCTCAGTGGCGAATGTGGATGAAATCGCTATCAATCTCATCATGAACAACGTCATGAGCTTTGGAGATGACGAGCTACCACGGGAAGGGAAGGGGCACATAAAAGGTCTATATATTACTATCAAATGTAAAGAGCACACCATGGCCCGAGTACTCATTGACAAAGGCTTTGCCTTGAACATTATGCCTTTACACATACTGCAACAACTTCCAATCGACGCATCCTATATGCATCCCCATACAATGAAGGTACAGGCATTCAATGGAGGAAAATGTGACGTGGTGGGAACTCTGGACATTGCCCTAATGATTGGACCAGCTACCTTTATGGTAGAATTTCAGGTGATAGACATTACACCCTATTATAGCTGTTTGTTGGGAAGACCTTGGATCCAAATGACAGGAGCAGTGCCGTCAAGCCTCCGCCAAAAGATAAAATTTGCGATAGGAGACGAACTCATTTGCATCTCTGGGGAAACTAGTTTCCTCGTTACCAAGCGGCATCAGTCCCTTATATCGAAAACAACGAGGATGCGCCAGAATGTTCTTATCGGGCTTTTGAGATGGTAAATGTCACTTATGTCTTAGACTATCATCTCTTGAAGGCTGCAAGAATGGTTGCAGCTACTATGATCAAGCAAGGGTATAAACCAGGGCAAGGATTAGGCCTGGAAGCTCGAGGGATTCAAAATAGCAAGGTTGTAGAAAAGGCTAATACAAGAAGAAAAGAGGAGTTTTCCCCCCTTACATGTCACCTTTCGGAGTGGAGGGTTTATCCACGAAAGCCAAGTTGAAACTGAGACTGGGACTATAGCTGCACTGGACATAGACGAGCATGCACCGAGCGAAATGGTTCTTGTGGTGCAAGAGGATCCTAACCAACCGTTGAACAATTGGACCAGCCTGGACCTCTCCATAAAGTAATGCTTAGGGGGTCACTGGGATTTAATGTATTCTATTTCAATGTCTTTTAAAGCAGAGATTTGTTTTTATTAAAAGCTTTTCAATAAAATGTACTTTTTTGAAATCTTTCACGGTGCATTCCATTCATGACATATGCATATCATATTTAGTTACCAACTTGTCATTCTCTTATAAGCAGGTATCACGATGTCAATGAAAGCATAGTATGCAAAAGCAAAACGAGATGCTTAAGGTTTGACCAAAGTCCAAACTGGGAGCAGCTAGTGGTTGAAGCTGATGAGAATGAGGTAGAGGATACACCCGAATTACTAGGAGAGATCATACGACTATTGGAAAAGGATGATCACTTATCCATTCCAAGTGAAGACCCAGTAGAAACAGTGAATTTGGAGACGGCAACCGAACCAAAAGAATTAGGAGTAGGTCCTTGATAGCTGCTGACATCAAAAAGCAATTAATTGAGCTGTTAAGAAGCTACATAGATGTTTTTGCATGGTCATACCAAGATATGCCGGGATTAGACACAGACATAGTGCAGCATCACATACCAGTGAAGCCAGAGTGCAAGCCAGTACAGCAGAAATTGCGAAGAATGAGACCGGAGATGCTACTGAAGATTAAAGAAGTGAAAAAGCAATGGGACACAGGTTTCCTAAATGTCTCCCAGTATTCAGAATGGGTGGCCAACATTGTACCAGTACCGAAAAAAGGAGGCAAAATCCGCATTTGTATCGATTATAGAGATCTGAATTGGGCCAGTCCGAAAGACAACTTCCCGCTTCCTCATATTGATACCCTAGTGGATAACACAGCAAAACGTGCCCTATTCTCATTCATTGATGGCTTCTCAGGCTATAATTAGATTTGTATGGCCCCCGAACACAAGGAGAGGATCATGTTTACGACACTTTAGGGCACATTCTATTATAACGTGATGTCTTTTGGTCTAAAGAATGCTGGGGCAACCTATTAGCGAGCCATGGTGACTCTATTCCATGATATGATGCATAAAGAAGTCGAAGTCTATGTAGATGACATGATAGCCAAATCACGAAGCACTAAAGATCACATTGAAGTACTCCGTAAGCTTTTTAATAAGCTACAGAAATATCAACTCAAATTGAACCCTAAAAAATGCACTTTCAGAGCCATGTCGGGAAAATTGTTGGGTTTCATCGTGAGCCAAAAAGGAGTGAAATTGATCCAGATAAAGTTTAAGCTATCCAAGAGATGCCCCAACCACGAACTATCAAGGATGTCAGACAATTCCTCGCGCAGTTGAATTACATTGCCCAATTCATTTCACAATTAACGGCCACATGTGAACCCATTTTCAAGACGTTACGAAAGGATAACCCTGAAATTTGGAATGACAAGTGTCAAGAAGCCTTTGATAGGATCAAGCAATATCTGTCTAATCCACCTATTTTGGTCCCACCAGTACTAGATAGACCTTTGATCTTATACTTGACTGTTCAGGAGTGCTCAATGGGTTATGTATTAGGGCAACATGATTCTACAGGCAAGAAGGAGCAGGCCATTTATTATCTCAGCAAGAAGTTCACCATCAATGAAGCGAACTATACATCATTGGAAAAGACATGTTGTGCCCTTGTGTGGATAACAAGATGATTGAGGCAATATACTCTTTATCATACAACATGGCTGAGAGTAGACTGGAAACATTACATTAAAGGTTCTACTTGGGGCACTCCCATTTCATGTGTCCCAACTCACCTCAGCAAAGACAATCCCTAAGGAAGCTTCCAGCAAAGCTCCCTTGCCCACAAGTAAAACAAGACTGAAATTGGGATGTTGATCCTTTGCCCCAATCCCTGGAAAACTACTAACACCTAACCCAATCCTTAACCTCTTCAGTTCCCCTTGATAATCTCGCAAGCTCTGAGTTTGATGCTCTTAATGAACCTGCTTTCCCTCATTTAACCCTCATTCAACAATCTTTGTGGTCTTTGCAACCTCAGCATATGTCCACAATTGTAGCATTTCTACCCTATGCTTTAGGGTTTGCCTCAGCCCTAAAGTAAACTTGTGGGCTTTGAGGTCCTCTCTTAAACTTGCCGCTAGCGCGAAACAACTCAAGTTTTTAAACTCCCACTCATACTTTGATACCGTATGTGAACCTTGCCTCAAGCCTCCAAATTCTTCTCTCTTCTGCCACCCTAGTGACTTAGGGAAATACTCCTCATGAAATAGCTGCAGAAACTCATCTCACAACATCACCTGCACATCACAACTATTAACTATACTAAGCCACCACTTTAAAGCTTCCCTTTCCAGTTGATAGATTGCCAGCCTCACCTTGTCCTCCTCTCTAAGTTGGAGGAACAAAAAGACATGCTCTATTTATCTCAACCAATGCTCCGTTACTATTGAGTCAGTCTCTCCTTTGAATCTTTCCGGGTTCTCCTTCCTGAATCTGGTGACCACATCATCTTTTTCTCACCTTATAAATAACACTTGGTTGTGTAGTTGCTCCCTCTCCAGGGGTGGAGGAGGTAACTCTGCCTGTTACACCTCCCTCTTACGGCGAATCTTATCCCAAATCTTTAACCGGGTCCCCTTTCTCATGCTCTAGACATTCTCACTTATATCCTTCATCTGAGCTATCGTCTAAGCTATTGGGTCATTCCTTATAGCTGGTTGCCTTTTTCCCGCTTGCCTAACGATGTTGAACGGGCTTCCGGTTCGCAAGCCATGTGGGCTGGCCTATGTTTTTTGGCAAGTTGGGCCTATAAAATTTGACATGTTTATATGCAGGCTAGAACAGGCTCTGGCCCATGGGCCAAGCCCACAGGCTAACGGACAGGTCCACAAGCTGATTTTTTTATTTTTTTAAAATTCCCCGAGTTTTTGGATTTAATTTATTAAAAGTTTATATAATGTACTCATATTTTGTAAGTTTGGTCACTTTCATAGTTATGCGAGGGTTGTATTTGACCCGTTGGAACTAAAATCGGTAAATTTTCAAGTGAAATAATATATTTAAAGTAAAAAAATATTTAAAAAATATATAAAGTTAAACGACTTAGCACGCGTGGGCTAGGCCCGTCCCGCCCATTTAACAACCCTATGCTTGCCCAACATGGGTAGAGGACTCATCTACCACTACGATAGTAACGCGAGTCACTCTCCTTGGCAGCATTATCTACACAAAAAAATTCTAAGGTCAACTATAGACCCTAAATTCCCTTCCCTAGGACAAAAAAGGATATGTCAACTCATATCGCACAAATAACACTTTAAGCATTCAAAATTTTCATCACCACAACACATATATAGTGCCCACACAAATTACATACATTGTTTTCAATAGAATCATAGGAATCATGACAAATAATTTTATACATGCAATCATTAACACAAATATAGTCTCAATTGTCATTACCACATAAATTCCAAATTCAACACATACAATTTCATTCATATGTTCAATAGTTGTCAATAAACTTTAAATTAGTGCCCTAATGCCAATGCATGTATGCACCCATATCCAAATATGAATATCCTACTCCATGGCCTAGCTATTCTTAAGGACACCACAAAGATCTATAGAAAGCTACGGTGATCAGGCGTGTTCTTCACTACCTCCCTAAGGGTCTTAAGAGTAACTAGTCCTTTCCCATTACCTTAGGTTAACTAGAACATGAACTTAAGCTTTGATACCACATTGTCACACCTCGAAATCCCTTTACTATGGAATCAGTTCGTGACTGCCCATGCTCGCACCTGGAGGGTCATAGGTTTGGTGTAGAACACCTTGACGGGACCGTAACACGAGTGTTGTCCCACATCCATCTATATAAATTGTACATAGTAGGGGTATATAATTGTCTACTCATATAATCATATACCACAAACCACAAATATAAATCATGATCATCCAAATCTCTTTAGGCTAAACTTATTACAATCATAGTTTATTTAACAAACCAAACCCAGCTCTGGGTATTACATCATCTCAAGTATCAAATTGAAATTAGAAAGTAATAAAACAAAACATATAAGAAAAAGGGTGTATCCACCACGCAAAGTTCCACCTTAACTCGTTGCTTAACAATGGCTAGTACTTAAAACCGATTAATTCATAGGAGGGATGAGCAAACCATAGCTCAGTAAGGATTGAGTCTCCCAAGTCAATCACAGAATTCTTATAATACTAAATGCCAAGTATATGCTTGTGCTCATGTAGTGAAGAATGCAACATAACCATCAAACAACAATCAAACAATTACTGTAGTCCCACACTAGAAGGTAGAGGACATCCCACCACCATAGTGACATTGCCATACTCTATACAGGCTAATGTTGCATGTTCACTCATGTAACATTTCTATCCAAGTCAAGCATCATGATTCTAAGTCCATAGATCATGTCCCATACTTAGAAATGGGTGTAGGCTGAGCTCGCTATCGCGAGTGCTACACCATTCCACATAGGGGCTTAGCAATCCTAATAACCAATACACATGGGCACAGTAATCCTACAGGTTATAACCCAAGGCGTGGTAATCCTACTAACCATCCCAAAGGCTCAGAAGTCTATCTGGATGAATCAAGCAATAAATATAATTCATCACTAATCACAAATTTATAAGGTTATCTCATATAACATCTTTAAGTGAAAAAAGGATTTACAACACAATTTCCAATATCAGGGCTCATTAATAACACATAAGCAACACCGTTAAATATAATTATACACAAAACATATCACAAGTCCCCATTTTGGTCTATAGGGTCACTTGCCCATTTTTATAAACCAATCTTAGATTTACTATGTCAACAAAATCCTCTAAGTATCCCAATTAACTATACATGCAAAGCTAAGGGGAACCTACTCGCATCATAAACCCCAAAGCCCGTAACATAACCACCAGTGACTTAACCCATTAAGCCTGGCATGAGGTCCACTGAAACCCATAGCTCATGGCTCGATCCACAGCATGGGTTTGTGGCACGACCTATGGCCTGTGCTTGAAAAAATAATCTGGCAAAATGATATCATTAGGAATTGAACCTAAGACCTTGTTTCAACCACAATAATAGCATAATCACTAGGCTAGATGACTATTGTTTATTCACATACAAATAATTAAAGTTTAACATCTTAGTCACATTAACATACATATATAAGCTCATAAATATATTGAAATTCTCAAGATCCAAACAAGATCCTATATGTATAAGGGTTTGTATACATAGAGGGGGGTAAATATGTATACTTAAAACTATTTCCTTTAGTTTTAAGAGTAGGATACTTTTCAGAGGTATTCTATAGATATGGTTTTTATTTAGATGATATTTTAGTGTCTTATGTAAAATTAGATTAATAACAGGTATGTATGGAAAGTAAAAGACAAAGACATACAGCTTATGTGGTTTGATTAATGTGATCTACTCCATGGTGGTGAGGGTGTACCTACACTGAGTCCAATCCACTATATGCTTTCAATATAGTAAGGTTTAGCCCTTGTTACAATAGGATCAACTCTCTTTTCTTTTAAATGCAAATACAAAAGTAGTATTACTCCAGTACTCACTCACTATGATGAACTATCTACCACAATCTAATCTGTGCCACATCTCCCATTTCATGTGTCCTATATAAGCAGGTTTTACTTGGAGCACTCCCATTTCATTTTTCCACAAACATTAAAGGTTCTAGTTGCTGAAGTAGGTGTGAACACCCTTTTTTGACCGGTGCCACCCGCAACCTCACCTGCTTGTCCTCTAGTCTCTTGATGATATCCATCCTAATGGCTCTCTGTACCTCCTTGCAACTGCCCGTCCTACCCTCCTTAAGTCCTAGTTTAATTAGAGCTTAATTGCCTGACTCGTTTGCCACTGCTGAGCTGGCCTCGGGGGTGGAGCTCGAAACTGATTGTCATTCTGAGTACTCTGAATTAGTCCACAACTCCCATTTATGGAAGAATCACCAAATGGCAGTTAGTCCTGTCAGAATATGATATCATCTATGTGCTTCAAAAAGCCATAAAAGCAAGTGCAAAAGCTGATTACTTAGCAGACAGAGCACTAGAAGACTATGAGCCCATGACCATTGGCTTTCCAGATGAGCACATTAACATCATTACGGCTGAAGTATCAGACATATGGACAATGTGGTTTGATGGAACCTCCAGCCTCTTAGGACACGGTGTTAGGGCCATCCTGATATCCCCAAAAGGCGAACATTTCCCAATGGCAGCAAAGTTAACCTTCCCTTGTACCAATAATGTAGCAGAATATGAGGTCTGTGTGATGGGACTTCAAGAAGCAATTAGCAAAGGAATAAAAAAATTATGAGTGTTTGGGGATTTTGAGCTTGTCATATTCTAAGTAAGAGGAGAATGGAAGACTCGAAACCACAAATTGATCCCCTATCGGAAGTGCGTTACGAAGTTAGCGAAGCAATTTGAAGACATCACATTCGAGCATATGCCCAGGGAATACAATCAGATTCCTGACACGCTGGCAACTCTAGCCTCCCTCCTTCGGCTAGACACAAAGTTGGAAGTTCAGTCCTTCGATATTCGCATACAAGATATTCTTGCACATTATATGGCCATTGAAGGAAATACCTGGGAAAAGCCCTGGTTTGATGACATCAAACGGTATTTGCTCAAGCAAGAATACCCAGCAGAGGCCTCTGAGTCTGATAAAAGAAATATCCGAAGGTCGGCATCCAATTATTACCTTGATGGTCCCATTCTATATAAGTGAAATCATGACATGGTGTTATTGCAGTGTGTGGCGAAAGAAGAGTCGACACAGATAATGAAAAAATTGTACGAAGGGAAATGCGGTTCACATGCAAATGGACATGCATTAACAAGACAAATTTCAAATGGGCTATTATTGGGTAACCATGGAAAAAGATTGTATCGAATATGTGCGCAAATGCCTCAAATGTCAAATTTATGGTGATAAGATCCAAGTACCTCCATCCAAGCTACACATGATGGTTTCCCCATGGCCTTTCTCGCTTTGGGGTGTCAACGTTATCGGACCAATATCTCCGAAAGCATCCAATAGTCACCGCTTCATTTTAGTGGCCATTGATTATTTCACCAAGTGGGTAGAAGCGGCATCATATGCTAATGTCACACAAGCCATGGTGGTTAAAGTTTTACGGAACAACATCGTATGTCGATATGGGCTTCCAAAGCAGATCATCACGGACAATGCCGCTAATTTGGACAGTCATATGATCGGTAAGTTGTGTGAAGCATACAAAATCCAACACTGTAGCTTGACTCCCTATCGCCCCAAGATGAATGGAGCAGTTGAAGCAGCCAATAAGAATATCAAGAACATTGTCAGGAAGATAACAGAAACATACAAAGATTGGCATGAGAAGCTGCCATTTGCCTTGCATGCTTATCGCACCTCGGTACGAACGTCAACTGGGGCAACTCCATTTTCTTTGGTCTATGGTATGGAGGTAGTCTTACCTGTCGAAGTGGAAATACCTTCCCTTCGAGTTCTCAAAGGTACTCAGCTCGAAGAAGCAGAATGGACCCAAAGCCGTTATGAGCAGTTGAATTTAATCGAAGGTAAACACTTGGCAGCTTTTTGCAAAGGACAGTTATATCAAAAGAGAATGATGAACAACTACAATAAAAAGGTGAAGCCTAGAAGCTTTCAAGCGGGTGACCTCGTCCTCAAGAAGATCTTCCCAATTCAACACGACCATAGAGGCAAGTGAACTCCCAATTATGAAGGCCCATATGTGATGAAGAAAGCATTCTCATGAGGCGCCTTAATCCTTGCCAGAATGGATGGTGATGAGCTCCCTAACCCAGCGAATAGAAATGCAGTGAAAAAGTTCTATGCTTAGCTCCCTCGTACAAATAGGGCGTTACTTAATCCTTTTTCCTAAACATGGAAGGAATAAAGCATAACAACAATAAGTGTGTCACGCCCCCAACTCCGGGAGGCCTGGAACCGGGTACATGACTACCCCATACCCGCACCCGTGGGCATGGGGTTGGCGACTAGAACCCAAAAAGGGCCTACCGCGAGTGCTGCCCGAATGCAAGGGTATTCTTGTACTCCCAAAAATCATGCAACTGAATGAAAGCATCATCACATCATAGCATATATTATCAAACATGAGATACAATACACAATCATGGACCCATGTCCGGGAAGGAATTACAACAGTAATACAAAATGGATATAGTCCCATACATCAAAAATGGTCTGGTCTGCTCGATTTGGTCGACGGCAAACCCCTAAGCTACCTCCTGCCTAAACCTGAAAGTCAAAGCAACAACGTAGGGTGAGCACAAGGCTCAATAGGTGACCTACAATACATTATGTATACATGTGCCAGTGAATGTATAAGTATACAACCATGCACCAGATGTTCTATGTAATACCAAGGAAAACATAAACACGCATATAAAATCATCCATGCAATAGAGTACTATGAAAGCATACACGCAAGGTTCACCCAGTCCAGTCACACAGACATTACAACATAGCTGATCAGCACAGAGCAAGGCTCTTACAACCTACTCGCCACAGTGGGACCACAGCATAAAAGCAGCCACTCGTGGGACCTTTCGCTATTAACCAGCCATATAGGGGACCTTGGCTAACAGCCAGCCCTGCATGGGACCTCGGTTGACCATCCAACCAAATCAACCAATCCTTGTACATAATATTTTATATTAAGCAAACAATAACATTCCATACCGATGGAACCGAAGGCGTAAAAACCCACCTCGAAGCTCAAAGCCCGAGGGGGGGGGGGGGGGGGGGCCTCGAAGATCTGCCCTCAAAGATCGCCTCGGGGGCCTCGAAGATCTCTGGAAACACGGCTTTGAAGACCTCTTCCTCGAGGATTCTAGAAACATGGCCTCGAAGATCTGCCTCAAAGGTCTAGAAACACGGCCTCAAAGATCTCTTCCTCGAAGCCTCGCAGTTGTAGCCTTAAAGATTTGCCTCGAAGCCTCGCAGTTGTTGATCTCAGACCCTGCAACCTTCGGCCGTCAACCTTCAACCTTGGCTACCAAAACGCGCTAACACTCCAAGCAGCACTATTCATCGTCGTTCCAACTTGTTCTTCATCTGCAATCGGCCTAGTGACTCCCAGACACCGGCAAACCCATTCTCGTACATAATAAACCACAATTTATACCATATAACGAGCCCTAAACACCCATAATCGCATAACCCGACATAATCACGATTATAAACATGTGTATATATATATATATATAGATTCAGTTCTAGATCTAAGCATAGGTTTCCAAGGTTAATTTCTCAATCCGCACAAAAACACAGTCTATAAAAACCCCAAAATCCTGGAATTACATCTACATAACTGCATAGCAGTTCTGAAACACAGATTACATATCTAAATCCCAATTACAAACCTAAAGTTGGGTTTCCCCCAAAATCTAGGGTTCATGCTAAAACTCACAGTTTATACCCAAATCACACAGGCTCAAGAACGAAAATGAAACAGAAGGTTAGAAACACCTACCAGGTAAAGATTCACAAAGGAATCAACCCAAAAGCCAAGCTCCAAGCTCCAAATCCAAGCTGTTCCACTTTCTCTCTCTCTCTCCACGCTCTCTCCAATTGAACATAAATGACCTATTTTCTATCTCTTTCTCTTTCTCCTCTATTTATACTTTCATGTTAATTCTTTAACACAACCAAAATCCTTCTGGGGCCTAAACTCCCAATTGGGCCCAACTATAGCCCAATACCAAAATGGTGTCTGCACTACCAAATAACGACTATCTCCCGATATCAACCTAACTATAGGTCTCCACAGAGCGGACTTGGTGAAAACCCGAAAGGGCACCAAGAGAAAAATACAAAGCTCCAACAAAAGACAAAGAAACAAACAAAGGCAGACTTGGTGAAAACCAGAAAGGGCGTCAAGGGTAAAATACAAAGCCAAAAACAAATCTTGAAGGATGAAATCAGTCCGAATCTAGAAGGAGCAAGACCACATAAAAAGGGTCCTTTGCAAACAATGAAAACAGCACCATCTAATAATAGCAACTGCAAATGGTGGAAGACTTGGTCAAACCTGAGGCACACTCGAATCAAATTTGTACATTATGCTTTTAAAGACTTATAATCCTGTTTGCTAGATTATAACAAGGGCACTTTCTATTATGCAACAAAACCAATATTATTTATTCATCAAATAAATAAATAATATAATTATTCATTTAATCACATTAAATGGATAAAATATTTATTATTATTTATTTAATCTAATTAAATAAATAATCATATAATATATATTTAACTCTTAAATATATATTGACACACGTTAATTAATTAGCTCTTAAACACAGCCAGAGAATTATCTTACAATGATCCAGTACTCCATACAAGAATAAATGATGCTAGCAAGAGGGACCAAATGGACCCACTTAATTGAAGCTCCAATAAATAATATTTAATTATTTAATCTCATTAATCAATTAAATTATTATTTATTAGTTTTAATCCGAGCCACGATCAGGGACTAAAACTGCACTCTAAGATTAAGTAGGTATAATTACAAGAATCCACAACAAAGGATTTGTCCATCGATATAACTGATTACCATGTGATATGATCCTTCATTATGATATTTATAATTAGAGACAGGTATCAATAGATTTCGTTTAACCTCTCTAATTATATCTTTGTCCATGTGTTACCATTAATTCTCTAATGGGCGACTTATACATGATCCAATCATGAATTAGGATTTATAATAAATTATTTCAAATATAATTACAAGCGTTTGATTCACCCAAGAATCCCGAATTAAACAACATGGGAATATCATTACTCTTCGTATAGTGAAGTAGTGGATTCCACGCACCTGACTTGACGCTCCCACTATCTATAATATTATATCTCCAAGATGTCGAGGTATTTGAAGCACTAAGCCTTTCACTCATTGATAAGTTAAAAGATATAAATTATAGACATGAGTTAATCAAATGGTCTGAATTAAAATCAATCCATAAATCAGTCATCCAGTGATAGAATATAAAATTCTTCATACAATGTAACGGAGATTAGTTGAAGAATTTATTCTATCATGGTCCTGTTCAATATGTATAATTACATACTGGCACTACTATTTATAAACTCTTTATAATAATCCTAGATTAGATCACTCCCACTATGGAAATAGTATGTACCACAATCTTATCAGAATAAAGCATCCCAAACTCCATTCACCGATTTTGAATCAAATTTATACTTAGTCTAATTAGTGGATCTATTGTATGTGTCCCACACATACGCAGTAATAGACTTTGATAAGTAATGGGATGTTATGATGCTTAGCCACATAAGAAAGCAAAATAATACAATCTAATAATACTTAAACAAAATATATTTCAATTAATTAGAAATAGTCTTAACATAATTAGGATTACACATTGCTTTATATAGCACTATCCCAACACCTTTGGCATTGCCTTATGGGTAGGGTCAAGCTCAAAATCCTCGAACAAGCCAAGTTCCTCAACTCAGAGTATAAATATCTCCATGGAGTACCAATATCCCCAATGAAGTTGTCAAGTCAAGCTCTTGAATGCAGTGAAGCTAAGGCAAACAGGCCCTTTGTCCACAAAAAAGGGAATTCCCCAGCAAAGTTGGATGTCAGCCAATATCTCTAACAACATTGAGATAAAGCCCCAGCCCATATTAGGTCATTCACAATACATTTCACTTTGCATCCCTACATACACCATATTGCATTCCATGCATCATTGCATACATGCAGCATCTTCTACTATTTCAGGAACGTCATTGCCTCTGAAGATCCCAAGAATGCATCCACAACAAGCTTCTCATCAAGCCCTACTAGCTTCCTTTGTTTAACTCTACAAGACTGTGTTTATAATTTTCCCAAGCTCTAAAGCACCCTTTTGACACTTAAACAAGCTTCCTCTCTTTTTGGGTAACCTCGTAGGGCGATCTCCTAGAGTGAACTCATAGAGGGAGCCCAAATTAGGTCATTAGCAACCTTCTTCAATAAATTAGTCACCTTTGTCTAGGCCTTGGATGCCTTTTTAATTTCTGTTAGGCCTTGTTTGCCTTTTCCATTTCTGTGAGGCCCTGGATGCCTTTTCCCTTTCTGTTAGGCCTTGGATGCCTTTTCAATTTCTCTCGGGCCTTGGATGCCTTTTCCCTTTTTGCTATGCCTTGGATGCCTTTTCAATTCCTATTAGGCCCTAGATGCCTTTTTCAATTTCTGTTAGGTCTTGCTTGCCTTTTCCCATTTCTGTTAGGCCCTAGACGCCTTTTCCCTTTTTGTTAGGCCTTGGATGCCTTTTCAATTTCTGTCAGGCCTTAGATGCCTTTTCCCTTTCTGCTAGGCCTTGGATGCATTTTTAATTCCTGTTAGGCCCTAGATACCTTTTTCAATTTCTATTAGGCCTTGGATGCATTTTCACTTTTTGTCAGGCCTTGGATGCCTTTTCCCTTTTTGCTAGGCCTTGGATGCCTTTTCAATTCCTGTCAGGCCCTAGATGTCTTTTTCAATTCCTGTTAGGCCATGTTTGCCTTTACCATTTTCTGTCAGGCCTGGAATGCCTTTTCCCTTTCTGCTAGGCTTTGGATGCCTTATCACGTTCTGTTAGGCCATGGATGCCTTTGCACTTCTGTTAGGCCTTTGATGCCTATTTGATTCCTATTTGGCCTTGAATGCCTTTTCCATCCCTGTTAGGCCTTAAATGCCTCATCAAGATCGTTCAAAGTCCACCAACATGAGAACCCCCTTTCATTCTCGGAGACAGACACAACATCCCACTCTCTTCCTGCTTTAGCGTTAGGTAAGTCAGGTAAGTGCTCCAACCCATCCAAAATGACTCCCTTTTATCTTTGTACACTATTTGTATACAAATAGTGCACAAAGAGGGGCAGCTGTTGGACCCTATTTTGTCCGAGTTGGACAGACTAATCCCATTTTATATATACCATTTTGCCCATGCCATATACCTTGTTGAACAGGTCCTTAAAGATTTCCCACGACTAAGGAATGGTTTGGCGTTGATGTTAACCCCAATCGGGACAAGATGGATACATTAACACGAATAGTGAAGCCCAAAATTGATAACCTCTGTTACAAGCCCCTAAAGTGCTATAAGACCAACGCCAGGTGATAGATGATGAAATTTGGAGACTAACGCACTTGGCTGAGCTCAATTCTGATTTAAAATGAAGAAGTTATCACTAAAATAATTTTCATGGGAAAAAGTCAAACTTGCCAAAAGACGGTCAATGTCCCTAGTCAAACTGCACGAAAAAGTGACTATGTGAAATTCTCCAAAACGTCTATTTAGGCGAATATGGGTCTTCCCAAATAATCTTCAAAAGTTCATCCATTTTGGCATTTTGGGTGGGGGTAAAAAGGTAATTAAAAGATAAAAAAAAACTAGAGTCGAAGACTTGTAAACTCGAAGCTCCGACGCCTGTCTTCAGCTAAGGAAGCCTTCGAATCTTCGAGGGTTGACCTTCGAGGGTTGACCAGATTAACCTTCAACCCTTCGACCTTTGACCTTCGACCATTGACCTTCGAGGGTTAACCTTCGACCCTAAGATTAACCTTCGACCCTTCGCCCCTTGACCTTCGACCCTGAAACATTTGACCCTCAACCTTCGACCCTTCACCCCTTGACCTTCGACCCGTTAACTGTTAACCTTCAACCCACCGACCTTCGACCCTACCGACACTTCGACTCTATTGACCTTTAATTTTCGCTGTTTGGCCTTATATTCGTGGTCACTCTCCCACATTATTCATGAGACGCATTTTTATTAGCTGGCAATTGTCAGAGATACTTTTCAATACCTGTCAGACGCATGTGCTCACAAAAGAACGAAAAAGCAATCACAAGCTGCCCCATTTTACGCACAGGTCGTCTAACCACCAGAAAAAAGCTAGAATCTTGCAATTAAAAATGCTGGTATTCATAATAGAGCAATAAATGCATAAAAATGACGGTCCAGCCAAATTGAGCCAACCCCTTTAAATCAAGTCATCTATCTACGCAAAAAGGGAAACTGATTAGGAAAATGTCCAAGCTTACACCTAAGAACGTCCAGAGTGTGGAGACCCAAAAAAACACCCAGTCTCTACCCCCGTTTTTCAACTCCTCTCTCCCGAATATCTCATTCCAGCTCTCTTCTCTAACACTCATACATACACTCTCCCCCATTTCAAACCCAAAAATTCTGAAACACCATTTTCATTCCCCTAGTTGTATTTTCTTTTCTTTTCAACAACGATACCGAATCAAAAAATCAGCAAAGAAGGCGGATGTCACGCTTAGTCTTTGCATCGACCATAGTAAGCTGAATTTGGTAACTATAAAGAACAAGTATATATTGCCTCAGATAGATAACTTGTTTGATCAGTTGATTGGGGCCCAGTGGTTTTTGAAGATAGATCTACGATTGGGGTATCACCAGTTGAGGGTTAGAGAGGAAGACATCTCTAAGACTGCTTTTCAGTGCATTATGAATGAGTAGTAATGCCTTTTGGGCTCACTAATGCACCAATAAAATTCATGCATCTGATGAACCAAGTTTTTGCTCCTTAGATTTTTTCGTAGTGGTGTTCATTGATGATATTTTGGTGTATTCAAAGACCGAGAGGGAGCATGTAGAGCACTTAGCAACAGAGTTGCAGACTTTGAGGGACCAGTAATTGTATGCTAAGTTCAGCAAATATGAGTTTTGGATACAAGAGGTTCATTTCCTTGGCCATGTGGTGTCAGATGGAGGAGTCAGAGTGGACCCAGCTAAGATTGAAGCTATTTCATCATGGAAGAGGCCAACCAATGTTTTTGAGATTCAGAGCTTCCTAGGCTTGGTAGGGTATTACCGTTGTTTAGTAAAAGGATTCTCCTGCTTGGCAGCTCTTATGACGGCATTAACCCAAAAAGGAGTGAGGTTGAGTGGATTAACAAGTGTCAGTAGGCATTTGAGGCTCTTAAAACCCATTTGACCACCGCACCTGTGTTGAGGTTACCTAGGAAGGACATCTCATATGAGTTATATTGTGATACATCCAGGATTAGTTTGGGGTGTGTTCTTATGTAGGAGCAGAGTGTGATAGCTTATGGGTCAAGGAAGTTATAACCACATGAGCAGAATTACCCTACTCGTGATCTTGAGTTGGCAGCTGTTATCTTTGCTTTGAAAAGTTGGCAGCATTACCTTTTAGGGGAAAAGTTTGTGGTGTTCTTAAACTACAAGAGCCTTCAGTACATCTTTACTCTGAGGAACTTGAATTTGAGGCAGAGAAGGTGGCTTGAGTATTTGCAAACCTTTGATTTTATTCTTGCCTATTTCACAGGCAAGGGCAATGTCGTGGCTGATGCATTGAGTAGGAAAGGAAAGGTAGAGGTTTCAGTGAGAGAGTGGAAGATGATAGAGCAATTGGCGATGTTGCAGTTTGATCAGCGTTTCGCAAGTGTACGAATTGTGACAAGTAATAAAAATGGATTTTAAGTACGGTTGTCGAACCCAAGGGAAGGATAAAGAAATTGGAAATTTTAACTAACTTATAAAGGGATTTTGATGGGATTGATATAAAAACATAACTGAATTTAAATAATTTGTTTGAAGGAACGTGAGAGATGGAGAAATGCTTTTCAAGTAGAGATTGTAGGCTCTTGTCAAAAACTCTTTTTCTTCTCCGGCACAACACTTATCTGGTTAAACAATAAAATTAGTGCGGAAGATAACCAGACAGTAGAAGTATTTTGTTTTATTATCAAAAGATAAATACAACAAAATAGTAACAGATTAAAACTAATGAACCTTTTCGATCTACTGAAACTCTCTTGTACTCTGTTTATAATTACTTACACACTAGCCAATTTAATCTCTAAGAGTTCTTATACGTGTACTCGCATATATAAAAATATACAAGGTTTAATATATATAGACATCCCCGAGAGACAATCTTGGAACATGATCTTCTGAGCACCATGTACCATTGAATTCTTCTCGGAAATGTCACTGCTTTAATTGCTACGGATGCAGTGGTCAAAATCTTGGGTCTTTAAAATTGAATTACTTCGCATGATCCCAAGTGTATTTAAGGCTCTGTCCACATCTCCATGTGATCCACGTGTAAAACGACTTAGATATTAAATGGATCTTTCTTACATTGGGACACATCGAGCTAATTACTTTAAATGCGAAGCGATAAAGTGAAGCAGCGTCTTCTTAATCCGTCGTAAGATTCCTTACTCCGTGTTAATGAAGCTCGGATCCTTACTCCATATTAGTGGTTGCTTACTCCGTATCAGTTTGATACTAGAATCCTTATTCTGCGTCAGTGCTTCCTTACTCTATATGAATGAAAGGTTCAGAGGGCTTACTCTGTATCAGCACTTCCTTACTCTGCTTGAGTAAAAGGTTCGGATGGCTTACTCCGTATCAGTGTATCCTTACTCCACTCGAGTAAAGGTTCGGATTCCTTACTCCGTATCTCTTTTCCTTACTCCGTGCGAATAAAGGACTTGGGTCCTTATTTCGCACAAGTCGTTCCTTACTTCGCATGAATGAAAGACTTAAATTCTTTACTCCGTGTCTTCTTGTCCTTCGTCTGCTTGAGTGGAAGACTTAGTTTTTATTTCGTGACAATTCTCTCTTACTCCGTGCTAGATGTAGACTAGGATTCTTATTCTGCATCTATTTAACTTAGTCCACTTAAGTGTAAGACGCCAATTCCTTAGTTCGTAACTATAAACATTTGGTCTGTACGAGTGATCGTTATTCTGTATGAAGACTTGGTTATTTACCAAGTGTTTTACGTCACTCACGTTGGTTCGGATCAGGATTATGTATCGTGTCCTTAGCTTTGCTCTCATGAGTGAAGGTCCGGATTAAGGTTATATCTTCTGCAATAACTAAGAATAAACAAAGAAGGTCTCAAATCAAATTATATAGGATTTTATCCGCATCATCCAAATTCTAGGTTTGATCCAACAGAGATAAATTTAATTGATAAAGGTGATTGGAGTAAAGATTTCATTTGATGTATTTTTCCCAAGATTATGTCCTAATTCAATCTAATTTTTTCCTTGTGATAATCTTTAATACCCAACCTCTAATGCATTAATTAACCTTTTTCAAATGTCATAATTCGTCTGTACACCCTAGTATGGGCGACAAGTGACCCTTTAAGATTTGGGTTGTTTAGTCTAGTGCTAGCATTACACCTACTCTTAATTTGGTATCCTAGGTTTTACACTGTCTTTCTCAAATTATGTAACCCCTAGTTTGATTATCTTAACTTTTTCAGTACGTATACTTCATTTTCCAATCCTTCACATGAATACCTAATATGATAAAATCCAATGGCCAAGTCTATTTTATATTTTAAACCTAAGATATTAATAAACACTCAAAATGTGAAAAAAGATTAAACTAAAACATTAAAAATTAATTTATTAAATCAAACTCCATCCTAACCCCAGTCAAGGGTTTTTAAGCTTCCATAGTTTGATTGAAGATAATAGAGTTACAATATATGGAATAAGAAAACCAAAAGGATTGCTTTCCTATTTTGACAAAGAAATTTCAAGATTTATCTTCTTTTCCAAGCAGATTGCCTTCAAGCTCTAAAAGATACCTAAGCCTTCTTCAATCTCCCTTTCTTTCTAAGGGATTTCCATCACTCTAGAGTTGTGGTGTATCAAGGGGGTACGAAGATATACCATACACTTCAGGGGCATTTCTGGTGGCATAGGATGAAATATGATGTGGCAACATTTGTTGTGAGCTGCCTCACCTGTCAGCAAGTGAAAGCTAAACATCAGTGGCCGACAGGTATATTACAGCCATTGTAAGTAGCGGAGTGGAAGTGGGAGCACATAGTGATGAATTTTGTGACTAACCTTCCACCCACTTCTAGGAGGAAAGACATGAAGTGGGTGATTGTGGATCGACTAACGAAGTCAACCCATTTCCTAACCATTCGAGAGCGGGATTTTATTGGGGAGTTGAGTCAGCTATATGTGAATGAGGTTGTGAGATTACATGGAGTACCATCATCGATTATGTTTGACAGGGATTCGAGGTTCACTTCTCGTTTTTGGGTAGGCTTGCAGGAGGCTATGGGGATAAAGCATAGCTCAAGTACAACTTTTCACCCTAAAACTAACGATCAGACAGAGAGGACCAATCAAATATAATAATGGAGGACATGTCAAGGGCATGTATGTTAAAATTTGGTGATTTGTGGGCAACTTACCTTCCTTTGGTGGAGTTTTCCGACAACAACAGTTACCGGGCATCCATTGGGATGGCTCCCTGTGAGGTGTTGTAAGGCAGGTCGTGTCGGTCACCTTCGTGCTGGGCTGGGGTGGGAGAGGTAGCTCTTTTGAGACCACAATTAGTTCATGAGGCTGCTAAGAAGGTCAAGTTGGTCCATCAATGCCTGTTGTCAGCTCGGAGTAAACAAAAATCCTATGTAGATCAGTAATGGAGGCCTTTGTAGTTTTCCGCGGAGGATTATGTGTTCCCCCATGTTTATCCACATCGTGGGCATTGGCGGTTTGGGTGAGGTTCCGAGCTATCACCGTGGCTTATCGGTCAAGTGGATTTGTTTGGGACTAGTGGCCTACCGGTTAACCTTACCACCACGGTTGAGTCGGGTGCATAATGTGTTCCATGTGTCCCAGTTGAGGAAGTACCATCCTGACCCAACTCATGTGATTGATTGGGGGGCATTGGATATTGAGGACAACATGTCCATTGTTGAGGCTTCTATTTGGATATTAGATCGACGGGAGAAGCATTTGCGTGGTCGTACTATTCCAATGATTTGTGTGTTGTGTCAGCACTGTGGCATTGAGAAGAAAACTTGTGAATGTGAGTCCATGATGCGTGAGTAGTACCCGGAGTTGTTCAAGGATGAACAATATTGAGCATGGGAGGTGGCTTTTGGTTAAGAGATAATGATGTGGGTTCACTTGCTTATTGTCCATGATGATTTGCTTGTTGTCCTTTGGAGACATTTGTATTTGAAATGTGTATTGAGATAGGAGGATAGGTATTATATGCGTTGTTTAATGGTGATTAGATATACCACCTTGTTTTCATTGTGGTAGAAACATATGTGCCTTTTATGTTATGTTTTTATTTAGTTTGTGGATATGTGTTGTGTTACGTGATATGTGTGCAACGTATGATCCATTTATGGTTGCGGCCTGTGGTTATGCATGATGGGTTGTATTTGTTTGTTATTCTTTGCAGTTTTAGTTAGCATTTCTTTTCGAGGACGAAAAGTTTTAAGGGGGAGAGGATGTAATCACCCGTATTTGAGGATGTGAGGAGTTAGTCATTTGGGCGTTTGAGCAAGGACTCTTGACCATACAGTTAGCGGGAGTCCGAGGGCGCTGATAACGTGCATTTATGCCGTTATCCTATGCCTTATATAGGGTGTTTTAGCGTATGTTTTGTACCTATTTGCATGTTATTTTCGACATATTTGCTCTAACCCCTAGGAAGACCCTGTTTGGTGTATAGTGGTACTTTTTGAGTGTTTTTGGCAGGTTTTGGAGCAACCTTTTCCCACACACTTTGGCTAGATCACTCCATCAACTCACAAGGAAGCTATAGGAAGAAGATGGAAGCAAAATGAAGGCAAAATCAAGGTGCACGTGAAAAGCCTTCTCACGTGCATTCTCACGTGCAAGGATTTTATTGCATGGATGCCTTCTACAACTCAAGAGGAAGCTTTGGAGCAAATTTGAGTCAAATTGGAGCTGCACATGAAAAGGGTCTTCTCACGTGCATTCTCACGTGCAAGGATTTTTGCGCTCCAAATGATGTATTTTGTTGTTTTAATCATTTTCCTCTAAAGAACTGGGGTCAAATTTGGTGTAGTTTGAGTTTTATTTCGCCTAGAACGTCGATTAGTGTCACTAACCAAAACGACGTCGGTTTGGTCACGACCACATTTATAATTAGGGCACACCTTTTGTAACCCTAATTTGGCCCACTAAAACCTATAAATAGGGGTCTTTGGAGGCATTGTAAATCATCTTGAGTGGGAGAATCTAATCTGAGTTCTGAAAAGAGCTATAGCCATTGCTAAAAGATCGGATTGTCCTTGGCAAGGAGTGAGTTTGGGCAGCAGACGCCGGAGTCTTTGGAGGCTGGAGTCCTGGTTCATCTTGGGGTCTTCCTTTATTGTCCTGGTACTGTAATCATGTTCTTTCCTATGATTGTTATTGTTTTTGTCATGATTATGGAGTAGTCTTGTTAGTCTAGGGGAGCAATGTAGCCCCCAAGAAATTGTAGTCAGTTTGATTATGGTTGTTCAATAAAATAGAATTCAGTTCATGTTTAATTCACTTGTATGAAAGCAAATGCCTGAGTTTATGCATGATTAGGTAATCTTAGCCCTTGTCTAGGGTGGAACACTAGTGAATTAGATTTAATATTGCATGATAGACCAAGTCGGCAACTATTAGATTGTTTGTCTACCTTGATCACTTTTATTCGCATGGACCAAATGGGATAAAAGCCTTAAATCTATCTTAGCATGGACCAAATGTAAGATAGGTAGGAGATAATCAACATGAACGTGAACTAGAACATCAATCAAGAACAAGAGCCATAACCAGACTATTACAAACGATTGGGTGGTAAACATTGTGCCCCTAGATCCTTAATCACTGAAATTTCTGTACCAATAGCTTGCCAACTTTCTGATTTAATCACCTTTCGTTCACATTATTTGTCCAACAAAAATCAATTGTCCAGACATAAAAACAACTTGTTAGCTTAGTGCTTGCTGCTTAACAGCATTAGCTACCTCCTTGTGGGTTCGACAACCGGAGTCTTAATACTCCATTTTATTACTTGACCAGTGCACTTGCTGCAAAACCTTCAGACATAATTTATGCGGGTCAGGCGCAACACCTTGATGAGGGTCTTGCTGACCGGGGATTCTAGGGTAATGCCCTAGAAGCCAAATTATTTTGGAGAAGCTAAGATGGATTGTCGTGTGAAGGCTTGGTCGATGTAGCCTTGGTCGATGTGGGATAATAGTTGACATGGTCGACCTGGCACAGTTTTGGTCGAGTTCGATCAGGGCAGTTGCCAGAAGCTTTTCCCCGAGTTGATTGATACGAGATGATTTTCAATGTTTGGTTGATGTGGCATGGGAGTAGTCAAGGTCGACTAGAGCAGATTCCCAAGAGTTGTTCCATGTGTATTGATCGACGTGGTCGACCCAGCTTCAGATCGACCATGTTCAATACGAAAATTAGTCGACCCGGGTTATTGGTCTGTGTGCGAAAATGATGGTTGATGTGGTCGATGTGTGTGTATTTTGGTCAATGTCGACCTTGCGACAATGTATTTTCAATATATGTCTTTCTGTTTTGTGAGTTTAAAGTTTTGGGTATTGTTTCGAAGACATCAGAGGAGAGAGAGAGAGAGAGAGAGAGAGAGAGAGGAATCACCGTCAATTCAATCGTTATAATTGCGTTCTTAAGGGTGTGAGACGTCTATCAAAGAGGAGCAAGGAGCAAAGAGGATCTTCTGATTTCAAACCCTAACGCAACCAAATTCAAGGTAGGGATTCTGTACTCCCTTGAATCTATTCTAGGGTTAAAGGTAGATGATGTATATATGTAAATTTATATAGGTGTGATCTCTTATATGAATGTTGGCCTTTAATCGCATTTGTGTACATGGTTGTTTTCTATGTTTATGGTTAGAGGAGATTACCATTTCATGGTATTTGGTTAGGAAAGCCGTTTGGGGGTGCCCACTGTGGATAATGGGTTACTGTTGGTCTTGTGTCTTTGTTTTTCATGTTAGTTGCACGATAGAATTTCATGGGGAAATTACAAGGGGACATGTTGGAGGTTAACATAGCTTGTAAGCGAGGCTCGAGTAATATATATGTGTTAAGTGTATTTTTATGGTGTGTTCTCGTTGTGAGTGTGGATATGTATTATTGTGATGTACTTTAAATTGTGTTATGTGGAATTGTGATGTGAGGCCTGTGTGGTTGTGGTAGCCTATATGGTTGTGGTTGTGATAGCATGTGTGGCTATGGTTATGGTTGCCTATGTGGTTCTAGTTGTGGTTGTTTGTATAACTTGCTTATGTGTTGTCTTAATTATGAGTACCCTAAAGTTAAAATGTTGATTATAAGTTGTCTGTGTACTATTGCCTTGACAATGCACATTTGTACTCATCCTGTTGAACCTAGGAGCATGGGATGGGTCGGGAAAACATGATCCCTACTGAGTTGTGGTTATTCACCCCTCCTGTTGTGGTTTGTTTTTCTTTTTAGGAACTTATAAACATTAGGCAGGACACCAAGGTGGAAGATTGAGTTTATTGTTTTGTTGCTTTTCATATTAAGTTATGTTGAGGAAACTAATGTAACCCCATTGGGGAATGATGTAAAAGAGATTTGACTATCTGATAAAAACATGTAGTTTGACTTGTGAACACATGTTATGTTTGTTTGTGATGTTCTGTGTGGTATTGTTTAGCCTAACTCTTTGCCCACTAGGTGGGAAAGAGGAATCACAAACCGGTTTCCTCGAGTTGGAAATCTGGGCATAACAATCTAACACTCATCAAGTCTCAGGTTAACATTCAAAACGTTTTGAAGACCCAATATCAGACAGAGTCCCAGTTTAACATTCTCGAAACAACTTCAGAGATCCAGTTTAAGTGAGTCTCAGTATAAGCAAGTCCTAAAATAACTTCACAAGCGAGTCTTGGTATAAGCAAGTTCCGAAAGTCTCGGGGGCATGCAAAAAAGAATCGTTTGCAACTATCTTATTTCCTGTGCATAACTTGAATTGTTTTGACAACACAACACGAGAATCATGGTTTTGTGTATTTTTGGGAATGCACATTATCTACTAGGGCAATACTAAGGAAGGTTGTGACTGGTGGCAACCTTATAAATATGAGCTTTGAGGTTCTAGTTTGGTGTTCAAAAATTTTGTATAAACTCAGAGAATATGGAGAGATCTAGAGTTTACCCTGAGGAAGAAAAGAGAAGACAAAGAGCTTTTGTGGAAGACAATAAATAGCAAAAGGCGATACAAGCTAGAAAGAAGACAAACATACAATGTAAAGACCCGTACCTGTGGGAGGTTGAAAGTTAGGCCCCGAATAGAGTCTGAAATATCTATTTGGTAGCGCGGCCTTAGCGTTAGCATTTTGAGTTATTATTATTGTAATGTTATTATTATTATTACTGCAATTATTTTAAGGTTATTATTATTATTATTATTAGATTTAATAATATATATATATATGTTAGTATAAATGGGGGAATCTAGGGTAAAAACCCTACGTTCTATCTGTTATGTGTCTTGCATAGAGTTTTGGTGTGGGAAGAGAAGTGGATTGAAGCCGTAGTGCTCCACCGATCTCTGAGTTTGAATTCAAGTAGGTGATTCTTGATTTCGTGTTATCCTATTTCATTAACGTGGTCTGTTAGAGAAAAAAAATACATGCTTGATTCTATTAGCATGTGAATATATATATATATATATATTAGTACGTAATGGAAGATCCATGTACTGGTACATGGGTTATGATCGCCAGATTTTCGTACATTGTGTATATTAAGCCTGTTAACTTTGTATTAGAGCCTTGGAAACAAACTGTCGATTGAACTTCTGCTGCGCACATAATTATTGACCTTGGAAACAAAGGAAAATTTTTGGTACGTGGGCTATGAAGGGACGCGGTCTATATACATATATACACATGCTCAATTTGATTCTTCTACCCTATTCACGTTTCTGTAACCCGTACTAACACCCTACAACACCTATTGTTTTTTTTATTTTCCTATTTCATTATTATTATTATTATGAAAGGGGGGTGTTGCCAGGCCTTTTGGCCTGGCCTTTCTCGTGCAGCATGTTGTCAGGCTGTCTAGCGACAGCCTAGCTAGCGGCAGGGGTGACCCTACCATATCGTCCTGGAGGGGGGTGGCAGTCCCTATGTGCCCCCATGTGACCAGTGGGCATTAGCCCTAGCCTCCTAGGCCGGTTTCTTTGGGTTGGTTTAGTTTTCCTTAAGCCTTTTAAAGGCTAGATTGTTTAAAATACATATAAATATAAATATGTAAATATATATATCAGTTTAAGATATTTATTTATAAGTACTGTTGGGTTTGATATCATTAATATAAAATATTTATAAATATAGTTTAAGTTCAATATTGTTAGCTTCATAATATAAATATTTTTTGGGCTCTACACTGTTAGTTATTAATATAAATATTGCTTGAGCTTAATTTAGTTAGTTAATTAAATTAATATTGTTTGGGTTGCTATTCTTTGTTGGTGATATACTTGTCAATTGTGGCACATTATTTGTTGGTATAGCAATTTAAATATTTTGTACGTTATGATACTAATTTGATGGAATTATTATTTGTTAATTAAATGTGAGGGATTGCTTGTGGACTTGGCTGTGAAATTAAATGAGTTAACCGCAGGTCCCTCATAGGGCTAGCAAGAGGCCATGGGTCCCCAATGTGGCTAATTAACTCAGGTCTCATATGTGACGGGTTATCGTTCGGGACATCGTGGCTCCTACATATGGCTATTTAGTAGTGATTGGGCTTCCTGGTGTGGGTAGCGGGAATTCCATGGATGGTTAGATTTCCGGTGCGAACCATTTATGACTGACATGTGATGTGATGTCTTACTTTGAGATTTAATGTAATCTAATTGTGTTAGAATAGGACACTACACTGGCACAAGCATACACTAATCATATAAACCTAGGAATTTATGTGATAAGCTGGTGGAGATGGAGATCACCTACTGGCCATTCCTGCTCACCCTACTTATTTTTTTTCCTACAAATTGTAGGGAATAGCTGGTGGAGCCTTAGCGGAGCAGGTCAGGTCATCCTTGGTGTAAGAATATTTTATGGACTTTATTTGTTTACTATTTTATTATCTTATTCCCCAGACTTGGGTCCGTGGCAGTTGTATGAATCTTATTGGTGGAACTTATAAGTGGGTTGTCTTGTGTGCTAGACATTTATGAGAATTGATTTCATTGTCATATTTTTTTATAAATCCTGAATTTAATTCATTAGAGAGTACAATTCTTACCCTGTTGTAGTATTGTACAGGATTGGATCAGTCACCCACCCCTCAACCCTTGGAGTGTGGGCGTGGGGAAGTCGCATTACTAGTTCTGTTGTTTTCAAAAATTGGGGGCGTGACATACAACATTGTGGTGTGGGAGTTCTCTTTATTGTAATACATTATTGTGTTGATTGAGAGAGCAAGAAGAATGGAGGAGATACTATAATTCTGTAAAGGTTGTAACCTTACTGTAATTATTGGAGTAGTTATAGTGGATTGTCTCAGTGTAGGTTGCAACCTCATCACCATGGAGTATGTCTTGTTTCACACCGAACCCCATAATTCCATGTGTATTATCTCCCACTTTACATATTCTGTTATATGCATGATATTAAACAAATGTATCTAAATCAACCAACCATGGGACTCATTATTCTAAAGAAACTGTTAAGTTAACAATCCATAAAAGAGTTTAAGAACCTTAGAACGTTTGGTGGGAGCCAACTGTTCTAGTGTGACTTATAGGGATTGGTTGTAGACATACTCTTAATCACATTTGAGATTTGTTTTTAGGGTAAAATTGAGTTACACATATTCACCACCCCCCCCCCCCCCCTATGTGTGTTTCACCACTCATCTTGGGAATTTTATATGCATTAAGAAAATAACCATCCATTACTTTAAAATAATTCAGTACATCAATTGGTTTTTTTGTTTCATTGGGGAAATTTTCTTTCAAGACCTTCAATTTTAAAAATATACCTCTACATTAATATCTAAATGTTCTTGATATTTAAGAAATTTTTCAAGTTTGTCACAGTAGGTCTTCAAGCATTTATCACTAATAGAATTTAACTTCTTCAAATCAAACCAAAATCCAAACATTTTTGCTCATATAATTGAAACTGCTAAAATTGATTCTTTAGTGAAGAAATTCCTTGATTCTAAGGGTGAGTATCGATCGGTATGGTCAGTTTATGTAATAATTTTAAACTGAACTAAAGACATTCGGTTTAAAAAATATTCAAACCAGAACCGGCCAATGAAAGTAAGAAACCATCAGTCCTCAGTTCGGTTTGATGCATAAAAGTTTGGTTCGATTCATTAGTTTAAATCTTTTTTAAATTTCAACGAAAAAAACCATAATAAATCAAAAAATCAAAAAAGAAATAATAACAACCCACAAAATAATATTAAAATCATCAAAGTTTAAATAATCTTTCAATGTCATATAAGACACCAAGGCAATAAAGAAAGCCATATCAACATCACATCATAAATAGATTTCACCATTGGTATCATACATAGAGAAAGAAATTTGCAACAATATTCCTACATGGGCTAGAGAGAGATTGTAGCAACAACAAGCAATGACTGCGATCTGCAATTTGCATGCAATGATAAACGATGAAAAAAATTATCAGTTAAAAACAAATAATCCAAAGGGCACAAAATTTATGGATAGGATAAATAAGCATAGATGCAAACACACTAAGGCAGGTGCTAATAACCCTTCATTGATGTGTTATACAATTTGTTTTCCTTAATTATCAAGACAAAGACCAAGTGTTTCACAAATTTTTATCAACTGTGAAGCACCATCAACTTAGCATATGAAAATGATATCAATTCATAATTAAACAATTTTAGGATAAATTCATAGGCCACAAAATAATCATTAGTACCAAGTAGACATTTATGTATTAATAAAAGTAACTATAAACGATGGAAACAAGATAGTGATGCCTTATAAACTATCTCATATTTCATGCATGTAGTCATGAAAATATATGTATAATATTTGTTGTCTGATAAATTAAACATTCTAATGAGATCTACATATGGTATTATTGAATACAGGCAGATATTATAATTTGTTATTGTCATTGATTGACAAAACAATGGAAGAAGGCTTCATTAGCTTAACACCAAGTACATGCCACATTATTATATCTTTGAAAAAATTGGAGGTAATTATTTTCACAATCCTAGTCCCCTTCTATCTCCAATTGACTTCCTTATTGAACATAACTTTGTGTTAAACTTGTCCTTCATAAACTAGTGAGGTACCAAATCTCCTTCAAACCAAACTATGCTTAATTTTTATATTTGTTTTCTTTTGGGTGTTTCGTACCCAAAGGCGTGACAATGAGACCATATACAGTAAATTGTTTGGCATTTTGTTTTCATGTGAACAAATGAAATTGACACAGGAACATCAATCTGACCGGTAGATGGGCCTGCCGCCGACTTAGGTGCCCATGATAAAAGCAGACCAACTAATCATCCCCTAAACCAAACATATCCCTAATACATATCATATAACTAACATTAATATTTAATAACATTGAACGAACCTACACAATCTATAAGTTTTATGTATATGAACATCATAAGTAAGAGTCTGCGAGGAATCGGGAGAGGGAGAGAGAAAGGAATCAAGAGAGAGAAAACAAGAGACACAAAGAGGTATTGACGGAGAGAGACAGAGAGAAAGACTTACCATCGATGATGGAGGATCAATGGTGATGATCTAGCTGAGGAGAGAACACGGTGATGGAATAAGGAGTCTTCGTTCTTCGAGATCGAGTTTGATTGGGACTGAAGGCCTAATGCCTAATTTATGAGGGATTGAGGTATTCGTTGATCTGACTATCTAACCTAGCAAATAACGACTACCGAGTGCTATGCAAGCCAAGTAGCCAGTGTCGAGTCTACCGATTGCTGAGTGCTAGAGGGTAGTAGTGTACTATTGGTTGGGCAGCGACATTATTTGGTTTTGGTTTTGGTGATCGATTCCTTGGAACTGTGCACCTACCAAACATCATCAGTTTGTAAAATCTAGAAACCAAATCAATCAAACTTATTTTAGAAACCAAAAATCTTTGGTCTAATTGGTTCAGTTCGGTTCAATTCATTAGTTCAAATCTGTCACGCCCCAATTTCCTTCCACTTGGAAATGAGTAGTGACTGCCCATGCCCGCACCCGAAGGGACAAGGGGTTGGTGCAAGCACCTTAAAAGGACTTCTGGCACGGGTGCTGTCCCAAACCTACACAACCAGGCTAACATGCCAAGGGGCATGCTCCTGCTCCCAAACCATGCACACAAACACAAATTGAATAACAACATCTCATTTTATTTCATTTCAAGGACTAAATGTTTATTACAACCCAGTCGGAGAAAAACCCCTATGAAGCCAGGTGTACTGTTACAAATAAAACCAAACCAAATTCCAGAACATAAAACCACGAGCACGACAAAGGAAATAACATAAAACTCCCAGCCTCAGGAACCTAGCTCCTCAGCCTTCACCTACCGCCTGCTAAACCCTGCAAAAGGACAGTTTATAGGAGGGGTGAGCAAACCATAGCTCAGTAGGGATCCAGTCTCCCCAGACCCGTCCCGCTCTACAACATGCATGATATGTGTATGCTTGTGCTCGTGTCGTGCCTAAGGCTAAAGCAGCAAACATCACCCAGGAAACACTCTTTACCTGAGCCCGCACTGAAGGGCAGAGGACACCCCGCCACCACGGCGACATGACATACCACATCCAGGCGAATGTTGCATGGACACCAATGCAACATTTTCCACCCGAGTCAGATATGGTCAACCACCTCCTCGGGCGCCATACCTACCCTCAAGAATGGGTGTAGACTTAGCCCACCGTCATGAGTGCTACACCGAGACTCAGGACCACGTCCTGGCCAAATCTCAAGGGGTCCGGCTATTGTGCCTGGCCCATATCTCAGCTCAGTCTCAAACAGACCAGCAGAACAGCATAGCATTGCATCTCGACATGTAAACTCAGCACAGCATTTACACTTTATTTCAGAGGGACCAACATGGTCAGATACAAGCCACACACATCAGTCTCACAGGCTTTTTATCAAATACAAATCAAACACAGTACACACCAGTCACACAGGTATATCATCAGACACCCATATACAAGGTCCCACAGGCATTATATTGAATACATGGCATGCAGGCCTCACAGGCATTTTATCAAATACATAGTGTGCAGGCCTCACAGACATTTCATCAAACACATGGTGGGCATAAACAAACCCAGAAAAATCCTCAGGCCAAATTCAACATCGAATCAACGAACATGCCACTGAAGGCCAACATCCATATAGGAGATCACACCTATATGGATTTACATATATATATATATATAGCGAATATCCTAGAATAGAGGAGAGTTAGGAAGAACATGAATCCTTACCTCGGACTTTTGTCCTAACCTCTATGCTAGACACCTTCCAACGACGCGAACCACCACAAGAATCGCCCAGGAGATCCTCTCTCTCTCTCTCTCTCTCTCTCTCTCTCGGGGCGTGTAGCAAAAAGAAGAACACAAGAACCCTAAACTCAAACTCAAGCCCTCATTATATAGACACTACCCACATCAAAACGACGTAGTTTTGATTAAGTAAATCCCAGGATCAAAACGACGTAGTTTTGATCACACAAGTTAGCACCTTTCCGCACCCATATAGGCCAAAATACTCAGAATTTCAACATGGTCCTTTGGAGGAAGATCATTAGAATGTCAAAACCAAGGGAACCATGCAAAAATATGGCTGCACGCCAATTTGAACGTGAATTCCCCAATTCACGTGCAACTCCAAATGCACTCCAAATGCGCTCAAACTTCACCCCTAGCCTCCTTGCATCATGTAGGAGACAACCACACTTGTACGTGAAATGGACCCATTTCACGTGCACCTCACATACACGTCCATTTGGCCTCAAACTTCTGTGGTAGATAGAGGACATCATTCTAAGCATCTTTCCTTTTGCACGTGAATTCATTTAAGCCCATTCACTAGGTCAAAATCTAGAAAAAACCCTACTCAGAAGGCAAAACTGTGACTAACTCAAGGTACGGGTCCTTACAAGATCGATTTTTATCACCCCTGCTTGACTCATAATACACATAAAGTAATTAACTTTGAAAAATTGGGCACCATTGATGTGACCATTTGTGAATGCCCAATTTATAACTTCCACAGTGTTCATTAGATGAAAGAAAGTAGACCCTCTTCAAGCTCACTGCCATGTACATGCAGTTTAATGTGCATAAGGAAGATGTTTTCAACTTCTTTCATGGTATTAGTGGCCAAGTGGTTAGTGAGGTGGAACATTCCCCTCTCCATATGAACACTGTGCCTTGATGGCTGTGGTTCAGCATGGGGAACATTCCCCCAGTTGCCTCTAGAGCTTACCCCTAAACCTCCTTCTGGTTGCAATACTCTCAAAAGCTGCTGAGATGGGAAGGGGGTGCAATCTAAAGAGGTAAAGTGTTGGGCATATTGGTTGTCACGCCCCGGATTTCCAACCCGAGGAAACCGGTACGTGACTCCCCTTGTACCCACACGGAGGGCAAAGGGGTTAGGGTGCAAACCCCGAACAATACATTTTAAACATCCACAACACATTCAAGACAATAAAGTTCATAAAAGCAATCCACAATCCAAACCAGTCTTTATTACAACAAAATCCTCTTTTCAATCCATCCCCACTGGGGTTACATCAATTCTCATAAAAATAACATAAATGGTACAGTAAAGTAAATAAGGTCTTCCACCTTGGGGTCCCTCCTAACGCCTGTATGTTCCTGAAAGAAAACACAACATAGAGGGAGGGGTGAGCAACCACGATTCGCAGGGATCATGTCTCCCCAACCCATCCCATGCTCCTAGCGTCTACATGAGTGTGTACGGGTGCGGTGTAGTGACAATAAAATGTAAACAAGTTGTATTCCACGTTCAAATGGCACCCACCTATCCACGACCATACAAGGCTTAGCCATATAAGCTAACATATCCACAACCACTCAGGCTTAGCCACACGGGCTAACATATCCACGCCCTCTCCGGCTTAGCCACACACAGCTAACATATCCACGGCCATATAGGCTTAGCCACACGGACTAACATATCCACAGCCATATAGGCTTAGCCATACAAGCTAACAGTTCCAGTCCCGGGCTTCCACAGCCACCGGGTTCCACAAGCACAGCATACAAGGTCACACAGGCATTAAACCAAACACGTAGCATACACACTTTCACAGGCATAATACCAAACACTTAGTTCGCACAGCCCATCAGGCATAAAATCAAACACATACTAGGCATATTCACACAGACAGATCCACACAGGCATTTTATCGAACACTTAATATGCACACCATCCAACACTAGAATACACCAAAAACTGCCATTGAAGGCCAACATCCATATAGGAGATCACACCTATATGGATTACATATATATATAACCAGGTATAACTCTATAATCTGCCCTAGAACCCTAGGATAGAGGAGGATTTAGGAAGAACAGAACCCCTACCTTGTATGTTCTCCTGCTCCCACTTCCACGCAAGACTCCGACCACCACGCAAGACGCTCCGGCGGCCCACCGAAGCTCTCCTTCCCTCCCTCTCTCTCTCTCTCTCTCTCTCTCTCTCTCTCTCTCTCTCTCTCTCTCTCTCTCTCTCTCTCTCTCTGCGACGGCTGGTGGAGCAACAAACCCTAACCCTAAAACAGAGGGGCTTCTCCTCCTTATATAGACAACACAACATCAAAACGACGTAGTTTTGATTAAGTGAATCCCAGCATCAAAATGACGTAGTTTTGATGGAACAAGCTATGACCTTCCCACACCCATACACACCAAAATAGTCACAATTCCAACATGGTCCTTTGGGAAAAGATGATTAGAATGACAAAACCAAGGTAACCATGCAAAAACATGCCTGCACGCCAATTTGCACGTGAATTCCCCAATTCACGTGCAACCCCAAATGCACTCCAAATGCGCTCAAACTTCACCCCTAGCCTCCTTGCATCATGTAGAAGACAACCACACTTGCACGTGAAATGGACCCATTTCACGTGCACCTCACATACACGTCCGTTTGTCCTGAAACTTCTGTGGTAGATAGAGGACATCATTCTAAGCATCTTTCCTTTTGCACGTGAATTCATTGGAGTCCATTCACTAGGTCAAAATCTAGAAAAACTCTACTCAGAAGGCAAAACTGTGACTAACTCAAGGTACGGGTCCTTACATTGGTGGTGAAAAATGACACATAGCATTCTTCATTAGACTCTCTTTGTCAAGTTTTTCATCCACCATTGGAAAATGGCGGTAGCCCAGTCCACATCTAACATATGGTCAATGCTATACATGAATTCAAGATGGGTCATAGGCACACTATCCTTTCCACTAGTTTGCAACAGCAAACACTTTCCTACCAGAAACATCTAAATTTACCTATAAAGCCATTTTTAGTAAACTGCCTCCTCTTCTCAGATTGTTTTGCATAGTTGAAGGCGAGGGAAGTGATCAGTAGGTACAGGAAGGTTAAAGGTTTTCCTAATTGTCTCTGGTGTGATACGGATATACACCCCCTGTACCTGCCCTATAACTGCATCCTCTTCCTTATTGAAGTAAATGGAATGATAAAATTCATGCAAGGCAGGATAATAAATGGCACATCTGGATGAAACTAATCTTACTAACCCAAGATTTTGAAGCTTTAAGGCCACCTCTCTTGACCATCCCAGGTTGGATCCCTCTAAGGCATTCAGATCCAGAGCATGCCCTAGGAAGATCTCCCATCCTCACTGCTAGAATAACTTGAGAAATAGACTTCTTCCTTGCCCGATCGCCTTGTGCACACCATCTTGCTATAGGAATTGAAGGAGAGGAAGGATGAAATTTAGCTACAACAGCAAGAACCAGAGCTTTTCAAATTTCAGATCTAGAAATCATTTCTGATGTATTTGACCTAGCTACCGGCCTCAGTATATATAGCGTGCAAAAGGAGATATGCTTCAAATGCCATCATACACGTGTCCTCCAATTTTCAGGCTAATCAGATGAAAATGCCCCTATGCACGTCATATCATCATTGTGGCGTGCACGTTAAACTCATCTCATATTCTGATGGTGGGTCCCTCATGAGCTGTATATCACGTCTCTTCTGCACGGCATATAGTAGAAGGCTCTAGAAGGCTGAAAAGTGACATTTTTGCTTTTTTACCACCAAATAGACAGCTAGGATATGGCGTGCAGAAGACATTATTATTTCCCATGATGGTAGCTGTCTTCCATTAACATTTCAGAGCAATCCAAGGTGCACGTCATATCATCATAGCACGTGCATTATGATGTGCAGGCCCAAATTGGCCCATTTTTCTTTTGTAGCAAGCCCATGTAATGAGGACCATCTTTCTCTTTTGCACGGTATATGTTTGGGCTCAATTTCAAGCACTTGTCGACTTCACTTCGTCTTTGCTCTTGATGTGGGCTTGAAACTAAATTCAAAGTCTAGTACCCATGGATGTGCTCTTGGAAGCCTACAAAATGGTTAGTAAAAAGAACAAAGGTCTCTGCACCATGGTGAGTTCACACAACAAATATAAAAATAAAAACTAAAACAAAACCATTGGGTTGCCTCCCAACAAGCGCTTCATTTAAAGTCTCTAGCTAGACTTCAAAATATGCTCATTAAGGCTCAAAAGAGATGGAATCAACTATCACCCTCTGTGTTGAGTCATAATAAGCTTTCAGCCTATTGCCATTAACCCAAAATTTCTTGCCATCTTCAGCTTGGAGCTCAAAGCTCCCATATGGCTTCTTATCAGTTAGCACAAATGGCCCCATCCATTTTGATCGTAGCTTTCTTGGAAACAACCTTAGCCTAGTGTTGAATAACAAAACTTTTTGTCCCAGGGCTCAAGATTTTGTATTAAGTTGCCTATCATGCCATTTTTTTGGTTCGTTCCTTATAAGTTTTAGCACTCTCATAGGCATCCATTCGAAACTCATCTAACTCAATTAATTGAGTCATCCTCAGTTCCTCAGTTTCTTGTGGATCAAAGTTTAATTTCCTCAAGGCCCATTGAGCCTTGTGTTCTAATTCCATAGGTAAATGACAAGACTTCCCATATAGGATTCTGTAAGGGGACATTCCAATGGGAGTCTTGTAGGCTGTCCTATAAGCCTATAAGGCTTTATCAAGTCTTTGAGACCAATCTTTTCTATTTCCTCCAACAGTTTTCTCAAGGATAGCTTTGATTTCCCTGTTGGACACCTCAGCTTGTCAATTAGCTTGTGGGTGGTAAGCTAAGGACTTCCTATGGTTGACTCCATACTTGGCCAACAACTTGTCAAACAATTTGTTACAAAAATGACTACCCTCATCACTAATAATAGCCTTTGGTGTCCCAAAATGGCTAAAGATGTTTCTGGTAAGGAATTTAGTCACCACTCTAGCATCATTCACTCGTGTTGGTATTGCCTCAACCCACTTGGACACATAATCTACAGCCAACAGAATGTAGGAATACCCATCAGAAATGGGGAAAGGCCCCATAAAGTCTATGCCCCAAATATCAAAAATTTCAACTGGAAGAATTCCAGTTAAAGGCATCTCATTCTTCCTAGACAGTCCACCTATCCTTTGACATCTACCACAAGTTTTAATGAAGACATAGGTGTTTTTAACCATGTTGGGCCAATAAAACCCACATTGCATTATCTTAGCTACTGTTCTTTGCACTCCAAAGTGGCCCCCATAATGTGATGCATGACAATGATACATGATAACATCTATCTCCTCCTCAGGGACACACCTCCTAATGATTTGATCAGCACACCGCCTATAGAGGATAGAATCATCCCAAATATATTTCTTTGCATTCACTATGAACCGCTTCTGCTAGTGGTAATCAAATCCCTTAGGTATAAACTCAGTGGCTAAATAGTTTGCTATATCAGCAAACCAAGGAAGCTGGCTTACTTGAAACACTGCCTCATCAGGGAAGTCATCAGACATAGGTAGAGACTTAGGTGCATTCTCAAGTCTAGAAAGGTGATCTGCAACAGTGTTTAAGGCTCCCTTAGTGTCTCTAATCTCTAGATCAAACTCCTATAAGAGGAGTACCCATCTCAGCAGACGTGGCATAGCTTCCTTTTTTGTCAACAAGTACTTTAAGGCTGCATGATCAGTATAAACAACAACCTTAGACCCCAACAGGTAAGATCTAAACTTGTTGCAACCATATACTACAGCTAGCAACTCTTTCTCAGTAGTGGTATAGTTCTGTTGGGCATTATCTAGAGTCTTACTAGCATAGTAAATCACCCTAGAACTTTTCTCTCTCCTTTGCCCTAGAACTACCCCTATAGCATAATCACTCGCATCACACATAAGCTCAAATGGTTGTCCCCAATCCGGAGTAACTATGACAGGGGCTGTGACTAGCTTATGCTTAAGGACCTCAAAAGCTTTTAAACACTCTTCATTAAATCCAAAGGTTGTGTCCTTCTCCAACAGCACACTTAGGGGTTTAGCTATTTTGGAGAAGTCCTTAATAAATCTTCTATAGAACCCAACATGTCCTAAGAAACTTCTCACCCCTTTCACATTGGCTGGAGGTGGCAGGGTTTCAATTGTGGATATTTTAGCTTTATCCACCTCCAAACCTTTTGTGGACACCTTGTGCCCTAGGACTATGCCCTCACTTACCATAAAATGGCATTTCTCCCAATTGAGGACAAGTTCTTTCTCTTCACATCTCTCTAGGACAGTATCTAGGTTCTTTAAGCAATGTTGGTAAGAATTACCAAACACAGAGAAATCATCCATAAATACTTCCATTATTTCCTCCACCAGGCCCTGAAAAATGGACATCATGCACCTTTGAAAGGTCACAGGTGCATTACACAGTCCAAATGGCATCCTCCTAAATGCAAAGGTGCCAAAAGGGCAAGTGAACGTTGTTTTTTCCTGGTCTTCAGGTTTAATCATGATCTGATTGTACCCAGAATACTCATCTAAGAAACAGTAATGACTATACCCAGCCAACCTATCAAGCATCTGATCAATAAAAGGAAGGGGAAAGTGGTCCTTCCTAGTGGCCTTATTTAGCTTCCTATAGTCCACACAGACTCTCCACCCCGTCACAGTTCGGGATGGAATCAATTCATTTTTTTTATTCCTAATCACTGTCATGCCCCCTTTCTTAGGCACAACATGTAAAGGACTAACCCACTCACTATCAGATATAGCATAAATTATCCCAGCATTTTTCCATTTTAGAACTTCTTTCCTAACAACTTCTTTCATTACTGGGTTCAATCATCGTTGTCTTTCAACAGTGGGGTGAAAATCATCATTCATTAAGATTTTATGCATGCACAGCCCTGGACTAATGCTCCTAATATCTTCAATATTCTAGCCAAGTGCTTTCTTATGTCTCCTTAGAATTTCTAGCACTTGTTTACATTCCAAAGCATTTAAAGCTGAAGCAATAATTATTAGAAATCTATTTGTGAAATCTAGAAATTCATACCTCAAGTGTCCAGGCAACTCCTTCAGTTCTGGCGCTGGAGTTGTTTGCTCGTCATACTCCTCCTTAGCTTGCTCCACTGGACTTGATTTTGGTTCCTCCTCGTCTGTAATCAAGTCCTTTGCCTCTTGCTGCTAGATCGCTGATGTGTGAAACACTTCATCTTCTTTTTCGATCTGCTCACTCAAGTAATCTTCAACTAATTCCTCGAAATCTTCGATCCAGAGACAACTTTCCTCTGCTTGCCTGTGTAGAGACCGTTCCATGTGGAAGACTAGGGTATCATCGTTTATCCTCAAGGTTAATTTACCCTGAGCGACATCAATCAAAGCACACCCTGTCCTCAGGAAGGGTCTTCCTAGAGTAACTGAACTCCTGTGGCTTCTTCCATCTCTAATACCACAAAGTCAGCTGGAAAAATAAATGATCTCACTTTAACCAGTACATCTTCTATGATTCCCTCAGGCCTTCCAGTGGACCGGTCAGCAAACTGAAGTGATATAGAGGGCAAAGGAGATTAAATTTATGCTGGCCCCAAAATCACATAAAGCCTGCTATTATGGTGCGTCTCCTATTACACACGGTAGAGTGAAGCTACCAAGATCTTTATGCTTTGTGGGTAACTTCCTCTGAACCACATTGATGGCCTCATTAGTAACAACAACAATTTCGTGGTCTCCGTACTTCCTCTTCTTCAGCGTGAAGTCCTTTAAAACCTTCTTGCATCTGGGCATCTGCTCAAGAGCTTCAATAAAAGGAATATTGATTTCCAGCTTCTTGAATATCTGTAGAAAGCGTTCATTCTCTTCTTCCATCTTTTGATTCCTCATCCGCTGAGGAAATGGCATTGTAGGCTTATGCTCTCTTGGCCTTTGTTCTTCAACTGGTTGAGTCTTAGTTGGTTGTTGCTCCTGGTTATCTCCCATCTGTTGCTCTTCCTCAACAGCTCTTTCCGGATTGTTAGCTACTAAAGGCTGAATTGGTGCATCTGGTACGGCCTTCGTCTTGGGCTCTCCAGCTTCCTTAAGTGCCTTACCACTTCTTAAAGTGATAGCCTTGCAGCTCTCCTTGGGATTAACCTCTGTGTCACTGGGAAAAGCTTTGGAGGAGACTCCTTGGTTGGCATTCTGTGCCACACTCACTAGTAACTTTTCCAAGTTCTTTATGGCAGACTCCATACTACTTAGTCTCTCATTCACATTGCCACCTTCCCTCTTTGCTACCTCATTCTCAGTCTAATAATTTCGTCCTCTTTGTGGATGAGGATGAGGTTGTTGTTGCTGTTCAAAACCTGGAGGTGGATGCAAAAATTATCTGTAGCATACAGATTCTACTTCATCCCTGGAGGTATATATTTATACTGATTTAAAGCTTCACCTCCTCTATTCTGATTCTGAGTACAGGCATTCTTCTGATAGCCTTGGTTTTGTTGTTGCGGATAGCCTTGACCTTGGTAGAAAGGTTGCTTTTGATACATCCCCTTTCCACCAACAAAATGTGCTTCTTCCGCTCCACTCCATCCTTGATCAATCCCTGGTAAAGCTTGCTGTGGTCCTTCAACCTTAAGAGATAATACTTCAATATTTTTAGCTAGAGCCCGAATCTGCTCTTGCATATCATTGGAAGAATTATCAACTGAATCTATCTTCTCCTTTGGCCTTGAGGTTCAAATATTTGACCACTGCCAATCAGCTAATGATAGTCTCTCTAAGAGGTCAACAGCTACGTCAGGTTCCAAGTTCATCAAACATCCTCCTGCAGCTGTATTCACTTTGTCTTGTGAGTGAGACTAAAGACCAGTGTAGAAGGATTCAATTTGAATCCATTGGGGTCTTCCATGATCAGGACATCTTCTAATCAAATCTTTAAATCTCTCCCAAGCCTCATAGAGAGTCTCCATCTCGTCTTGCCTAAATCTGCTAATTTCCCCTCGAAGTTGGATCACCTTGGCAGGAGGGAAATACTTGGACATGAACTTGGTCTGCATCTCTTCCCAAGTGTTTATGGAACCAGCAGGTATGCTGTTGAACCATCCAAGAGCTCTATCCTTTAAAGAGAAGGGAAAAAGCTTTAACTTTATCGCTTCCTCCGACACATTATTGAGCTTTATTGTGTCGCACATCTAAAAGAACCTCATCAAGTGCTGATGCGGATCATCCATTGCTGTTCCGCCAAATGCATTGTTGCTCACCATGTTGATCAGTGCCGGTTTCAGCTCGAAACTGTTTGCTTGGACTCTTGCTTGCCTAATCCCTGAGTAGTGATCTGACATAGTTGGCCTTGCAAAATCCAAGAAGGTCCTGGGCCTAAATATGTTACCATCTTCGTCTGGGTATTGGCCATTATAGTTGGCTCCTCCATGTACACTGCCATCAGGTCTTGTATCCATCATAATTTCACGAACTGTATCCTCTAAACCTTGCAATGCTTCTTCAGCTTCCCTTGTGGCTTCTCTAGCTGCCCTACGACGATCTCTGAATATCCGTTCAGGTTCGGGATTGAATGGCTCAAGTTCCCTCCGTCGCATGCACAACTATAAATAACTTCAAGCACCTGGTGAATGTTCCTGTAAGACAACAAGAACACACCCAGCAGCTCCGAACAATGCAAAAGAAACAAATAACAGAAAATAAAGACAGAATAAACACCAAGATCAGAATTCAAACAATTTCACTCAATGTTGATTTTAAAAACTAGTTAACCGTTTAATCCCCGGCAATAGCGCCAATTTGATAGACAGATTTTTAGCCTCCCTAAAAGAGTTAGCTAACATCATTAAACCTCTCTTCAAGATAATTAATTCCCTTAGTTTGCACTAAACAAAATAGTAGAAAGTAAGGGGTCGAACCCACAAGGATTAGCCTAGTTTTCTAGTTCTTAAATCAAAACACCCAATTACTCTTGTTCTATAAAATGTCTTGGCAAAAAGTTTTCTTTTTTTAAACTAAAGATCTAATTTTTATTTGGTTTTCTGAATAAACAAAGAAAGCAAATTGTTTTTAGGATTAAGATTCAAAGATTAAAGGCATCTAGGGTCACAACTTCACCTCCCTATGTTGTTTCTACTGATTTTAAGGTTCTTGAGATTATTTAATTGATAACATGCTATAACTAAGCCAAGGTACTGCAATTGGTCATTGCCAGCCCTTCTAAGTACTGTTTGCATGAATGGTCATCATGACATCAACATGCAAATCCTAATTATCATACTTATGACAGGATAATGGTCACACCAATCACAAATATGTTATGAATCAAAGATCAGCCTCAAACTAAGGCTAAGAAAACCCAGGTGTACAGCCCAGATATTAAAAGATAAAGAACAGATTCATAAAATATGCAATCTCAATTAAACAAACCCAATATTCAAATAATCAGTTTAACAACTTAGGGGGCTACATTGCTCTCCTAGATAAAGGAAACTACTCACACATATTCTTGAATAAACAATAAGAAATAAAGAATATCATCCTCAAGCAGGTGCAACAGAACTCCAACTTTAGGTCTTCTCCAGCCGTCAGACCTCCTAGGGCCGGCAGCTCCAGGATCAGAACCCTAGCCTCCTAAATCGTGAGATTCTCTCTCTCCTCTCTCTAAAAAAACGTGCTCCTCTCTTCTTCTCCTCAAAAATGGCTGCTGCACCCTCTATTTATAGAGAAACATGGAGTGTAATGGGTGCCCTAGCCACCAGCAGTTACCACTTATCAAAACGACGTAGTTTTGATAAGTAGTTTCCATTCTTCTTCCAACTTGAATACAACTTGAACCAAGCATAATTTGGACTAGGTGCTTTAGAGAAAAGTGTTTAAAATAACAAAACAAAGTGATCTATGTAAAAACCTGGTTGCACGGCATGTTGCACGTCATATGGCCATATGACGTGCACCTCCAAATGGTCTGAAATTTTGCTCTAAGATTCCTTGACACGTGTAGAAGGCAGAGCTGCAATAAAATCCTTGCACGTCATAAGGGTCCATATGACGTGCACCCTTATTTTGCCTCCTCAGGCTGCCCCATTTTGCCACAAGTCCCTTCTTTGATAAATAAAGTGATTTGGCTGGTGTCCATGAGATGAAATTGCCTAAAAACCTGCCAAAACAACTCAAAAACATATATATATATATATATATATATATATATATATATATATATAGGCCAAGCAATCTTCCTAGGGTGTTAGAGAAAATATCTAAGAAATATGGATGAATTAAGCTCTAATCATGCTCTTTAATACCCTAAATATGCACTAGAATAATGGCATAAATGCACGTTATCAGAAATAACCAAAAAAACAACACAAAAGGGCTATCAGTCAACTAAATAAGAAGCATTTTAGTCAATTACCACTAAATCAACCACCCTGACTGATCAAAATTGGAAAATACACTAGAACTTGAATTGGACAAGTAAAATGGACTTGATTCACTCGACCACTGTTCACACGACCACACTTTGTTTATCAAACTTTAGTAAGTTGTTGGAAAATGAGTTGGTCGATCAAACAACTCAGATTTCAGTTGATCACTCTTGGTCGATTAAACCTCTAACACTCTTTGGAACACAAATGGTCAATTAAATGACCTTTATTTCACTTGACCACACATGATCGATCAAAATGGGAAACTCCGCTGGAATCTCTCTAGTCAATTAGACTATTTGACCAAACTAAAAGTTTTAGTCAACCAAGCTATTCAGTGGACCACATCAACTGTTTATCCTGTCCAGTCAACCATGTCAATTATTGTACTGTGAGATCCCACATGGATTGGGGAGGGGAACAAAGCTCACTACATGGGTAAGGGTAGAAACCTCTCCTAGCAGATGCATTTTGGGGGCATGACCCATGGTAATTCCGAGTTGGTGAGACCTACCAAGAATAAATCTATGCAGCTCGAAAGTACAAAGCAAACAATATATGTTATAGGGAAGACTGAGCCATCACAAATGGTATCAAAGCCTAACCCGAGTTGTGTGCCAACGAGGACGCTAGGCCCCAAGGGGGGGGTAAATGTGAGATCTCACATGGATTGGGGACGGGAACAAATCTTACTCCATAGGTAGGCACAAAAACCCCTACTAGAAGACATATTTTGGGGGTAAGACCCGAGGTAATTCCAAGTCGGTGAGGCCTACCAATAACAAATCCGTGCAGTCCGAAGGTCCAAAGTAGACAATATCTACTACAATGGAGACTAAGCTATCACCTGTATGATATTTTTGGTCCAAGAACCCCAAATTTCCAATTCTAAGCATCAATCCACGAATAGAATGGGTTTCTAGCTCGTTTTAGCCAATTAGGCTACAATGCAACCTAATTAAGATTTGATGCTTTTTCCCCTAATTTCTAGGGTTAATCCCAAATTCATAATTTCATCCAAATCATGCATGTTAATCAAGCTACAATCAACTTAGAGAGTGTAAAATCAAAGGGACACCTTCTTGGAAGATGTTTCATGGATCGAATTTGTAAGGGCCTATGTTTGTGGGTTTCAAGTGTTAACCTTATATTGGCTAGTGGATATTAGTTCTGTAATGTACACATTAAATGAAGAATTTTAACTGTGCTTGGGCCCGATTTGGAGTTCAGGGCTTCAGAGAGTAATTTCATCATTTTAGATGGCATTTTGAATTCATTTAATTAAAATATTTTATTATAGAAAAAGGAAAATGAGATTGATTTTAATGAAGGACCTTTTGGTATTTTAATTACATTAAAGAGGTTTGTTAGAGGATAAGCCAGCAGTGTCCTGGCTAGTTTGGAACTCTAAGGAGAGTGGGTTGCTTATGGGATAAGTAAGCCTCTTTAGGCTGTATTTGAGTGCAACTAGGACTCTTACTCTATAAAAGGCATTCTAAAGCATTATTTTCATGTTTTTGATTATTAAAATAGATTTAAAGAGTAGAAAAGGTGCAAGAAGGGAGCAGAAGTCGATTTATTGAGACTAGGTGATCAAGACTGTGGTTTTAAGCATTTTGAGGTAATTAATCATGTTTTTAACATAATCTTAAGGCTAGATACCATAAAATGAATGGTGTTGGCATGTATATGCGTTGATATATATATATATACATATATATATATATGTATGTATGTATGTGTGTGTGTGTGTGTGTGTGTGTTATTCCCATGGTTCTTTTGGTTGTCATTGTTGTCAACAGGATGCAAAAGCAGGTAGAGTTGAAGATCCATACTAGGTTAGATAATTTCATAGAGTGATCTCTTAGAGTGAGCTCGTAGAAGAAGTCTAACCATGTACTTTTAGAGTAGAAGATCAGGGTCGAAGATCCAGAGATTCAAAGACTCACAAAGTCGAAGACCAACTAACTTGAAGATATGCAGAGTCAAAGATCATTAGACCATTAGGCTCGAAGCACCACTCACTCAAAGGTATGCAAGGTTGTAGACTCATAGATTCACAGAGTTAAAGACTCAAAGATTCAAAGTGCAGTCAGGTGAAGAGCAGCATCTTGGAGACTCGAAGACCCGTCAAGTGTAGAGTCGCAGTGTTATAGAGTCGAAGCTCGTGGGGTCGAAAATTGGAAGACCCGTTCATGTGAACAGATGATTAGCCAAGGTATAACGTGGTTGTTATTTGCTCGAAGCTGGAGAGTTGATGACTCGAATACTCATTGAGTGAAAAGTCAGTTAATCGTTGGTTCTAACCTAGATTCGAAGCCAAAAAGCAGAAGAATTGAAAGATCAACTCGAAGATCAAAGGCTCGAAGGCACCGACTCGAAGATTCGAAGGTATAGACTCGGAGATCGTAGCATGTGTACCTAAAGAAGTATCATCGAAGCTACGAGGCATACATCTTCGAGGCTATGGCTAGTCAAAGGAGAGAAACGCACTAAGGGCTGCCATTTTAGTATGTTATCTCTCGGTCAATATCTTTGATCACGCTAAGTACTGGAAAACATGTGGACGTTATCTGAGGCCAATTTAACATATTTCAACGATGGAGAACAGAAGCTGGAACATGCTTAACCCTAGAAGAAAGGTTTCTTGCTATGGTTCTCCTATAAAAGCAAGGAAGATACCATACTTCCAAAAGGCGTCAGAATATTATAGAATACAAGAAAGGTATTTAGAGCAATACAAGAGTGGCATAGAGTAGTTTGTAAAGAAGACACACACACACACAGAGCGAAATTGTAAGCAAGATAATAATGAGTTAATCTGTATTCATTCCTCATACATTCAATAAACAGATTGTGATTTTGGAAAGGAGTGATTGAAGACAATCCCTAAGGAACCTGCTTATATGGGACCAGTGGACTAATTCAGAGTACTCAGAGTGACAATCAGTATTGAGCTCCACCCCCGAGGCCAGCTCAATAGTGGCAAACGAGTCAGGCAATTAAGCTCTAATTAAACTAGGACTTAAGGAGGGTAGGACGGGCAGTTGCAAGGAGGTACAAAGAGCCATTAGGGTGGACATCATCAAGAGACTAGAGGACAAGCAGGTGAGGTTGCGGGTGGCACCGGTCAAAAAAGGGTGGTTACACCTACTTCAGCAACTCGGGAGGAAAAGGAGCCACCATCTATGGTTTGAGGTATGACAATTATTTTTCATAGAGCATGGGTAATGTTAATTTGAGGTATGATAATTGCTTTTCGTAGAGCATGGGTAATGTTGATCAATATAAGTACTATACAGTTGTCCATTGTGTATGCTATAGTGGCCGATTTAAACCAATCCATACCTAAAATGAGGTTAAACACTCTCAAAGGCATCACATATAAATCAAACTGAAACTCCACATCACTCACAGTGAGCACACACTTACAACACACCTATCATGAGTGTCAAACATACCACCCACTGGTAATTCAACAGACAAAGGTATCTCTACCTCAATATTCTATGTCAAAGCTATTTATCACAAACTTAGCAACAAATAAATATGATACACCAGTATCAGATAAAACATATACAATCGTATGAGAAATCAAAAGGTTATCTCGTACAACTAAGGGTCCTGTCCTGTCCTCTGTGGGTATAGGTGGAAACTCTATCTTCTCCTACCAAACTTTATCATCTTTTCAACACACTTACCCTAAGGTCCTCTAGACCTCCCAACTAGCCAAACACCAAGGTAAATTAGACATGACCCAATATAGGTAAAAATCAACTCTGTTCGTGGCACACCACTATGGGAACCATACCACTATCCAACTCTCTCTCTCTCTCTCTCTCTCTCTCTCTCTCTCTCTCTCTCTCTTAGTGATAGAGCACTATAAGCCATGCCACAGTCTGTGACACAAGCCATGCTATGGACACATTCGTGGTGGCTCCTTCCTTTATCGATTCGGTCTCAATGTTTTTTTGTAATGACCCGTGTTTGGGTTGATTTAGGAGATAGTCTTTAATTGGTAATGAAGATATCATTTTGGTATCGTGCTCGGAGATACGAGCATTTTGGCTGTAGTTGGATCCAATTTGGAGTTCAAAACCTTGGAAGGCTAGTTGTGTAATTTTGGGTGTTTATTAATTAAAAAAGTAGTAGTAAATATAAATAGGAGGAACATAAAGAGAGCTTCCACTTTATGCTATTACATTGGTGTGTTTGAGAGAGAGAGAGAGAGCTTGGAGAGCTTGGAAGCTTGAAGTCTTGGTGATTTGGGACGATTTGGGTTCGTGGAGCTCAAAGAATCACTCTAGGTATGTGTTCATGCATTTCTTCTCTTGATTCTGTTCTTGATCTGCACGAATTTTGCCATGAATTCTGAAATTAAGTATGAACCCTTGGTTTTGGGAAAATCCAATTGTGGGTTAGATCTGGTGGTTTAGCATAAGATTTGTGGTTAAGATCTGATATATATTGTTGTGTGTATGTGTTTCTGTGATCTGGAGGTGTTATAACTGTGTATTGCATGAGGGTTAAGAAGTCAACCGTGGAAATCTAGATAGCTATAATCTGAAAAGAAATGTGTGTATTTTTGTTGTTACCGTACGATCTAAAGGCATTTAGGACACATTTTCATGTATATATCGTAGTTTGTTGAGTAAAAAGTGTGTTTGTAAGCATCTGGAGGTCGTTGGGTAGATTCCAGACGAAGAACAATCCAAAAACAACGATGAACAGTACCATGGGCGATCTAGGAAGGGTCGAAGGTCGAAGCTTGAAGGTTAAACTTTCGAGGCAAATCTTTGAGTCTTCAAGTCTGAGCTTTGAGCCTTTTGGTCAACAATTCTGCAAGCTTCGGGTTAGCAGTGTCAAGGTACAGCAAGACCATTTACATTGTAAACCATTATTCCTCTCCACATTTAAATAGTTAAATATAAATAACGAAATACACCCCCCCCCCTTTGGATTCAAAGAAAAATACTATAAAATCTAATCCTCACTCATTTAAAATATAAAAAATGAAATTTAGTGTAAAATCTCAAAAATATTTAGTTTTTCGTAGTGAGAACTTTTTGGAAAGTGGGGTTAGATCTCTTAGAGAAATCCCAAAAATCATATTATCTTAGTTATGATATTGGAAGCTAATGCCGGGACTTTTTATTTCAAGAAAATAGCTTCTACGAAAATCCTCTCTCTTGGTCAAGACTTGAGGATAGAGTTATGAACTCTAGTGGTCATGTGAGCCTGCAAAGCTATCTTAATAAGCCTGGGAGGCTATTGTTAAGGGCTTGGGAGGTGAGATTTATCCAGAGCCCAAGAGGCTACTGTGCCTGAGAGGTAATATTATGCCTGAAAGGCACTATTGTGCCCGAGGGGCAGTACTGTGCCTAGGGAGCCACATGGTGCCAGAGAGGCAATGTTTGGGATTACTTGGAAGGTTTTATTTGCATTTTAATGTGTGTTCATGATTAAAATGGTGATGTATATGTAGCATTACACAAGCACATGCCTACAATAGTTTATGAGTTGGGATGGGTCGAGGAGATATGATTCCTACTAAGTTGTGATTGCTTACCCCTCTTGTTATGTTTGTGTTTGTTTATTTCAGGTGCTTACAAGAGCTAGGAGGTTCACCAGAGGTGAAGACCTTCTGTGTATTTGTTTGTTTCTTTCGATTGTAAAAACTATGATTGTAACCCCATGGGGGAAAGAACGTGTATGTATGTGTGTTTGCAATGTAGATTGAAATGAGATTTTTGTCTTCGTGTGCCATATGTGTGGTATGGATTAGGGACGACCCCCATGCTAAGGTCCCTTTCCCAGTATTATCACCAACCCCTTGTCCTTTCGGTTGCAGGTATGGGGATTCACTAACCGGTTTCTGCGGGTCAAAAATCCGAGGCATGATAGATGGTGTCAGAGCATAGTCTAGTTAGCCTAGGGTAGTGGGGTGATTGATTACTCTTGAGTCCTTTTGAAGGGCATGGAGAGACGTACCTGATTAACATGGTCCTTTTTTGAGCTTCTAAAGTGCACTGGGGGTAATCAATTGTGGTGTAGGTGTGCATGCATGGATAGGCACTAGTTTGCATTGAGAATGTGAAACTAATTTGATGTGCTACATGTGATAATGTGATGAACTATGTGACAATATATATATGTGTGCCTGTGTGACAGCTTATATATGTGCATTGTGTGACTTGTGTATTTTGGTGTGAGCCATATATGATATGTGTCATATGTGTGAGTGACCCATGTGATGGGGATGGGATAAAGATTGAACCTTTGTTTCTCTATGTAGTGAAAATGCCTCCGAGGAGAGTGTTGCATGCGTCTGAGGCAGTTGGTGATGAGTCTTCCACCCATGTGGGGTCGGATGCGGGACAGTCTGCCGAGGGAAACGAGTTATTTGCACAGCTTGTGGCCCAAGTGGGGGCGCTAAGGGAAAATATGGGGGATGAGGTCCAGGAAGTGGTGCTTCGTGAGTTAGCGGCACAGCAGGTGGTTCCACCACCACCCCAAGAGGAGAAACCCCAGCATGAGGATAGGGTTCCATGCAAAGCATTGGCGACCCGACATGTTAATAAGGATGTGGTCACAAGGTTCCGAAAGGAACAACCAAGTAAACTCCTAGGAGGAGGTGATCTAGTGGCTGCGAACCACTAGCTGAGGCATATTGAGCACCTATTCTCCTTTCTTCTACAGCGAGAGGAGGATAAGGTGAAACTAGCAGTCTGACAGTTAGAGGGTGAGGCCCTAGAGTGGTGACTTAGTGTTGGTGGGAGTCGTGATGTGCAGATAATGTTGTGGGATGAGTTCCTTCAGTTATTTCATGATTAGTTCTTCCCGAAGTACGTGAGATGGCAAAAGAGGGAAGAGTTTGTTAGTCTGAGGCAGGGGTCGAGGACAGTGACAGAGTATGAACAGGAGTTCAGGAACTTGAGTAGGCTTGCTCTAGAGACTATGGTGCAGGATAACCTAAAGGCTCATAAGTTTACTTTGGGTTTGAGGTCTGCACTCAAATAGAGAGTTGAGGCATTCCGTTTAAGGACATATTCAGAGATAGTGGAGACAGCCCATATTGTTGAGAGGGGTCTCGATGAGGGGAGACAGGCCCATCAGAGACGACAGCTCCAGAGTAGATCTGATTCCAAGAGGCCCAAGATAGAGTTTGGGGGCAGCTCTAGAGAGAGGGATCAAGCCCCAATGGTTCCAGTGAGGTCCCACCTTAGTGGGGGATAGGGGGTTCGATGAGCGGTCCACCACGAGGTTGTTTGTGTTGTGGGGATCCAGGACACTGGAAACGGGAGTGTCCCCGAAGACATTTGACATGCCGCACTTGTGGGCGAGAGGGGCACATAAGCAAAGTGTGTCGTAGTAGAGGCAGTATGAGTGGTATTGGAGGGACAGCATAGAGTGTCTGAGGTGACACTCAGTTTAGAGCTCCAGGGGAGAAACTAGCCCGTCAGTGGCAGGGCAGTCAGGCAGGTTCCAGTCAGTCTAGACCTCAGGGGAGGCCAGAGGCAACCAAAAGGGGGTGGAGGGGCCCAAAGTAGGACCTGTACAGAGGATAATGGAGCAAGGCACTAGTAGTGCAGCTCAAGGTAGAGTGTTTGCCTTGACCATGACACCACAGGAGGAGGCAGAGGTTCCATCCTCAACCACCGAGGGCGGGGCAAGATATTCAGTTGTACGAGGTACGATTTTGATTTCTCACACACTTGTATCTGTTTTATTTGATATGGGTGCATCGTGTTCCTTTGTTGCTGAGTCTATAGTAGATAGCTTTGGCTTAGAGAGTGGTGCAATCAAGAGGTCATTGTCTGTTGAATCACCAGTGGGTGGTGTCTACGAGGTGCGACAGGTGTGTCACGAGTGTATTCTCACCGTGGGTGATGTGGAGTTGTCTTTTGACTTTTATACGATGCCTTTGAGGGCATTTGATTTGATTTTGGGCATGGATTGGATGAGAGTCTTTCAGGCTAATATTGATTGTTATAGGTGGCGGGTGTCTTTTATGTCACTGACAGGGATTCCTTGCACCTTGTTGGGTGAGTGGGATCACGAGGCAAGTCGAGCTAGACCAATGGTGGAGCAATGGGGCGCCATTACCCATAAATTGGTAGCGCTCGAATTTGCCGAGAGAAATATAGGGCAAAAAGTATGGCCAGTGGTCATAAACCAGTTTTGGGATTTGTTTCCAGAGGAGTTATGGAGTCTACCACCTCAAAGGGGTATAGAGTTTTCCACTGAGCTGCTACCAGAGGTAGGGCCTATCTCGCAGGTGGCCTATCGGATGGGGCCTACAGAGTTAAGGGAGCAACAGAAACGGCTAGAGGAGCTAGAGGACAAGAGCTTTATTCGGCCGAGTACTTTCCTGTGGGGAGCAACAGTACTTTTGGCCAAGAAGGCATATAGGACATTGCGATTGTGTATTGATTACCGAAAACTGAACCAAGTAACGGTAAAGAACAAGTATTCATTGCCTCGGATAGATGATTTGTTTGATCAGTTGAGTGGGGCTCAGTGGTTTTCAATGATAGATTTGAAATCGGTGTATCATCAGTTGAGAGTCAGGAAAGAGGATATCCCCAAGATCGCCTTTCGGTGTCGATATGAGCATTATGAGTGGTTGGTGATGCCTTTTGGGCTCACTAATGCACCAGCGGTATTTATGCAGTTAATAAACCAGGTGTTTGTCCCTTACCTTGATTCATTTGTGGTGGTGTTCATTGACGACATCCTTGTGTACTCCAAGACTATATTGGAGCATGAGGAACATTTGGCAATGGTTTTGCAGACCTTGAGGGAGCATTAGTTATATGCCAAGTTTATTAAATGTGATTTTTGGATATAGGAGGTGCATTTCCTTGACCATGTGGTATTAGATGGAGGAGTCCGAGTGGACCCAACTAAGATTGAGGCAGTATCATCATGGAGGAGGCCAGTGAATGTGTTTGAGATTCGGAGTTTTTTGGGCCCTGCAAGGTATTATCGGCGCTTTGTGGAGGGGTTCTCGCGTTTGTTGGTGGCGCTGACAACATTGACCAAGAAGGGGGTCAAATTTGAGTGGACTGAAAATCAAATTCAGTGGCCGATAATACCTTGCAGGGTCCAAAAAGCTCTGGATCAGCGCCTTCGACCGCGCTCAAATCTAAAGTCAAACGAAGAAGTTATGGTCAAAACCATATTTAAACCGCTAACGGTGGTCAACTAGCGGCCAATATTCAAAACAATACTCTGAATCAAGTCACGAACCTTATTTTCTTAATCCTCTTATTATTTTGAGAATTTTGATGTATATATTGTATAGATTCGCTCACAAAGCTTATTTTTGAAAAATCAAAAAATATATTTTTTGTAATAAAGTAGTTCCGAGATGCACGGTGTAGGTCTGGCGTAAAAAAAGAGAGTTCGTTTTCAAATAAAAATTACATAAGGTCACTCGTCATGATGTCCCGAGTGCAAAAATAATTTTCTCATGATTTTTTAAAACCCGAGTTGCATTCCCGAGTCCAAAACTTAAAAACATCATTTAAAAAAATACCTCATTGAGAAATTAAAAACCCTAGCCGCCATCTCTTTCATTTTCCCGCCTACCCCTATCCATGTGTCATCTCTTCATTAACCTAAGAATAAAACAAAATAAAAATCAAATAACAAAATAAGAAAGCAAAAGGAAAAGAAATAAATAAATAAAACAGGATATTCTCACGCATCTCTCCATCGTGTCGTCTTCCTCTCTCTCCCTCGCGTCATCTTCCTCATCTCCACGCCGGACAGCCACGCTAGCCCATCATGCACATACCTCCTTTTCTCCCTCTCCCCCGGCTTTCCCTTCTACCACTACAGCCATACCCAACCAGCTAGCTCATGCCCATCACCAATTCTTGCCACCCCAAATTAAGCCTCAAACCCTAAACTCCATCCCCTATATAAACCTCATGGTCGATCAATTGCAATGGGGCTCTCATAATTCACAATTTATAAACCTAGCTACAATCTCGACTTTTCTCACTTCCTCCCTCTACCGAGAGTTCCCCCGGTGGCCGGAATCTTTGTCGTACACCATCGTTCTACCCAAAAGCCAAAGCCAACGAACACCCAACCTCCATCAGCAAATTCGAACGGCCGTGGTTCGTCTCCTCCAACCCCCAAATTCGAAAACACCCAGAGCTCCATCGCCTCGCCCTACATCAACCCCTGCCCTCCACAGCGCCACCATACTAACCCAGCACCAACAACTCCAAGCCCTGTCGGCCACCGTCTCTTCTCCCTCTACCTTGCTCATTTTCCCCCTTTCCTATCGAAGGAGTGGTCGGCGCTGCCTTTGCTCCTCCATGGCATACGCCGCCATGACGCCTAGTCCACGTGGCTCACCACCCATCCCGTGCGGCCCTCTCCACCACTGTAGCGGGGCTCTAAGCCTACCATCGTTCAAAGGATGTAGAAGAAGGAAGCATCCCATATCGTGGAGGAGAAAAATTCCTTTTTGGTTGTGTGGTTAGCCTTTTAGCTTGGTTTGTTCTAGTTTTGCTTACTGTTTTTTGTTGTTTATTCTCTCTTATGCCCGTTGGTATATAACTAGCCTCCATATTTGCTTGTTTGCTGATTCGTCAGTTTATATTTTGGTTATTGTTTTGTTTTATCAGTCCTCTCGACAAAAGAAAACAAACACAATGTGTTAATATGTGTTAATATGTGGGTTGTCTTCTCTCTATTCAGTAAAAATGTCCATGAATCATCCATGTTCATTGGTACATGTAGTTTTTTTATACATATTTAATAGTGTTAAGGCTTAGATAGCTACCTATTTTTACATGTTTGGCATAGCACGTAATGGAACCCTTTTTAAGTGAGACTTGGCCATGATTCTAGATCTCTTTCTTCCATTTTTTTAGTGTCATGGCCACTTCCTCTAGTTTGATCTTATGATTGACTTTTAGCCGCTACTTGGCCGTGGTTTTGATTGTGCTTTCGTCTATTTTACCCATAGCCTATACCTGTTTTGAGCACAGTTTAGGTCTTAGTGTGTATTGAAGTTCAATTTTAACTATTTCTTTTTCTCTATATTTCACATTGGTTCCTTGGCAATAGGCCTTTCACTTTTCCCTAGGTTGTTGCTGGTTCTAGGCTATTGATTATTTGATTGTTCTTGTGTTTAAGTTGAATTAATTGTACAACTTGTGATGAAGCTTGGGACCTTTTGATTTATAGCTACACTAACCGTGTATTGCAGGCGTTTAACCATTATATGTCATTTTATTATTCTGCCAATTTTTTTGTATTTCATTTGGAGCATGTACCCCCCACTGCCTTGTATTTTCTCCATGATGTTGTAATGTCCATTGGGACTTCATTTGTAAAAATGTAAATCAAACTCATATTAGTAAAGAAAAAGGAGAATAAAAAAAAGAGAATAAAAAAGGAGTGGCGTGGCAAAAAAAAGAAGAAGAAAAAGTGAGAAAAAAAGGAGTTGTTTTATTCTCATGGATGTCACTAATCACACTACACTTTCATTTGTAAAAAAATTGCGTTTTGTTATTGTTTTATTTTTTAAAAAAACGCTTTCTTAAAAAAAACAAACACACAAACAAACAAACTTTTATTTGCTTAACCATTCTATTCCTTTTCAAAAAAAAACAAAACAAAATAAAATAAAAAAGCAAAACAAAAAAATTGTTCTCTCAAAATGCTTTTATATAAAAAAATATAATAATAAAAAATATAATAATAAAAAATAAAAGATTTTTCTTGCATTTATTTTCAGCAAATATCTCTTCTTATAATTTTTAGCAATTCTTTTAGGATTCGTTAAACAAATTTTAAGGCTTATTTATGATTATTCTTTAGTTTGTAAGTATTTCAATTTTTAGGATCTCCCTTAGACTTTTTTAGGGTAATTTGACTTAGTTCAATTTTAACAAATAATTTAGAAAAATAAAAAGAATAGAAATTTTAAGTTGTTAGGAAAATAAAAGTAAGTGAATATTAAAACAAGCAAATTAAACAAAATAGAAATCTCCTCCCTCCTAAGATAGGTACCGAAAGGGCATTTTGGGGGTGCTAATCTTTTCCCATACGTAATCAACCCCCGGACCCGTCTCCAGCGATATAGATCATTTTTATTTTTCTTAGGTGACCAACTGTACCCCAAAAATAGTTGGTGGCGACTGTCATTTTTTATCACCATTTGGGTTAAGGGTGGGGGAACCGCATCCCTGAAAGCGAGTTTTCCCCTCAGACGAAATTCGGTGATGAGACTCATGAGTTGAACTACCACACACATGATTTAGAGTTAGCAACAGTGATCTTTGCCTTAAAGAGTTGGCAACATTATCTTCTGGGGGACAAGTTTATGGTGTATACAGACTATCGGAGTCTTTAGTATATCTTTACCCAAAAGAATTTGAACATAAGACAGCGTTGGTGGATAGAGTATCTACCTACGTTTGATTTTACCCTGACAAGGGAAATATGGTGGCAGATACTCTAAGTAGGAAGGGCAAGGCCGAGGTGGCTATGAGAGAGTGGAAACTGATGGAGTAGTTGGCTATATTGCAACTCCAACCTAGTACCTTTGAGAGAGGAATGGTTTTGAGTCCTATTGTTGTGGTGTCCGAGTTATATCAGCATGTTTGAGAGGGACAAGTGGGGGATATTAAGTACGAGGCACTCCATGCACGAATTATAGCTAGGGAGCTAGCGGGACATTGGGCCGAGGGTCTTGAGCATGAGTTGACTTTTTAGGGGCATCTGATTGTGGCATCTCCTCTTTGTAGGGATGTTATGAGGAAGTTCCATCAGTCCAGAGTTGTTGTTCATCTAGGAGGCACCAAGATGTACCATTCTCTTCAGAGACATTTTTGGTGGCCTAGGATGAAGAGGGATGTGGCAGAGTTTATTTTTGCCTGTCTTACCTGTCAATAGGTAAAGGCTGAGCATCAACGTCTAGTGGGTATGTTACATCCATTAGCAGTGGCAGAGTAGAAATGGGATCACATTACGATGGATTTTGTGATAAGACTTCCACCTACCTCGGGGAGAAAGGACATGATTTGGGTTATTGTGGATCAGCTGACAAAATCAGCCCATTTCCTAGCTATAAGGGAGCGGGATCCTATTGGGGTTCTGAGCCAGTTGTATATCAGTGAGATTGTGAGGTTGCACGGGGTGCCCTCATCTATTGTGTCCGATAGGGATGCGAGATTATTTATATCCTGCTTTTGGGCAGGTTTACAGGAGGCTTTAGGGACAAAGTTGAACTTGAGTACAGCTTTTCATCCTAAGATGAATGATCAGTCTAAGAGGACGATCCAGACCTTTGAGGATATGCTACAAGCATGTGTGTTGGATTTTGGGGGTTCGTGGGCTACTCACCTACCTTTGGTGGAGTTTACCTATAATAACACCTATCATACATCAATTGGGATGGCACCATTTGAGGCATTATATGGGAGGCCATGTCGGTCTTCATTGTGTTGGACTCAGGTGGGCGAGGCCGCTCTCTTGGGACCACAGCTGGTTCAGGAGACCACCGAGAAGGTAAAAATGATTCATCAGTATTTATTGACAACCCAAAGTAGGCAGAAATCCTAAGCGGATCAGAGGTAGAGGCCTTTAGAGTGGGTGATCATGTATTCCTCTGTGTGTCCCCGAGGAAAGGACATTGACGGTTTAGGAAGGGTTCCAAGCTATCACCGAGAATCATTGGCCCTTTTGAGATTTTGGACCGGGTTGGTCCTGTGGCATATCGATTGGCTCTTCTGCCACGATTGAGTAAGATTCACAGTGTGTTCTATGTGTCACAGTTACAGAAATATCATGCAGATCCAGCTCATGTGATTGATTAGGGTGATCTGGATGATGCTGAGGATATCTCTGTTGTTGAGATTCTTGTTCGGGTATTGGACAGGCAGGAGAAACTTTTGCGAGGCAAAGCTATCCCTTTGGTTTGTGTCTTGTGGAGACACCGTGGTATGGAGGAGAAAACATGGGAATGCGAGGTGGAGATGCGGGAGCATTACCCTGAGTTGCTCGAGAACGAACAATCCTGAAGGAGGGAGGTGGCGAGAGCCTTATATGGTATGTGTATGTATACTTATTGTGTTTACCGTTTTATTGTTCTGTATGGTTGTATTGAACATATGTGATATGTTTTATGTGATGTGGTATTATGTGCATATGTGATATACGATGTTTTGAACTCTGTTCCATGCAAGTTTGTGGGTTCGTGGTTATGTGGATGTAAGTTTCTTTGTGCTTTTCTTATAAGGTTGTTTGTGCCCGTTTTGGCTTGTTATGAGCTATGAGCTGTGGTACACCCATGTAATAGGTGGCATGTGAGATGTGAGTTGTGGTACATCCATGTTATGGGTGGCATGTTTGTAAGTGTTAATGTTATGTGGGGACTTTGAGTTTGGATTTTGTGATTGATTTGTTGAGTTTGCGTGTAACTTTGTGTAGTTGTTTGGCCTCTATGTTTCTTTTTGGGGATGAAAAATCTTTAAAGAGGAGAGGATGTAATGACCCGTGTTTAGGTTGATTTAGAAGATAGTCTTTAATTGGTAATGAAGATATCATTTTGATCGTGTTCGGCGATATGAGCGTTTTAGCTATAGTTGGGTCCAATTTGGAGTTCGGAACCTTGGAAGGCTAGTTGTGTAATTTTGGGTGTTTATTAATTAAAAAATTAATAGTAAATATAAATAGGAGGAACATAAAGAGAGCTTTTACTTTACGCTATCACGTTGGTGTATTTGAAAGAGAGAGCTTAGAAGCTTGAAGCCTTGGTGATTTGGGGCGATTTGGGTTCGTGGAGCTCAAAGAATCACTCCAGGTAGGTGTTCATGTATTTCTTCTCTCGATTTTGTTCATGATCTGCATGAATTTTGCCATAAATTCTAAAATTGAGTATGAACCCTGGGTTTTGGGGAAATCCAATTGTGAGTTAAATCTGGTGGTTTAGCATAAGATTTGTGGTTACTATCTAATATATATTTTTTTGTGTATGTGTTTCTGTGATCTGGAAGTGTTATAACTATGTATTGCATGAGGGTTGAGAAGTCAACCATGAAAATCTAGATTTAGATCTAGATAGTATAATCTAAAAGAAATATGTGTGTATTTTTATTGTTACCGTGCAATCTAGAGGCATTAAGGACGCATTTTGAGGTATATATCGTAGTTTGTTGAGTAAAAAGTGGGTTTATGAGCGTCTAGAGGTCGTTGGGTTAATTCCAGACGAAGAACAGGCCAAAAACGACGACGAACAATACCCTAGCCGATCTAGGAAGGGTCAAAAGGTCGAAAGTCGAAGGTCAAAGGTCAAACCTTCGAGGCGAATCTTCAAGTCTTCGAGGCAAATCTTCAAGTCTTTGAGTCTAAGCTTCGAGCCTCTAGGTTAACAGTTCTGCAAGCTTCGGGTTATAGTTTCAAGGTACAGCAAGACCATTTACGTTGTAAACTATTATGGCTCTCCACATTTAAGTAGTTACAATGTAAATAACGAAATACCCCCCTTTCGGATTCAAAGAAAAATACTATAAAATCTAATTCTCACTCCTTCAAAATGTGAAAAATGGAATTTAGTGTAAAATCCCGCAAATATTCAGTTTTTCATAGTGGTGACTTTTTGGAAAGTGGGGTTAAACCTCTTAGAAAATTTTCCAAAAATCAGATTATCTTAGTTATGATATAAGGATCCAATGCCGAGACTTTTTATTTCAAGAAAAGAACTTCTACGAAAATCCTCGCTCTTAGTCAAGACTTGAGGATAGAGTTGTGAACTCTAGTGGTCATGTGAGCCTGCAAAGCTACCTTGATAAGCCTGGGAGGCTATTGTTGAGGGCCTGGGAGGTGAGATTTGTTTAGAGCCCAAGAGGCTACTGTGCTTGAGAGGTAATATTGTGCCTGAAAGGCACTGTTGTTATGTCTGGGGAGCCACATGGTGCCTGAGAGGCAATGTTTGGGATTACGTGGGAGGTTTCCTTTTGTATTTTAATATGTGTACATGATTGAAATGGTGATGTATATGTAGCATTACACGAGCACATGCCTACACTAGTTTATGAGTTTGGATGGGTCGGAAAGACATGATCCCTATTGAGCTGTGATTGCTCACCCCTCCTGTTGTGTTTGTCTTTGTTTGTTTCAAGTGCTTACAAGAGCTAGGAGGTTCACCAAAGGTAAAGACCTTGTGTGTATTTGTTTGTTTTTTTTGGATTATAAAAACTATGATTGTAACCTCGTAAGGGAAAGAACATGTATGTATGTGTGTTTGTACTATGGATTGAAATGAGATTTCTGTCTTCGTGTGCCATATGTGTGGTATGGATTAGGGACGGTACCCGTGCTAAGGTCCCTTTTCCGGTGTTATCACCAACCTCTTGTCCCTTTGGGTGCAGGCATGGGGATTCACTAACCGATTTCTGCGGGTCGAAAATTCAGGGCGTGACATTCTTGAACTCTACCGCCATCACACAACCTCTAAACCATAATCGTCCAGGCCATAACATGGTCCACATGCTTATTCTCTATCCCTATCTTAGTTAGATGCAAAACTTTTTTGCTCTAAGTTTAATCCCGAATCTCAATCAATCTTAGGCACTTTTAAACCCTAGAAGAGATGAAATAGGTAAAATCCCCTACATTAAGAATGTCGCAATAGGTTACACTCGTTGAAACACCAAAGGATGTGTTAAATCCTCAAGTTTTGACCTCATTTTGTCTCTCATTTGCACTAAATACGGGTATGGCTCACAACGTGTGAAAAATTAGCAACCAACATCCCTAGGATGACCTCTCTATTTATAAAGGCATCCCACCCCTCTCCAAGAGTCCATTTTCCATTAACCGCTAATGTCTTGCCTAATAAGTAACCCATTATACTAGGTTTCCTAAGTACACCAGAACTACTCTTTTAAACCATGGAATAATACCAAAAAGGGCCCATTAATTAAATCTATATTTCTTTTAAATATTAGTATTATTAAATCCTTAACCAACCAAAATGACTAATTTACCTCTTAATTTATCACTTGATATTATTATAATACTCCTGGGTCATCTAGATCTCAAATAAAGTCCAATTATAATCAAAACAACCATATTTCCAACCTCTACATCAAAATGATGTTCTTATCCCCAAATACAAGCTATGTCTCATCTTATTTCTGGTGCGGGATAATACAACATGCTTTATTTTGGCCACATCAGACTAATATCACTTGCAACTGATCTCATTCTTGTAATGACCCGTGTTTGGGGTTTAAGGAGATAGCCATGGGAGGAAAGACACATCGAGGGATATGACTATCAGTTGACGATGTACGCATCGAATAGAGAGTTTTGACTGTGAGTGAGACCGATTCCGGGTCGAGGCCCCAAGTGGCCCAATTGTTGACTTTCTCGAGGTTTGTTAGTTGACTTTGCGTTTGAGCAGTCAATTGGATTAGAAAATATCTGGATACTGATGTACTCGTCATTTCGAGCGTTTTGACTGTACTTGGGCTTAATTTGGAGTTCGTGACCCCAGGAGGTCGAATAGTATTTTTTTGGGATTTATTAATTTAAGAAAATACAGAAATATAAATAAAAGGAAAGGATAAGCTTCCACGTTACGTTTCTGTGGTTCGTACGTTGGAGAGTTGAGAGAGAGAGAGAGAGAGAGAGAGAGAGAGAGAGAGAGAGAGAGAGAGAGAGAGAGAGAGAGAGAAGCTTGGAGGCTTTGATTTGGGGCGTTTTAAGCTTGTTCGATCATCAAGAATCATTCCAGGTAGGGATTTCTTTACTCTTCTATTCATTATATGATGCTTAACATGCAAAATTTAGAGATTTTATGAATTTCGTGATGAACCCTAGAATTTGGGGAAAACGTGATTTTGATTGTGAACTTTCAAATTAAGGTCGTTTTGTTAGCCTAATATGGCGAGGATGGTTTAAGAACTCATTTTAGGGTTGAATCGATGCTTAAAACTGGGTTTGTGAGGTCACCGGACTGGTTTTCGGACGAACAGCGCATTGCAGGCCCGTATGGGCGAGTACAGACGACAGGGTCGACCTGGGCAGTCAACATGGTCAATGTGGTCGACCTGGGTGGTCGACGTGGTCGATGTAGGTCGATGTACTTACTTAAGTTACAATATAAATAAGGAAATACCCCCCATTTGGATTCAAAGAAAAATGCTAAAAAATCAAATTCCCACTCCTTCAAAATGTGAAAAATGGAATTTAGTGTAAAATTCCGGAAATATTCAAAAGTTCGTATTGGTGACTTTTTGGAAAGTGGAGTTAGACCCCTCAGAAAAATCCCCAAAAATCAGATTATCTTAGTTATGATATGGGGAGCCAATGCCGGGACTTTTTATTTCAAGAAAATAGCTTCTACGAGAATCCTCTTTCTTGGTCAAGACATAAGGATAGAGTTGTGAACACAAGTGGTCATGTGGGCCTGCAAGGCTATCTTGATAAGCCTAGGAGGCTACTGTTGAGGACCTGGGAGGTGAGACTTGTTCAGAGCCTGAGAGGCTATTGTGCCCGAGAGGAAATATTGTGCCTGAGAGGTAATATTTTGCCTGAGAGGCAATATTATGCCTGAGAGGCACTACTGTGCCCGAAGGGCAGTAATGTGTGCCTGAGAGGCAATGTTTGGGATTACCTGAGAGGTTTTCTTTCATTGTAATGTGTGTACATGATTGAGTTGGTGATATATATGTATATGTAGCATTACATGAGCACATGCCTACACTAGTTTATAAGTTAGGATAGGTCAGGGAGACATAATCCATACTGAGCTGTGGTTGCTTACCCCTCCTATTGTGTTTGTTTTTGTTTGTTTCAAGAGCTTACAGGAGCTAGGTGGTTCACCAGAGGTGAAGACCTTGTGTGTGTTAATTTGTTTATTTTGTTGTATTGTAAAAAACTATGTTGTAACCCCGTGGGGGAAAGAACACGTATGTATGTGTGTTTGTACTATGCTTTGAATTGAGACTTTTGTATGTGTAATATGGTTTTGGGACGGCACCCGTGCTAAGATCCCTTTCTCGGTGTTCTCACCAACCCCTTGTCCCTTCGGGTGCGGGCATGGGGATTCACTAACCGGTTTCTGTGGGTCGGAAATTCGGGGCATGACAATTCTAGCCTCAGTGGATCCAACATCGGCTGCGACAACTTTTATCAGACACCAGATTTCATTGTCTGTCATTCGCTATAGATAGGAAGCTAGGCACAATTGAGCTCATCTAGTTAAAGGAAACACCCTCATCGGCCATGGAAGATAATAAGCTAGCCATGAACAATTGCAAACGAAAACCCAAATCTCATTCAGTAAACCCATGAATCTGTCCTCTAACACCCCCAAATCACCATAACTCATTCCTTGTGAGGATTGGCTAACTTACATTAGTTGGGGGCAAAACTAACTTGTTAAATCCCACATCGATAGTGGAGGGGAACAAAACATGCCACATAAGTACGTGTGGATAACCTTACATAGCAAGAGGTCTTTGAGGCCTTTGGGGGGCTTTAAGGCCTAAAGCAGACAATATATTGCTAGCTGGTGATTTGGGTTGTTACATTCTTAAACTCCTCATAACAAGTTTTAGGCACAACATAACAAGTCAAAACACATTTAAAATGCATAAACCACAATCCAACATTCATATAGGTCATTCCATACATATGAATTGCAATTATGAATTTTGATTTTAAAAATAGTTTAATCTCCTCCTAATAGCAATAGATAGTTTCCTCCCCCTTTAACACTTTTTCAATAGTGTTATCATTTGGTGTTATAGTAGGCCTAATTTATTGTAGTGTTGAATCTCTTCCTTAATTACGGTTAATTTGGGGTATGGATCACAGATTTCCCTCCTCTTTGCACAACGTGTCACCTCCCTTTTCTCCCTCTTAAGAATGCTCCACAAAATAGCCAAAAACAAGGATTTCCTTCACCATCTCTCCATATATATTTTATATATTTATTTAATTAAAATTATTTAGCTTCTTAAGCTCCAAATTCCAAATCGGGCTCGATTATCACCAAAATTCTCCGTTTGATGCATATGTGTCACGCCCCGGATTTTCGACCCGGGGAAACCGGTACGTGACTCCCCATTCACCCACACGGAGGGCAACGGGGTTGGATTACTGGATGCCACACAAGCAAGACTAACAATTACAATAAATCAAACAAGCCACATCTTTCTTTAATTTCAAACATCAAAGGTTCACAAACCAACCATGTTCCTTACTACAATTTAATCCCTTAGTACATTTCCCCCCCTGGGGTTACATAAATTATAAAATTACATTACTGAAGTGAACAATAAAATGAAGGTGGTCTTCCACCTTGGTGTATCCACCTAATGCCTGTAAGTCCCTGGAAAACAAGCAAACACAATAGGAGGGGTGAGCAACCACAGCTCAGTAGGGATCAAGTCTCCCCAACCCTTCCCATGCTCTTAGAGGCTACATGCATGTGCACAGGTGTAGTGACGTTGCAGTATTAAGAAAATAAAGCATTCCACACGAACGGGCGTAACCTCAGCCCCAGCCACACTGGCTAACAAACCACATCTCAAGTAAGTAATTTAACCGCCTCTTCAGGCCACTGATTTAACCGCCTCTCAGGTAAAGTAATTTAACCGCCTCTTCAGGCCAGATACCACAGTCATGCACACAACATACACCACGGTCACTCAAGCATAAACCAAACACTTGGTGTGCACCCGTTCACAAGTGCACAAACCCAACCATTCAGGCAATAGAACAAACACTCAGCATGCATACATACACCAAATCACAAGTCCAGCCACACAGGCATATTATCAAACATATACTAGGCATATACACACAACAATATTCACTCAGGCATTTCATCGAACATGTAACATGCGCTGACCACCCAACAACCGAATCACACCAAAATTCCATTGAAGGCCAACATCCATATAGGAGATCACACCTATATGGATTTATATATATATATAATAGCAGGTATAGACCGAATTCTACCTAAGAACCCTAGGATAGAGAGGGATTAGCAAGAACAGAACCCCTACCTCAAGTAAAACGCAACAACACAACAATATTCTGTTCCCACGCCGAACACCGTCCACCCACGAGACACCGACCACCCACGCAAGACGCCCGGCAGCAACCAGGAGCTCTCCTTCCCTCTCTCTCTCTCTGCGACGGCTGGTGGAGCAACAAACCCTAAACCTAAAACAGAGGGGCTTCTCCTCCTTATATAGACAACACAACATCAAAACGACGTAGTTTTAATTAAGTGAATCCCAGCATCAAAACGACGTAGTTTTGATGGAACAAGCTATGACCTTCCCACATCCATACACACCAAAATACTCACTATTTGAACTTGGTCCTTTAGGTAGAAATCATCAGCAAAACAAAAGGAAGACAACCATGCAAAAACATGCTTGCACGCGAAAAGCCCATCTCACGTGCATTCTCGCGTGCAGCTCCAAATAGCCTAGAATTTTTCCACAAGCCTTAGAACAACATCAGGAAGGCTCCCATGCAAAAATATCACTGCACGTGAAAAGCCATTCTCACGTGCATTCTCACGTGCACTCCTTATTGGGCTCAAACTTTGCCTCTTGCTTGCTCATCAACATACAAGATGATTTAGCCAAAGTGTGTGGAAAGAAAAACTCCTTAAAACCCAACAATTTCCACTCAAAAGGCCACCCGCAAACACGGGTCATTACAATATGCCATCATATTGATATTTGTTTATCAAAATAGCTATCAAGCATGGGTTATTATATTATTATTAAATAACATTAATGTTTATTAATTGCATATTATTGGGAATGTACGGAAATATTCCAGTTGTATGATTTACATGTTTGTCTTGAGACAACACTTGTTGTATAATCTCTTTTAAGTGCTAGTCACCAAGACTTTGACCCTTTGAGTGCGAGTATAGAAAAAAATCACGTTCTTAATTTTGGTCCTCCCGAAATTCGAGGGCGTGATAAGTCTAGTTTATGACCATAATCGCTTTTAGTTATCCATAAGCTTGCAAATGACCACAATCAATGTTGAGAGGGTTATGTATTTCTTCAAACTTTTTTATGAATTTTAGAAAAAAAAAAAAAGAAGAAAAACTATGCTTAATGAAAGGTGACAAAGTTGTTTAAGCACGAGGTGTTGGGTATAATTTTTAGTATAGTTTTGTTGTAAAGGCAAAGATAAATGAATACTTTAATTAAAGGAAAGTATTAAAAATGATAATCCATTAAAAATTAAAGTTCATATTCAAGCTTGTCATTTTCAACAAACTCCTTATAATTAAGAAACAACAAGTTCAATGATGGTGATTAACTAATAGATATTACACATGTGTTATGGCTTTAAAGGTAAATAATCATCTATTTATTCATTATGATATTACATTTACCCTATAAGCCAACATTTTGAATTATTAGGAAAAAAAAGGACGTGTTTATTATATAACAAAAACATTTAACTGTTCTTTCTAACTCATAAAGTGAGATAGAAGAATCGTTCTTGTTAGCTATAAATTGTATCATTTGAATCTAATAGATTAAGTATGTGTTTGAAAATAAAGAAAATCATGTGAAGATACTTTGACAAAAGTGGTCCTTTTAAAATTTTAGTTTTTTGCTTAAGCCTTCATTGTCTTCATTTGCTAATTCCCAAAATAGGCTTGTGAATGAGAAACAGCTAAGTTTGTTGCTTATTGTAAGAAAGCTCGAGCTCGAGTGCAAGTGTTTAACTCAGACTTAGCAAATGAAACCCATATATATAATGTTATATTATTAACCTATTATATCCATATATCAATATTGTAATTTTTTTGACTTATTTTAATTACACAAGTTTGATGTTTCAAATATACATGAGCTTTAATAAATTGAATTTATTGAGTTGTGTCAAAACAAGCATAAATGAGCTGAGTTTTTGTAATTTTAAACGTACAAACATGCTTAAATTTAGTTTAAAAAAATATGAACTTTTGCCTAATTTTAGCTCATTTGTAATATGCCCAAACTTGATTCGACTTTGCTGGATTCATAAGCTAATGCCTTATGATGTGTCTCCCAATCATATTAGTTAAAAAAATTCTTTTAATAATGTTTATTTTTTAAAAAATTAAACTTAATAGAAAACTCTAAAATTTTAAAATTTCTCTTCTATATTCATGCAAGTTGCATACATGAACCGATTGATCATGACTCCCATATGCACAATATATATATATAATTATATATATTCAAATTCAAATTTCAAAACGCTCACGGCTCACGCTCTCAAATGATACATTCCCTCCACCCTGGTTCGTTTATTAAATTATTTTGCATCCATGTCACTGTCTGACTGTCGTGGTGGTTCTCAATTACGTGGATTCTTATTTTTAATGGTCACCCTTTTAATCGGAGAGCCAGCCTGAAATTGGGGCAAACATGTCAAACCAATCAAAGTTTCCTAATCCCTATCGTTATGCAGTTGTTTAATGGGGCTTAACCATATGCAATTGCGCTGTAGATGGCGCAGCTGTGCAACACTGCAGGACAAATGTCTGCCCCCAACCGCTGAGCCACTGACCCCAACCAAACCCATTTGTATTTGTTATCTACGGCCCTCTCTCTCTGTCTCCCATTTTCAAATTTGAAACTGTGCAAAAAGACTGAGCCCTCAATAAAAGCTGCGACGGTGTTCCACCCTCCCATAATCCACTATAGCTATTTACTAACGCTTTTTTATTCTGGTTCTTTTCTTTTCTTTTCTTTTTTTTGGTCCTCTTTTGCTTTTGCGGAGTGAATCAGCACAGTAGCCTCGGTTGTGGGTATTATTTTATATATAAGCCTTCCATGAGCAGCCATCACAAACACACCCACCACTGCCCAAACCCCTACTTACAGATTCAAATCAGCGAACACACCCGCTTGTGGGTAGGTTTTTTTTTTTTTTCGCCCTCTGCTTGTCATTTTTAGGTTCCTAACTTCAAGCGAAATGGCCGACATTCTTGACAACGCCGAGTTTTGGCTCCCCTCCCACTTCCTCGCCGAGGACGACATCCTCGTTCACAATCAAATCCTGGCCGAAAATGGCGTCAATGCCGATTTCAGGGCCAACCTCTCATTTCCCCGCCACTACGACTCGCTCCTCTCCTCAACAGCTCTCAACTCGCCAATAGAGTCGGTGCTGAGTCCTGGTACGGAGGTGGTTGCTGAGGAGAGCCTCTTCGCCGAGTTGACTCGCCAGCTGGCTCGTTCTGCCATCCAAGAAACCCAGAAGCTCGCCACTGAGGAGGTATGATTTCTGGGCTAGTTGCTCTCTCCTTGCCTCTGATTTAGCTATGCTATTTTCGGGTTTGGTTGTGATTAGTGGTCTGTTGAGTTCAGAAGACGTGGATCCTGTCTGGGTCGCCCAAATCAACGCTAAGTGCACACGGGAGCTGGGGTGGAACACCCACTACTGGACCTTCCCGGAAGACGTCGCCGGCGGCAACGCCGCGGAGCGGTCGGAACGTCGGCTGGGACGTAATATACGCGGCCGCGGCGCAGGTGGCGAGGTTGAAAATGGCCCGGGAACGATCTATGTACCCGCAAAGCGGAGGGCTACGCGACCACTCCGGTGATCTCTCCAGCGATTTATCTTCATTTCCGGCGAAGAAACCTGCATCTGGATTCCTTACTCATAGTTCCAATCAGGTGTGGAGTTGTTGCGCTTGTTCCCTTTTTTCTCCTGCGTTGTTCTACTGCCTCCCTTCCTACAATTGAAACACCAGACAGCCAGGAAAATGTAGTTATATACTGATTTTGACATCAGATTTGGGTATTGTGTTCAACATTTGCAGAACCTGAGGTATGTTCAAGCGATGAAGCAGCAGATCCACCAAAGTCAGCTCCAACAGCAACAGATCCAGTGCAGGGTGAAGGCTTTTGATCAAGAAAATGGCATGCTGCCCCGATCTGCATTCCAACCTCAGCAGCAGAAGTTGCATCCTCCTCGGCACCGCCCTGCCTACGCCGGGAAGGCTGTCTTTCTCAGCGGCGGATCTGGTGGCGGCGGCGGCGGCAAGGAGTCTGCTGGCACCGGCGTCTTCTTGCCTCGCAGATATGGAAACACTATTGATTCTCGCAAGAAACCAGGTAAGTCGAGCACCGTTGTCGAACATTGTTGAATCCCAATTTTCATTTTAGTAATAGAACTTAGATTTGGCTTGTGAATCAGGCTTCTCGTCTGTTTTGCTTCCTTCTAACACGAATTCGCCAGCTCAAGCCTGCTCCAATAACAATGCTCATGTTCCACTTTATGGTAGGACACAAATTTTCTGATTTCAAATTATTAGTTCTCGTTTATTATTTTGACCGACAGGCTGTGATGTTTTAATTTACGTGCTTCTTTTAAACTGTGGTGTTCTTTAACTTTGCAGATTCACTGATGGCTCGGAGGCACGCACTGTTTGTGGAGCAACAAAAGCGAAGCGTACGGTCGGACATGGCAGTGGGCAGTGAAATACGGCTACCTCAGGAGTGGACTTACTGAGAAGCGTGGAGTATGCTGTTGATTGTAGTTTTCTCACGGCGTGTTTGGGTGGTGGTAAAAGTTGGCAAGAAGAAAAAATAGAGATACGAAAATTGTGTTAGGGAAATGCCATTTGATTTGCTGCGGAAGGAAGATGATATATATATATATATATAGATATATAGATATATATATTAATCTCGGTTGAAAGATAGTTAAGATGCGTGTGGCTAAGATTAAGGCAGATAGATATGAATAAGAATCATGTTCTTTATTTTTAATTTTGTGGAATAGGTTAGTGGTAGTATCCGAGCAGCAGGGTTTTTACGCAGTGTAATTAGTGGAGGGCTTCTATTTACATTGTGGTAGTTGGCCGTGACAGAGGCCAGTGGTAGTAAGTAGCCAGGGGAAGGGGTACGTACGTACCTCCATAGGCGCCAGGCCATATACCCCGTCTAGGGTGAAAAATGGCTCCCTCCTTGTAATTCCCCATCTGGGGTGAAATAAGTAAATAAAGATGGAAGTCGGAAAACATTATTATTTACATTACTCCTCCCGGGGTCCTTGTTGGTCTGGTCCTCACTCCTCACTGATTTTCCTTCTAGCTTTAACTAAAAATGATGAACCTTGTTGGGGGCTGTGGGTAGTATTTATGATGGATAATAATGACGTATGCGGAAATATGTTGGTGTGCCATTATTGGCATATATCATTAATGTCACCTTGGATTTAAGCAGCCATTTTGAACGGATGCTACCGTTTCATTAACTTTTGAATGTTTTGAAAAAACCAAGGAAATAGAAAATTGATATATTAAAGAATATGCTTTTTGTATGCAGTTCATGGATTCAAATTTCAAACCAGTGTTCCACTATTTTTGTTACAGGAAGCCCTAATGTTTTTATAGGAAATGATTAAAGTGAAACGCCAAAAAGGAAAAGGGAAAGGTAGTGGGTGGGTGGTGGTCAGTTGACAGGAGAGAGGGGGAGGGGGAGGCTCAGGCTTGTTTCAGGCTCAAGCATTAGTTCCGAGTGGCGTGGCTTCGCGTGTTGAGGACTCTAGGGTTTAGGGGTGCCCTGCGTATGGGCCCCTACCCAATTTTGCAACATTTTTGTAGGAGCCTTACAAAATCTTTGAACTGGTTTTTTTTAAAATAGAATAAATAAGTGGCAGGAGACAATCAGTCAAAACATTGATTCGGGCGCTGCATTCTTGGTTTGGCACTGGTGAAACCTTGACTTGGTCAACAGCCTCTCTCTTTGTAACTATTTTTTAAAAAATAAAATAAAATTATAGAGCATCTCTTTCCTTCATTTTTCTTTCTTTTTTTCACCGAACTCAATACAATTAAAATATAACCAAATCATAACATGAATATGACAAAAAAGTACTCGTCTCCACAAGCAACAGTGCAAAAGTAATATTTTATTATTTCGTGTTGTAAAAAGGAAATAAATTCTTTACTTAAATTTTTGGTACAAATAATATTAAGTCTACCACCACTAGCAGGCGTGATGGATGTTGTCTTATAACAAACAAGGGGAAGAAAATTTATGAATAAGAGTATTAATGATGGGCAAATAAGAAGGGGGGGGGGCAAGTATCTCTAATAATCTTAATTAAAATAAAATTTAAAATTAAACTAAACTTAAATTATAATTTTTTTAATGGCTATAACATAAATTATATTTAGTTTCAGTAAAAATTTAAATTAAATTTTATTAAAATTATAGTTTTAAATAATGCTACCACACCATTCTCTTATCTAAAACTCATAATTTGTCCTTCAACTCAAACATACAATATTAAAGAGGAGAGACTATTTGGATGATAAAAGAAAAAATAATTTAACCAATTAAAATTAGCTAAAACTATTAGAGTTATTCTTAGCTAAAGATATATATCTAATAACACTCATATCTAACTCAATAAAAGTCAAATTTTAGCCAAAGGGAAGAATGACAATTTAACTCGTACCCGCTCTGATGGGATAGGGTTTTTTTGAATTTATTAGGATATGGGGCAAGCATGCCTAGCCCCGGAAAAAATCCCTGCTCCGCGTCCTCGCCCCATTTATTCGATTAGCTACTGCATCGCCCAACCCGCTCCAGCCCAGCAGCCCAACTCCACCCGCCCAGTGCTCCAGTTTGCCAAAGCCCAGCCCACCACTCCCACACGCCCGAAAATTCTTGCAAAATATAATGTTATTATTGAAGTTTTGAACCCAAGACCTCACTCCTGTTTGTGTAGCTGTTAAACTATCAGGCTAACTCAATTTTATTGTTTATGCTTATGTAAATGATATATATACTTATTATAGAACATATAAATAATAGTAATTAATATTATAATTATTATTATTAAAAAGTTCATACTTTATTTTAAAAATAAAAGTAATTACAAAGTATACATATTTGTATTATAATCAAAACTTAATGTACTATTAATATTTTGATATAAAATACAAATTAATTAAGTTCAAATTTAGTTTTAAATTTATTAATAAGTTGATTTATGATTAGGTGATCCAATCAAATATTATTTGATTGAAAATGTATTAATATTTAAACTAATAATATCATTTACCTATTTTATTACTTTTAATTCAAATATGAAATACATATTATCAAATATCAAAAAACTCAAAACTCACTCTCACCGTGGATGACTCATATCATGCATAAAAATAAAATATGAATACTAGTCATATTAATTTAATTAAAATTTAATTTTAAATTTATTAATATGTATTTAAAACTAAATGATCAAATCAAGTATTATTTGATCAATAAATACATTTATATATAAACTTCTAATATCATTTATATGAGTTATTACTTAAGCTTTTAACCTAAATATGAAATACATACTATCAAAAGTCAAAACTCACTCTCACCCTATATTCTCTAGTATATCAAACTTTTTAGTATTATTTGATTAACTAATAATATTAGTTATAATTATAATAGTATATATATATATATATACACACACACACACACACACACACTTATACTTAATAACTAGTCTTATACAAAAATAATCATATTATTCATCATTTTAATTACATTAAGGGAAACAAGTTTGAGAAACACAGACTTATCATACTATCGTATTACTTATAACAAAAGTAATATGATAACTATGTTATATAATTATATTAATTAGGTTTTTACTAATGTGTTATCATTTATTACTAATGATAATTATATTATTTAAATTATTACTATTTGATACTTAGGTTATTACTTATTAATTATAATTTACAAGTGCATATATATATATAGTGACAATTATATAATTATATATATATGTGTGAGGACCTTCTTTGAGGTATGAGTTATGTTTTATGCATTTATTTTGCGTATGTTTTGTATGTGGTTCTACTAGATATGTGGTTATTGTTTGTTGGCATCTTGTTTGGCTTGTTGTGAGTTGCATTGTACATGTGTGGTTGGTGATCATGTTGATGATCATGTGTTTATGTCTTGTTGTTGTGCGGTGCTTGAGCTTGAATTTTGTTATGTCCTTTGGGCATGTGTTTTATTTTCGAGAATGAAAAGTCCTAAGGTGGGAAGATGTAAAGACTCGTATTTGGGTAATATTGAGAGATAGTCATTCTATAGGAATGCAACTATCTAGATGGTAGTGTAGCCGTTAACGTGAGCATTATGACAGTACTTGGGCCCGATTCCGAGTCGGGGTCCCGAGTGGCTCGATTGTTGACTTTTCAGGTTTTATTGGTTGACCTTGCATTTTGAGCGGTGATTTGAGTATGCAAATATCTGAGTAGTGATGTGCTCATCATTTCGAGCGTTTTGACAGTAATTGAGCTCAATTTGGAGTTCGTGACCTCGAGAGGTTAATTATTACTAAGAGGCCAATTATTGGCAACAGTATATAAATAATTAAGAAACTGTCTTATCCCTTTAATTGCTTGGTGCGTGCATGTTTGAGCAAGAGAGAGAGAGAGAGAGAGAGAGAGAGGGAGAGGGAGAGCTTCCTTTGGTAATTTGGGGCGATTGGAGTTCGTGGATCACAAATAATCTTTCCAGGTAGGTGTCCTTGAACCTCTTATCTCGATCATGTTTTTGAATATGAACAAATTTATCATGATTTATGACATTAAGTATGAACCCTAGGTTTTGGGGGAAACCCAATTTTGGGTTAGATATAATGGTTTAGCATAAGATCTATGGGTAAGAATTGATTTATATCAGTTTGGATATGTAATTTTGTAGTCTGTTGAGTAAAACGTGTGTTTGTGAGTGTCTGGGGGTCGCTAGGTTGAATCCAGAAAAAAGAACAAGCAAAAATGACGATGAACAGTACCCTGTGCGAACTTTAGGGTCAAAGTTCGTAGTCAGTAGCTTCGGAGTCCGCAGCATCGCTCCGCAACAGTTCTTCCATAGCTTCGTTCCACAACAATGTTCCGCAACAGTTGTTTTGCAGCAGTGTTCCGTAGTAGTATTCCGCAGCAGTTCAACTGCACTGATCTAGACCACTGGACCATTTACATTGTAACCATTAAGTCTCTCGACATTTAAGTATTATACTTAAGTTATAATGTAAATAGTAAAATACCCCCCTTTCAGATTCAAAGAAAAATACTAGAAAATTAAATTATCACTCTTTCAAAATGTGAAAATTGGGATTTAGTGCAAAATCTCGAAAAAATCTAGTTTTTCGTAGAGGTGATTTTTTAGAAAGTGGGGTTAGACATTTCAGAAAAATCCCCAAAAATCAGATTATCTTAATTATGATATGGAGAACCAATGTCGGGACTTTTTATTTCAAGAAAATAACTTCTATGGGTATCTCCTTCCTTGGTCAAGGAATGATGATCGATTTGTGAAGACTGGCTTTAGTTATAAAGGGAGTATGGTGAACCTTAATGCCATATTGGTGTTAGTATGTTGGTTTGAGGAATTGGGGCTTAGGCTCTATGACTTGTTGGGTTCTCACCGTGAGGCTAAGGCCTGTGTTGTGCCATTGAGCTCATGAGCCGTTGAGCTCATGGAGCTAGGGCTGAGTGCCCTAAGCTAGGATCCCATGGAGGATCGTGGACAAGCTGTCCTGTGTGGGCAGGCTGGGTCCTGATGTTTGTTTGCAGGCTGAGTCCTGATGATTCTGCACACTACATAGTGCACGAGTACATAGAGCATGTAGTATAGACTTGTATGTTCGCATAATGTGGAGTATTAAGGTCACCTACTGAGCTTGTCGCTCACCCCTACTTGTTATTTCCCCTTTTCAAGTGTGACCCGAGACTAGTGGAAGACTTTCTTCCAGGAGGACGTGCCCACTACTCTGATGTATGATACAGTATTATATCTTGTATTGTTTTGTGTAATATCCTGGACAGGGGTCCATGGACAGTTATATTATACACTGTTTATCATATGATATTTGTATGACTGTTTGACATATCGTATGCATGTTGATGTATGAGAAAGTACAGGATTACCCTTGATGTATAACTGTATATGGTTGCATATTTGAGACAGCACCCGCAGTGTGTAGTCTCTATTGGTGTTAGTCACCTACCCCTTTACTTTTCGCGTGCGGGCAGGAGAAAGTCATGTTCCTGGTTCCAGATACCCTAAAATTCAGGGGCATGACAATATATATATATATTGTTAGATCAAGCCCAAAATTTGGATGATGCTGATAAAGCCTAATGTAATTTGATCTGAGACCTTTGTTGTTTTATCTTAAGTCATTGCAGAAGATATGACTTTCATCCGGATCTATACTCGTGTGAGCAAAGCTAAGGACGGGATATCTAATCCTGATCTGGGTAAGAATGAGTGTCGAAAAACACTTGGTAAAAAACCAAGTCTTTACCTCATACGGAATAAGGATCATTCGTGTGGAGTAAGAACCTAAAAGCTACGGACTAAGAAATCCGCACCTAATACTTCAAACGGACTAAGTCTAAAAGATGCAGAGTAAGAATCTTGGTCTACAAAGTCGCACGGAATGAGAGAGTCAATGCGGAGTTAAAAAGATAAGTCTTCCACTCAACCGGACTAAAGTATAGTAGACACGAAGAAAGGAATCCGAGTCTTCCATACATACGGAGTAAGGAAGTACCTCTACGGAATAAGAAATTGAGTCTTTACTAGATACGGAGTAAGGAAGCTAGATGCGGACTAAGGAATCCAAACCACTCACTCATGCGGAGTAAGGATGTGCTGATACGGAGTAAGCCATCCATTCCTTTAACTCATGCGGAGTAAGGAAACTAGTTGCGGAGTAAGGAAGCGCAGATACGGAGTAAACACTCCGACCTTCTCTTTCACACGGAATAAAGAAGCGCTTACTCGGAACAAGGATTCCAGCACCAAATTGATACAGAGTAAGCAATCAATATTATGGAGTAAGGATCCGAGCTTAATTTAAGCACTGAGTAAGGAACCTTACACCGGATTCAAAAAGACGCTACTTCAACTTATCTCCTCGTAATCAAAGTCATCAGCTCGCTGTTTCCCAATGTAAGACAAACTTGTTGAGAACCTAAAACATCTTACACGTGGATCATCCGGATATGTAGACACAACTTTAACTACACTTGGGAACTTACAAAGACTCTCATGCGTTGCAAACCCAAGATCTTGAAGACCACATCCGTAGCAGTTAATGTAGAGAGATTTCCGAGAGACAGTAAATGGGCACAACATCCGGAACAACGAGTTCCGAGGTTGTCCCTTGAGGATGTCACCTATAAATAGTAACACTTGTACTTTTTGTAAGATATACATTTTTGAAGAAAGAGAGTGAATAGGTATCAAAGAGGCTAGTGTGTGTGTGTATCCGTAAACAGAGTATCAAAGAGTTGTTATGTAGGTGAAACAGCTTTCAAGCTTTAGACTGCTTTCGTTTTGTTGTACTTATCATTCAGATAATAAAACAAAATACTTCCACTATCTGGTTATCTTCCGTATTATTTTTATCTCTTAAACCAGATAAGTGTTGTGCCAAAGAGTTTAAAAAGAGCTTCGATAAGAGCCTATTCACCCCCCCCCCTCTAGGCTCCAAGGGACCAAAAAGAGCTCAGAGCAAGTTTTATTTGTTCTAAGTAGAGATCCCACTCTTCCACTCTTAACAATGCCCGAAGAAAGCAGCATGCTATTCAACACTCGCCTTAACTCCGGAGGTGCACAAGAGCCCCTTCCAAATCGAAGCAGCAGTGAAAATGTCAATCCACCTCAACCTGCTGCTGCCGCTGTTTCACAACCATGGAATTCTGGCTTCACTCTGACAAAGCCACCCAAATTCACACCTGAGCTTTTCTCCTAGTGGAAAGCTCGCATGAGAATGTTCATGGTCTGCCATGATCACCTCATGTGGCCATGTCTTCATCAGGAGATACCCACTCCGATGACTATCAGAGAACATGGAGTTAAAAGACCAAAGACTGATGCCGAACTCACCAATGATGAAAGAGCATGGCAGTGTACCAACGAAAAGGCTCTGGCATATGTTACATCGTCTTTGGATTCCGAAGCTTTCACGGACGTCCAGGGTTGCACGACGGCGAAGGCTGTCTAAGATAAACTGACAATCCTCTATGAGGGAAGTCAGTCCCAAATGCATAACGTTATCTGTACTCTCAGGCAGAACTTTGAGAGTTTCAATCACAAACCGGGCAAATCACTCGAAAGCATCTATCAGAGATTCGGCAAGCTCATCCTTGAGCTGAAAACTGTCAATGAGCATTATTCTCAATCTCATATCAATGACAAGTTCTTTCGCTCCTTGCCGGATCGCTACTACTCCAAACAACTCCAGATGCAATCCGACAAGAACTGGCAGTATGTTCCCCTTGAAGAACTATATGGAGAGCTAAGGACTCACGAGGTCAGGTTTAAATACTCTGACCGAGACGAGAAAATAGCTCTGAAAGAAAAGGGAGTAGTCAAACCTATGGAATGTCTAAGCATACTGAGGAATGATGATACGGATGAGTCCGAGAATTCTGACTCTGACGAGGAAGAGGAAATAGCTCTCCTTGTCAAATCTTTTGAACGATTTCTTCGGAAGAGCAGAAAAGAATTTAGAAGAGGCTCCTCATTATCTTTCCGAAGGAAGGAGCGACCGGAGTCTAGTTCCCAGGAATGCTACAACTGTGGGAAAACTGGTCACTGGGCCAAGGATTGCAAATCCAAATCCAAAGTGGCCGAGAAAAGTGACAAGGTAACTCCTCATTGTCGCTCCACCTTAGACAACGGAAAGAACAAGAGGAAGACGTTCGTCACAAAATACGTCAGTGGCTCGGAAGAAGAGGAGGAATCCTCGGATGATGAGCCAACTCCCAAGCCGAACGTCTGCCTCATGGCAAATGCTGAGGTACCTTCGATCTCTGAGCTTATGAGTAAATTAGAGTCTCTTACTATTGAACATGATCATGATAAGAGTGAGAAACTAATAATTACACAAATGTACAAAGATATGGAAAGTCAGAATAAACGTCTTGAAATAACTGTTACTAGATTAGAAAAGGACATAACCGACTTCAGGAGTAAAGAGGCTTGGTATCATGATCTTAGAGCTGAAAATCATCTACTAAATACCAACCTAACTGGCCTAAAAGTTATTGTGAAGCGACTCAAAAATGAACTTGAACAGGAAAAGGAAGTAAATCGTAAGTGGCTAAAATCTGGAGAAATAGCCTCCACCTTTAGGACTGATCCTGACAACATCCAAGTCAAACTTGGCCTAGGCTCCGAACCATCAACCTCCACACAGACGACTGAGTGTCCTCCGAACTTCTTTCCGAAACTAATCAACCTTTATCCTGTTAGTACATCTAAACCGTTGGATGGTTTTATTTCATGTGGCACCATAGTCTATGATTGTGGAACCGAGGCTGTTACTGCAGTTCCCAAAGCAGTAGCACCTGTAACTAATGATGAAGGGAAGGTTGCTGCAGTTCAAGCCAAAACTGTTTGGCTGACGCATCTAGGGCCAATAGCGCGTCACCTAATCGCAATGGACTAGGCCATAGGGAACAGAGTAGAAAGTCTGTAAAATCTAAGAGACCTGTATCCCCTGTTTGTATTTCGCATTATAGTGTCTGTTCCATCTATAGGGAAATAAGACATTATCACTATGAATGTTGGAGTTTATCTGATAACTGGCTTTGTAATCAAGTTCGTATTAATAAAGATCAGTTCATCAAAAAGGGTTCGTCGAGCAAATCAAAATCTAAATCACAAAGGAGTGTCTCTCCCAAGAAAACCCAAGTAAAAGAAGCAGCTGAAACTAAAAAATTAAAGTCAACCTGGAAAGCTAAAATTCCTAGCAAAGTTAAATCCGGAAATGTTGATACTACCGTTGTTCTCTCTAACCGCCCGAAACAAGTTTGGGCACTAAAAGTGTAAACTGTTGTCTTTCAGGAGCATCTCTGGAATACATTGCTGGATCACTTGAAGTTAAAGATCAATCAAAGCAAGTGGATCCTCGATAGTGGATGCTCCGGACATATGACGGGTGATCAGACTCTACTTGTTGAAGTTAATGACAAACGAGGTCTATCCGTTTTATATGGTGACAACAGCAAAGGTAAGACTGTCGGGTATGACACTTTAACCAATGGCTGTGTATCGATCACTAGAGTTGCACTAGTCGAAGGTTTGAAGCATAATTTGCTAAGTGTCAGTAATTTATGTGACAAAGGATTTACTGTTTCCTTTATGTCCAATACCTGTACAGTAAGGGAAAACTTATCCGGAGATGTTAAGTTATCCGGATTAAGAGATGGGGACATATACTCTGTGGTCTTAAGAAATAATTCTTCTGACCCTGTATGTTTCCTCACTACAGCATCAGATAAAGATAGTTGGCTATGGCACAAGCGATGCCCACATGTAAACTTTAAGACCTTGTCTAAGTTAGCGTCACTTGACCTTGTCACGGGTCTACCTAAACACAAATACTCCAGAGACACTCTCTGTCGAGAATGCCAACTTGGCAAACAGACCAAACATAGCTTTAAGAGCAAATTAGTTAATTCAATAACTGCTCCTCTATAACTTCTTCATATGGACCTCTGTGGTCCCATTTCTGTTCCTTCACTAGCTGGTGCGAGATATACCCTTGTGGTTATCGATGATTTCACCAGGTACACATGGGTGATGTTCCTAAAATCTAAGGATCAAACCTTTGAGCATCTTGTAGATCTTTTCAACTGGATAAGCAATTCACAAGGATTGAGCATAAAATGCATCAGGAGTGATCATGGTATAGAATTTGATTTTTCAGATATGAGATCATATTGTTCTGAACAGGGCATTCAGCATGACTTCTCTGCGCCCAGAACTCCATAACAAAATGGGGTAGCTGAGCGCAAGAATCGCACTTTAGTCGAGGCTGGCAGATCTATGTTAGCATGGGCAAAGCTTCCTCTCAGTTTATGGGCTGAAGCTGTGTCCACTGCCTTCTATGTTCAGAACAGAACTCTAATTAATAAATCTACCATGAAAACACCCTATGAGATGTGGAGAGGACGAAAGCATTCAATTTTACATTTCAGAGCTTTTGGATGTACTTGCTATATATTAAACAACGACAAAGAACCCCAGAATAAATTTGAACCAAAATCTGATGATGGGATTTTTGTCGGGTATTCATTACATAGCAAGGCTTATCGGGTCTTCAATAGAAAACTTTTTAAAGTTGAAGAATCTATTCATGTGACCTTTGATGAAACTAATCTTGATTGGTCAAAAGTTGCTTCTTCAAGTTCTAATGTACAAGTTCAAGACAATAACATCGACTATTCAAAGTTTATGAATGTTCCTGTTACACATACTGACCAATCACGTGGCACCAGCAAAGCACAAAGAAATGATTTGGACGATGTTACAGATGATTCGGACTCAGGACTACCATTAAACTCTGGACATGCTCCTACGGATATTCAAAATTCCGGAGTACCTTCAAGTCCGTCTGGACCAGTTAACACTGAAAGCAACAGTGTTGAAGAACCACTTAGTTCTACCATACCTGCTAATACGGAAACATCTGGTCCGGAAGAAGCTCAACCGGCGGATATACCTGAACCACCTAATCTGGCAGAGCTTCAAACTATACAAGATCAACCATCACATGCACAGAATTACAGGTGGACTCGAAACCATCCCTCAGATCAAGTGATTGGTGATCCTACTGTTGGTGTAAGAACAAGAGTAGCCACCTCCAACGTTTGTCTTTACTCATGTTTTCTATCTCAAATAGAACCAAAGGTGGTAGATGAAGCTCTTCAGGATTCGAACTGGATAGAAACCATGCAAGAAGAGCTGAATCAATTTAAGAGAAATGATGTGTGGACTCTCGTACCAAGGCCTAAGTCTCAGCAAGTCATTAGAGTTAAATGGGTGTTCCAGAACAAGCTTGATACAGATGGAATAGTAATCCGGAACAAAGCCAGACTGGTAGCCAAAGGATATCGTCAAGAAGAAGGAATAGACTATAACGAGACCTTTGCTCCGGTAGCAAGACTTGAGGCAGTCAGAATGTTTCTGGCATATGCTTCATATGAAAACTTCATAGTTTATCAAATGAACGTCAAAAGCGCATTTCTGAATGGAGATCTTCAAGAAGAGGTGTATGTTGAACAACCTCCCGATTTCATTGAACCTAAGGCAGGACATCTAGTCTATAAGCTTCGGAAAGCTTTGTATGGTTTGAAGCAAGCTCCAAGAGCCTGGTACGACACACTGTCAGAATTCCTACTTGCTCATAACTTTCAAAAAGGGAAGATAAACACCACTTTATTTCTACGAAAAGAGAAAGGACATACTCTGATCGTACAGATATATGTGGATGATATCATTTTCGGATCAACAAATCCGAAGCTTTGTGAAGAGTTTGCAGAGTTGATGACTGACAAGTTTGAGATGAGCATGATTGGAGAACCGTCCTACTTCCTTGGAATAGAAGTTAAACAATTGAAGGAATAGATCTTCATTAATCAAGTTAAGTACACACGTGATCTTATTAAGAAGTTTGGTATGGAAGGTTCATCTCCCGTCAAGACTCCAATGCTAGTCAGTGCCAAGTTAGACCCTGATGTGGATGGCAAATCAATAAATGTGACTGAATACAGAGGGATGATAGGATCCTTGCTGTATCTTACAGCAAGTCACCCAGACATTATGTTTGCAACCTGTATCTGTGCAAGATATCAGGCGAATCCCAAAGAGTCGCATATGCTTCATGTCAAACGGATATTAAGATATCTTAAAGAGACTGTGAATTTGGGACTCTGATACCTAAAGGAGTCCAACTTCACCTTATCCGGATATTCTGATGCTGATTTTGCTGGGTGTCACATCGACAGGAAAAGCACAAGCGGTACGTGCCAGTTTCTTGGAAATAGATTAATTTCATGGTTCAGTAAGAAGTAGAATTTCGTATCAACCTCTACTGCTGAGGCGGAATATATAGTTGCTGGGAGCTGTTGCGCACAGCTACTCTGGATGCAAAGTCAACTTATTGACTACGATTTCAACATGACATCTATTCCACTCTACTTCGACAGCATCAGTGCAATCACTATCAGCAACAATCCTGTCATGCACCCAAAGACGAAGCACATTGAGGTAAGGTATCACTTTATTCGAGACCATGTTCTCAAAAAGCATATCAACTGGCAGACATACTTACAAAGCCCCTACCTGATGCAAGGTTTTTTAAATTACTCTTCTGATTAGGTATGCTTGACTTTTCTGCATAGCTTCACTTAAATCACTCAACAGTATATCTTCTTTCAGAACATGCATTGTGCTTTTATTGAAAGTAATAGATTCATACCGAAGTTAATTTTTTATCATACTTACTGCTTAACATGTCCTATGTGTCTGATAAATACCAAAGTTTTTATTTGGGATGATGCTTGCGTTTCCCGACTGAAGTCGTTTAAGCTAACATAATTAAAACGGATATGAATAACCTCTTTAAGATTTCATGATTCTAATTCCCACTCATCACCACATGACGAATGCTGTTTCATATTGATTGCTCTATTAACTTGTACGGTTGAAGAAATGAAATGGGTTAGCTTGGAATGCTTGGTGATGGTACTCAAAATCGCAGTCTGATTAGCTCCTGAAGTGTAGTTTCCTAATGGATAGACAGTGTTGTTTCAAGATCTAAATTCTTTAACAGGTAATGCCATCGAGAGGATCGCATGATCTACGGGGGAGAAAATGCTTCATTCATTATCCAAGTAATACTCCATGTATATGTCTCGTGACCTCTTTCCTGGCTGTCTATCTGAGGGGGAGTCTATCACTGAGAGGATCGCATGATCTAAGGGGGAGCAACCTTAGTAATAATCCCTTAATATGTCTCGGATGCTCCTTCCTCTAAACTATCACTTTTGGATCTACCTGAACATGCATTGTTGAATCAGATTTGTGGCATGCACGGATGTTTTTCTTCCTTCAACCGTGCGTTTTAATCGGACAATCATTTGCTTGCTTTCGACATGTGTTCATTTATTCCGTTTCACTCATGAATCCTGAGTTGGCCAACTCATATGATTTTTAATTATCTTAACTACGTTGTTTAGCAGGACGGTTTCGCTATGTTGACCAATATGAACTTGTGTGTTTATTATCTGACATATGCCTTGATTCAGTAACTATGATCATTCTCTTGTTTGTATGTGTCTTTTACATTTCCTTTCAATGCATTAAGTTCTGTTTCTCATTAGTTCGGATTCAGTTCCTCTATAATAAACCATATCCTCATATCCGTACTAATTCCTACCTATTAAGCTTGTGATTTTTCAGTTTATTTTCGTGAAGCTACAGGTACAGATTCTCTTTGCACCTTTATCGATATATCTTGTCTATAGTCTCAAATTTGAAGTGTTGTGGAACTTCTCTTCTCTTCGACTTCAAGACTGCAAAGGAATATACTTTTCTCTTTAAACACTCTGCTTCTACGGACACGGTCTACTTTTCATCCGGATGATCTTATCTCGGATATCATTTACTCCAGATGATTATCGGTTCATTCCTCTGAACTCTTGGAACTCTCAAATCTCGATAAATCATGCCTTATTATATATCGCTTGCTTTTGAGGAGGAATAATGATGGTTCATTAAATGCATGTCTCGGGATGCACACTCTTCCCTAAGAAGGCGAACAACTGTTAACTTTCCCTGGTCATGCCGTCTCCACGTCCTATCTAAATCCGGAGGCGCGTCGATCTCAATACTCATGACATCAGCATGTCAAGCGGGTCACTGTTCCACTCGCTTAATCCCTAGACCCGCTGACATTTACGGACTCGATCTTATATATCTAGGACTTTCCTGCGCAACGCGAGTTTTATATTTTCCAAATCCCTAACCCCTCGTCGCTCCTTTAATCCCCAAGACTTCACCTCCTTCTCTCAATATTTCCCTCAATGGCACCCAAAACTTCTCTTTCCGGCGTTAAGCCCGGCCATCTGGTTGATTGGCGTGCTATCTCTGATCCTCCAGCTTGGTTTCTTGAACTTCGTCCCCTCCTGGACACCTCCCACATCCTCAATCTGGTCTCCAACCCTATTGACCTTCTCATTGACGACATTCGTGAGTTCTATCAGCGGATTCGCTGCACCACCGACTCCATTATCTCCTACATCCGCGGTGAATCCATTGTGATCACCTCTGACGTCCTCCGCGCCGCTCTCAACCTCCCTCCAGGTGATCTTCAGCGCCCGGATGCTGAAACCATGGCTGTTTCCATGGGTTGCTCCTATAAGGGGAAGGAGTACAAAATGAAGTCTTTTCAGGGTCGCTACCGGTGTTTGGCGACCATATTGAGTCGCTGCCTCCTGGCTCGTACCTCTGCTCTGGATTCCATTCCGTACGACCTTCTCTTGCCTATGTACGGCGTCTTTGAGCGTCTCCCGATGGACTAGGGGACCTTTTTGTTCCGACTGCTGAAGAACAGTCCAAAGACTCACTCTTTTGGGTGGATACTCAGCACTGTCTTCAGGCATCTCCATCCGGGCCATTTTGCCTGCTATGATGCCATTCCTTTTCCTCAGGCTTATTATCTTTGACACCTTATGCCTGATGGGAACATGATAGCTCGCCGTCCCTCGGCTGCTCTCTGTATTCTTCCCACCTCGAAACAACAAGGCAGCTCAGTTGGTGACCCCTCCGACAGCCATGCCCCCGAAGTCAGCTCTGCTCACCGGTCCTCCCGGATTCGGTCAGTCGCTACTCCCTCCATCTCTCGAGCCTCACAGCACAGCGTCCATGCTAAACCTTCTGAGGTTGTGGGACCATCTCAGCCAAGTTTACCTAAGGCTACTTCCCCAGTACCGTCTGCTGCGGATGTCCCCACTCCCTCTACTTCCGCTGTTGCTGCTGCCGTCGATACTGTCGTTGCCACCGCCATCGCTGATGTCCCAGAATCTCTTCTGGAAGCTCCCTTGCCTCCTCTACCTCAACCCCAAGACTACCTGGACCATCTCCCCGCCGCAACCCTAATGGACCTTTGGTTCCATTTTAGCCTCGCCTGCACAGCCTCTGTCCCCAATGATGACCTCAAAGTGTTTTACGCCAAACACACCCGTAGCCCAGAGGATATGATTATCTAGAATCTGGATCATGGCTTTCTTACGCCTGCCCACATTCCGGAGGATCCCTTCGCTGTCTCCTCCGGACAAGCTCATGACGTACGGGTTCCTTCCGCTGCTAAGGCTCGGTCCGCCTCTCCTGCAGACGCCATCCCTGTCGTTGACCTTTCTGGTCATAGTGGCTATGCTGCTCCGGATGCCCCCTCTGCTGCTGCTGCTGACGTCCCCTCTACTCCTGCTGACTCCTCTGCCCAGCGCACACCTGCCCCTATTCCTGCCGGGGAGTCCTCCAAAGCTCCGGAGTTGGCGCTTGGATGTGCCTCCTTTGGCACAGTTCACTCCGATGCTGTGCTGTCTGCTCAGCTGGATCGTCACGCCCAAGCTCAAACCGCCCAAATCTCTGCCATCGCCACTAAGGTTGATGCTCTTGGTGCCCAACTCCTCTCTGCCTTAACCGACTCCTCCACCTCCATCGAGCAAAAGATGGACCTTGTCGCCTCGCCCGTCCATTCCCTGTCCACCTCTTTTGCGGACTTGGCTCACACGATGGCTCGTCCTCCTCCCGTCCCTCATCGATCTGCCCAACCGGGGGAGAAAGTGTCATCTGATCCTCCTGCACCTTCCTCCTCTCGTGTTGACAAAAAGCAGTTTGCATCCTCACTGCTTCCGGGAGTTACCATCCCCAAACGCAGCCGCTTCTCTCAGCCCAGCTCCTCTAGTGCAGCTCCTCCTTCGACCACTCCATCTGCAGCGGCTGACACCTTCCTCCCATCGTACGCGGATCTTGATCCCCTTGATGAAGATGGAAGTATTTTTAATGCTATGACCAGGTATGCCGCGTCAAATGCTGAGAGAAGATGTCTATCTGAGTTGTACCCCTTCTCTCCCCGAGACATAAGCACTATTCGCTCTGAGACGGGTCTACTCACCACAGAAGACATAGACAACTTCTCTCGTGCAATTAAGATGGAGATGAGGCTGTTTTCGTCCCTATACAAGGACAGGCACATGTTTGATATCTTGCCATGTTGGAATGAAGGGTATCTTCCAGACTTAGCCGATATTCATACCTACATCAACGGAACTGCTGAGGATAGCATTCCCTGAAAGACTCTTCAATCGGTCCTCATTCCATACCAGGTCATGACGCCGCACTTCATGCTGGTTGTCTTTATGATTCCGTTCAAGTAGCTGATCCTAATTGATTCCCATCAAGTTGTGGAGCAAAACATTAGAAGGGATCAATTTGAGCCACTGCATGTTCATTTGACGGAAGCCATAAAACGATCGGGACTTATGAAGAAAGAGGCTTGACTCCGTTGGATCCATCTGATAAGCTGAAGGCGACGGTCCGGGGCAAGAAGTTAGTGCCACAACAGCCTGATGGAGATAGCTGCGGAGCCTTTGTTTCTTCATCAAATCCATTGTCAAGGTTGATAAACACTTGAACAACATTCAAGCCTACACAATGGAACAAACAATGAAGCTTAGAGAGAAGGTTGCAATGATGATCTTCAAGTATAGTAAGCCTTATGTACCTTAATGAAAATTTTGTATAAAGGCTATATTGTACTGTGTACTGATCAATGAAATTGGAGTGTTTTCTTTTCTGTATGTTATCTTCTTGCATTGCTTACTAGATCAGATTACAAAGGGTTTGGGCATATCCATATTTGGGGGAGATTATTGGATCAAGCCCAGAATTTGGATGATGCTGATAAAGCCCTATGTAATTTGATCTAAGACCTCTGTTGTTTTATCTTAAGTCATTGCAGAAGAAATGACTTTCATCCAGATCTACACTCGTGTGAGCAAAGCTAAGGACGGGATATCTAATCCTGATCCGGGTAAGAATGAGTGTCGACAAACACTTAGTAAATAACCAAGTCTTTATCTCATACGGAATAAGGATCATTCGTGCGGAGTAAGAACCTAAAAGCTACGGACTAAGAAATTCGCACATAATACTTCAAACGAACTAAGTCTAAAAGATGCGGAGTAAGAATCTTGGTCTACAAAGTCACACGGAATGAGAGAGTCAATGCGGAGTTAAAAAGATAAGTCTTCCACTCAACTGGACTAAAGTATAGAAGACACGAAGAAAGGAATCCGAGTCTTCCATACATACGAAGTAAGGAAGTACCTCTACGGAATAAGAAATTGAGTCTTTAGTAGATACGGAGTAAGGAAGCTAGATGCGGACTAAGGAATCCGAACCACTCACTCATGCGGAGTAAGGATGTGCTGATACGGAGTAAGCCATCCGTTCATTTAACTCATGCGGAGTAAGGAAACTAGTTGCGGAGTAAGGAAGCGCAGATGCGGAGTAAACACTCCGACCTTCTCTTTCACACGGAATAAGGAAGCACTTACTCGGGACAAGGATTCCAGCACCAAATTGATACGGAGTAAGCAATCAGTATTACGGAGTAAGGATCCGAGCTTAATTTAAGCACTGAGTAAGGAACCTTACACCGGATTCAAGAAGACGCTACTTTAACTTATCTCCTCATAATCAAAGTCATCAGCTCGTTGTTTCCCAATGTAAGACAAACTTGTTGAGAACCTAAAGCATCTTACACGTGGATCATCCGGATATGTAGACACAACTTTAACTACACTTGGGAACTTACAAAGACTCTTATGCGTTGCAAACCTAAGATCTTGAAGACCACATCCGTAGCAGTTAATGCAGAGAGATTTTCGAGAGACAGTAAATGGGCACAACATCCGGAACAACGAGTTCCGAGGTTGTCTCTTGAGGATGTCACCTATAAATAGTAACACTTGTACTTTTTGTAAGATATACATTTTTGAAGAAAGAGAGCGAATAGATATCAAAGAGGCTAGTGTGTGTGTGTATCCGTAAACAGAGTATCAAAGAGTTGTTAAGTAGGTCAAACAACTTTCAAGCTTTAGACTGCTTTCGTTTTGTTGTACTTATCATTCAGATAATAAAACAAAATACTTCCACTATCTGGTTATCTTCCGCATTGTTTTTATCTCTTAAACCAGATAAGTGTTGTGCCAAAGAGTTCAAAAAGAGCTTCGATAAGAGCCTATTCACCCCCCTCTAGGCTCTAAGGGACCAATATATATATATATATATATATATATATATATATATCATATATAACATATGTAATATGATAATTATTGAGTATCGAAAGTCTAATAACTGATGTCAGGGAGTTCGTTGATAATTGTATATGTCATAGATGATTATTGTTACTATGTTTACATAATTAGTGTTAGTGTATTTACTTTAAATATAATATATAAATAATATTAGTAGCAATACTAACAATAATAATGAGTAAATGTTTTACTTTAAAAATAATATCAATTATAAAGTATATATACTTATATTCCAATAAAAATAACATTAAAAAGTAGAAATAATGTTTTAATATAAAATACAAGCATATAAAATATAAGTGATATAATTATATAGTATATTAGTTTGAACTAATATATTATAAATAAAATAAGTAATCATATAATTATTCAATCAAATAACATTTGATTAGATTATTTAATATTAAATCAACATATCAATATTTGTCAAAACTAAATTAGAATCTAATTAATGTCAATCTACAAATTATTTTATTAATGATATGAGTTATACATTGTGAGAGTGATATTGACATTTGATAGTATGTATTTCATATTTAAATTAAAAGTAATAAAATATATAAATGATATTATTAGTTTAAATATTAATATATTTTCAATCAAATAATATTTGATTAGATCACCAAATCATAAATAAACTTATTAATGAATTTAAAAATAAATTTGAATCTAATTAATTTATATTTTATATCAAAATATTAATAGTACATGAAATTTTTATTATAATATAAATATTAATATACTTTATAATTATTTTTATTTTTAAAATAAAATATATACTCTTTATTAATATTAATAATTATAATTATAATCATAATTATTATTACTATTATTTATATGTACTAATAACTATATATATTATTTACGTAATTATAAACAATAAAATTGAATTAGTTTGATGGTCTGAGGCAAGGGTGAGTTCCCTGTGTTCAAAACTTCATAACATCACATTTAGCCATATTATATTTTATTAATTTTAAACCACTTTCTCGTCTTTTGTTGTCAGTGTCGCATGCAGTGCCGCTGAACGTACGATTCATAGACTTGGCGGAGCTACAACGAAAGGGCATTGGGGGATTGTCTTTGACAAGGACAACAACATCACTGCTTCTTATCTAACTCTTTGAGGGCCCATTCACACCTCCATTGACCAATGCAAGGCTGTCTTCGGAAATGATATTTCCATTTTTAATAACTCTGTTGGTAATCGGGGACCTCTCTTGGCTCTTTTTTTGAGGTTTCTGTGTTTATTGTTCGTCGCACACTCAGCCCCAATGGATAGAATTTGACTCAAGCCTTGATTTAATTATGGCAACACTTGGGGGCAACCATTATTTCTGGTTTGAGATCTAACAAGGTGACGAGGTGATGAGTTCAACCTCAACATGAGAGATCTAACGAGGTGAGTTCTTTGGGTGTGGGCGGTGGGAGATCTGACATGGGAGATCCCACGTCTTCTACTATGGAGTTGTGGGTATGGGCGGCAGGGGAGGAGAGGAGGGTTGCCGATGGAGGGGTGGGTAGGAGATGAAGAAGAAGAGAAAAAAATAATATTTTATTTAAAATAGAAAAATATATTAGCCTATGATCTAATTAAAATTAATTAGTAAAGTTTTATAAGAGTAAATTTTTTGGGTAAAATTTAATTAAATAATAATCAGTCCCGTGAGTGCTAAATATAAATTTAATTAAAACAAATTATCTTAAAATATCAAGTATAGACTCTCTAAAATTTTAATTAAATCTGTCTACATGAAATAATATGCACTACAAATTATACTTGAAAACTTAAATCTGTCTACATGAAATAATATGCATTATAAATTATACTTGAAAACTAAATTTAATTAGTCAGTACCTCTTTGGGTTTTAAAAAAGCATATAGTTAAAATATATATATCAAATATAATTTATAGCACATATTAATTCATTTAAATAAATTTAACTAAAATTTTAAAGAATATATTAGTAACTCTAAATACTATTAAAAATGCTCAGGAGAGCTAAATAATACCGTATCTTTTATTACTACCCACATGAATGGCGCTATCACGCAATGAGCTATTATTATTTATTAATGCTGTTCGCGGAATGATACGTCAATTAATGATATTATACCATATTGCAATGAGCTGTTTTAATAAAAAAGTTAGATTTTATAAAATTAAAAAAATGAGTAAAATAATATAATTTTAAATCGAATTTAATTAAGCTACTTTAGCCTCATCGACCGCCAAAAATGTGGTCGTTGTCAACTGTAATAAATAGTTTTTACGAAAATCTCATGGGACAGTCGGCTTTAATGTAATTACGGTGCTTTTTATTATTATAATAATAAACGCGAAACAAAGCAAGATACGAAAATCTGAGATAATGCATGCGATTGCGATTGCGATTTGCGATGGCGCTTTGCAGGCTTTTATTTATGTTTGGGTAAAGTACAGAAAAGCGTATTGTGTTTTACGTGATTATTTATTTATTTTTTTGGGTGAAACGAGACATTAAAAATAATATTCTTTGGTAAATCATAGTTACTTATATATATATATATATATATTATAATTTGATGCATACGGATATTACAAATTACCATTCATTTATCTTTTGAGACCTTGGTCTTGTTCAGACTTCGACAATGTTTCAAAATCAAATGAGGGGAGCGTCATCAGTGGCCGATTTGGATCATTTGAGGGGATCAAAATTCATTAATAATAATAATAAAGATAAATAAACATGGCTAAAAAATTGAATATGTTATTAACTCCTGAATTTGTTTTAAAGGTATTTAATTTTGGCTGGCCAAAACTCATGAATACGCATATTTTTCAAATTTTATTTCTTCATGAACAATCGCTAAAAATATTATAAATGGCGTATTATACACGGATGTAAGTATATCTTATTTTGTAAAAAGCATGGAATTACGATTTTAAATTAGTCATTAATACTCCTAACAATAAATTATTTTATTATTATTTATTTGATAATTTAATTTTAATGTTTTATTAAAATACCTTTTAAATTAATAACAAGTAATAGATCTACTTGCTTATAGACAAATAAGACCATGTTTTGGTACACGGTGAAGTAAATGAGGTGTGCAACACGCTCACAAAGCGTGTTATTGTACATAACAATGTCATTCAACTAAATAACAACAAATTTGTAACCTTGTTCATTAGCGTACAAAAACTGATCGGTGCATTGGTGAGGCCAAAAGGCATGACTAAAAATTTGATTGCTCTGTATCTCGTCATGCACATCGTCTTTGGCTCATCCCCTTCCGCTATCCAGACTTGGTAATATTTCGACCACAGATCCAGCTTGGCGAAATATCTCACCTTTCCGAGTTGGTCGAATAGGTCCGTTATCAAGGGTATTGGGTATTTGTTCTTAATAGTGATTTTGTTCAACGCTCGGTAGTTGATGCACATTCTCAGTTCACTATCCTTTTTCTTCTAAAATAGCACCGGGGCGCCAAATGCTGCTTTCGACGGTCGGACATAACCCGACTTGATCAGATCCTAGAGTTGCTTCTGTAATTCTGCCAACTCTGGGGGTGTCATGCGATAAGGCAACATGGCTGGTGGCTTCGTTCCTAGCTCTAGCTTGATGTGGTGATCCACATCTCGCTTCGACGGTAGCCGCTTTGGTAGCTCCAAGGGCATAACGTGTTTGGACTCCTTCAAAACCGTCTCCACAAGTTCGGGCAATGTGGGAGAAGGCATCGCCAATCCTTCCTCCTTTGTCAATTTTCTCATTAAAACCATATAACTCAGGTCCTGTTTGAGTTCCCGTTTAAATTGCATGGCGAAAATTATCGGTGCACTCAACTTTCCCATGCCTTTGAGTGTGATCACTCGAATCTTCTGATTACCGAGGATCACTAGGGAACTTGACGCTAGAACAAGAAACGCTAACGCTTGACAGAAGAAAGCAAGTCCCAACACCATCTTAAAATCATCCATCGGAATGACGGTGAAGTCGAGCTTTTCTTGCCAATCTCTGATTTTCACAGTTATGCCCCTTGCAATACCGTGGATCGGCTTAGCATGCGAGTTTACCGCTTTGATCGTGCCAGTCCCTTCGGATAATTTGAGGCCTAATTGCTTGGCCTCATGCAGATCAATGAAGTTGTGGGTCGCTCCAGTATTGAGCATCGCACCCACATTTTAGCGATTGACGGCTACATCCACATATAGTAGGGTTTTTTTTTCTTTCGGGTCCTTCAGAGAGAAGCGTGTCGAGAGAGTGCTCAAGTATTGGATGGCTCCCAAATCAGCTTAAGGCTCTTTGGCCTTCTCTTTGTTATATTCCGCAACAATGACGTTCATCGCCTTACGGTTCGGACGGTCTCTAGTCCAATGCGGCCTATCACAAATGAAACACGGCCTCAGTGCTTCTTTCTTTTGTGTGAAGAACTTCAATTTATAATTTGTCGAGGTCAAGGGTTTTGGATGTCCACCCTCCTTGTGGCTGACATCCTTCTTTGGTCTGCCCTTGTCTTCCCCACTTTTACCCGTTTATGGCTTCTTAACGAACTTGGATTGGGGCGAGTAGTCAACCAGCATCTCGGTGGCCGCAATGACATCGTCTAATGTCTGTACATCATAAACATGTGTTCACAAACTTATTCACGAACATTTATGAATACAATTACAAAATCGTAAAAATTTACAAAAAGAATTCACGCCGTAAAATTATTCAAAAAAATATAATTAATTAACTGTTATATTGTGTTATCTTTGTTTAATATATTTAAATAATTACTATATATAGTTTATGAAAATATTATAATAATAGTAATAATAAACAAATAAATAAAAAAATATATTTTTATTTGAAAATAATATAAAAGTATATGCTTATTAAATTATATTTAATAAAATAACATTTATACATATTAATTAATTTATTAATTTTTCATTCACAAATAATTTTTACGAACACAAATAATATTCACGAACTGTTCGTGAACACTTGTATATGAACGTTCACGAACTGTTCGTTAATAACACTATTCCTTAATGAATAAACATAAATGGTCTTTTACCGAGCCAAACACAAGCTTGTTCATGAACGTTTGGTTCATTTACAGCCCTAGATTGTACCAAGAAGGGCAGAAGGCTATATAAGGGGTACATAATGCTGTGTAAGTTAGGAGGAGGCTAGCCCTATAATAACAGTTTTTTACCACTTATATTAACTGCAAAGGAACAACATAACTGTAGTTAGCCAACGAATGTAAGTCAATCCCATAGGGATAGGGGATAGGAATCCTTAATATTCTTACACGCTAATTGTTTAGGCAATCTATTTTAATTCGGTGAATTATGAAACAAAGTAAATTTATTAAATTAAATTCAGACAATACTTAAAATAAATTATGGTGAAGAGATATTAGAGGAACAAACACTTAGGGTTCAAGGTTTCACTACTACCCAATTTCTTATTCTTGCATGAAAATAATTGAACTAATTCTTTCTTTATCTTCAGGGTGACTTATTCTTTTGTAATCATCAACTACTTTTGCATGAATGATTATGTATTTAAATCTAACAATGGTTTACCTTCGTGGCTCATTGCGATAAAGTCATATCCATTAAAATCTTATGATAGTCAAAATTGTTTCCATATAGGATAGCGGTCTACTTTCATGACACACCAAGCCTAATTCTTAATTTATGGTTCTAACAATTAGCTTTCATCTTTTGATCTTTCATTTGATTACTTGAGGAATGTAACATGTTGATTAAACGCATTACAAAAATATCATACAAAAAAGAGATGAAGAGATAAAGGAAATCAAATTTCCAATTAAATTATCATGCATAGAATCAGAAATTTGCCCAACCCCTAGAAATGAGGACTAACGACTCATGGCTGTAAATTCAATTACAAACAACAAAGAAAATAATGTCTTACATAGAATTAGACAATAGTGGAGATTGATCACGATCATCACACGTGAATTCGTCAATTCCACTTGTTGAGAAACATACGATTTGGTGAAGCTGTCACAAATTTCTATAAGTTTGGAGACTCTAAGATCCGAAGCTAGAAGGGTCAAATTCACGATAACTACTCTAAGCGTCAAAGCAAAAAGTCGAAGACTTGAAGAGTCGCAGACTCAAAATATCACAAAGTGAATTTTATAACTTAACCTAACCCGAAACTTGCCACCCACGAAGACTTGAAGAAACCAAGATTCGAAGACTCGCATGATTTAACACCGTCGAAGCCCGAAGCATAATTGCATACAACTATAGGCTCAACCCAAATCTTTGAGTCACTTGATTTTCAAGTTACTTACCTTCGAGGCAAACTCACAACACTTAACATTAACACTTAGTGTTATTATTAGCTAGGATTTATGTAGTTTGATAGCGTCATTCTGAATAGTCAAGGGCATTTGTTGTCACATTAATAACTGACAACCACTAGCAGCAGATGAACGGTGAAGATCAAAAGTATCAGTATGAGCATACAAATACATAGTATGGGCATGCAAATATGTAGTATGGGCACGCAAATATGTAGTATGGGCAGCGAATATGCAGGATACCAGTAGATCAACCCATCCCCTGTACTTCCGCATTTTTAATGGCGGGAAGTTAGACTGTCGGGATGGACAACATTACCCACTTGCACCTTCAACCTTAAATTAATATCTCATATGGTTAAAAACATTAATCTATCAATTCTCACAGAAAGCGAGGGCTTGGAACTCCCAAATTAATATATATAGAATTCTAAAATGCATTAAAGAACTAACTTAAGAGTTCCAACGCTATAGAGAAATGGTGAGAAAATACTTCTAAACTGTGAAGAATCATCTAACACTTCTTGTTCAAAGATCAAGCACAATAATCTTGTTAATCTCTACATTGTCATTCACAATCAACAACATATCTTAAGAATATTCCAAACGGTATTTATCTTTCCATGTTAACATCCATTGAAATATTCTCACTAAATCTGAAGTTTGTCACTTCAAGAATATTTATTCATCTCAAATCTGTTTGATAGCTCATAAATATTCATACATTATCTTGTCTTCTTCTCCATCAATATCATATCATAGTCATTACTTGTATACTTCTACTAGCTATCATCATTAGCTTTTGCGAAAAACATCTATTCACCTCCCTCTAGACTCACTTTAGGACCTACACCACCCTATAATCTTCAAGACATGGATCTTTAATCAGTTTTTCTTCTATTCCGCCCTTCTGTCTCTTATCTTCTTCCATACACCTCAGTGGGTTATATGTTTTTTTAACACAAATGAATTGCTTAAATGGGAAAAAAGAACACAAAGAGCACCGAAAACACAAAAAGGAAACAAAATAATAGAATAATAACAAATTATCATACAAATTATATCAACATCGGCTATTAAAGATGGGTAATATGTGAAGAAAAATATATAGGAATTGTACTCATCACGTTAGACTTGTTTTTGCATTCTTGAAACATTTGGATAGGAGAGAAAGATTGATCACATTCTTTATAACAGAATCTCTAAGATCATATCCTAGATTATACATGAAGTATTGGATATAGATTTAGAGGCGTAAATTAGTGGAGATTATGGTAGAAACAAGAATCTTGGGATTCTTCTTTGGATTCTATAGTTTGATAACCATTTCTTTGTAATTTTAATTTCTTCTCAATTTTATGAGGTGTATGATCTAATATTGGAATTCGGATTGTGTAATTATTTTATAATTTGGAATTATAGCTTGATTTTTTGAGATTATCTTACGCACTATTATTTAACTGTAATTCTCAACTAGCTGTCATATGTGAAGAATTTACCGAGTCTTATTCACTCTCTACCCCCCTCTAAGTTTTCTGGGATCAACAATTATACATATATTCCTTTAGTTAAAACAATAATACACAAAATCTATAATTATTTAGACCCTTTAAATAATAGAATTATTATATATTAGAGTTATATTTAATCACATTAAATGAATAAATATATTTATTGAATATTATTATTTATTTCATATAATCAAATAAATACCATATAGTATATACATATATATAACTCTTAAATATATATAAACACGTGTTAAGATGTTAGCCCCTAAACATAGCTAGAGAATTATCTTATAATAATCCAATACTCTATACAAGATTGAACAGTATTAGCCAAAGGAACCAAATAGACTTACTTAATCAAAGTTTCAATAAATAATATTTAATTAATTAATCTCATTATTCAATTAAATCATTATTTATTAGTTTTAATCCAAACCACAATTAAGAACTAAAACTGCACTCTAAAATTAAATAGATATATTTACAAGAATACACAACAAATGATTTGTCCATTTATATACTACAAAAAAACATGACTTTAGCGGCGGTTTTTTTGACCTTTAGTGGCAGTTTGTAACCCCCACAAACTGAATTAGTGGCAGTTTCCAAACCGCCGGAAAAGTAAGCGCCACAACGATAATAGTGGCGGTTTTTAACCAACCGCCGGAATAACCGCCACTAAGTACTTTTAGCTTTAGTGGCGGTTAATGTTGGTTTTAGTGGCAGTTTATAACCCCCACTAAATCCTCCGAAATTTTAAAAAAAAAACCTTAGTGACGATTAAAAACCGCCACTAAATACTTTTTTTGAAAATAAATAAATAAATATTCAAAAAACAAAAGCAGCAAGCTTCTCCCATATGTAGACGGAATTTGCAAGATCACAAATTAGTGGCAACGATTATGCAGGTTTAACAGGTCCAAAGGAATCTGGGAGTCAAATGCAACGGTCTGAAGCTACTACACACCAATGCCGGTACATATCTCTGCATTGCAGCCAACATAGCTACATGCCCAACAGCCATGACCTGTGGGAACATAAATTCATGGTTCAGAAACAGAATCAAAATATTAGCAAGCATGCTAAGAAAATACATCAAAATATTACTATAGCCTGCAATTGATTGTTAGATAACAGATCACCATGTAAAAAAAAAAACAGGCAAACAAGATTAGCAGACATTCATACCATGCTAGTTTTTTTCAGCTTGTCAAAGGATTTTCCATCAACATTTTCCTTCTTTTGACTCTAGACCAAATAAGAGCCTGCAGTTTCATCCCTGCAAGTAGAGCCAATGTTTGCAGTCTTTTCATCCTGGGCAATGTAAGAAAATAACTTTTTATTTCACTGCAACAGTAATTCAATTAAGTACCAATAAAGTGTTCGAGATAAACTTAGCTTGAATTCTAGGATGCCCCTGGGCAAATATTGAAGAATGGTAAGTGATTACCTATACATTTTCTGACAGAACAACACTTTTTTGAACACGTTTTTCAAGTTCTATTAGTTCTTTCCTTAAAATTTCAAACCGACTTCTTTTATTTAATTCTGATCCAATGCCACTCATATTTGCAACAGCCTGTTCAAAAGTTTTAGCTTCCTACAAATAGTGAATCCATATGTTACCATGCATGTAAATGACAACCACCAAATCTGCATCTCTATATATCTATATAATTAAACAGATAAAAAAGAGACCCAAAGTTTCTATATTTGTTATTCTTTTCTTTAACTGATGCAAAAATAACAATAGTGCTCAAACTATTCAAATATAACAACAGCCTAGAAAGATACAACTCTCATATACAACAAAAAGCAGAACAAATTTGACCAAGCCAGAACCAATTTCACAATCACAGCAATATTAAAACGATTCAGCAGCACCAATATATATGGAAATTAAAGTAGAAAAAGCAAACCAGTGTTGAACGTATCAAGGACTGTCAGTGGGGAATTTTAGCAATCAGCTAGCAGGCACAACCGGTACCCTCATATTCCAGTGGCCTCACCAACATCCAAGCCAAGCATTCAAATGCACCCGCAAATCAATGGAACCAAAAACCAGCAGGTCTTGTGCCAAGCTAGAGGGGCGATTCATTCCCGCAAGGCCGGGAGGAGCAGCCTCTCCGGTCACAGTGGCGGCGAACAAACAGGGCATCGAGGAACAGGGGGATGCGAACGGGGGAAGACGTGGACACGCGACCCGGTCCCGAGCCAGATTCCAAGGGATGCGATGCTGCCTCCCCCGATTTGCTAGCCACCCCGCAGTCGCTAGGGGAGCTACCGGAGAAGACGAACGGGAATCGCCGAGTTATTCGGAAATCACCAGAGCAGTCGTGTGTGTTTTGTTTTGTTTTTGTTTTGCTTTAGCAATTTATTGATGCTAACTACTAAGTTATATTGCAAAAAACAAAGGGCGCGATGGCAAAAAAAAAGAGCGTGATGGCAAAAAAAAAAGAGAGCGACACCAAAAAAAATTCCTTTTGTGGCAGCTATAAACCGCCACTAAGGTAAAATTTGAAAAATATATTAAAATTTTTAGTGGCAGTTATATAACCGCCACTAAGTATCGAACATAGTGGCGGTTTTTACTAACCGCCACAAAAATTATATTTTTTTGTAGTGTATATAATTGATTGCCATTAATATGATTTTTCACTATAATATTTATAATTAGAGACAGGTATCAATAGATTTCATTAAATATCTTTAATTATATTTTTGTCCATGTGTTACCATTAATTCTTCAATGAGCTATATATTCGTGATCCAATCATGAATTAGAATTTATAATAAACTATATCCAATATAGTTATAAGTATTTGATTCATCCAAGAATCCTAAATTAAACAACTTGGAAATATTATTAGTTTTTGCATAGCAAAGCTATAGATTCCACATATCCATCTTAACATTCACACTATCTATAATATTATGTCTCCAAGATACCGAGATATTTTAAGCTCAAAGCCTCTTACTCATTAATAAGTCAAAAACACAAATTATAGAAATTAGTTAATCAAACGATCTGAATTAAGTCAATCCAGAAATCAGCCATTTAATGATAGAATATTTAATTATTCATACAATAAAACAAAGATTAGATGAAGAATTCATTCTATCATGGTTATGTTCAATATGTATATTTAAATACTGTTGCCGCTATTTATAAACCCTTTAAAATGATCAGAGGTTGGATTACTCTCACTATAAAAATAATCTGTAGTACAATCTTATCATAATAGTATTCCAAGTTCTATTAACTGATTTTAAACTAAATTTATACTTATTCAATTAGTGATCTATTATATGTGTCGCATACATGCATAGTAATAGATTTTGATAAATAATAAAACATTATGATGTTCATCCATAAACGAAAGCATACGACTACAATCTAATAAGCATTAAATAAAATATATTTCAACTAATCAAAAATAATCTTTACGATGACACAAAGTTTTGAGGTTGTTATCCCTATCAAAATGGCCACATTGGACTATGCAATTGTTCTAATTTCTAGGCTTCTTTGCTCAATCTTGGTTGGAGCTGGTATTGGTGGTTTCCTAAATTGATACTTGAAATTAGGGATGGCAAAAGCAACTTGGGCCGCCCCGCACTGGGCTGTCCCGACCCGATTTGTCCCACCCTGACAAGCCATCGGGGTTGGGCTCGAATTTTGTCCGATCCGTCTCGACCCAAAAATTTTAAATAAGTTTAATAGAAAAATTAAAGACCCAATCCGTCCCGAACTGCCTAAACCCCCCGGGTCGGATCGATTTTGAGTTAAAATAAATATTTTCATGTCAGATTTGGAAAGGACGGTATCCAAACCCAAACCGACAGTTGCTATCCCTACTTTAATCGGTTGGAGCGCATAATGTGGCACGCATGTTTAGTAATGCAAATCCGGCTTGGCGAGAGTATATTAAAAATATGCTTGGGCTAGTGTTTATAGCATGTCTATCCGAGTGGGAGTCACTCGTTCCTAGGGATGGCAATTCTGGCCCGCCTGCCCCGACCCACCCCGACCCGGGCTATTTTTCCCCATCCCGCCCCGCCCCGATGAGATAGCGGGGCGGTCACGGGTATTGGCCGCCCCGCCCCGACCCGACAATTTAACAGGTTTTTTAACAATTTTGCCTTTAAATACCCGCCCCGACCCGCCGCACTCATTTGTCCCGCCCCGACCCGACCCGAACTCATCTGGGGCAGGCTCGGGTCACCCACTATCCGGTCCCGACCCGCCCCGTTGCCATCCCTACTCGTTCCGTGATGCTGGAGCTGGCCCTAGATTCTGACATGACCGTAAATTTTCAGTCGCCCCAATCCTCTTATAGAGTGGCCGGCCAATCAATCTCTTTTACGGCCCATCCAAATAAATGGGCTTTTAGAAAAAAAGAAAAAAAAGGGGCAAGCCTTTCGGCCATTCTTTGGAAACCCACCCTTCAGAGTCCTTAGTTTCCCATCCTTTTCAGGTTGGTTACAACTCAGATGGCGATCACGAGCCGTGTAATATTAATGATTCTAAATAATCAAATTTTGATGATGGAGTGGATGATCCTCATTTCAAATTTTCAATTTGTTGATATCCACCTCATTACATGAAAATACGTCGTTGTTACTAGTCTCTTTTCTGCCTGTTGTGCGAGTGGTTGCATCAGGTAAGAATCACCTTCGCTTTTTTCACATCCTTTATTAAATAAATTTACTGCTTAAAAATAAATGAATAATATAAAATATTATTCACGTTAACAAATAAAGATAAAATTAATTAAAAATTAATAAAATGCCAATAAAAAGAACACAAATATTTAAATTTTAATTATAAAAATATTATAATTCTGATTATTATAATATATTAGTCTGATTACATCTAACACAGTAAAAAAGAGACCTAGTATGACAGATTCATTGTGCAACATTGTTTGTATGGTACCCTCAATGGGTCAACTTTTCTGATTGAGCTTATTATAAAAACAATTCTATTTTTTCGATCAGTTTATATAATAATGATTAATTTCCTTCTTTATAGTCAAGTCCTACTTATGACGTACTTTCTACACTTAACCGTATTACCACATTTAAATTGCGAACAAACTCCATACCAAACTCCAACATCAATTGCACGTTCCACAATGCTTCAACTATATGCAACCCGTCTCCAAACTCAGGACATGACATCTGAAATCATTTGTCTAAGACTAAGAGTTTTTTGTTGTGCAATACAATTCATGTGGTTCCTGAAATACGCTAGCCTTACGGATTGGATTACACATAATTTTTTTTTTACCCTATATTAGATTTGTTAGAAAAATGACTCATTTTTTAACCAAGTTGGATAAGAATGATCAAATCTTTTTTTCACGATTAAGTCTTTTAGCTGGTAACATGCTTCCCATATTCAATTTGATCGACAAGTCAAACCGTAAAACACAACTATGCGTTTCACCAACGGACTACTGAAATCTAACTATCATATACAATTATGCGTTTCACGATACCCCACCAACATATAACACGGTAAAACTAGGACATTTTGTTGGGATATATGTGAAAACTAATTCAATATTGCTCATAGATCCAATTATTGAAAGGTAAAAATAACTAATTAAACACGGGTTTTGTTAGGTGCTTGAAGGCATACTCATCAATTTTATGTCCTCGATCAAACGGTTAAAATTGGAGTAAGAGGTGCCACCTTGGCTGACACTTAATTTGGTCCGATGGGCCATTTCAGCCGTGGATTTCACCAGCTCATCCCTCTTCACGTCCATGAGATCTCTAACCATCCTCTCGACCGTCGATCTATCACAGCAGTCCTTCATGTCCAGTCCAAGCTTCCACACCTCGCTCACAAACCTGCTATTCAGCTGCTGGTCCGCAAAGAAAGGCCAACAGATCATGGGCTTCCCTGCCTCGATGCTCTCCAGCGTCGAGTTCCAGCCACTGTGGGTCAAAAACCCACCAACCGCCGGGTGGGCCAGCACCTCCTCCTGCGGGGCCCAACTCACGACATACCCACGTTGACTCGTTCCCTCCGCCACCCCACCCCGAATGTTGTTCTTCAGTTTTGCCCCCTCGCCGTCACCTGCTCCGGCGATTGACTCCGGCCTTATCACCCATAAAAAGCGGTGGAAGCTGTTCACGAGGCCTTGCCAGAATTCCATGAGCTGGTCCCACGTCAACGGCGTGATGCTCCCGAAGCTAACGTAGACCACGGAGTTTGGTGGCTGCGCGTCGAGCCACGTCACGCAGCTCCTGTCTTCTTCCCATAGGCTGTTGGACTTGGACGACGACGCTTCGATGGCTAGCCTGTGCTTGAGGAGAGCGTGGAGAGGACCGAGCGTGTAGACGTTGGGACACTGAGCGCGTATATGACCGAGAGTGGAGCCTTCAAGGTCTTCGAAGGTGTTGAGAACGAGCGCGTGAGCCTCTGCGGATCGCCGGGTCAGCGAGTGAACTTGTTGAAACACCGGGTCAGCCATGTCCAGGTCTCGGATAAAACTCGGAAGGTCGCGGCGCCTTAAGAAGGCCTCCATGCCAGGAACTGATGTTATCAGCTCGTCCATGTCATTTCCTGCAATGTTTATTTGTTTACAAATTTTATTTTGAACCTAAGGAGAATGAACGGAGGCATAAAATGACGATGAACCTTTTTTTTTTTAATAGCAAAGGAGAATGTTATTTTATTTTGTATATTTGCATTCCTTCCCGTAAGAAAATATGGATAATTGAAAAGCTAATTGGCATCAGTGGTCTCCTTTGTAATAGTGTTTTAAAACGATAATTAATTTGAAATGGATTAAATCACTAGATGAAATGACCGGAAATGGTTCGAAAGTTAATTCTGTTCAAATAGTGTTTTCGAGCAGATAAATATCCACCTATATATATTCGAAGAATCTACGCGAAAGATGTATCACGTATATATATCCCGTGATTTTATCCCGTAAAATATTAAATATCAGGCCCCTTCGAAAAAGGATTAGGATTGGATTTGGAGGTGCAATTCCTTTTAGATCAGTTTTAATCCGTAAATTAGAGTTTTAAAAATATTTATCGAAAAAAGACGAAAACAAAAAACCTTTGAAGGAGAATTATTGCAGAAATACCTTGGAAAGGAAGCTCGCCTGCTTCAATGAGTTGAGGAACACACCAGTAAGCCCAAACGGCGCATGCACTGATCGTACGGAAATGAATGACTGGAACTCCAGCCTCCTTGCCCACATCGATCGCAAACCCCATGATGCCATCAGCCACGATACACGTGACCGGCGACCGCCCCCCTTCTCTTCGGCTACCGGAAGCTACCAATTTCCTCAAAAGCTCCCGGCCACCGATCTTGACGGCATCGAAGATTTTTATCAATCGGTCGCCGGTCCGCGGGTGGTCTGCCGGGAGACCAACGGGGACGGTCTCAAACCGGAATCCCGGGTAGCTAGCGAAGCGTGCGGCGTTGGCATGGCGGAGGAGGCAGCGGTGGTTTTGGTCGGAGTTAATGAAGGTAACGTGAAAGCCGGCGAGGGCAAGGAGCTCGGCCAGCTTGAGCATGGAGTTGACGTGGCCTTGGGCTGGTAAAGGGAAGACGACCACATGTGGAGGCGTAGGCAGAGACACTCCCGTGCGGATTGGATGGTCCATTGTGATTCAGGCCGGCTTCAATCTCTTCAAAAAAAAAAAAAAAAAAAAAAAAGGCTAAATAAATAAAATAGTTGATTTTCGTTGTGGGTCTTATTATATTATATCATCAAGTAGTTGTAATGTGCATATCCTGCGGTCAACAAAACGATGGCTTTGAGTCGGTGTCTAACTTCAAACTATCAAATCGGCAAAATTGATCTGATTCACCGAAATCAAATTTATTAAATTATTAAAATTGAATAAAAATTAGCTTGATTTAATTTGAAATGAATAATATATTTGATTTGATTTGAGATTTTAAAATTATGATTTAAATTAAACGAAATTAAATATTTTTATTATTTATTTATTTTCTATTTTTATTTTATATTTTAGGACTTAATTATTTAAGATTATTTGCTAATAATTAATATGTTATATTTATAAATTATATTATCTGATTTTAAAACTTATAATTATAAATTTAACATATATTAGTATATATTAGTATTGATATACTTATACACTATTTGCTGACTCAAACTGATCCAAACTGATAATCTTTCAAAGCATCGATTCAAACCGAATTGAACCAAACCGAATCAATTAGGTCCAATTTGGTTTGGTCCAAGCAACAGATTTGATTTGGTTTGATTTTTTCTAAACCAAAATACATCAAATTGGTTTGAAAAATGGCTTAAACTGACCTAAACCGAACTGATTTCACCCATAGCTTTGGGTGCCTCATGCATTAGTGCTTAGCATTCACTGGACTGTCAAATTTTGATGATATTATCAAAGTCATTATATTAATACTTTCTTTACTCTTAATAATCTACTAGAAACGAGCATTGTCATTGTTAGCTTGTTTCGGTTTATAAAGTAAAAACTCATCGCATAATAGACCTGGTATCTGTTATTAAAATCTCTCAAATTCAATATTTTACATTAAAATATAATAATTTTCATCTATCATCTCTAATTTATCATACTAAATCTTATTCTATAAAATATATTCTCTCTTAATTTTTTTTATTTAAATCTTACTTTACTCATCGCCCAACCGCCCTCATCTAGTCCACCATTGCCTCAACCTCGGTCTAACCAGTCCAGTGTATGCCATCACCTCATCCCCAGTTCGGCTAGTGCCCCAGTCTGTTTCAATTTTCATTAGCAAATTGAAATAGTTTGATCCCAAATATTAATTTCTACTCCTATTTGAGATCATGTGCCTGTTCGTGGTTGGATCGTAAATACACACATGTAAGAAATTTAAAGAAACAAGAGAGATTCACGTGATTCGGCAAGATGTCTACATTCGCAAGAGAATGGAGCTGAATTTACTATTCATCTCCGGCAAGTCGCCGGAGGATAAAATTACAAGAGGTTTTCTTTTCCTTTTTCTCTCTTATTGTCTCACACCAATTCATAGGCTTCAATTCCATTTTACAACATCAGATATATAAGAAATTATCAATAATTTGTTTTGGGTTACCATCCAACCAAACTCTAGCTTTTGTCCAAGAAGGCTATCGTCAACCTCCTACCGTCCAAGGCCAAATATGGCCACCAACTTCTCTTTCGGTATAACCTCTGTCATTATATATGCTCAATTATCATTGGTGTGGATTTTCTCAAACTTCAACAATTTATTGGTTAATGTATCACAAATGCAGTGATATCAAACATCAATGCATTTAGATCTGGAATGAAATGTAAGATTCTTACTGAGATGAATAATGCTCTGACTATCACAGTAGAGAATATAGTTCTCTTGAGTCAGTCCTAGCTCTTGTAAAAATTTCTTCATCCACAGTATCTCTTTGCAACCTTCGGTGATTGTAATATACTCCGCTTCTGTGGTGGATAAGGCAACACACTTTTGAAGTCGTGATTTTTGATGGTCCCTTGGAGCCTAGAGGGGGGTGAATAGGCGCTTATCGAAACTCTTTTCTATCTCTTAAGACACAAACACTTATCTAGCTAAGTGATAGAACACTGCGGAAGATAACCAGATAGTGGAAGTATTTTGTTTTATTATCACAAGATAAATACAACAAAATAGAAGCAAGACTCTCTTACACTCTGTTTACAAATGAACTCAGACACTAGCCAAATTCTATCTCCCAAAAATTAAAGCCGCTTGTGCATACACAGGGTTAATCTTTTCTTTCAAATGCACATGCGCACACACTTACACAAATGTACAAGTATGAATATTTATACAAAACATTCCTAAGAGACAACCTTGGAACTTGTAGTTCCGGAATGCGTTCAGCACTAACTATCCCTCGGTAATCTCTCTGCCTTGACTGCTGTGGATTGTGGAGCTCAAGATCTTGGGTTTGAAGAGTATAAGTGTCTTTGTGAGTTCCCAAATATAATTAAGGTTGTGTCCACATATCCGGATGATCCACGTGTAAGATTCTTCAGGTTCTCAATAAATTTGTCTTACATCGGGACGCCATGAGCTGATAACTTTAAATGCGGTTGAGTTGAAGCAGTATCTTCTTGGTCCGGTGTAATTTTCCTTACTCCGTAGCTAATGAGGCTCGGAACCTTACTCCGTGTCAGTGATTGCTTACTCCGTATCTATTTGGTACTAGAATCCTTAGTCCGTGTCAGCGCTTCCTTACTCCGCATGTAAGTTCCTTACTCCGTATGTAAATTCCTTACTCCGTATGTAAGTTCTTTACTCCGGGTGAGTCTTGAAAAGTTGGATGACTTATTCCGTATCAGTGCTTCCTTACTCCGTATGTAAGTTCCTTACTCCGTATGTAAATTCCTTACTCCGTATGTAAGTTCCTTACTCCGGGCGAGTCTAAGGGATCAGAGTGCTTACTCCGTACTAGCGCTTCCTTACTCTGTATGAGTAAGTTGTCCGGATTCCTTACTTCGCATCTAATTTCCTTACTCCGTGTCTAATAAAGACTCGGGTCCTTATTCCGCATTTGTACTTTCTTACTCCGCATGTATGGAAGACTCGGATGCCTTACTCCGTGTCTTCTTTTACTTCGTACGACCTTGTAAACCAAGACTCTTACTTAGCGTCAATTTGACTTAGTCCGCACGAATGTTCCTTGTTCCGTATGTATTGGTGACTTGGTTATTTACCAAGTGTTTGACGACACTCACTCTTGTCCAGATCAGGATTATGTATCCTGTCCTTAGCTTTGCTCTCACGAGTGTATCTCCGGATTAATAACATATCTTCTGCAACGATCAAAGAAACACAAAAAATCTCAGATCAAATTCCATAAGGCTTTATCAGCATTATCCAAATTCTGGGCTTGATCCAACAATCTCCCCCAATTATGGATATGCCCAAACCCTTTGTAATCCGATCCGGTAAGCGATGCAAAAAGATAACATACAGAATACGCATCACAACCAATTTCATTTATCAGCAACTAAGTACAATTCAGCCTTAATACAAGATTTTCACTAAGGTACATAAGGCTTACTATACTTGAAGATCATAGTTGCTGCCTTCTCTCTAAGCTCCATTGTCTACTTCATCGTATAAGTAGTGTGTTGGCTCCACGATTTGTCCACAGTCAAAAATGACTTGATGAAGTAACAGACAAAGGCCCCGTAGCTATCTCCATCCGGCTGTTGTGGCACTTGCTTCTTGCCCCGGAATGTCGCCTTCAGCTTCTCAGTTGGACCCAAGGGTGTGATGCCCAACTCTTCATATAAACTGGCTTTCTTCACAGCTTCAGTCAGCCTGAGACACAGCGGTTCCCATTGATTCTTTCTTACAAAGTGCTCTAATATCTGATGAGAATCAATGAGAATCATTTGCTTGGACCGAATCATGAAGACAGCCATCATGAAGTGTGGCGACATGATCCGGTATGGAATGAGGATAGTTGAGAGAGTTTTCCATGGCTTGCTATCCTCATCAGTTCCGTCGATGAAGGACTGAATTAGATCCACACTGGGAAGATAGCCTTCATTCCAACACGACAGAACTTCAAACAAGTGCCCGTCCTTGTATAGAGATGGAAACAGCCTCATCTTTATTTTAGCAGCCCTTGAGAAGTTATCAATGTCTTCTGTAGTAAAGAGTCCTTTCTCCGAACAAAGATTCTGAATGTCATCCAGGGAGAAAGGGTACATTTCAGAAAGACATCTTCTCTCGCTGCATAGGACTTCATTGCTTTGCGAACACTTCCATCTGCATCAGAAGGGTCAAACACCGCATATGATGGGAGGAAGGTGTCGGCTGTGGGTGAGGAGGATAGAGGAGGAGCTGGAGCTGCAGTAGAGGAGCTTGGTTGAGAGAAGCGGCTTCGTTTGGGAATTTGAACTCCCTAAAGCACTGAAGTGGTAGGCCGCTTCTCAGTCCGAGTAGATGGTTGTGGTGCAGAAGGATCAGATGACACTTTCTCCCCCAGTTTGGCAGATCGCCGGGAAGCAACGGGAGGACGAGCCATCGTGTGCGCCAGGTCCGCGAAGGAGGTAGACAATGAATGGACGGACGAGGCGACGAGATCCATTTTCTGCTCCATTGAAGTGGAGGAGTCAGTGAGAGCGGAGAGGAGTTGGGCGCCGAGTGCATCAACCTTGGCGGCGATGGCGGAAATTTGGGCGCTTTGAGCCTGGGTGTGTCGGTCCAGCTAGGCGGAAAGCACAGCGTCGGAGTGAACCATGCCAAACGAGGCACGCCCAAGGACCAACTCCGGAGCTTTGGAGGACTCCCCCGCATGAACAGGAGCGGGAGTGCGCTGGGCAGAGGAGTCCGCAGGAGTATCAATAACAGCAGCAACAGAAGGGGCATCTGGAGCATCAGAGGCATCCGGAGCAGCTGACCCACTTTGACCAGAAAGGTCAACCACGAGAATGGCGGCAGCAGGAGAAGAGGGGCCAGCCTTAGCAGGAGAAGGACCCCGGGCGGAATGGACTGGGCTGGAGGGAGTAGTGAACGCCATATCTGGAATGGAGGCCGGCGTAAGAAAGCCGTGATCCAAATTCCAGATGATCATTGTCTCCGGGGATTGGGTATGTCGTGTGTAAAACACCCGGAGATCGTTGTCAGGAATGGAGGCGGTGTGGGCAAGACTAAAACGGAGCCATAGGTCCGTTAAGGTGTCGGTGGAGAGATGGTCAAGGTAATCTCAGGGTTGAGGTAGGGGAGGCAAAGGGGCTTCCGGAGAAAAGGCCGGGACATCAGCAGTGGCGGCCGCAACAGCGGTATCAACCGCGGCAGCAACAGCGGAGGAGGAGGGAGTGGGGACATCCGCAGCAGAGGGGGCTGAGGAAACAGCTTTAGGAGCACTGCGTTGAGATGGCCCCGCAACCTCGGATGGGTCGGCACGAACGCTGTGTTGGGAGGCCCGAGAATGAGAGGGTGCTGCAACGGACCAAATCCGGGAGGATCGGGGTGCAGAACTGACGTCAGGGGCTTGGCTGTCGGAGGGGTCACCAACAGAACTGCCTTGTTGTTCCGAGGTAGGGAGTATGCGGAGAGCTGCAGATGGTCGGCGGGCTGTCATGTTCCCATCCGGCGTAAGATAACAAAGGTAATAAGCCGGAGGAAATGGAACAACATCATATCGGGCGAAATGGTCCGGATTAAGATGCCGGAAGACAATGCTGAGGATGCGCCCAAAGGAATGGTTCTTGGAACCATTCTGCAGCAACCGAAACAAGAACATCCCCAAATCCATCGGAAGACCTTCAAAAACGCCGTACATGGCCAGGAGAAGGTCGTACGGAATGGAGTCGAGGGCGGATGTGCGAGCCGGTAAGCATCGACTCAAGATGGTCGCCATACATCGATAGCGACCTTGGAAGGATTTCACCTTGTATTCCTTGCCTTTTTGTGTGCAACCCATAGAAGCCGCCATTGGATCGGCATCTGGGCGCTGTGGTTCACCAAGAGGTAGGTGGAGAGCAGTGCGGAGAACGGCTGGAGTGATGATGATGGATTCACCGCGGACATAAGAGGTTATGGAATCGGTGGTGCAGTGAATCCGTTGGTAATATTCAATGATATCGTCGATAAGAAGATCGACGGGATTGGAGATCAGGTTGAGTATATGCGAGGCTTCAAGGAGAGGGCGAAGCTGGAAAAACCAATCCGGAGGATTAGAGACAGCATTCCAATCAACCAGATGGCCAGGATTAACGCCGGAAAGAGAGATTTTGGGTGCCATTGCAAATGAAATTTGAAGGACAAGAGGAAAGGTGAGGTCTTGGCGATGGAAGGAGCAACGAGAGGTTTAGGAATTTGAAATGAGCAATACTCGTGCTTCGTAGGAATGATCAGAACATATAAGACCGAGTTTGCAAATGTCAGCGGGCCTGGGAATGTGCGAGTGAAATAGGGACCCGCTTGACAGGCTGATGTCATTATTCTGGATATCGATGCGCCTCCGAATGAAACGATGTCGTGGAGACCGCATGACTAAGTAAGTGTAATAGCTGGTTGCCATCCAGAGAAGTGTGTGTGTATCCCGAGATTTGCATTTAATGAATCATCATGATTCCTCCTCAAAAGCACGCGACATATAGGAAGACTTGGATCGTCGCAATTAGACTGTGTCAGAAGTCCGAAGGAATGAACCGACAATCATCCGGAGTAAATAATAGTCGAGGAAGAGTATCCGGATGAAAAGTAGATCGTGCCCGTAGTAGACAGAGTTCGGTGAGAGAGTAAAGTAGATTTCTTTGCAGTCAATAAGTCGAAGAGAAGAGAAGTACCACAACACTTCAAATCCAAGACTATGGACTAGATTTATCGATACGGTTGCAAAGAGAATCTGAACCTGTAGCTAATAAAAGAGATGAACTGAAAATACAAAAGCTTAACAGGCAAGGATTAGTACGGATTAGGGAAAATAATCAGTGAAAAACGACATAATCCGAACTAATGAGAAACAGAACTTATGCATTGCAAAGCATGTAAGAGACATATACATCGTAGAATTCATATTTAATCGGGGCTATGTCGGAAACAATACACAAGTTCATATAGCGAAATTGTCTTGCTGAACAACGTAGCTAAGATTAATTAAAGATCATATGATTTGATCAAACTAGGATTCATGAGTGAAAAATGAGCAAGTGGACACATGTCAAATGCAAGCAATTGATTATCCGATTAAAATGCATGGTTGAAGAAAGGAAAAACATCCAAGCATGCCTCAATTTCGGTTTAACAATGCATGTCCAGTCAGATCCGGAAGTAAAAGTTTAGAGGAGGGAGTATCCGAGACATATTAGGGGTTTATTCTTGCTCCCCCGTAGATCATTTAATCCTCTCAATGAAAAGCTCCCCCTCAAATAGACGGCCCAGAAAAGAGGTCATGAGACATATACGGGGGTATTATCGAATAATATATAAAGCATTTTCTCCCCCATAGATTGTGCAATCCTCTCGATTGATATTTCCGGTTTGTAGAATTCAAACTTGTCTATCTTATTAGAAAACTATACTTGAAGACCAGGTCTGATTGAGTATTCATCCACCAGGCATTCCGAGCTAACCCATTTCATTTCTTCAACTATACATGTTAATAGAGTAATCTAAATGAACATGCTATTGTCATGTGGTGATTAGTGGAAATTAAGATCATGAAACCAGAAGGAGGTAAATCATATAAACTTTAATCATGTTAGCTTAAACGACTTCATCGGGAAACGCAAGCATCCTCCCACAATGAAGTTGATATTAATATCGAAGCATGAAGCCGTTAATCGGTAAGTATGATCAGCATTAAAATCGGTATGTATCTTCCACTTTCAATAAAAGCACAATCCATGTTCGATAGTAAGTATCTTGTTGGGTAAATTAAATGTGAAACTATGCAGAAAAGTCGAGCATACCTAAACGGAAGAGTAGTTCAGAGAATCTTGCATCAGGTAGGGGCTTTGTAAAAATGTCGGCGATTGATCTTGGTAGTAACATGTTCCAGGTGAGATGTGACTTTTAAGAACATGATCACATATGAAGTGATACCTGGACTTCAATATGCTTCGTCTTAGGATGCATGACAGGATTGTTGTTGATAGCAATAGCGCTAGTGTTGTCGCGATAGAGTGGAATAGATGACATGTTGAAACCGTAGTTAGTAAGTTAACTTTGCATCCGGAGTAGGCGTGCGCAGCAACTCCCAAAGAGTATATATTCCGCTTCAAAGATGAGAGGTTGATACGGAATTCGCTTCTTCTTGAACCATGAAATTAATCTATTTCCAAGAAACCGACATGTACCACTTGTGCTCTTCCTGTCGATGCGACATCCAGGCAAGTCGGCATCGGGTATCCGGATAAGGTAAGTTGGACTCCTTTGGGTACCGAGTCCCAAATCATCGTTCCCTTGAGATACCTTAATATCCATTTAACATGAAGCATATGTGACTCCTTGGGATTCGCTTGTATCGTGCACATGCAAGTGGGCAAACATAATGTCGCTTGCGTAAGATACGATAAGGATCCGATCATCCCTCCGTAGTCGATCACATTTACCGATATGCCGTCGACATCCGGATCTAACTTGGCACTGACAGGCATGGGAGTTTTGACGGGAGATGAACCTTCCATACCAAACTTCTTAATAAGATCGCGAGTGTACTTAACTTGATTAATGAAGATTCCTTCCTTTAATTGTTTAACTTCTATTCCAAGGAAGTAGGACAGTTCTCCCATCATGCTCATCTCAAACTTGCCTGTCATCAACTTAGCAAACTCTTCACAAAGCTTCGGATTCGTTGATCCGAAAATGATATCATCCACGTATATTTGTACGATCAGAGTGTGTCCTTTCTCTTTTCGTAGAAATAGGGTGGTGTCTATCTTCCCTTTTTGGAAGTTGTGAGCAAGTAGGAATTCTGACGATGTGTCGTACCAGGCTCTTGGAGCTTGCTTCAAACCATATAAAGCTTTCCGAAGCTTGTAGACAAGATGTCCTGCCTTAGGTTCAATGAAGCCGGGAGGTTGTTCAACGTATACCTCCTCTTGAAGATCTCCATTCAGGAATGCACTCTTGACGTCCATTTGATAAACTATGAAGTTTTCATATGAAGCATACGCCAGAAACATTTGGATTGCCTCAAGTCTTGCTACCGGAGCAAAGGTCTCATCATAATCTATTCCTTCTTCTTGACGATATCCTTTGGCTACCAGTCTGGCTTTGTTCCGGATTACTATTCCATCCGTATCAAGCTTGTTCCGGAACACCCATTTAACGCCAATGACTTGCTGAGACTTAGGCCTTGGTACTAAGGTCCACACATTATTTCTCTTAAATTGATTCAACTCTTCTTGCATGGCTTCTATCCAATTCGAATCCTGAAGAGCTTCATCTACCACCTTTGGTTCTATTTGAGATAGAAAACACGAGTAAAGACTCATGTTGGAGGTGGCTGCTCTTGTTCTTACACCAACAGTAGGATCACCAATCACTTGATCTGAGGGATGGTTTCGAGTCCATCTGTAATTTTGTGCATGTGATGGATGATCTTGAACAATTTGAAGCTCTTCCAGATTAGGTGGTTCAATTGTATCCGCTGGTTGAGCTTCGTCCGGACTAGATGTTTCCGTATTGAGAGGTACGGTTGAACTAGATGGTTCTTCAACACTGTTTCTTTCAGTGTTAACTAGTCCGGACGGACTTGAAGGTGCTCCGGAATTTTGGGTATCCGTAGGAGTATATCCGGAGCTAAATGTTAGTCCTGAGTCCGAGTCATCCGTAGCATCATCCATATAATTTCTTTGTGCTTCGCTGATGCCACGTGGTTGGTCAAGATGTGTAACAGGAACATTCATAAACTTCGAATAATCGACGTTGCTGTCCATGACCTGCACATTAGAACTTGAAGAACCGACTTTTGACCAATCAAGGTTAGCTTCATCAAAAGTCACATGGATAGATTCTTCAACTTTGAAAAGTTTTCTATTGAAGACCCGATAAGCCTTGCTATGTAATGAGTACCCGACAAAAATCCCATCATCAGATTTTGGTTCAAATTTATTCCGGATATCTTTGCCATTTATCAATATATAGCAAGTACACCCAAAAGCTCTGAAATGTGAAATTGAAGGTTTTCGTCCTCTCCACATCTCATAGGGTGTTTTCATGGTAGATTTATTTATTAGAGTTCTGTTCTGAACATAGCAGCGATGGACACAACTTGACCCATAGGCGAGAGGAAGCGTTGCCCCCGCTAACATGGATCTACCAGCTTCAACTAAAGTACGATTCTTGCGCTCAGCTACTCCATTTTGTTGTGGAGTTCTGGGAGCAGAGAAGTCATGCTGTATGCCCTATTTAAAACAATATGATCTCATTTCTGAAAAGTCAAATTCTGTACCATGATCACTCCTGATGCACTTTATGCTCAGTCCTTGTGAGTTGCTTATCCAGTTGAAGAGATCTACTAGATGCTCAAAAGTTTGATCCTTTGATTTCAGGAACATCACCCATGTGTATCTGGTGAAATCATCAATAACCACTAGGGTATATCTCGCACTAGCTAGTGACGGAACAGATATAAGACCACATAGGTCCATATGAAGAAGTTGTAGAGGAGCAGTTATTGAATTAACTGATTTGCTCTTAAAGCTATGTTTGGTCTGTTTGCCCAGTTGGCATTCTCGACAGAGAGAGTCTCTGGAGAACTTGAGTTTAGGTAGACCAGTGACAAGATCAAGTAATGCTAATTTAGACAAAGTCTTAAAGTTTAAATGTGCGCATCGCTTGTGCCATAGCCAACTATCTTCATCTGATGCTTTAGTGAGGAAGCATACAGGGTCAGAAGAATTATTTCTTAAGACCACTGAGTAAATGTCCCCATCTCTTGATCCGGATAACTTAACATCTCCGGATAAGTTTTCTCTTACTGTATAGGTGTTGGACAAAAAGGAAACAGTAAATCCTTTGTCACAAAAATTACTGACACTTAGCAAATTATGCTTTAAACCTTCGACTAGTGCAACTCTAGTGATTGATACACAGCCGTTAGTTAAGGTGCCATACCCGACGGTCTTACCTTTGTTGTTGTCGCCATATGAAACGGATGGTCCTTGTTTATCATTAACTTCTACAAGCGAGTCGATCACCCGTTATATGTCCAGGAGCATCCACTATCAAGGATCCACTTGCTTTTATTGATCTTTAACTTCAAGTGATCCGGCAATGCATTCCAGAGATGCTCCTGAAAGACAACAGTTTACACTTTTGGTGCCCAAACTTGTTTCGGGCGGTTAGAGAGAGCAACGATATTATCAACATTTACGGATTTGATTTTGCTAGGACTTTTAGCTCTCCAAGTTGACTTTAGCTTGTTAGTTTCAAACCTCTTTTATTTGGGTTTTCTTGGGAGAGATACTCCTTCGAGGTTTAGATTTTGTTTTGCTCGAAGAACCCTTTTTGTTTAACTGATCTTTATTGATATGAAATTGATTACAAAGCCAGTTATCAGATAAACTCCAACATTCATAGTGATAATGACCTATTTCCCTACAGATGGAACAGACACTATAATGTGAAGTACAAACAGGGGATCCAGGTCTTTTAGATTTTACAGACTTTCAACTCTGTTCCCTGTGGCCTAATCCATTGCGTTTGGGTGACGCGCTCTTGGCCCTAGATGCATCAGCCTTAGCCTTGTCTTTCTTTTTGGGTGCTACAGTTTTGGCTTTAACTGCAGCAGCCTTCCCTTCATCTTTAGTTACGGGTGCTACTGCTTCGGGAAGTGCAATAACAGCCTCGACTCCACAGTCATAAACTATGGTGCCACCTGAAATGAAACCATCCAACGGTTTAGATGTACTAATAGGATATAAGTTGGTTAGTTTAGGAGTGAAATCCGGAGGACACTCAGTAGCTTGAGCTATGGATGTTGATGACTCGGAACCTAGGCCAGGTTTGACTCGGACGTCATCAGGATCAGTCCTAAAGGTAGAGGCTATTTCCCCGGATTTTAGCCACTAACGATTTATTTCCTTTTCCTGTTCCAGTTCATTTTCGAGTCTTTTTACTATAACTTTTAGGCCTGAGAGATTGGTATTTAACAAATGATTTTCAGCTCTTAGATCGTGATACCAAGCTTCTTTTCCTCTGAAGTCAGTGATGTCCTTTTCGAGTCTATTAATAGTAAATTTAAGACATTTATTCTGACTTTCCATATCTTTGTACATTTGAGTAATTATTAGTCTCTCATTCTTTTCATGATCACATGCAGTAGTAAGAGATTCTAATTTACTCAGGAACTCAGAGATAGAAGGTACCTCAATATTTGCCATGAGGCAGACGTTCGGCTTAGTGGTTGGCTCATCATCCGAGGATTCCTCCTCTTCTTCCGAGCCACTCATGTATTTTGTCACGAGCGCCTTCCTCTTGTTCTTGCTGTTGTCTGAGGTGGAGCGGCGAGGAGTTACCTTGTCACTTTTCTCGGCCACTTTTGATTTGGACCTGCATTCCTTGGCCCAGTGACCGGTTTTCCCACAGTTGAAGCATTCCTGGGAACTGGACTCCGGTCGCTCCTTCCTTTGGAAAGATGATGATGAGTGTCTCCTGAACCCTTTTCTGCTTTTTCGTAGGAATCGCTCAAAGGATTTGACAAGAAGTGCTATCTCCTCCTCCTCGTCAGAATCAGAATTCTTGAACACGTCTGTATCATCATTCTTCAGTATGTTTAGACATTCTGTAGCTTTGAGAGCTACCCCCTTTTCTTTCCGAGCTATTTTCTCATCCCGGTCAGAGTACTTAAACCTGACTTCGTGAGTCCGCAGCTCTCCATATAGTTCTTTAAGGGGAACATACTGCCAGTTCTTGTCTGATTGCATCTAGAGCTGTTTGGAGTAGTAGCGATCCGGCAAGGAGCGAAAGAACTTGTCATTGATCTGGGATTGAGAATAGTACTCATTGACAGTCTTCAGCTCAAGAATGAGCTTGCCGAATCTCCGATAGATGCTTTCGAGTGATTCGCCCGGTTTATGATTGAAACTCTCAAAGTTCTGTCTGAGAGTATAGATCACGTTCGCATCCGGGACCGACTCCCCTCATAGAGGATTGTCGGTTTGTCCCAAACGACTTTTCTTTCGTGCGGCCCTGGACGTCTGTGAAAGCCTCGGAATCCAAAGACGATATAACATAAGCCAGAGCCTTTTCACTAGCGCACTGCCAGGCTCTTTCATCGTTGGTAAGTTCAGCATCTGTCTTTGGCCTCCTAACTCCATGTTCTCCGATAGTCATCGGAATTGGAATCTCCTGATGAAGACATGGCCACATAAGATGATCATGGCATACCATAAACATCTTCATGCGAGCTTTCCACCTGGGAGAAAAGCTCAGGTGTAAATTTGGGCGGTTTCGTCGAGTAAAGCCGAACTCCGTGGTTGAGAAGCGGTGGCAGCAGCAGGTTGAGGTGGGTCGACATTTTCACTGCTGCTTCGATTCGGGATGGGCTCCTGTGCACCTCCGGAGTTAAGGCGAGTGTTGAATAGCATACTGCTTTCTTCGGCCATTTCGGAGATTGAAAGAGTGGGATTTCTACTTAGAACAAATAGAACTTGCTCTGATACCACTTGATGGTCCCTTGGAGCCTAGAGGGGGGTGAATAGGCTCTTATCGAAACTCTTTTCTATCTCTTAAGACACAAACACTTATCTAGTTAAGTGATAGAATCAATGCGGAAGATAACCAGATAGTGGAAGTATTTTGTTTTATTATCACAAGATAAATACAACAAAATAGAAGCAAGACTCTCTTACACTCTGTTTACAAATGAACTCACACACTAGCCAAATTCTATCTCCCAAAAATTAAAGCCGCTTGTGCATACACAAGGTTAATCTTTTCTTTCAAATGCACATGCACGCACACTTATACAAATGTACAAGTATGAATATTTATACAAAATATTCCTAAGAGACAACCTTGGAACTTGTAGTTCCGGAATGCGTTCAGCACTAACTATCCCTCGGTAATCTCTCTGCCTTGACTGCTGTGGATTGTGGAGCTCAAGATCTTGGGTTTGAAGAGTATAAGTGTCTTTGTGAGTTCCCAAATATAATTAAGGTTGTGTCCACATATCCGGATGATCCACATGTAAGATTCTTCAGGTTCTCAATAAATCTGTCTTACATCGGGACGCCACGAGCTGATAACTTTAAATGCGGTTGAGTTGAAGCAGTATCTTCTTGGTCCGGTGTAATTTTCCTTACTCCGTAGCTAATGAGACTCGAAACCTTACTCCGTGTCAGTGATTGCTTACTCCGTATCTATTTGGTACTGGAATCCTTAGTCCGTGTCAGCGCTTCCTTACTCTGCATGTAAGTTCCTTACTCCGTATGTAAATTCCTTACTCCGTATGTAAGTTCCTTACTCCGGGCGAGTCTTAAAAAGTTGGATGACTTATTCCGTATCAGTGCTTCCTTACTCCGTATGTAAGTTCCTTACTCTGTATGTAAATTCCTTACTCCGTATGTAAGTTCCTTACTCCGGGAGAGTCTAAGGGATCGGAGTGCTTACTCCGTACTAGCGCTTCCTTACTCCGTATGAGTAAGTTGTCCGAATTCCTTACTCCGCATCTAATTTCCTTACTCCGTGTCTAATAAAGACTCGGGTCCTTATTCCGCATTTGTACTTCCTTACTTCGCATGTATGGAAGACTCGGATGCCTTACTCCGTGTCTTCTTTTACTTCGTGCGACCTTGTAAACCAAGACTCTTACTTAGCGTCAATTTGACTTAGTCCGCACGAATGTTCCTTGTTCCGTATGTATTGGTGACTTGGTTATTTACCAAGTGTTTGACGACACTCATTCTTGTCCGGATCAGGATTATGTATCTTGTCCTTAGCTTTGCTCTCACGAGTGTATCTCCGGATTAATAACATATCTTCTGCAACGATCAAAGAAACACAAAAAATCTCAGATCAAATTACATAAGGCTTTATCAGCATTATCCAAATTCTGGGCTTGATCCAACAATTTCCATGAAACAATTCTTCCTACAAATGTTATCATGTATCTAGAAATGGATTTTATTGTGTCTTGATAACTGCGAATTTGTCATTAAATTTGCATGTAATTTATAGGGTTTAATTTAATATTTTGGTGAATTAATGTATTTTTATAATAGTTTTCCTCAATTTCAATTATTTACTCTTTTATTCACTTTTATAGATTTAATATTAATTTTGGTGATTTTTAATGTTTAATTACGTATTTCAATTTTGATATTAATTCTTTGAGCTTAATTTGTAATTTTACTAAGCGATATTTTAGTTAATTAAATTATGAGTTTTAGTTAATTGTTAATATTAATTTTGGTGGGTTAATTTATTGAATAGTTTTGTAGGTTAAATGTTTGCATGCTACGTGGGAGGACAAATTGACAAGAAAATATTTAATGGAGTAGAGCCCACTATAATTAATTAGGAAGAAAGGAAGAGCACTTGGGCTGTCCGTAATTGGAAACACATGGGCATCATGTATTATTTGGAAACACTTGGGAAAAAAGAAACAAAATAAAAAAAAGGCAATTGCTTTGCCTTTTAAATACCCATGCGCGCGCGCGTAGGGGAGGGAGGAAGACCCATCACACGGGCGCAGGCCCTATCTCCACCTCTTCACGCTGCCTCTACCATCCCATCCATCACACGCCTCATCCCATCACTTTCACTCACGCCATCCACCCGTCATTAACTCTTCCTCCCGCGCTGCGCAAGCAAGTCCACGCCAGCGCCAGGTCTCCATTCATCTCCCGCGCAAGCGCAGCACCAATCAGCCCGATCCGTCTGCCTCCAGCTCATAACCTTTCCATCCCACGTGCAGTGCCACCTAGCCCTCCATCGTGTAGCAGTTTTTCGAGCAGTAATTGGAAAAGAGATAGCGCAACAAGCATTGAAGATTCATATCGAGTTCAGGATTGGATATTTAATTTTTTGCGGCCTATTTTTCTTAATTCTGTTCTAATTTTGTTGTTTTAATTTTCGAACAGATTTGTGATTTTCCAACCCATGGAGGGGTAAGTATTTTGTAATCGGTTTAGCGCAGTACTTTGGATGTTTGTTTTGAATTCATGTTTTAATATTTAATTCAGTATTTTATGTGCTATGAATTAGTTCTCCAACTCTTTAATTTGTTAATTTAATATCTCAGTTGAGTGTTGATTTAATAATTCATCGTGCGTTAATTATTCTATTTGAGTGAGAAGATTTGTTTCGTAGGGAACGGGCAGTCTTTCGATAATTAATTCATAATTATTCTGGTTGGAATAAATTCATAATTTGATTGTATTCATGGTGTCTTGATGCATTTGAATTATGGGGCCATAATTTATTTAATTTATCTTTTGAGATAATGATAAACAACATTTAGGTGTAAAGTTAAACCAGGTTACATTCTTTAATTAATTAAATTTTGTAGTTAAAATTCTTTGCTTTATTTAGTTTTGATTTCGCACAAAACCCCCCAATTTTCTAACTTCGCTTTTCTTTATTTTTCTTGAAGAATAAGTTGAATTTAATTTTATAAGTCCTTCGGTTAGTGAACGACTTATGTTATGTCTATGCTATACTTAGTTTAAATTTTATTTGAAGTGCGTGTGCGACAAACGCTCCTTTCAAATTGGCGCCGTTGCCGGGGAGGCTAAGATTTTGATTTAACTTGTTCTCTATTTTTTGTAGGTTTCTTCTTTTAATAATTTTCCGTTTGTATTTTTATTTTTTTTCTAACCGTTTCTATTTTTTGTGCAAGTTTCCTATTTTATTTTATTTTATTTCCTAATTTGTTTTTACTAGTTTTCTATTTTGTTTTGCAGGTTTATTATTTTATTTTATTTTTCTTTTGTAACAGTTTCTTATTTTGTAGGCTGCCTTTTTCTAACAATTTCCTGTTTTGTAGGTTTCCTTTTTCTAATAGTTTCTTTTTTTGTTTTTCTTTTCTTTTTGTAACAGTTTCTTATTTTTGTTTTTGTTTTTATCTTTTCTAATAGTTCTTATTTTGCAGGTTTCCTTTTTCTAACATGTTTTTTGTTTATTTTTTTTTAAAAAAAGTTTCATTTTTTTAAGTTCTTTTTTTTTTTTTAAAATCCTTTTTAGTTTTTCTTTTTGTAGGTTTCTAAAAGAGGTAAAATGAACTTTCAAGAATTTGGTGAACAAAGCATATCTACTCCATGGTGGGAACAATAGATAGAGGCACCCCAATCCCAGCAGTCTTTTCTTTACAAACTCGATGAGGTGTCTACAATGCTACAACATATGCTATCAGCTTTGGAAGCAACTCAACCGGTACTAATGGGAGTTTATCCATACTAGCCATACCATCAGCAAGCTCCCATTGCACCAACTTATTACCAAGAGTGGGAGGACCATCCAAATTTCAACTATCCACAAAAGCCTCCACATTGGCATGAAGAGTGGCTATATCAGCAACAACAAGCAACCCCTTCTACTGATGACCTTATTTAGCAACTGCTAAAGCAACAACAACTTGCTACTATTGAAGACCAATTAGAGAGGCAAAGTGAGGAGATGCACGAGATCCAGACTTGGCTACACAAAATGAAAGCCACCCTCCATGAGCTCAAAATTCAAAAGAAAGAGGAGGGTGTGTTTGCCGAAGCTACCCCAATGGAGCCACCACTTGAGTTTTTTCCCTATACTTTAGGGGAAAGTGTCCACATTCTAGTGCCCACTGCCGCATTCGTATTATCTGAAGAACAAGAAGAGGAGGCATATATTGAATTTTCCGAAGAGGAGATGCCACAACCAATCACTCTAGAGTTCGAGCACACCACTAAGTCTCCTTCCTCTGAATTCTTGGAGGACAATTGTCCACCTCCCATTACTATTGCTGCCTCTATGCCACATGCAGATAAGGGCACACTGTTTCCTTGTCCACAAGAACCACATGAAGACTTGAATTGGCTCATTGGCAACAATTCAAGTATGGGGGAGTTGCTTGAGGATGTTGTCACTACTGTGGACCATACTATTGTGGATGCCTTGTTTAGTGAGCCTGTAGAGTTTGTATTACCTTGTCACCATTATTTATTTGCAGTAGAGGACACTCTATTTGTGAAGGTGCCCTCAAGTGTGCACTTTGATGACTTCAAATGGCTGCCACCACCAATTCCTCATCCTAATGTGGCCTGTCACGCCCCGGATTTCCAACCCGAGGAGACCGGAACGTGACCTTCCCTTTACCCGAGTTTGGATAAAGGGGATAGAATACAACATGCTCACACAGGATACCATACACTTCACATTTTATATTTAGAGAGACAGAAACCATATTTTTATTAAGTCCAAACATACAAGAGTGCCCAAACATGCTTTTATTACATAAAACTCCTCATTACAATATCCTCCCACTGGGGTTACAAAGCTCACACAAAAACAGCGAAACTCAAATAATAATAAACAAAGCCACAAAACAGAACTGCCTCCAACTTGGGTGTTCCCGCCTAACGCCTGTAGGTCCCTGTAGAAAAACCAAACACAGTAGGAGGGGTGAGCAACCACAGCTCAGTAGGGATCATGTCTCCCCAACCCATCCCATGCTCCTAGCATCTACATGCCATGTGTACAAGTGTAGTGTCGTGATACAATTATTTCAACAAATATAATGGCAAGCTATATCAAGCAAACACAATTATTTCCACGCCCACACAAGCTAGACATGAACAGATCCCAGGCTTCCACAGCCACCGGGTTTCCAAGAGCAGTCCCGGGCTTCCACAGCCACCGGGTTTCACAAAACAGTCCCGGGCTTCCACAGCCACCGGGTTTCACAAAACAGTCCCGAGCTTCCACAGCCACCGGGTTTCACAAAACAATACACACAGCCACTCAGGCATAAAACCAAACACTTAGCGGGCACACGTTCACAAGTGTACAAACCCAGCCATTCGGGCATAAAAACAAACACTTGGCATGCACACCTTTACCAACTCACAATTGTAGCCTTACTTGGCATATTATCAAACACATACTGGGCATTGTCACACAAATAGATTCACACATGCATTTTATCGAACATTTAACATGCATTGCCTACTCAATGTCGAATCACACCAAAACGCCATTGAAGGCCAACATTCATATAGGAGATCACACCTATATGAATTTACATATAAATAGTATGATAACAATGGAAACTTTACAAAATATCCACAGGGCCTAACCCCGGGACAGACCAGGAAAGACAGAACCCCTACCTCAAAGATCCTCCACGCTCTTGCCTCCACGCCTAATGCCGTCCAACCACGGGAATGACAACGATAGCCATGAACCGGAGCTCTCTCTCTCAATCTCCCTCTCTCTCTCTCTGACGGCTGCGGCGGTTGACAACAAAAACCCTAAACCTAAAATAAAGAGAGCTCCTCTTTAAATAGACCTCACTTATCAAAACGACGTAGTTTTGATAAATGAAATCCCACCATCAAAACGACGTAATTTTGATAAATGAAATCCCACCATCAAAACGACGTAGTTTTGATAAATAAAACACACCATCAAAACGACGTAGTTTTGATAAATAAAACACACCATCAAAACGACGTAGTTTTGATAAATAAAACATGAACTAACCACTCCGCTTCCACACAGGACAAAATACCCACAATCCGAACATGGTCATTGTCACACGCAGCCTCTACACGCTCCCACTTGAGTTCATTACACTCTCTAACAACCAAGCCACAAAGACTCGTAGAAACACTTCTTCGAAGACTCGTGGAAACGCGGCCTCAAAGATCCTGTCTCGAAGATCTAACTTTCGACCCTCAAACCTTTGAACTTCGACCCTCGGTCTTCGACCCTACGACCCAAATCTTCGGGTCTTCCACCTTTCGACCCAAGCGTTCGCCCAGGGTATTGTTCATCTTCATTCCAGCTTGTTTACCCAAAACACGGGTCATTACATCCTCTCCCCATTAAGACTTTTCGTCCTCGAAAAGAAACAACATGCAAGGAAAACAAACACATGCGGCCCATTTGCAAGACAGGAGCCACAACGCCCAGATGGATCACACAACATAACAGGACATCTCAAACACATTTTGCAATCTCAAAACACATCTCAATAAAAATACCAAGTTTACAAGTAGAAATACAAATACACCAAAGCATGAACCACAAGAAACCACATCACTACGACCACCTCCCCCCCTTAAGATTGTTCGTCCTCGAACAACTCCGGGTGTTGCTCACGCATCATGGATTCACGTTTCCATATTTCCTCCATAGGACGTGTCGTCCTCAAAAAGACAATACACTTTCCATAATGCACATGCTGATGCACATCGCCCACAACCATTCACATACCCGCGACGGAAGATATCACACAATAACACACATGAAGGCGCGTACCCACAGACCCAATACAACACAGCATGATAGGGAAACACATATTCTAAACTCACAAACAATCCTTGTTCTCCTCACCTAACACCTGTCACAAGTATTCACATGTCACGACGGTGTACGACATATACGCCCATCCCCAACATGTACGTTTTACAAATCACATAGGTCACAGACCAACTCACATCATAAACACCACTACAAGGAACAACTCACAAACAAAACACTACTACACGTTTAACATTCCACTGCCCATTTGCCAACACCATACAAACTCATCCGCAGGGAGTTTCCTCACAACCTTCCCACCTTTGGACTTTTCGTCCCCGAAAAGAGAAATCAAGTAGTAAACATCACGAGAAGATCAAAGCAACACATAACACCCATGAGCACAACAAGAACTAGAGCTTGGCCAATTAGCGTGCCGACAACAACTCATGGGAGCAAGTCGACAACAGTGAGGTTGAGAAACCTCCCACAGATTCGTTAAGACCCCGACAACCGAACAAGGCCAACACCATAAGCCTATGCGTGAAGCATCCATTCGCTAGAATTCATATGATTGAACGAGAAGTCACTACATCGACATAGAAGGGTACTCGGCGTTAGACGCCTACTCGTGTCACAATAAGACCAACACTCCACAATATAGAATACCCAACAATGACACCACTGAGATTTGATGTCAACGGACACCAACAATTTACGACGCAGCCACACTCCATATGTAGACCTTACCCGACAGCAAACACAAAGAGGTCACAAGGAAACACAAACAAACAAGAGAAAAGCATTATGCAAACCACAATCGCATTCCCACACATGGAGATCACCCCAGAAGACCATCATCATTGCTAAAACCGCCTCACGCTATAGCGATACACGCAACAACAAAACCCAACCAATGCCAAAGGGAACTCAAGATGACTTACAATCCAGGACACAACTACATCAGGATGAAGTTTGCCCTCCACCAATTCGGTCATAGTCAACAAGACGCCCAACGGAGTCCAAGGAGTAACTCAAAACAACAAACGTAGTACCATACTCAATCACGGCAAGACCAAGAAAAAACGACTATTGGGCTAACACCAGTCACCAACGTTGAGAATCTACTAAAGAATCCCATGAACCAGACGTCACACAAATAACACCTCTCGACTACGGTCAAATAAGGATCCACCAAGGTCCCACACAGCCTTCACTAATCGAGGCTTACTCGGTCGGCGGACATTCCATGCGATAAGAATCCTTTGACGCCGGGTAGTTGCCAACAACGTAGTTCTCTCCACCCTGGAAAACTCTCCTACCTGCAACATGACAATAACGGAATCCGCGGTGTCACCACTCACAGGTCACAAGGGAATCCTTAGCCTCCAGGACATACTCCACCTCATGGCCCACTAACCCCGCTATACCAACCGTCACGTTCTATCTCAACACACCAATAAAACACTCAAGCCGACCAAGAAATACTCAGGCTCTAGCCTTAGCTAAATGTGATCACTGCCATTCCTCCGGGTAGGCACGAAACAAGACATGCAAACGCCTGATTCGGGACTTTCATGTAGCACCCAAACACACCAACACCTTGATAGCGTGAACCATCTCCCTTATCGCGTGATACTGTACATGAAAAGTTTTCAAGGAGGACATATGTAGGTCATTCGCCTACCACCACCGCTCTAATTCATACGCCTTTTGATATCCGCCCGACATAAATCTCTCCCCAAGGAGTAGCACTAATACCCCGTCCTAGCAAAACGTCAAACCGACTCAACTCGGGAAATCAAACAACTCTTTTTCTTTCCCAACTTACCAACATTTTAGTAACACCGGACAAGGAATAACATAAACAACATCACCTCTAACACTCTTCCTCATCCTCACACCACGATTACTATACCAATACGACATGCCTCATCCTTCTCTACGCATATGTGTCGCAACACCCACACGTAACAATTCCACTATATACCTTTACCACTTATGCAACACATACAACAAGACAATGCTACATTTTCTGCACATTCTCAACACATACAACGAAACACAAGACACCTGACGAGTAGAACGTACCAGTTTTAAACCTTCTCCTCTCCTTTAAACCCACTTCCCACAAGATACGGGACTAAAGGAATGGCCCTACCATGCAAAAGCACACCCTTAGTCCCTAGAGAAATGTTTTCCAGGATGTGGGTAAAAAGCCCGAATGAGGCCTGCCAAATCTAACTTGCTTACCTTTTGTTACCAATTGGATGCACCGGGCACGACCCTTGAAACCCACTCACGGCCGATACTTGAGCTCCGGAACAATTCACATTTTATACATGTGCATACCCATTTCACAACATATTCTAGGAACATTACTCAAGGTCTTTCACACACCACAAACATAACAAATGGCCACTGCTTGACCATCTGAGAACCTAGAACACCTATATAGTTACTAACCAAAACTTGCAACGACCACTCTAGCCAACAAGATAACACTTCAAGGACTCTAAGAGCAGGCTATACTAGCTGCGTTTTCCACCCTCAACCACAACGCTTGGAAAGGTAACCATAGGAATAGCCCTTTCAAGTAGTACTCCACACATACCTTTATCCACATAAGAACATATCTCTATTATTCAAGGTTGCCAAGGATGGGTCACATGTTACCCACAAGCCATCACCTCACGCTTCAAGCTCTACTAGCTAGCAAAAAGGTAGCCTACAAGGTTTGATTACTTTAATTATCCACGATTGTCAAAATTGAATACCACTCCCATATAAAACCAACACTCACATATCTATCGATTACTTATTATCCTTCTAGTGTCATAAATATAAATGTTCATTTTTCTTATTATATTCTTATTATATATATATATATATATATATATATATATATTTTTGTTACAAGTCACCAACCACGTCTATTAATAATGCTAACTCAAACGATCTCCTAAGCTTCACCAAACGGCAACCGTGGCTCAAGAGCCCTACCAACGAGAATACCCCTCTATTACAAGTGTCTTAATTTAATTGCTAGAAACTCAACAATCAAAGGTCCACCCATCCTCACCTAGGTCGATACGAGACTCAACCAATCACTATCTTCTGGAGATGTCCTACTTTTCCACGGATGCAACACTGATACTGCTTCCTGCTACACTCTTTTCCAATGTCCCGATTGTCCACAGCAAGAACAACCCTTTAAGCAATTGGTCTCAAATTGATTTGTTGGGGGATTGACCCCCGTCTCGAAACTTGTGGCCATCTTCTGATTGCCCTCGTCTGCCTCTTGGGGTCCTTTCTGCTGATCAGGACAACAATGCTTCAGTTGATCTTCATCCGAGCTCCTCCAAATGATGTGGGTTAACCGCCCTCGGCGTGCCTCGCTCTTAATCAGTTATCGAATCTCATCCCTCAATTCTGGAATAATCAGGGTTAAAATGCCAATCTCTGCCATGTGAAGATCATTACTTACGACTGCGGCTCTGCCACTTGCCCAGCCTGGGTGGCGGGCTCTTCTGTCGTACAGGTCATAATTTTTCAGAGGCTAGGTACACGAGGAGGTAGCGCTCCAGGTTAACACTCAACGCTCTTAATACCATTACCGACTAGGCGTTTGGAGCTATAACTAATCTCAAAACACATTATCACCACACATATTCGCAGATTCACATTTCACAGACTATACAAGTTCACACCTTCACATTGCACATATCATTTATACTCAAGTGATTATCTCATCGTTTTGAACACCACATTGCTTATTCCACACAATACCATACAAAGGCACACACTTAAGCATTCACATATCTCACCTAGTCATTTTCATAATATCAACAAGTATTATCTCTATGTAGTTCGTTCACATTGCACAAGTCCACTAGTACACAAATTCCATACCACATATTTTTTTTTTGTAGTCATGCTTAAGTTGTCACAATATATCAGAGTTGCACAATTAAAACATATTTAATGCCAACAAATGCATACATATTACATATTTTTTTTTTCGTTCATATTTTTTTTTCATTTAAAATATTCCCACAGTTATCCATACATTCATACATAAACAACAAATGCAACTAGTGCCCTAATGCCAATGTATGCAAATCCTACTACAAGACTGGACTACCCCAAGTACACCTTAGAGGCTCCAAGAGGACCATGTTGATCAGGCACGTCCCTCCAGGCCCCTCCAAAGGACTCAAGATAACCAAGTCCGCCCACTACCCTAGGTCAACTAGACCATGCTCGATACCATATTGTCACGCCCCGGATTTCCAACCCGAGGAGACCGGAACGTGACCTTCCCTTTACCCGAGTTTGGATAAAGGGGATAGAATACAACATGCTCACACAGGATACCATACACTTCACATTTTATATTTAGAGAGACAGAAACCATATTTTTATTAAGTCCAAACATACAAGAGTGCCCAAACATGCTTTTATTACATAAAACTCCTCATTACAATATCCTCCCACCTGGGGTTACAAAGCTCACACAAAAACAAATAAACTCAAATAATAATAAACAAAGCCACAAAACGCAACCGCCTCCAACTTGGGTGTTCCCGCCTAACGCCTGTAGGTCCCTGTAGAAAAACCAAACACGGTAGGAGGGGTAAGCAACCACGGCTCGGTAGGGATCATGTCTCCCCAACCCATCCCATGCTCCTAGCATCTACATGTCATGTGTACAAGTGTAGTGTCGTGATACAATTATTTCAACAAATATAATGGCAAGCTATATCAGCAAACACAATTATTTCCACGGCCACACAAAGCAAGACATGAACAGTCCCAGGGCTTCCACAACCACCGGGTTTCCAAGAGATCTCGGGCTTCCACGACCACCGGGTTTCACAAAACAGTCCCGGGCTTCCACGACCATCGGGTTTCATAAAACAGTCCCGGGCTTCCACAGCCCACTGGGTTTCACAAAACAGTCCCGAGCTTCCACGACCACCGGGTTTCACAAAACAATACACACAACCACTCAGGCATAAAACCAAACACTTAGCGGGCACACGTTCACAAGTGTACAAACCCAACCATTCGGGCATAAAAACAAACACTTGGCATGCACACCTTTACCAACTCACAATTGTAGCCTTCACCGGCATATTATCAAACACATACCCGGGCATTGTCACACAAACAGATTCACACATGCATTTTATCGAACATTTAACATGCATTGCCTACTCAATGTCGAAATCACACCAAAACGCCATTGAAGGCCAACATTCATATAGGAGATCACACCTATATGAATTTACATATAAATAGTATGATAACAATGGAAACTTTACAAAATATCCACAGGGCCTAACCCCAGGACAGCCAGGGAAAGACAGAACCCCTACCTCAAAGATCCTCCACGCTTTTGCCTCCACGCCTAATGTCGTCCAACCACGGGAATGACAACGATAGCCATGAACCGGAGCTCTCTCTCTCAATCTCCCTCTCTCTCTCTCTGTGACGGCCAGGCGGTTGACAACAAAAACCCTAAACCTAAAATAAAGAGAGCTCCTCTTTAAATAGACCTCACTTATCAAAACGACGTAGTTTTGATAAATGAAATCCCACCATCAAAACGACGTAATTTTGATAAATGAAATCCCACCATCAAAACGACGTAGTTTTGATAAATAAAACACACCATCAAAACGACGTAGTTTTGATAAATAAAACACACCATCAAAACGACGTAGTTTTGATAAATAAAACATGAACTAACCACTCCGCTTCCACACAGGACAAAATACCCACAATCCGAACATGGTCATTGTCACACGCAGCCTCTACACGCTCCCACTTGAGTTCATTACACTCTCTAACAACCAAGCCACAAAGACTCGTAGAAACACTTCTTCGAAGACTCGCTGGAAACGCGGCCTCAAAGATCTGTCTCGAAGATCTAACTTTCGACCCTCAAACCTTTGAACTTCGACCCTCGGTCTTCGACCCTCGGTCTTCGACCCTACGACCCAAATCTTCGGGTCTTCCACCTTTCGACCCAAGCGTTCGCCCAGGGTATTGTTCATCTTCGTTCCAGCTTGTTCTACCCAAAACATGGGTCATTACAGGCCTATAAATGTGCTCAAGTGAATACTGCAAGGATGAAAGCTTTTCATTCGATGGTTGAGCCTCGTTTGACAATGTCTAGCTATAGACTTTAAATAGAAGCGCTTTCAGGAGGCAACCCGATTTGGTATTTTCTTCTTTTATTTTCGTTAATTTTTTTTTATTTTTGGTGTGTTTTGTTTTTCTTGTTTTTTTTAGAGTGTGCAGGGCAGTGCCAAGCAGGGGAGCAAAGGGAACTTCAACTTTCAGGAGGAATCAGGACATAGCTTTACGGTCAACGGACATCGGCTCTAGCACTTCTATGGGGGTTATCCTATACCTGCATTAGATTCTATCCAACTGCATGAACCTATCATTCTTTAAGCCCATCAGGTTGTTTTTTTCCTTCTCATTTTTTGTTCATTATTCATTTTTAGAATTGCATTCCATGTCCATAGCTTCTATTTTTGAGTTACATTGAGGATAATGCAACATTTAAGTGTGGGGGAGGGAACACATAGTTTAGCTTAGTTAAACATTTTTTTGTGTTTTCATTAGTTTGTTTTTGCTTGCTATTGTGTTTTTCTTTGGTTTATTTAGTTATTTATTTATTTTTAAATTTTTTTTTAAAAAATTCTTTTGTTATTGTGTGCTTTATTTTTGTTTTTAAGATGCATGTTTTTAGTCTTGAACTTTTTTGTTAATCTTTGCGCTTAAGTTAGTTCTATTCGAGTTTATTTGATTATGCATTATTTGAATAATAATTGAGAATGTTGAGTAGTTAAAATTAAGTTGTCTAGTATGGATACCCACATTGTTCACAACTAGAAATTTTAGCTTCTATACTTGATTGATTTAGCTTAAATTTATACCTTATTTGAGAAATACAAATTGTAGAAACCATGATATTAGCTGTTTTTGAGTTGTGCTTGATTATTAATGTTATATATTTTGACATACTTTAGATATCATTACATGTTACTCATGCCTCCACTATTTTGAACTAAACTTGTGTGCTTGAAAGAAAAGAAAAAAAGAGAAGATTCTGGATTGTGGAGATGCATAACTCATCAAAGGAGAAAAGAGCATAAAATGCACCCTTTGTAAAGCATTGCAGTGCACCCACATTATTATCAATTATATGAAAAAAGAGAGAAAATCTGTAGATTGTGAAAAAAAAGAGTGAGATAGCAATTCATTTATTTTATATCTTGTTTAGTTCCTCATGCGTATCACCGATTTGTTTTATCTTTAAGTGTTGGTATGGTACATGGCATGATGTTTCAAGTATACATCAATTATGATATTAATTTTTAAGCATGCTTTTTCAAGTTGATTGATTGAGGACTGCATACTTGTATAACTTGATTAAGTGTCATGAATGAAGGTTAAATTGAAAAGGTGTGAAAGTTAAATAATTTTAGTGCACACACTCACATCCATACTAGAACTTGATTCATTATACTTGAGTTGTTCTCTTTGTATATTTGAATTTGCATGATTGGATAATCTTTATTTGGTGCTTAATCTTAGTGTTTGTTCGAGGACGACCAAAGTTCAAGTGTGGGAGAATTTGATAACTGCGGAATTTTTCATTAAATTTGCATGTAATTTCTGGGGTTTAATTTAATATTTTGGTGAATTAATGCATTTTTATAATAGTTTTCCTCAATTTCAATTATTTACTCTTTTATTCACTTTTATAGATTTAATATTAATTTTGGTGATTTTTAATGTTTAATTACATATTTCAATTTTGATATTAATTCTTTGAGCTTAATTTGTAATTTTACTAAGTGATATTTTGGTTAATTAAATTATGAGTTTTAGTTAATTGTTAATATTAATTTTGGTGGGTTAATTTATTGAATAGTTTTATAGGTTAAATGTTTGCATGCTACGTGGGAGGACAAATTGACAAGAAGGTATTTAATGGAGTGGAGCCCAATATAATTAATTAGGAAGAAAGGAAGAGCACTTGGGCTGTCCGTAATTGGAAACACTTGGGCATCATGTATTATTTGGAAACACTTGGGAAAGAAGAAACAAAATAAAAAAAGGCAATTGCTTTGCCTTTTAAATACCCATGCGTGCGCACGTAGGGGAGGGAGGAAGACCCATCACACGGGCGTAGGCCCTATCTCCACCTCTTCATGCTGCCTCTACCATCCCATCCACCACACGCCTCATCCCATCACTTTCACCCACGCCATCCACCCGTCATCAACTCTTCCTCCCGCGCCGCGCAAGCAAGTCCACGCCAGCGCCAAGTCTCCATTCATCTCCCGCGCGAGCGTAGCACCCATCAGCCCAATCCGTCTACCTCCAGCTCATCACCTTTCCATCCCACGTGTAGTGCCACCTAGCCCTCCATCGTGCAGCAGTTTTTCGAGCAGTAATTGGAAAAGAGATAGCGCAACAAGCATTGAAGATTCATATCGAGTTCAAGATTGGATATTTAATTTTCTGCGGCCTATTTTTCTTAATTATGTTCTAATTTTGTTGTTTTAATTTTCGAATAGATTTGTGATTTTTCAACCCATGGAGGGGTAAGTATTTTGTAATCGGTTTAGCGCAGTACTTTGGATGTTTGTTTTGAATTCATGTTTTAATATTTAATTTGGTATTTTATGTGCTATGAATTAGTTCTCCAATTCTTTGATTTGTTAATTTAATATCTCGGTTGAGTGTTGATTTAACAATTCATCGTGCGTTAATTATTCTATTTGAGTGGAAAGATTTGTTTCGTCAGGAATGGGCAGTCTTTCGATAATTAATTCATAATTATTCTGGTTGGAATAAATTCATAATTTGATTGTATTCATGGTGTCTTGATGCATTTGAATTATGGGGCCATAATTTATCTAATTTATCTTTTGGGATAATGATAAACAACATTCAGGTGTAAAGTTAAACCAGTTACATTCTTTAATTAATTGAATTTCGTAGTTAAAATTCTTTGCTTTATTTAGTTTTGATTTCGCACAAAACCCCCCCAATTTTCTAACTTAGCTTTTCTTTATTTTTCTTGAAGAATAAGTTAAATTTAATTTTATAAGTCCTCCAGTTAGTGAACGACCTATGTTATACCTATGCTATTGATGGTCCTTTGGAGCCTAAAGGGGGGGGTGAATAGGCTCTTATTCGAACTCTTTCTTTTCTCTCAAGACACAAAGACTTATCTAGTTTAAGTGATAGAATCACTCCGGAAGATAACCAGGATAGTGGAAGTATTTTGTTTTATTATCACAAGGTGATTACAACAAAATAGAAGCAAACACTCTCTTACACTCTGTTTACAACAATGAACTCACACACTAGCCAAGTTCCTTTTCTATTTTTGCCCGCCTAAAAAACACTTGTTTACATGAAGTATAAGTATGAATATTTATACAAAACATTCCTAAGAGACAACCTTGGAACTTGAAGTTCCGGAATGCGTTCCGCACTAACTATCCCTCGGTAACTGTCCGCCTTGATCGCTGCGGATTGTGGAGCTCAAGATCTTGGATTTGAAGAGTATAAGTGTCTTTGTGAGTTCCGAGATACAATTAAGGTTGTGTCCACATATCCGGATGATCCACGTGTAAGATTCTTCTTGTTCTAAATGCATTCGTCTTACATCGGGACAAGACGAGCCGATAACTTTAAATGCGGTTTTGTTGGAGCAAGTGTCTTCTTGGTCCGGTGTAATTTTCCTTACTCCGTAGTTAATGAAGCTCGGAACCTTACTCCGTGTCGGTGGTTGCTTACTCCGTATCTATTCAGATCTTGGAATCCTTAGTCCGTGTCGTGGCTTCCTTACTCCGCATGTAAGTTCCTTACTCCGCATGTAAGTTCCTTACTCCGCATGTAAGTTCCTTACTCCGTATGTAAGTTCCTTACTCCGCATGTAAGTTCCTTACTCCGCATGTAAGTTCCTTACTCCTGGGCGAGTAATAAGTCCGGATTCCTTACTCCGCATCCTGGTTTCTTTACTCCGCATCTATTTTCCTTACTCCGCACTTATTTTCCTTACTCCGCACTTATTTTCCTTACTCCGTACTTATCTTCCTTACTCCGCACTTATTCTTTAAGTTCTTAGTCCGTAGGATTGTTCCTTATTCCGTATGTATTTGTTACTTGGTTATTTACCAAGTGTTTGACGACACTAACTCTTGTCCTGGATCAGGATTATGTATCCTGTCCTTAGCTTTGCTCTCACAAGTGCATCTTTGGATTAGTGACATACCTTCGCAATGATCAAATAAACACAAAAGATCTCAGATCAAATTACATAAGGCTTTATCAACATTATCCAAATTCTGGGTTTGATCCAACAATCTCCCCCAATTATGGATATGCCCAAACCCTTTGTAATCCGATCCGGTAAGCGATGCAAAAGAATATCATACGAGAATACGCAACACAACCAATTTCATTAATCAGCAACTAAATACAAATCAGCCTTAATCTGATTTTTCACTAAGGTACATAAGGCTTACTATACTTGAAGATCATAGTTGCTGCCTTCTCTCTTAGCTCCATTGTCTGCTGCATCGTAAAGGTGGAGTGTTGGCTCCAATGTTTGTCCACGATTAAGAACGATTTGATGAAATGACAAACAAAGGCTCCGCAGCTATCTCCATCCGGCCGTTGTGGCACTTGCTTCTTGCCCTGGAATGTAGCCTTGAGTTTCTCGATCGAACGCAGGGGTGTGATACCCAACTCTTCATATAATCCGGCTTTCTTCACGGCTTCGGTTAGTCCGAGACACAGAGGTTCCCATTGATTCTTCCTAACGAAGTGCTCCACAACCTGATGAGAATCGATGAGAATCATCTCGCTTGGACCGAATCATGAAGACAACCATCATGAAGTGTGGCGACATGATCCGGTACGGAATGAGGATGGTTGAGAGAGTTTTCCATGGCTTGCTATCCTCAGCGATTCCGTCAATGTAAGTCCGAATTAACTCCACACTGGGAAGATAGCCCTCATTCCAACATGGCAGAACTTCAAACAAGTGCCCATCTTCGTAAAGAGATGGAAACGACCTCATCTCCATTTTAGCGACTCTCGAGAAGTTGTCAATGTCTTCGTAGTAAAGAGTCCTTTCTCCGAACAAAGAGTCCGAATGTCGGCCGGAGAGAAAGGATACATTTCAGAAAGACATCTTCTCTCACGAGAGACGCAAGATAGGCTTTCATTGCCTTGCGCAAGCTTCCATCCGCATCGAGACGGGTCAAACTCCGCATAGGATGGGAGGAAGGTATCAGCATGGGATGAGGAGGATGGAGGAGGAGCTCGAGGTGCAGAGAGGAGCTTGGTTGAGAGAAGCGGCTTCGTTTGGGAATTTGAACTCCCTGAAGCACCGAAGTGGCGGGCCGCTTCTCGGTCCGGGAAGATGGTTGTGGGGCGAAAGGAGTAGACGAATCGGATGACACTTTCTCCCCCGTTTGGCGGATCGCCGGGAAGCAACGGGAGGATGAGCCATCGTATGCGCCAGGATCCGCGAAGGAAGTAGACGGTGAATGAACGGAGGTGGCGACAAGATCCATTTTCCGCTCAATAGAAGTAGAGGAGTCGGTGAGGGCGGAGAGTAGTTGGGCGCCGAGGGCATCAACTTTGGCGACGATGGCGGAAATTTGGGCGCTATGAGCGTGGGCATGGCGGTCCAGTGAGCGGAAAGCACAGATCGGAGTGGACCGTGCCAAACGAGGCACGCCCAAGGGCTAACTCTGGAGCTTTGGAGGACTCCCCCGCATGAACAGGAGCAGGAGTGCGGTGGGCGGAGGAGTCCGCAGGAGAGCAAGGAGCAGCAGAGCATCCGGAGCATCGGAGGCATCCGGAGCTTCGGAGGCATCCGGAGCATTGGAGGCATCTGGAGCAAGAGACCCGCTTTGACCGGACAAGTCAACCACGGGAATCGCGGCGGCAGGAGAAGAGGGTCCAGCCTTAGCGATGAGAGGGACTTCGGGTAGCGGGGGACCGGGCCGGAGGGTGTATGGAACGACACATCGGGAATGGCGGCCGGCGTAAGAAAGCCGTGGTCCGGTTCCGGATGATCATAGTCTCCGGGGATTGGGTATTGCGGGTGTAAAACACCCGGAGATCGGTGTCAGGAATGGAAGAGGTGTGGGCTAGGCTGAAACGGAGCCGAGGTCCGTTAAGGTGACGGCGGAGAGATGGTCAAGGTAATCTCGGGGTTGAGGTAGAGGAGGCAAGGGGGCTTCCGGAGAAGCGGCCGGGACATCAGGGCGGTGGCGACGGCAACGGCGGTATCAACCGCAGCAGGCTATAGCGGATGTGGAGGGAGTGGGGACACCAAGCGAGAGGGGGCCGAGGAAACGGCTTTAGACGCACTGCGGCGAGAGGGCCCCGCAACCTCGGACGGTTCGGCACGGATGCTTGGCCGGGAGGCCCGTGAGTGGGAGGGCGCAGCAACGGACCGAATCCGGGAGGATCGGTGTGCGTAACTAACCTCGTGGGCTTGGGCGTCGGAGGGGTCACCAACGAGCTGCCTTGTTGTTCCAGGGCAAGGAGAGCGCGGAGAGCTACGGTGGGTCGGCGAGCGGTCATGTTCCCGTCCGGCGTAAGGTGACGAAGGTAAAGAGCCGAGGGAAACGAGACAAGATCAACTCGGGCGAAATGGTCCGGACGAAGATGCCAGGAAGACAATGCGAGGATGCGCCCGAAGGAATGGTTTTTGTGACCATTCTGCAGCAAACGAAACAAGAACATCCCCCAATCCATTGGAAGACCTTCAAAGACGCCGTACATGGCCAGGTAGAAGATCGTACGGAACCGAGTCCAGGGCTGATGTGCGAGCCGGTAGGCATCGACTTAGAATAGTCGCCATACATCGATAGCGACCCTGGAAGGATTTCACCTTGTATTCCTTCCCCTTGTTCGTGCACCCCATAGAAGCCGCCATCGGATCGGCATCCGGACGCTGTGGTTCACCAAGAGGAAGGTGGAGAGCAGCGCGGAGAACGGCCGGAGTGATGACGATGGATTCACCGCGGACATAAGAGGTTATGGAATCTTTGGTGCAGCGAATCCGTTGGTAATACTCAAGAATGTCATCGATAAGAAGATCGATGGGATTGGAGACCAGGTTGAGTATGTGCGAGGCTTCAAGAAGAGGGCGAAGCTGGAGAAACCAATCCGGAGGATCGGAAACAGCATTCCAATCAACTAGATGGCCAGGAGTAACGCCGGAAAGAAAGATTCGGGTGCCATGGCAGATTTGATGGGAAGGAAAAGAGGAAAGGTGAGGTCTTGACAGTAGAAGGAGCAACGAGAGGGTTAGGGATTTGAAATGAGCAATACTCGTGCTTCGCAGAATGATCGGAACATATAAAACCGAGTCCGCAAATGTCGGCGGGTCTAGGAATGTGGGAGTGAGGTGGGGACCCGCGCGACATGCCGATGTCATTTGTCCGGATATCGAGGCGTCACCGAATAAAACGATGTCGTGGAGACCGCATGACCAAGTAGAGATTACAACTGGTTGCCATCCAGGAGAAGTGTGTGTGCAACCCGAGATATGCATTTAATGAATCATCATTATTCCTCCTCAAAAGCATGCGACATATGAGTATACGTGGATTGTCACAATTGAACAAAGTCGGAGTCCGGAGGAAAGAGCCGACACTCATCCGGAGTTAATAATATTCGTGAAAGAGTATCCGGATGAATAATAGACCTCGTCCAGTCATAAACAGAGTTTGGTGAGAATGTAGAGTAGATCCCTTTGCGATCAATAAGTCGAAGAGAAGAGAAGTACCACAACACTTCAAATCCGAGACTATGGACTGGATTTATCAATATGGTTGCAAAGAAAATCTGAACCTGTAGCTAAATAAAGATATACCTGAAAATACAAAAGCTTAACAGGCAAGGATTAGTACGGATTAGAGAAGATAATCAGTGAAAAACAACATAATCCGAACTAATAAGAAACAAAACTCATGCATGGCTAAGAATGTAGTAGACGTACGCAACGTGAAAGTGATCAATATTCCTGAATCAGGGCATATGTCGATAGCAATACACAGGTTCATATAGGTCAACATAACGAAACCGTCTTTGCGAACAGCGTAGCTAAGATTAATTAAAGATCATATGATTTGGCTTCATTAGGATTCATGAGTGTGAAATGATAAGGTGAACACATGTCAAAAGAATGCGAGATGATTAGTCGATTAAAATGCATGGTTGAAGAAAGAAAATACATCCACACATGCCACTTTTCCGATTTAAAACAAGCATGTCCAGTCAGATCCCAGGAAGTAACAGCGTAGAGGAGGGAGAATCCGAGACATATTAGGGGTTCATTGCTGCTCCCCGTAGATCATTTAATCCTCTCAATGAAAAGCTCCCCCTCGGATAGACGGTCAAGGAAAAAGGTCATGAGATATATACGGGGGTATTCTTGAATAAAATATAAAGCATTTTCTCCCCCGTAGATTGTGCAATCCTCTCGGTTGACCGTTCCAATTTATAGTTCAAGACTGTCTATCTTATTAGAAAACTATACTTGAAGTCGATCGAATGCGTTTGTGTATTCATCCACCAGGCATTCCAAGGTAGCCCATTTCACTTCTTCAACTATGCACGTTAATAGAGTAATCTAAATGAACATGCTTTGGTCATGTGGTGATTAATGGATGTGAAGATCATGAATCCGACCGAGGTAAATCATATAAACGTAATTATGTTAGCTTTAAACGACTTCGGTCGGAAACGCAAGCATCCTCCCATTATGAGGTTGAGATTAATATCGAAACATGGAACCGTTGAATCGGTAAGTATGATCAGCAATATAGTCGGTGAGTTTCTACTACTTTCGGTAAACATACAATGCATGGTCTGTGAGTAAATATCTTGTTGTGTAATTCAAATGAGAAACGATGCGAGAAGTCGAGCATACCTAGTCGGAAGAGTAGTTCGAAAAAACCTCGCATCAGGTAGGGGCTTTGTAAATATGTCTGCTAATTGATCTTCGGTGGCAACATGTTCCAGTGAAATATGCTTTTTGAGAACATGATCGCGTATGAAGTGATACCTGACCTCAATGTGCTTCGTCTTAGGATGCATGACAGGATTGGTGCTGATGGCAATTGCACTAGTGTTGTCACAAGAAAGTGGAATAGAGGACATGTCGAATCCGTAGTCGGTAAGTTGACTTTGCATCCAAAGTAGCCGTGCGCAAAGAACTTCCGGCAGCTATATATTCCGCCTCGGCCAGTAGAGGTTGATACGGAATTCGCTTCTTACCGAACCATGAGATCAATCTATTTCCAAGAAACCGACACGTACCGCTTGTGCTTTTCCTGTCGATGCGACATCCAGTGAAGTCGACATCGAGTACCCGGATAAGGTGAAGTTAGACTCCTTTGGGTACCGAGTCCCAAATTCATCGTCCCTTTGAGATACCTTAATATCCGTTTTACATGAAGCATATGTGACTCCTTGGGATTTGCCTGATATCGTGCACAAATGCAAGTTGCAAACATAATGTCTTGGGCGACTTGTCGTAAGATAGAGCAAGGATCCGATCATCCCTCTGTAGTCGAGTCACATTTACCGATATGCCGTCCACATCCGGATCTAACTTGGCACCACGGCATGGGAGTTTTGACGGGAGATGAACCTTCCATACCAAACTTCTTAATAAGTTCGCGAGTGTACTTAGCCTGATTAATAAAGATTCCTTCCTTTAATTGTTTGACTTCAATTCCAAGGAAGTAGGACGGTTCTCCCATCATGCTCATTTCAAACTTGCCTGTCATCAACTTAGCAAACTCTTCACAAAGCTTCGGATTCGTTGATTCGAAAATGATATCGTCCACGTATATTTGTACGATCAAAGTGTGTCCTTTCTCTTGTCGTAGAAATAGGGTGGTGTCTATCTTCCCTTTTTGGAAGTTATGAGCAAGTAGGAATTCGACGATGTGTGTCGTACCAGGCTCTTGGAGCTTGCTTCAAACCATATAGAGCTTTCGAAGTTTGTAGACAAGATGTCCTGCCTTTGGTTCAATGAAGCCGGGAGGTTGTTCAACATACACCTCCTCTTGAAGGTCTCCATTCAGGAATGCGCTCTTGACGTCCATTTGATAAACTATGAAGTTTTCATATGAAGCATACGCCGGAAACATTCGGATTGCCTCAAGTCTTGCGACCGGAGCGAAGGTTTCATCATAATCTATTCCTTCTTCTTGACGATATCCTTTGGCTACCAGTCCTGGCTTTGTTCCGGATTACTATTCCATCCGTATCAAGCTTGTTCCGGAACACCCATTTAACGCCAATGACTTGCTGAGACTTAGGCCTTGGTACTAAGGTCCACACATTATTTCTCTTAAATTGATTCAGCTCTTCTTGCATGGCTTCTATCCAGTTTGAATCTTGAAGAGCTTCATCTACCACCTTTGGTTCTACTTGAGATAGAAAGCATGAGTAAAGACTCATGTTTGAGGTGGCTGCTCTTGTTCTTACACCAACAGTAGGATCACCAATCACTTGATCTGAGGGATGGTTTCGGGTCCATCTATAATTCTGTGCGCGTGTTGGTTGATCTTGAACAATTTGAAGCTCTTCCCAGTTGGGTGGTTCAGTTGTATTGACTGGTTGAGCTTCGTCCGGAGTAGATGTTTCCGTATTTAGAGGTACGAATGAACTAGTTGGTTCTTCAACACTATTTCTTCCAGTGTTAACTAGTCCGGACGGACTTGAAAGTGCTCCGGAATTTTGTGTATCCGTAGGAGTTTGTCCGGAGCTAAATGGTAGTTCGGAGTCGAGTCATCCGTAGCATCATCCATAGAAATTCGTTGTGTTTCGCTGATGCCACGTGGTTGGTCAGGATACCAGGTCGGGATGTGTAGCAGGAATATTCATAAACTTCGAGTAATCGACGTTGCTGTCCATGACCTGCATATTGGAATTTGAAGGACCGACTTTTGACCAAACGAGATTAGTTTCATCAAAGGTTACATGGATAGATTCTTCAACTTTAAAAAGTTTTCTATTGAAGACCCGATAAGCCTTGCTATGAAGTGAGTACCCGACAAAAATCCCATCATCGATTTTTGGTTCAAATTTATTCCGGGTCTCTTTGCCATTGATCAAGATATAGCAAGTACACCCAAAGCTCGAAATGTGAAATTGAAGGTTTTCGTCCTCTCCACATCTCATAGGGTGTTTTCATGGTAGATTTATTTATTAGAGTTCTGTTCGAACATAGCAAGCGGTGGACACAACTTCAGCCCATAGGCCGAGAGGAAGCATTGCCCCTGCTAACATGGATCTACCAGCTTCAACTAAAGTTCGATTCTTGCGCTCAGCTACCCCATTTTGTTGTGGGGTTCTGGGAGCAGAGAAGTCATGCTGTATGCCCTGTTCAGAACAATATGATCTCATTTCTGAAAAATCAAATTCTATACCATGATCACTCCTGATGCATTTAATGCTCAGTCCTTGTGAGTTGCTTATCCAGTTGAAGAGATCTACAAGATGTTCAAAAGTTTGATCCTTTGATTTCAGGAACATCACCCATGTGTATCTGGTGAAATCATCGATAACCACAAGGGTATATCTCGCACCGGCTAGTGATGAAACAGATATAGGACCACATAGGTCCATATGAAGAAGTTGCAGAGGAGCGATTATTGAGTTAACCGATTTGCTCTTAAAGCTGTGTTTGGTCTGTTTACCAAGTTGGCATTCTCGACAGAGAGTGTCTCTGGAGAACTTGAGTTTGGGTAGACCAGTGACAAGATCAAGTGACGCCAATTTAGACAAAGTCTTAAAATTTAAATGTGCGCATCGCTTGTGCCATAACCAACTATCTTCATCTGGTTGCTTTCGTGAGGAAGCATACAGGTCGAAGAATTATTTCTTAAGACCACTTGAATATATGTCCCCATCTCTTGATCCAGATAACTTAACGTCTCCAGGATAAGTTTTCTCTTCTTGTCAGTGTTGGACAAAAAGGAAACAAGAAATCCTTTGTCACATAGTTTACCGACACTTAGCAAATTATGCTTTAAACCTTCGACTAGTGCAACTTTAGTGATTGATACACAGCCGTTAGTTAAAGTGCCATACCCGACAGTCTTACCTTTGTTGTTGTCGCCATATGAAACGGATGGACCTTGTTTATCATTAACTTCTACAAGCAGAGTCCTGGTCACCCGTCATATCTCCAGGAGCATCCACTATCAAGGATCCACTTGCTTTGATTGATCTTTAACTTCAAGTGATCCGGCAATTCATTCCAGAGATGCTCCTGAAAGACAACAGTTTACACTTTTGGTGCCCAAACTTGTTTCGAGCGGTTAGAGTGAGCAGCAGATATTGTCAACTTTTACGGATTTGATTTTGTTAGGACTCTTAGCTTTCCACGTTGACATTAACTTGTTAGTTTCGGTGCTTCTTTTGTTTGGGTTTTCTTGGGAGAGACACTCCTTTTAGATTTAGATCTTGTTTTGCTCGAAGAACCCCTTTTATTAAACTGATCTTTATTTGATTGAAATTGATTACAAAGCCAGTATCGAGATAGACTCCAACATTCATAGTGATAATGACCCATTTCCCTACGGATGGAACAGACACTATAATGTGAAGTACAAACAGGGGATACAGGTCTCTTAGATTTTACAGCTTTTTCTACTCGTTCCCTGTGGCCTAATCCATTACGTTTGGGTGACGCGCTCTTAGCCCTAAATGCGTCGGCCTTAGCCTTGTCTTTCTTTTTGGGTGCTACGCTTTTGGCTTTAACTGCGCAGCCTTCCCTTCATCTTTAGTTACGGGTGCTACCGCTTCGGGAAGTGCGATGAACCTACATTCCCACGATCATATACTATGGTGGCACCTGAAATGAAACCATCCAACGGTTTAGATGTACTAATAGGATATAAGTTGGTTAGTTTAGGAGTGAAATCCAAGAGGACACTCGGTAGCTTGAGCTATGGAGGTTGATGGTTCAGAACCTAGGCCAGGTTTGACTCGAATGTCGTCGGGGTCGATCCTAAAGGTAGAGGCTATTTCCCGGATTTTAGCCACTTACGATTTATTTCCTTTTCCTGTTCCAGTTCATTTTCGAGTCTTTTCACTATAACTTTTAGGCCTGAGAGATTGGTATTTAACAAATGATTTTCAGCTCTTAGATCATGATACCAAGCTTCCTTTCCTCCTGAAGTCGCCGACGTCCTTTTCGAGTCTATTAATAGTAAATTCGAGACGTTTATTCGACTTTCCATATCTTTGTACATTTGAGTAATTATTAGTCTCTCATTCTTTTCATGATCACATGCAATAGTAAGAGATTCTAATTTACTCAGGAGCTCGAAGATAGAAGGTACCTCGGCATTTGCCATGAGGCGGACGTTCGGCTTAATGGTCGGCTCATCATCCGAGGATTCCTCCTCTTCTTCCGAGCCACTCATGTATTTTGTCACGAGCGCCTTTCTCTTGCTCTTCTTGTTATCCGAGGTGGAGCGGCGAGGATTTACCTTGTCACTTTTCTCGGCCACCTTTGCTTTGGACCTGCATTCCTTGGCCCAGAGGACCGGTTTTCCCACGGTTGAAACATTCCTGGGAACCGGTCTCCGGTCGCTCCATAATTATTCTATTTGAGTGTTGATTTAACAATTCATCGTGCGTTAATTATTCTATTTGAGTGGAAAGATTTGTTTCGTCAGGAATGGGCAGTCTTTCGATAATTAATTCATAATTATTCTGGTTGGAATAAATTCATAATTTGATTGTATTCATGGTGTCTTGATGCATTTGAATTATGGGGCCATAATTTATCTAATTTATCTTTTGGGATAATGATAAACAACATTCAGGTGTAAAGTTAAACCAGTTACATTCTTTAATTAATTGAATTTCGTAGTTAAAATTCTTTGCTTTATTTAGTTTTGATTTCGCACAAAACCCTCCCAATTTTCTAACTTAGCTTTTCTTTATTTTTCTTGAAGAATAAGTTAAATTTAATTTTATAAGTCCTCCGGTTAGTGAACGACCTATGTTATACCTATGCTATTGATGGTCCCTTGGAGCCTAAAGGGGGGGGTGAATAGGCTCTTATTCGAACTCTTTCTTTTCTCTCAAGACACAAAGACTTATCTAGTTTAAGTGATAGAATCACACTGCGGAAGATAACCAGATAGTGGAAGTATTTTGTTTTATTATCACAAGGTGATTACAACAAAATAGAAGCAAACACTCTCTTACACTCTGTTTACAACAATGAACTCATACACTAGCCAAGTTCCTTTTCTATTTTTGCCCGCCTAAAAAACACTTGTTTACATGAAGTATAAGTATGAATATTTATACAAAACATTCCTAAGAGACAACCTTGGAACTTGAAGTTCCGGAATGCGTTCCGCACTAACTATCCCTCGGTAATCTGTCATGCCTTGGTTGCTGCGGATTGTGGAGCTCAAGATCTTGGATTTGAAGAGTATAAGTGTCTTTGTGAGTTCCGAGATACAATTAAGGTTGTGTCCACATATCCGGATGATCCACGTGTAAGATTCTTCTTGTTCTAAATGCATTCGTCTTACATCGGGACAAAGACGAGCTGATAACTTTAAATGCGGTTTTGTTGGAGCAAGTGTCTTCTTGGTCCGGTGTAATTTTCCTTACTCCGTAGTTAATGAAGCTCGGAACCTTACTCCGTGTCGTGGTTGCTTACTCCGTATCTATTCAATCTTGGAATCCTTAGTCCGTGTCGTGCTTTCCTTACTCCGCATGTAAGTTCCTTACTCCGCATGTAAGTTCCTTACTCCGCATGTAAGTTCCTTACTCCGTATGTAAGTTCCTTACTCCGCATGTAAGTTCCTTACTCCGCATGTAAGTTCCTTACTCCGCATGTAAGTTCCTTACTCCGCATGTAAGTTCCTTACTCCGGGCGAGTAATAAGTCCGGATTCCTTACTCCGCATCCTGGTTTCTTTACTCCGCATCTATTTTCCTTACTCCGCACTTATTTTCCTTACTCCGCACTTATTTTCCTTACTCCGTACTTATCTTCCTTACTCCGCACTTATCCTTACTCCGCACTTATTCTTTAAGTTCTTAGTCCGTAGGATTGTTCCTTATTCCGTATGTATTTGTTACTTAGTTTAAATTTTATTTGAAGTACATGTGCGACAAACGCTCCTTTCATGTCTACATCTCCAACCATATCTGCATTTGTGTATCCTTTTAAAACAAGTTTATTAGTCCTAAAACATAAATAATGACTGGACATACCTCGAAGCTACCTTAATATCCATTTGACTGCTGCCCAATGCTCTTTTCCTAGATTTGATAAAAATCTAATTACAACGCCAACTACGTGAGCAATATCTGGTCGGGTGCACACTATAACATACATGAAACTGCCAATTGCAAACTAATAAGGAACTCTCATCAACTCTGATTTTTCCTCTTCAGCTGATGGACTTCAGCTCTTTGTGAGCTTGAAATGTCTCGCAAGTGGAGTACCAACTGGGGGTACTCCAGTTGGCTACTGGAGTCATTCCTTTATATTCAATTAATAAAATCAGAATAAAATCATCATCTGAAAACCTTTTGATGAAAACACAATGATCAGGAGTCATTCCTTTATACTCATTTTCCTTTATGAATTAGTCAAATTTCTTGAATCATTGTCTCAGTGCATATTTCAGACCATATATATAAACTTTTCTTTAGTTTACATACCATGTTTTCTTTTTCTTTCACCTAAAATCCTTCAGGCTGCTCCATGTATATTGCCTCCTCAAGATCACGATGTAAGAATGCAGACTTTACATCAAATTGTTGAACCTCCAAATCTAAGCTAGCTTCCAACTTTAATGGAAGACATTTTAACCACTGGAGAAAAGATTTCATCAAAGTCAATACCTTTCTTTTATTCAAAACCTTTCGTAACCATCCTGGCCTTATAGCGAGGCTGTGAGATGCCATCTTCTCCTTTGATTCTGTACACCCACTTGTTCTTGAGTGTCTTCTTCCCATGTGGTAACTCTACCAGGTCAAATGTATGGTTCTTATGCAAAGATCTCATCTCCTTTTGCATGACTTTTCTCCATTCCATCTTCTGCTGACTCCTAATTGTTTCATCATAATTATATGGCTCTCCCCCTTTAGTGAGAATCACATACTCATGTGGTAAGTATCGACGACTCGGTTATCATTTTCTGGTGGATCTTCTCAACTATGCTTCTGGTGGAACCTATTCTTGTATATGAAATGATGTATCAGCAGATGAAGATATATTACATGTGGTAATGTATCAATCACACTATCTAGAACTATTGGTGGTAAGATTGGTTCTAGATTTTTTGGAATTTCCTCAGATTATGACTTTTTTGTCTTTTCAAAATCTTCAATGGTTTGATCTTCAAGAAAGACCACATCTCTACTTCTGACGATCCTTTTGCTGATAAAATCCCAGAGTCAGTAGCCAAATTCCTCACGAGCATATCTTAAGAAGATAAACTACTTTCCTTTTTCATCTAATTTTGTTCTTTTATCTTTTTGGATGTGTACAAATGTCATGCAACCAAATACTTTCATGTATTTGTATGAAACCTCTTTACCTGTCAAAACTCATTCTAGTACATTATAGTTCAATGGAATAAATGAAGATCTTTAGTTGATCTTTACATGAAACTTCTTAAAAACCTCCTGCATTTGATCTTTAGTTTTCAAAACAAAAGCCCACACTTTTCTAGAGTAATTGTAATGACCCGTGTGTAAGAAGTTAACCACAAACACCTTGGATGTTGGTGCACAAGTTTGAGGTAAGAGATGAGCCCAAGAGGAGACTTTTGGGAGGTGCATGTGACAAGTGATAATGTGCATTTATGCCCTAGGAAGATGCTATGCATATACAGGCGCTTTTAGGCTATTTTGTCAGGTTTTGGAGATTTATTTTGACCTAGTAGATGGGCTCAGATGAATTGGCGTGCAGAGCAAAAGATTCTTAGAATGATGTCTTCTATCTACCACAGAAGTTTCAGGCCATAAGGACGTGCATGCGAATTGGACCCATTTGGCGTGCAAGGTTATTTTTGCATGGATGTCTTTTACATCATGCAAGAAGGCTTGGGGTAAAGTTTGAGTGCATTTGGAGCTGCACGCCAATTGGGGAATTGGCGTTCAAATTGGCGTGCAGGCATATTTTTGCATGGTTATCTTAGTTTTGTTATTCTAATCATCTTTTCCCAAAGGACCATGTTGGAATTGTGGATATTTTGGTGTGTTTAGATGTGGGAAGGCCATAGCTTGTTCCATCAAAACTACATCGTTTTGATGCTAGGATTCACTTAATCAAAACTACGTCGTTTTGATGCTGGGATTCACTTAATCAAAACTACGTCGTTTTGATGTTGTGTTGTCTATATAAGGAGGAGAAGCCCCTCTGTTTTAGGTTTAGGGTTTGTTGCTCCACCAGCCGTCGGAGAGAGAGAGAGAGAGAGAGAGAGAGAGAGAGAGAGAGAGGGAAGGAGAGCTCCTAGTTGCTGCCGGGCGTCTTGCGTGGGTGGTCGGTGTCTCGTGGGCGGACGGCGTTCGGCGTGGGAACAAAATATTGCTGTGTTGTTGCATTTTACTTGAGGTAGGGGTTCTGTTTTTGCTAATCCCTCTCTGTCCTAGGGTTCTTAGGTAGAATTTGGTCTATACCTGCTATTATATATATATAAATCCATATAGGTGTGATCTCCTATATGGATGTTGGCCTTCAATGGCATTTTGGTGTGATTCTGTTGTTGGGTGGTCGGTGGCATGTTATATGTTCGATGAAATGCCTGTGTGAATATAGCTGTGTGTATATGCCTATTACATGTTTGATAATATGCCTTGGGCTGGACTTGTGATTTGGTGTATGTATGCATGCTGGGTGTTTGTTCTATTGCCTGAATGGTGGGTTTGTGCACTTGTGACCGGGTGCACAAGTGTGGGTATATGCCTAGGGGGGGGGGGGGGGGGGGAGAAGGGGAGGGGAGGGGGGGGGAAAAAAGGGGGGGGGAGGGGGAGAGGGGGAGGGAAGGGAAGAAATTTTTTTATTTTTGGGTGGTGGTGTGGGGGGGGGGGGGGGGGGGGGGGGTGGGTGTGTGTGTGTGTTTTTTTTTTTTTTTTTTTTTTTTTTTTTTTTGTTTTTTTTGGGGGTGGGGGTGTGGGGGGGGGGGGGGGGGGGGGGGGGGGGGGGGTGGTTTTTTGGGGGTTGGGTTTTTTTTTTTTTTTTTTTTTTTTTTTTTTTTTTTTTTGGGGGTTGGGGGGGTGTTGGGGGGGAAGGGGGGGGGGAAATTTTTTTTTTTTTTTTTTTTTTTTTTTTTTTATTTTTTTTTTTTTTTTTTTGGGGGGGAATATTTTTGGGGTTTTATTTTTGGGAGGGAATTGGTTTGTTTTTAATTTTTATTTTTGAAATTAAATAAAATTTTTTTTTTATTGTAATTGTTAGTCTTGTTTGTGTGGCATCCAGTAATCCAACCCCGTTGCCCTCCGTGTGGGTGAATGGGGAGTCACGTACCGGTTTCCCCGAGTCGGAAATCCGGGGCGTGACAGTAATCATCAATAAAGGTTACAAAATAAATAGTACCACCCATCGACTTGGTGCTCATCATGCAAACATCAATGTGTATCAGATCTAAAATATTTTTTCTGGATGGTAAATAACTATGAAATAATACTCTGTGGTGTTTTCTCATTATATAATCAACACAAGTATCTAAAAGTATACCTTTGAGTCTCGGCAAAAGATCTTTCTATGACAATATTTTGAGTCCTTTCTTACTCATGTGACCAAGTCGTCTGTGCCACACTTCTGTTGAAACCTCCTTTAGGGCGGTGTTAATTTCTCTACCACACATTTCAACATTTTTGAGGTAAAGAGAATTATCTTTCTTGCCTTTTGCAATTACTAGATTACCTTTAGTAAGTTTCTATTTTTCATCACCAAAAGAGTTGATGTATCCATCATTATCAAGTATTCCAGTGGATATTAGATTGAGGTGAATATTAGGGACATGCCTCACAACTTTCAACATTAACTTGTATCTAACATTAGTTTCCAAGAAAATATTGCCAATACTAATAATTTTTGATGCACCATCATTTCCCATCTTAATATTTCCAAAATTTCTTGAGGTATAAGATGAGAAGAAATCTCGTTGTGTTAAGACATGGTAGGATGCACCTGAGTTAATTACCCATGTTGAATCATCTCTTGCAAGGTTAACTTGATTATCATCCTGAATAATAATAATTTCACCATTGGCGATTACCGTGTTATTATTATGTATTTTACCTTTAGGATTCCTTTGTTGATTTTGATCACAAAGTTTTTTGCTTATGCTTTTTCCCTGACATTTCTGCTTTCCTTGTCATTCAGTGACAAGGGCCTTTGAGTCTGTAGTATGTCCCTCATCCTTCTTTTGAGATTCTTCATTCAATATTCGATCTTTCACAATTTCCACGGTGAAAGGAACGTGTCCAACGACTGACATGACCAATGTGTCCCACGACTTTGGCAAGGAACTCAACATCAATAAGGCCTGCAACTCATCATCCACCATCATTTTCATGGAATTTAATTGATCAATGATACCTTGGAACTCACTTATATGATCTGATATGTTGTTTCTGCCCATGTACTTTAAGTTGACAAGTCGGTGTATTAGGTTCGCCTTATTTTATACGGTTGTCCTCGCATATATCTTTTCTAATTTTTGCCATAGAACAAAAACATCATGTTCATTGGCAAAATTTTGGAAAATACTCTTGTCGATCTACTGTCAGATTTGAGTAACATAATTTTTGTTGAGCTCGTTTCATTCAGCATCAACTAGCTGGGTATTTGTGGATGTTTTTTCATCGGATCCACTTGCCATAATAGCTTCCACTGATTTTGTAGTAAGCTTCGCAGTTTCTATAATAGGCCTTTATAGATCTTTAATATAGAAAAGATCCTCCATTTTGGGCTTTCAAATAACATAATTAAATGTAATAAGTTTAATCATGTTACCGGTATTTTCCTCCACTGATCAAGTCTGAATTTCAAAAATTTAACCATACGAATGTGTCCGAAGCAATCGAATTAGTTGGAAATGACTCCTAAATCGTCGAAATCAGACTCTGATTGATCAAGACATTATTAAAACAATATCAAAGGTCTATATTAGTCGATGATGTGAACACCAGAGCTGTTGTTGGAACATCACTAGAATTATTGGCAGAATAATGTTGTCTTCTTGGGGGAGATGGTACTGCAGATGCTAGTGTTGACCCAAACTTTGATTACGTTTACAAAGTTTGTTTTAGCTCCATTTTCGACGCCATCTTCATTGTTGGACTCGTAGCGTCGTGTTTTACAAGCCTATACTCTCAAAAAATGAATTCTGACCACCTTGAATTTTTTCCGGTCACCGGAATTTTATGCCTATTGTCGACGCAGTCTATGCCATTGGACTCACAACAGCTTGATCTATAAGTCATGCCGTTCAGAATGAAATTCGGGCAGGTTGAATTTTTTGGCTGCTGAAAAACTCCTTTGTTTATCCTCCACGGACTCTGATACCACTTTGTTGGGATCACAAACACACACATGTAAAAAACTTAAAGAAACAAGAGGGATTTACGTGATCTGGAAAGGTGCTTACACTCACGGGAGAGGGGGGCGAATTTACTATTCATCTCTAGCAAGCCGCCAGAGGATAAGATTGCAAAAGGTTTTCTTTTCCTTTTTCTCTCTTACTGTCTCACACCAATTCATAGGCTTCAATTACGTTTTACAGCATGAAATATATAAGAAATTATCAATAGTTTGGTATGAGTTACCATCAAACCAAACCCTAGCTGTTGTCCAAGGAGGCTGCCGTCAACCTCTTGCCATTCAGACAAAATATGGCTACCAAATTTGAAGAATGTTGCAGCCGTTAACGTTGACTCCCTAAATTGGGTCCCCGTACCTCGAAAATTTTAGACCTGAAGTTAATGGACATGAAGAATATGGCGGCCAATATCAGTACTATTTCAGTATGGAAGGTGCCATTGGCTTACGTGTTTGCTGCTTTTATTCCAGCTATTATAGTAGCTAGGCTTTATTTTTTAATTAGTTTGCGTATGAGTTTGTTGTCTTTGGTAAGTTCAAAATTTATGTCAAACTCTACTATGTGGACTAATCGGATTGTCGCCTTCAAATAGTGTCATATCTCGGTCCCCTATGCATACAAAAAGCCTTTCCGTGCAGGTTGGTACATTTTACCATTTGAATGTAAATTATTATACTATAGTTTTGCTATGAGGGCTTTTGTTTATTAGCTATGTGATTCATGCATTATATTTTGATATAAATCCTTTTGAATGGGTTGATTTATAATTCTCGTATTAATTTATTTTTTTAGAAAAATTTTCTTTGTGATAAATTTTAGTTTATGATTATTGTAAATTTTAAGTAATTTTTTTTAAAATTAAAAGATTCAACAATTAAAATTTCATAAAAAGAAATAATAAAAGTACTTTTTTAGACTTCATCTTGGACTCTCAATTTCTTAGGATCGACCCTCATAGGATTATTGCTTATTTAATAATTATAGAAGATAAATAATTCAATATTGTTCATAAATCCAATTATTGAAAGACAAAAATAACTAAATAAACATGGACTGTGTTAGGTGCGTGCAGCTCGCACGCTCATCAGTTTTATGTTTTCAATCAAACGGTCCAAATTGCAATAAGAGGTGCCACCTGGGCTGACACTTAATTTGGTTCAATGGGCCATCTCAGTCGTGGATTTCACCAGCTTATCCCTCTTCACGTCCATGAGATCTCTAACCAATCTCTCGACCGTCGATCTATTGCAACACGAGCAGTGTTAGGTACGACCCGTGTTGTGGCAGCTTTGCATCCTCGTCTGATGTAGAATAAGCCACATCAATATTTTTTTCATGATTCGGTGCGCTCCCAGATCATCGATCGAGCCCCTGCTCGAGCCTCTGCTCGATGCCTACAACAACTTATGGACAAGAGCTACAATATCCAAACCTCATAGGGGTTTGTTGTTCTTGAATTTCCAAAAAATGCACTCTTTCGCCTTTAAATCCAGATTTTATGCCATGTTCTACCTTCTCCTGTCCAGATGCACCGTTCTATGCACATGTAAAGACTTGTATTTGGGTAGTTTTGAGAGATAGCCATTTTATGGGAATGTAACTATCTGGACGGTAGTGTAGTCGTCGATGTGAGCATTTTGACTGTACCTGGGCCCGATTCCGAGTCGGGGCCCCATTTGACCCGATTATTGACTTTTCAGGGTTTATTGGTTGACTTTGCATTTGGGTGTAATAATATCTTCTTAGTGTTGTGCTCGTCATTTCGAGCGTTTTGACTGTAATTTGACTCAATTTGGAGTTCGGGACCTTGAAGGTCAATTATTGTGTGGGGACTAGGTTAGTTATTGGTCAATGACTGGCAGAAATATAAATAGCAGGAAAAGAAAAAGCTTTCACTTTATGCTATCACGTTTGTACGTTTGAGAGAGAGAGAGAGAGAGAGAGAGAGAGAGAGAGAGAGAGAGAGAGAGGCTTGGAAGCTTGAAGCCTTGGCGATTTGGGGCGATTTGGGTTCGTGAAGTTCAAGAATCACTCCAAGTAGGTGTCCTTAAACTCCTTATTTTGATTCTGTTTTGGATCTGTACGAACTTATCATGATTTATGAAATTGAGCATGAACCCTAAATTTTGGGGGTAATCCAATTCTGGGTTAGATCTAATGGTTTAGCATAAGATCTGTGGTTAAGAACTGATTTAGATCATTATAAAGATGTGTTTATGTGATTTAGGGGGGTGTATAACTGTGTATTTCATGATGGTTGAGAAGTCAACCATGGAAATATGGGTTTAGATCTAGATTTATCGAACCTACAATTATATGTGCGTATTTCTGTTGTTACTGTGGGATTTAGAGGCGTTCTGGACGTGTTTTGAGGTAGATATGGTCGTCTGTTGCGTAAAACGTGTGTTTGGGAGCGTCTGGGGGTCGCTGGGTTGGTTCTAGACGAAGAACAAGCGAAAACGATGATGAACAGTATCCTGGGCACGTTACTGGGTCGAAATGACGAAGATCAGAAGTTCTGGGTCGTAGGGTCGTAGTTCGTAGACTCATAGTTCGTAGACCCGTAGTTCGTAGACTCGTAGTTTCGTAGTCCGAGGGTCGAAGGTCGTAATCTGAAGGTCGAAGATCAAAGACCAGCTTCAAGTCTTCGAGGCGCGCTACAGTTCCACGCTCCGCAGCTACGAGTCAGGCAGTTCTACAACTTCGAGCCAGTGCAACTGCACTGGACTGAACCATTTACATTGTAACCTATACCCATATACACATTTAAGTTTTAAGTTACAATGTAAATAACAAAATACCCCCCCCCCCCCATTTGGATTCAAAGAAAAATACTAGAAAAATTAATTCTCACTCCTTCAAAATGTGAAAATTGGGATTTAGTGTAAAATCTCAGAAAAATCCAGTTTTTCGTAGAGGTGAATTTTTGGAAAGTGGGGTTGGACATCTCAGAAAAATCCCCAAAAATCAGATTATCTTAGTTATGATATGAGAACCCAATGTCGAGACTTTTTATTTCAAGAAAACAACTCCTATGGGTATCTCCTTCCTTAGTTAAGGATTGAGGATCGACTTGTGAAGACTGCCTATAGTTCTAAAGGGAGTGTTGTGCACCTTAATGCCATATTGGTGTTGGTATGTTGGTTTGAGGAATTGGGGCTTGGGCTCTATGACTTGTTTGTGTTCTCACCGTGATGCACTGATGGTGCTATGTGGTTGACGTGACAGGCATATGCGCCGATGGCAGGCCTGTGTGGCGACTGTGGCGGGGCATATTGCGTTATGGACAGGCTAAGGCCTCAGTTGAGCCGTTGAGCTCGTGGAGCTAGGGCTGAGTGCCCTGAGCTGGGATCCCGTGGAGGATCGTGGACAAGTTGTCCTGTAAGGGCAGGCTGGGCCCTGATATTTGTTTGCAGGCTGAGTCCTGATGATTGTGCACACTACATAGTGCACGAGTACACAGAGCATGTAGTATAGACTCTTGTATATTTGCATGATGTGGAGTATTGGGGTCACCTACTGAGCTTGTCACTCACCCTACTTGTTGTTTACCTTTTTCAGGTGTGACCCGAGACTAGTGGAAGACTTTCTTCCAGGAGGACGCCCATTACTCTGATGTATGATAGAGTATTATATTCTGTATTATTTTGTGTGATATCCCGGACATGGGTCCGTGGACAGTTGTATTTGCATACTGTTGTGATGTGATATTTGTATGACTATTTGACTTATTATATGCATGATGATGTATGAAAAGTACAAGATTACCCTTGATGTATGACTGTACAGGGTTGCATATTTGAGACAGCACCCACGGTGTAGTCTTCGTTGGTGCTAGTCACCCACCCCTTGACCTTTAGGTGCGGGCAAGGGAAAGTCATGTTCCTAGTTCCGGGTTCCCTGGAATTTGGGGGCGTGGCAAGTTGGTAACAGAGCATGGTCTAGCGGACCTAGGTTAGTGAGGGGTGGTTAATTGATTCTATGTGACTTGGAAAACTGTAGGGAGGGCGCCTGATCAACGGAGTCCTTACATGTGTTCTGGGTTATTTTGGTGTCAGTTAGATCATCCTAGGAGCATACATGGGGATGTGGTGCATTGCTAGTGGTATGTTTGTGTTCATGTAGGGCACTAGTTTATCCTTGTGTGTGTGATATGTTTGTGTTCCCGTGGTTCAGAAGACACCCTTAAAGGCAACAGACTTCTCCTTTTTCTTGGAAGGGTTCTCAAATGCCTCAAGCTCTTCTTTTTGCATTTCAAATGTCTTGAGGTCCCCATATAATGCTTCCAAGGCACAAGTCTTCCATTCCTTCAGCTGACGGATGGCTGATGTCTTTATCAGCAGTCTCAAGGTTAGAGATCTCAGAAATTTGTCATTTTTGTCCTTCTGAGAGATCTCAATGTTGTAAGTCTTCATCCAGGATAACCTTAGGCTCAAATCCGGAACATCATCCTTATACTGAGATTTTAATGATACAGAGTAAGGAATCTGAGCCCCCACTAGTCCAGAATAAGAGATCCAAATCATCTTTAACATGGAATAAGGAATCTGAGCTATTCCTTAGCACGGAGTAAGGAATCTGAGCTATTCCTTAGCACGAAATAAGGTTTCCTACCACAAAGTAAGGATCTGAGCCTTCCCTTAGCATGTAATAAAGAATCCAAGCTATTCCTTAGCACGGAATAAGTCTCCTTAACACAGAGTAAGGAATCCGCGCTTCCCAATCATCGGGAATAAGAGATCTGAGCTTCCCAATCCTCTAGATTAAGGAATCTGAGCCTTCCATTGATCCGGAATAAGGAGCCTTAGCATGGAGTAAGGATCCGAGCTATTCTTTAGCAGGGAATAAAAAATCCTAGCTATTCCTAAACCCGGAATAAGAAGCCTTAACATGGAGTAAGGAATCTGAGCTTTTTAGGCACGAAGGAGTCTAAGCTTCCTACTAGTCCGGAATAAAGGATCTAAGCCATCCTTAATACAAAGTAAGGGATCCATGTCTCCAACTAGCCTAGAATAAGTCCCAATGATCTGGAACACAGCTCTAATGATCCGGAACAAGCCTCAAAGATCTAGAATGGTCTATAGCTTCAATAATCCGCAGCCCCAATGATCTAGAAAAGAGCATCACTAATACGAAATAAGCTTCCAGTCCTTGAACCGAGACTTCCAATCATCTGGAATAAATCTAGATCTGGAGGTCAGACTTTGTCAAATCTAAAAGTCAAACCTGGTCAAATACGAAATACTTAATGATCCAAAAATCATCCCTGTAATCCGAAGAAACTCCAAAGACAATTCCTCTACCGGCCTAGAAGCAACTCCAACGCATTGAGACTCCGAAAAATCCTTTTTCTGAGCGCATTAGTTATGAACTTCCATGATATCCTCCAAAACTCTTTCCCCGGTTCATTGGTCCTTTTGAAGTTCTAGCTCGTGTGGGGCCTGTAGCTTATCGGTTAGCATTGCCACCGCGATTGAGTCGAGTGGACAATGTGTTCCACGTGTCCCAGTTGAGAAAGTATCATACGGACCCCACCCATGTGATTGATTGGGGGACTTTGGACATTGAGGATGACATGTCCGTTGTTGAGGCCCCTATCCGTATCCTAGATCGGCGGGAGAAGCTTTTGCGTGGTCGTGCTATTCATTTGGTTCGCGTACTGTGGCAACACCGTGGCACTGAGGACGAGACTTGGGAACGGGAGTCTTTGATGCATGAGCAACACACGAAGTTGTTCGAGGATGAACACTCTTAAGGGTGGAGGGGTGGCTGTTGGCTGGTGTATTTGTATTTCCTTTCAACTTTTGACCTTTATTTATATTGAATGTGCTAATGAAATGTGCTTGTGATAGGTATTTGTGACATGTGGATGTGTTTCTATGGATTGTGATGCATGTGGTTATGGACTGTGGTGGCACTGTGTTATGTGCTATTGTGTACAATGTACGGTGTATGACCCATTTGGGTGTCGTGGCTTGTTGTGTTGTTTTCCTCGCATGTTGTTTCTTTTCGAGGACGAAAAGTTTTAAGGGGGACAGGATATAATGACCCGTATTTTGGGATGTGAGGAGTTAGTCACAATTTTGCCGTTTTGGGTGGAAATTGTTGGGTTTTAGGGAGTTTTCTTTCCATACACTTTGGCTAAATCATCTTGTATGTTGATGAGCAAGCAAGAGGCAAAGTTAGAGCCCAATAGGGAGTGCACGTGAGAATGCACGTGAGAAGGGCTTTTCACGTGCAGTGAGATTTTTGCATGGGAGCCTTCCTGATGTTGTTCCAAGGCTTGTGATGAAATTCTAGAGCATTTGGAGGTGCCCGTGAGAAGGGTCTTTCTCACGTGCAGCCTCCATTACCCTTGTTTTGTTGTTCTGATCCTCTTTTGCTAAAGGACCATGGTGAAATTATGAGTGCTTTGTCCTGTGTGGTTGCAAAAAGGTTGTAGTCTGTCATCAAGACTACGTCGTTTTGATGCTAGGATTCATTTAATCAAAACTACGTCGTTTTGATGCTGGGATTCATTTAATCAAAACTATGTTATTTTGGGGTTTGAGTTGTCTATATAAAGAGGTGAAGACTCCTTGTTCTAGGGTTAGGGTTTTCTTCAGCCACTACAGCCGTCGTAGAGAGAGAGAGAGAGAGCTAGAGAGAGGGAAGGAAGGAGAGCTATTGGTTGCTGTCGGAGCGTCTTGCGTGGGGAGGACGGCGTCTAGCGCGGGAGCAAGGAGGATCTTCTTTAAGGTAGGGGTTCTGTCTTTCCTGGTCTGTTCCGGGGTTAGGCCCTGTGGATATTTTGTAAAGTTTCCATTGTTATTGCTATAATACTTATATGTAAATTCATATAGGTGTGATCTCCTACATGAATGTTGGCCTTCAATGGCATTTTGGTGTGATTCTGATGTTGGGTGGGCAGTGCATGTTAAATGTTCGATAAAATGCCAGTGTGAATATGTCTGTGTGAATATGCCCAGTATGTGTTTGATAATATGCCAGTAAGGCTAGAATCGTGAGTTGGTAAAGGTGTGCATGCTAAGTGTTTGTTTTTATGCCTGAGTGGCTGAGTTTGTACATTTATGAATGTGTGCCTACTAAGTGTTTGGTTTTATGCCTGAAAGGCTATGTGTACTATGTTTTGTGAAACCCGGTGGCTGTGGAAGCCCGGGACTGTTTTGTGAAACCCGGTGGCTGTGGAAGCCCGGGACTGTTTTGTGAAACCCGGTGGTTATGGAAGCCCGGGACTGTTTTGTGAAACCCGGAGGCTGTGGAAGCCCAAGACTGTTTTGTGAAACCCGGTGGCTGTGGAAGCCGGGACTATTTTGTGAAACCCGAAGGCTGTGGAAGCCCGGGACTATTTTGTGAAACCCGGTGGCTGTGGAAGCCTGGGACTGTTCTTGGGACCCAGTGGGTGTGGAAGCCCGGGACTGTTCTCGGAATCCGGTGGTTGTGGAAGTGATAACGTGCATTTATGCCGTTATCCTAGGTCTTATTTAGGGTGGTTTAGAGTATGTTTTGTACCTATTTGCATGATATTTTACACATATTTGCTCTAACCCCTAGGAAGACCCTGTTTGGTGTATAGTGGTACTTTTTGAGTGTTTTTGGTAGGTTTTGGAGCAACCTTTTCCCACACACCTTGGCTAGATCACTCCATACACTCAAGAGGAAGCTATAGGAAGAAGATGGAAGCAAAATGAAGGCAAAATCAAGGTGCACGTGAAAAGGCTTTCTCACGTGCATTCTCACGTGCAAGGATTTTATTGCTTAGATGCCTTCTACAACTCAAGAGGAAGCTTTGGAGCAAATTTGGGATGATTTGGAGCTGCACGTGAAAAGGCTCTTCTCACGTGCATTCTTGCGTGCAGGTATTTTGGAGCTCCAAATGATGTGTTTTGTTATTTTACTCATTTTCTTCTAAAGAACTGGGGTCAAATTTGGTATAGTTTGAGTGTTATTGAGCCTAGAACGTTGAATAGTGTCATTAACCAAAACGACGTCGTTTTGGCTGCGACCACATTTATAATTAGGGCACACCTTTTGTAACCCTAATTTGGCCCACTAAATCCTATAAATAGGGGGTTTTGGAGGCATTGTAAAGCATCTTGAGGGAGAGAATCCGATCTGAGTTCTGAAAAAGAGTTATAGCCATTGTTAAAAGATCGGATTGTCCTTGACAAGGAGTGATTTTGGGCAGCAGACGCCGGAGTCTTTGGAGGCTGGAGTCCTGGTTCATCTTGGGGTCTTCCTTTATTGTCCTGGTATTGTAATCATGTTCTTTCTTGTAATTGTTATTGCTTTTGTCATGATTATGGAGTAGTTTTGTTAGTTTAGGGGAGCAATGTAACCCCCAATAAATTGTATTCAGTTTGGTTATGGTTGTTCAATAAAATAAAATTCAGTTCTTGTTTAATTCACTTGCTTGAATGGAAATGCCTAGTTTATGCATAATTAGGTAATCTTAGCCCTTGTCTAAGGTGGAACACTAGTGGAATAGATTTAATATTGTATGATGGACCAAGTCTGCAACTATTAGATTGTTTATCTACCTTGATCACTTTTATTCACATGGACCAAATGAGATAAAAGCCTTAAATCTATCTTAGCATGGACCAAATGTAAGATAGGTAGGAGATAACCAACATGAACATGAACTAGAACATAAATCAAGAACAAGAGCCATAACCAGACTATTACAATTGATTGGGTGGTAAACATTGTGACCCTAGATCCTTAATCACTGCAATTTCTATTCCAACAACTTGCCAACATTCGGATTTAATCACTTTTGCTTAAACAAAAATCAATTGTCCAGACATAAGTTCAACTTGTTAGCTTAGTGCTCGCTGCTTAACAACATTAGCTACCTCCCTGTGGGTTCGACAACCGGAGTCTTAATACTCCATTTTATTACTTGACCAGTGCACTTGCTACAAAACCTATAGACACAATTTATACGGGTCAAGTTTTTGGCGCCGTTGCCGGGGAGGCAAGCCAAACATTGTTAGGATTAAGTGACATTAGGTGCTTAAGTTTATTTGTGATCTGGATTTTTACTTTGTTTTAATTTTCTAGTGCGGTGTTACCTGGTATTTCTCTGTTTTTGCCATTTTTCAGGGGTGCACCATAGGTGTTTGAGTAAATTCCTCTGTGTATGCGTCACACCAGGGGTGAGTTATTGCCATACGATCCTGAAATCGAATGGACGTTGCGAGAGCAGCGAAGGGCTCAAAGGGTATTAGCTGCAGCTGAACAGCAGTTGGACGGCTTAAATACCTTGTGTGAAGAAATCATGGCTGAAAACAGAGCAAGAGACGATCAGGGACACAACGGCCAAGGAGGTTATCAGCCTAGGACCTTCATGGATTATGCTAGACCTGTACGGTCGGATGAGTACTTAGGCATTAGAAGGGTGCCGGTCCAAGCAAATAACTTTGAGCTGAAGCCTGCGCTACTGCAGATGGTTGGGCAAGATGCATTCCGAGGCTCGGCACTAGATGATCGACACAACCATATAGCGCGATTCTTGCAAATTTGTGACACCATCCAAATCAATGGAGTCTCAGATGACGCCATTAAGTTGCGACTCTTCCCGTTTTCACTGAAGGACCGAGCTCTTGGTTGGTTCCAGTCCCTACCTGCTGGTAGCATACACATATGGGACCAAATGGTGGAGACGTTTCTCTCCAAGTACTTTCCACCAACAAGAGTTATTCATTTAAGGAGCCAAATAAATCAATTCACCCAACATGGTGATGAGTCGTTGTACGAGGCCTGGGAGCGATTCAAAGACTTGGTTAGGAGGTGTCCTAATCATGGCAGGCCAGAATGGTTACAAGTAGAATCTTTTTATGCAGGTTTGCACGCAAATACAAGGAGCATGATAGATGCAGCCGCTGGAGGAGCATTCATGATGATGGAGCCTTCTGCAGCAGTGGAGCTTATAGAGCGAATGACATTGTCCAACTGCCAATGGTCCAATGACAGACGTCCTAGAGCTGAGCCGGTGGCTGCAGTATCAAATTCATCAAATTCAACTCAGTTCGATGAGTTGACAAGGAAAATGGAGTTGCTGACAGAGCAAATGTCAGTGATGGCTGTTCGCATGGAGGGCAGAGCTGAGCAACCCAAGGCAATTACTGAAGATACTACTGCAGCCCAGCTATATGAAGAAGCCCAATATGTTGGGAATCAAGGTGGAGGATTCCAGAGACAATTTCAGAGTCCAAACCTGTACCAGAATCCTCCTCAACCCAACAACTTCCAGAATCAGGAAGGACCTCAACAATTTCAACAACAGCCTTACTTTTGGCAAAGGCAGAATAAGGTCCCTGCTACTAGAGCAGCACAGTATGGAGAACATTCTCAGCCACAACTTCCTCTTGGGTTCCAGAAGATGCCTCAACAAAAGGAGGAAGACAAAGAGAAGGCAAAGGATGAGGAGATGCGGAACTTGTTTTATCAATTTGCTAAGCAAGCAACTGACAGAATGAGTAAGGGGGAGACGAGGATTGAGTCCCTTACCACTTCTGTCCAGGATCTTGGAGCTGCTATGAAGAATATAGAGCAGCAGATTGGCCAGCTAGCAAATGCAGTTAGGCCATCTTCATCAAATACTTTTCCCAGCAATACGGAGGTCAACCCAAGGGAGCAATGCAAAGCTATAATGCTTAGAAGTGGGAAAAAACTACCAGCTGGAGGTAAGAAAATTGAGCCAAACAAGGAGGAGTCGGAACAGCACGCCCAGGAGGAAGCTAAAGAAGGAGGTGTTGAGCAGCATGAGGACCAGAAGGGAAAGGCTGGAAGTAGTCAACCGACAGCCAGTCAGCCTGAAGCTAGCGCTCCCGTTCTGTATAAACCTCCTATGCCGTATCCTCAAAGGCTAAGGAAAAAGAAGTTAGATGCTCAGTTCCAGAAATTTTTAGACATATTCAAGAAGCTGGAGGTGAACATCCCATTCATAGAAGCCTTGGAACAGATGCCTGGCTACGTCAAATTTTTAAAGGATCTGTTGTCCAAGAGGAGAAGCTACACTGATTGTGAGATAGTGGCTCTCACAAACGATATCAGTGCAGTGGTGCAGCACAAGCTACCACCCAAGCTTAAAGATCCGGGGAGTTTCACTCTGACCTGCACCATTGGCACCTCGCGACTGGAGCAAGCCCTATGTGATTTAGGGGCGAGTATCAATCTGATGCCAATGTCCATCTATCGGCGACTGGGCTTGACTGGAATACAGCCCACTTCCATATCTTTACAATTTGCTGATCGCTCGATAGGGAAGCCGACGGGCATCATTGAAGATGTTTTAATCAAGGTGGATCGCTTTATCTTCCCAGTGGACTTCATTGTATTGGAAATGGAGGAAGAAAAAGGAGTTCAACTGATTCTTGGAAGGCCATTCCTGAGTACCGGAAGGACCTTGATCGATGTAAACTCAGGGGAGTTGACACTGCGTGTGGATGAAGACACAGTGGTGTTCAACATGGAGCGTTCGATGCGCAAGGCGAATGATCATTCCAGCTGCTATTGGATTGATCAGATTGCTGAATTCGTGGACAGCTACTTCGAAGAGAGCTTGATCACTGAAAGCTTGGATCACGAATTGCAACAAGTGGATTTTGCTGAGGCGGAACCGGAAGAGACTTATGAAGTGCTGGAAGACCAAGCTGAGCAGCAGCCTTCCTCAACTGAATCCTCAACAATCACGGAACCCTTACCAGTTCTGAAGCAACTCCCAGAACATCTGAGTTACGAGTTTTTGGATACACAGGGGCGTTACCCTGTGATAGTAGCTGCGTCCTTAACAGTAGAAGTCTTAAGGGAGCATAAGCATGCCCTGGGTGGTCTCTAGATGATATAAAAGGTATAAGTCCAGCGGTTTGCATGCACAAGATACTAATGGAGGAGTCTTATACTCCAACTGTAGAGCGCCAACGCAGGCTCAATCCTGCAATGAAGGAAGTTGTTGGCAAGGGGATTCTGAAGTGGAGGAAAGTTGGCATCATATATGCCATTTTAGATAGCTCCTGGGTTAGTCCAGTGCAAGTGGTTCCCAAGAAGGGCGGCATGACAGTGATACGCAATGAGAAGAACGAGCTCATTCCATCCCGCACAGTGACCGGGTGGCGCGTGCGCATCGACTACCGCAAGCTGAACAAAGCCACTCGTAAGGACCACTTTCCGTTACCTTTCATTGATCAAATGCTAGATCGGTTAGCTGGCTACCCGTATTATTGTTTTCTGGACGGTTATTCTGGATACAACCAGATAGCAGTTGCCCCGGAGGATCAAGAGAAGACTACATTCACGTGCCCTTTTAGCATGTATGCTTTCAGGCGTATGCCATTTGGTCTCTGCAACGCAACTGCTACTTTCCAGAGGTGCATGATGGCAATATTTCAAGGGTTGGTGGAGGACATTATAGAAGTCTTTATGGATGACTTCTCAGTATTTGGTTCATTTTTCTCCATCTGCCTCAGAAATCTGGAAACCGTGTTGATCCGATGCAAGGAAAAGGACCTGGTCTTGAACTGGGAAAAGTGTCACTTCATGGTCAAGGAAGGAGTCGTCCTTGGGCATAGAGTGTCTGGAGCTGGGTTGGAAGTAGACAGAACAAAGATCTCCACCATTGAGAGTTTACCTCCTCCCACCAATGTGAAGGGCATCCGGAGCTTTCTGGGACATGCAGGGTTTTTTCGGCGGTTCATCAAAGATTTCTCCAAAATTGCCAAGCCCCTAAGCATGCTTTTAGAGAAGGATGTTCCTTTCATGTTTTCTGAAGACTGCCTTCAGGCATTTACAGTGCTGAAAGAGAAGCTCAGTTCAGCACCTGTGATAGTAGCTCCAGACTAGTTGCAACCCTTTGAGCTGATGTGTGATGTGAGTGACTTTGCAGTCAGAGCGGTGCTTGGGCAGAAACGGGACAAGGTTTTCAGGGCAATATATTATGCTAGTCGCACACTCAATGAGGCCCAGCTCAATTACACTACTACAGAGAAGGAGTTACTCGCTGTGGTGTTTGCTTGTGATAAGTTTCGGTCGTATCTATTAGGAACTAAGGTAATTGTTTACACCAACCACGCTGCCTTGAGATACTTGTTCAGCAAGAAGGATGCTAAACCCAGGTTGATCAGATGGGTTTTGTTACTCCAAGAGTTTGATCTGGAGATTAAAGACTTGAAGGGGACTTCCAACACTATGGCAGACCATTTATCAAGGCTGGAGCTAGGGGAAGGTAGCACTAAAGGTATTACTATTTCTAACACCTTCCCTGATGAGCAGCTCTTTGTCGCTGAAGCAAAGACGCCATGGTTTGCTAATATAGTGAACTATCATGCATGCGACTATGTACCTACCGAGTTCACTTATCAGGAAAAGAATAGGTTCCTCTTTAATGCAAGAAGATACATTTGGGATGAACCTGTCCTCTACAGGCAATGTGCTGATCAGATCATCAGAAAATGTGTGCCCGAAGAGGAAGTGGACAGCATATTGAGGCATTGTCATTCATCTGACTATGCTGACCATTTAGGAGTGCAAAGAACGGTGGCAAAGATCCTACAAAGTGGGTTTTACTGGCCAACCATGTTCAAGGACACATACACCTTTGTTAAGTCATGTGATCAGTGTCAAAGAATAGGAGGGGTTACAAGGAAGCAAGAGATGCCCCAAACTGGTATTATGCCAGTAGAACGTTTTGATATATGGGGAATTGATTTCATGGGACCTTTCCCACCATCAGATGGGTTTTCCTACATCCTTCTAGCTGTTGATTACCTCTCTAAGTGGGTTAAAGCTATACCCACTAGGAAGAATGATGCTCAGGTGGTAACCAAGTTCCTTCGCCGCAACATATTCAGCAGGTTTGGAACACCTAGAGCAATTATCAGTGATGAAGGGAGTCACTTCTACAATAAGCTTTTTGAAAAGCTCTTAAACAAATATGGAGTTCAACATAGGCGTACCTTAGCCTATCATCCACAAGCAAATGGCCAAGCTGAAGTCTCAAACCGTGAGATCAAGCAAATTATGGAGAAGACAGTGGGAGGCAACCGAAAAGATTGGTCTCTAAAACTCGATGAGGCGTTGTGGGCTTACCGCACAACATTCAAAATGCCCATTAGAATGTCTCCTTATCGTCTACTGTATGGAAAGGCCTGCCATTTGCCTGTTGAATTGGAACACAAGGCATTTTGGGCAGTTAAAAAGTTAAACATGGATCCCAATGTTGCTGCTAAACTACGATTGCACCAACTAAATGAGTTGGAGAATTTCGCTTCAATGCCTATGAGAGTGCTAAGCTGTACAAGGAGAGGTCTAAGCTTAGACATGATAAGAAGATCAGCCCCTCTACTGTTGAACCAGAGCAGAAGGTGCTTCTCTTTAATTCCAGAATTAAACTCTTCCCTGGGAAGCTGCGATCTAAGTGGATAGGGCCTTTCACTGTTATAAAGGTTTTCCCATATGGCAATGTTGAACTCCAATCAACCTTTGGGAAAATATTCAAAGTAAATGGTCAGCGTGTGAAGCCTTACTACATTCAGGACCATGTTAAAGAGGTTGATCATTTCACTCTGAGCACAACTTGACAGAGGGGACGGTCAAGCTAAAGACCTAAACTCAGCGCTTCATGGGAGGCAACCCATGGTGTTTTCTTTTTTATTCTATTCTATTTTATTCTTATATTTTATTGTGTGCTTTAACCCGTAGTCTGTAGGGAGTGCATGTCTGCTTTGTTTTAATTTCTTTACAGCATTTGAACTAGGGCCTAGGCCCATATTTCTTGATGGAACTTATGTCTGCTTGGGCTTACTTGGGCCTGTGTATCAGAACTTTAGATAACTTTTCTAAGACCCAAATCCAAGCCCAGTTGAATTGAATCAGAGGGGCCCACTCCAATCTATTGCCCAACCAAGGAGATGAAGTTATGGATTATGAGATGGTATTTTGGGCCCACTAACTGACACGTTTTTGTCCTTGGGAGATAGGCTTCCAGCATGTCAAATTTTAGAGCATTTGGAGGGAATTAGAGGTGAAAAAGGCGTGCACGCCAAAAGAGCCTTTTCACGTGCACATGTATAATGGATCTACAGTTCATCCGTGACCTACTGTAATATGCTTGTACTGGTTTAGGAAAGCAGTTGCTAGATCTTGCCATGTATTGATGCGACTTTTCTGACATTGAAAATACCATTGAAGTGGCCCTCCAGTTAGACTCTCTTGGAAACAGTGTATCAGCAGTTTGTCATTCCCTGCATGAGTAGCCATCTTCGTACAATACATGATCAAATGAAATTTTGGACCTTGAGTACCATTGAACTTCTCAAACTGGGGCATCTCGAATTTTGGAGGTAAGACTATACCAAGAGCCAAGCACAATTCATCTGGACTGATCAAGTCATAAGCCTCAGTCTTCTCAATTGCTTTCAATCTTTCCTCAAGTTGTGCTATTGCAGGCGATTCAATATCTTCTTTAGGTGGTGGGGACTTCGGTACATCTGCCTCATGCCCCACAGTCGGTGATGTAAAATGGACTTGATGTGGGATACCTCGATGTGCGGGAGTAGGGTCATGAATTGGTGTCTGCATTTGTGTGAGAGTCGGTGGTTACAATGCTTCCTGGCCTTGTTGTTGATTTGGAACTCCTTGTCCTAGGTTTCTGGCTAATCTCGACATCATTTCTGTTAGACGGTCCATTTGCCCTTGCAAATCTCGGAGATTTCTGTATGCTTCTTGATGGGCCTATTCCAAACTGACTAGTCTTGCCTCTGTGTTCTCTGCCATGGACCAAAATTGCTACTCGCTTCCAATTGGTTCTGATGAATTAGTAAAATAATAAGCTCCCATTTTATTATGAATGTATGCATGAAACTACATGATGATGTTTTTTTGTTTTTTTTCTTCGGGTTTTCTTTTTTCTTTTTTTCTATTATGGATCTACATGACATGATTTGTTGATTTTTTTTTTGGGCTTTCTATTTTTTGGTTTTTTTCTTTTTGTATTTTTTATTTGACATGCGTGTATGCATAAATGGTGTGATGAAAATATGTCATGATTGATAGATGATGATTTTTTTTGTTTGGGTTTTTTTATTTTTCCTTGTTTTTTTGATTTTTTGATTTTTTTTATATTTTTTGGAATGCATGCATGGATTTACATGATGTGACTATGACATGATTTATTGATGGTTTTTCTATTTTTCTGTGTCTTTTGATTTTTGATTGATTTTTTTTTGTTTTTTTTGTTTTTTGTTTTTTTACAATTTGTTGGTATGCATGCATGGATCTACATAATGTGATGGAAACATGACATGTGTCCTAAGTGTGGGTATTATATGAATGAGAATATACATATGTGAAAAGCATGAATGAAGATGTATCTGAGTAACCCGATATGGGCACCCAATACCCATGGACTAATAAGGACTAAATGTCGCACACCTAAATTGAATGGTGGATTCTTGAATGAACACCTAAACATATAGCATTGAGGTGGTCTATGTGACCGAAAAAATACATGAGGAATGGAATGGAACACTAATCTTAGGGAATGAATGTCAAGGTTATGTGTCCTAGAGTGTATGACAGAACAAGACATGATTAGTAAAAAAACAAATAATGATACAATTCACATAAAAACAAGGTTAGTGAAAGTAATATAAACAAAGATATAAAACAATGTTAATAAAAAGAACAACACAAATATTTACAGTAACAAAACAATATGATATGATGAACCTATCTCTCAAAAGGAAAGCTAAAATGAACAAACAACATGTGAGTCGGTGTGCCCCTAATGAGCCATGATTTCTCACCCTATCTTATTCGTTGGTCCCCAAGCTTCCTCTCTAAAGGGCTCCGTACACCATGAGATTCACCATGGGATTTCTAATTTGTTTTAACTATTTGCCTAAAATTGACTGATTTAAAAGTGAGGTGAAATTTGCATTTTTCTCAAAAGTCTGCTCTTTTTATTTTCCTAAGTTATTTGTTGAAGTGGAATTAAATCCAATTTGTCCTAAGCATTTAAAGGGAGTCCTAACTTCTTTTTCCCCTTTTTTATTTAAATCATTTGTTGAAATTGAAATTTAAACTCAATTTATTCATAAATCTATAAAAGGGATTTTATGGTTGGTTAACGTCTAAGTTATCTAAAAAAAGTTTAGCGAATGGAAAACAATTTTTTGTCTAAGTTATATGCTAATAGTAAAATAAATATGCAATGACGTTGAGAGTGAAAAACCAATGAGTAATGAAAAAGGAAAACTTAATGTTAAAAGCCCATGCAAAAACAAAACTCAAGTTAAAATAGTTTTTTTGAAACGTTTTTAACAAAAAAAGGAAGGTTCTTTGTTTTTCTTTTTGTGTTTTGTTGTTTTGAAAAGGAGATTTTTTTAAAACGTTTTTTACTTAAAGGAAAAAAAAATTGTTTGAAAAGACTTTTTCTGTTTTTTTCTCTTTTTCTCTAGAAAATATTTTTTTATTTGAGAAATGGCTTTTCTTTCTTTTTTTTAGAAAAAGTAATATGAATTAAAAACAAATAAACAAAAATGTGTTTGGTGTGATTGTGACATACATAAAAAAACAAGAAAAGCTCACTTTTTTTTTCTTCTCTCACTTTTTTTTCTCTCTTTTTTTGTCTTTTTATTTTATTTTATTTTATTTTTTTCTTTTATTTTTTTTTATTTTACAAGTTACATGTTACAATAGTGTTTATACAACCTCTATTTACAAGCCCAAAGCTAACAAATTGTCATATGGCCCAAAATGGGAAAAGATATACAACTAGTATTACTTGTACATGATTAAAACGGAATTACAGAAGCTCGGGAACTCATCCATCCAACGCCAAACATGCCAAACAAACATCAACAAATAAAATAGAAGTATGAGAGAAAAAGAAAAAAATGGTAATTCAATAAGCAAACCGAAATAGATCCAACACGCAACAATAAAATGTAACCCAGCAACAACCAAAAAAATGTGAAGAAATAAAAGAAAAAAACAATGAATAACCCCAATTCAACATGACCCAGTAACAAATGGAAATAAATCCACCTAACTCAGCAAGAGAACAAATGAACAATTGCAACCCAAGCAATGATTCTGATGAACAAGGAATTGGGCAGACAGAAACCAGTAGACAATCGTGGATTAGAAAACCAGTAGGTCCTAGAGACCAAAGAAAAGTAAAAAACACGAGATAAAACCAACACACAAAAAGGAAACAAATAGATCACATGTGGAAAACATCAACCAAAGGAAAACGTTTTTTTTTTACCAGGACCCAAAATGCTCAAACACAGATCACAACCCAAACAAAAAACGAAGCAGTTCACATATCTATATGAAAACCAAAGGAAACCAACTCGATAATGCATTATTGCCCCAGAACAAATTACAAAACACTTCTATAAATGGAACAATCAAACCCAAATAACAAGTTAGTACACAATCCATGTTACAGAAGAGAAGAACTCAAAACCGAGTCTTTCAATAGCGGACTATGAAATCATCATCCGGTATGCAAATGAAACCAAGACCGTTTATGTATGAGTAAAATAGTGTGAATATACCAAAACAATTTCTATAGAGAGAAGAGACAATGTGCATTACCAAGCCAAAGGGATACGTGATGACAACGTCTGAAGGGGTTGTCTCCCGGGTTATGTCTTTCAGCTGCTCGGATGTCACGCCCCGGATTTCTGACCCACAGAAACCGGTTAGTGAATTCCTATGCCTGCACCCGAAGGGACAAGGGATTGGTGAGAACACCAAGAAAGGGACCTTAGCACAGGTGTCGTCCCAAAACCATATCACACATACAAAAGTCTCAATTCAAAGCATAGTACAAACACACATACATACGTGTTCTTTCCCCCACGGGGTTACAACATAGTTTTTTACAATACAACAAAATAAACAAATTAACACACACAAGGTCTTCACCTCTGGTGAACCACCTAGCTCCTGTAAGCTCCTAAAACAAACAAAAACAAACACAACAGGAGGGGTGAGCAACCACAGCTCAGTAGGGATTATGTCTCCCTGACCCATCCCAACTCATAAACTAGTGTAGCCATGTGCTCATGTAATGCTACATATACATATATATCACCAACTCAATCATGTACACACATTACAATGAAAGAAAACCTCTCAGGTAATCCCAAACATTGCCTCTCAGGCATACAGTGCTGCCCCTCGGGCACAGCAGTGCCTCTCAGGCAAAATATTACCTCTCAGGCACAATATTTCCTCTCGGGCACAATAGCCTCTCAGGCTCTGAACAAGTCTCACCTCCCAGGTCCTCAACAATAGCCTCCCAGGCTTATCAAGATAGCCTCGCAGGCCCACATGACCACTTGAGTTCACAACTCTATCCTTATGTCTTGACCAAGAAAGAGGATTCTCGTAGAAGCTATTTTCTTGAAATAAAAAGTCCCGGCATTGGCTCCCCATATCATAACTAAGATAATCTGATTTTTGGGGATTTTTCTGAGGGGTCTAACCCCACTTTCCAAAAAGTCACCACTACGAACTTTTGAATATTTCCGGGATTTTACACTAAATCCCATTTTTCACATTTTGAAGGAGTGAGAATTTGATTTTCTAGCATTTTTCTTTGAATCCAAATGGGGGTTATTTCCTTATTTACATTGTAATTTAAGTTACTAGTTTTTCACATTATAACTTAAATGTGGAGAGGCATACTGGTTTACAATGTAAATGGTCCTTCGGAACACTGCTGCAAGGCTCCTGGTACCTCTACTCAGCTTAAAAATATTCTGGAAATTGCACTTGGTCGACGTCGACCACATTACTTGGTCGACGTCGACCACATCGACCACCTCACATCGACTGACAGCCACCGACGTCGACCACCCAGGTCGACCATATCGACCTACATCGACCACGTCGACCACCCAGGTCGACCATAAAGACTTTTCGTCCTCGAAAAGAAACATAGGGGTCAACTAGCAATACAAGGTCACACGCAAACTCAACAAATCCATCACAAAATCCAAACTCAAAGTCCTCACAAACATGCCACACAGTTCACAACAAGCCGAAACAACCCCACAAGAAAATCACAACTCACAAAGACACTGACATATCCAATACATGGTCAACCAAATAGATCACATATCGCACATATATGCAACACCACAAAGCCACATATCACATATCACCTCATATCACATATCACATATGTGAAACAAAACAAAACACAAAATAATGACATATCTCAAAACAAAGCACAAAATAACGACAATATCTCGTATGTGCATAACACATAAGACAGAGCACATACCACATAAGGCTCTCGCCACCTCCCTCCTTCAGGATTGTTCGTCCTCGAACAACTCAGGGTAATGCTCCTGCATCTCTGCCTCGCGTTCCCATGTCTCCTCCTCCATGCCACGGTGTCTCCACAAGACACGAACCAAAGGGATAGCTTTACCTCGCAAAAGCTTCTCCCGCCTGTCCACTACTCGAACAGGAACCTTAACAACAGAGATATCATCAGCAATGTCCAGATCTCCCCAATTAATCACATGAGCTGGATCTGGATGATATTTCCACAACTGTGACACGTGGAACACACTGTGTACCCTGCTTAATCGTGTCGGAAGAGCCAATCGATACGCCACAGAACCAACCCGGTCCAGAATCTCAAAAGGGCCGATAAATCTCGGCGATAGTTTGGAACCCTTCCCAAACCGTCGATGTCCTTTCCTCGGGGACACACGGAGGAATACATGATCACCCACAGAAAACTCTAAAGGCCTTCGCCTCTGATCCGCATAGGATTTCTGCCTGCTCTGGGCTGTCAATAAACACTGATGAATCATTTTCACCTTTTCGGTGGCCTCTTGAACCATCTGTGGTCCCAAAAGTGCGGCCTCGCCCACCTCAGTCCAACACAATGGAGACCGACAAGGCCTCCCATATAATGCCTCAAATGGTGTCATCTTAATGGACGCCTGATAGCTGTTGTTGTAAGCAAATTCCACTAAAGGTAGGTGAGTGGCCCACGAACCCCCAAAATCCAACACACATGCTCGCAGCATATCCTCCAAGGTCTGGATCGTCCTCTCAGACTGACCATCCGTCTCAGGATGAAAAGCTATACTCAAGTTCAGCTTTGTCCCCAAAGCCTCCTGCAAACCTCCCCAAAAGCGGGATGTAAACCTCGCATCCTTATCTGATACAATAGATAAGGGCACCTCATGCAACCTCACAATCTCACTGATATACAACTGGCTCAAAGCCCCAATTGGATCCCGCTCCCGTATAGCTAGAAAATGGGCTGATTTGGTCAGTCAATCCACAATAACCCAAATCATGTCCTTCCTCCCTGAGGTAGGTGGAAGTCCTATCACGAAATCCATTGTAATGTGATCCCATTTCCACTCTGCCACTGCTAAGGGCTGCAACATACCCACTGGACGCTGGTGCTCCGCTTTTACCTGTTGGCAGGGAAAGCATGCAGAAACAAACTCTGCCACATCCCTCTTCATCCTAGGCCACCAAAAATGTCTCCGAAGAGAATGGTACATCTTGGTGCCTCCTGGATGAACAGCAACTCTGGACTGATGGAATTCCCACATTACATCCTTACGAAGAGGAGACGCCACAATCAGACACCCCTGAAAGGTCAACTCATGCTCAGGACCCTCGGCCCAATCTCCTGCTAGCTCCCCAGCTAAAATCCGTGCACGGAGTGCCTCGCACTCATTATCCCCCAATTGTCCCTCTCGGACTCGCTGATATAACTCAGGAACCACAACAATAGGGCTCAAAACCATTCCTCTCTGAGGTACTAGGCTGGAGCTGCAATATAGCCAACTGCTTCATCAGTTTCCACTCTCTCATAGCCACCTCGGCCTTGCCCTTCTGACTCAGGGCATCTGCCACCACATTCCCCTTACCAGGGGTATATGCAAGGGTAAAATCAAACGTCTGCAGATACTCTATCCACCGATGCTGCCTCAGGTTCAAATCCTTCTGGGTAAAGATATACTGAAGGCTCCGATGGTCTGTATACACCACAAACCTGTCCCCCAGAAGATAATGTTGCCAACTCTTTTAAGGCAAAGATTACTGTCGCCAACTCTAAATCATGTGTGGGGAAGTTCAACTTATGAGGTTTCAACTGCCTCGAACCATACGCAATTACATTGCGTTCTTGCATCAACACACACCCCAGGCCTATTCTGGATGCATCACAATACACCTCATAAGGCACCCCCTCTCATGGTAGTCTCAACACTGGCGTGGTGGTCAGTTGGGCTTTCAAAGTCTTAAAAGCCTACTGACACTTGTCAGTCCACTCAAATTTGACCCCATTCCGAGTCAACGCTGTCAATGGTGCCGACAAACGGGAGAACCCCTCCACAAAGCGTCGATAATACCCTACCAAGCCCAAAAAGCTCTGAATCTCAAACACATTCACTGGCCTCCTCCACGATGACACTGCCTCGATCTTAGCTAGGTCCACTCGGACTCCTCTAGCTGATACCACATGGCCAAGGAAATGCACCTCCTGCATCCAAAAGTCACACTTACTAAACTTGACATACAACTGATGCTCCCTCAACGTCTGCAAAGCTATAGCCAAATGTTCCTCATGCTCCAATTTGGTTTTGGAGTACACAAGGATGTCATCAATGAATACCACCACAAAGGAATCCAAGTAAGGAGCAAACACCTGGTTTATTCACTGCATAAAGACTACTAGTGCATTAGTAAGCCCAAAAGGCATCACCAACCACTCATAATGCCCATATCGACACTGAAAAGCGGTCTTGGGGATATCCTCCTTCCTAACTCTCAACTGATGATACCCCGATCTCAAATCTATCTTTGAAAACCACTGAGCCCCACTCAACTGATCAAATAAATCATCTATCCGAGGCAATGGGTACTTGTTCTTCACCATTACTTGGTTCAGTTTTCTGTAATCAATGCATAACCGCAACGTCCCATCTGCCTTCTTGGTAAAAAGGACTGGTGCTCCCCACGGCGAAGTACTCGGCCGAATAAATCTTTTACCCTCCAACTCCTCTAGCTGTTTCTGTAGCTTTCTTAACTCTGCAGGCCCCATCCGATAGGCCACCTGCGAGATAGGCCCTACCCCCGGTAGCAGCTCAATGCAAAACTCTATACCTCTCTCAAGTGGTAGACTCCACAACTCCTTTGGAAACACATCTTGGAACTGGTCCACGGTCACTGGCCACACTCTCTTCTCTATATTCCCCTCGGAGAATGTGAGTGCTGCCAATCTATGAGTAATGGCGCCCCACTGCTCCACCACCGGTCCAGCTCGACTCGCTTCGCGATCCCATTCACCCAACAAGGTGCAAGGAAGCCCTGTCGGTGACACAAAAGATACTCGCCGTCTATAACAATCAATAGTGGCTTGGAAGGTTCTCAACCAATCCATGCCCAAAATCAAATCAAATGCCATCAAAGGCATGACATAGAGGTCAAAGGACAACTCCACATCACCCACGGTGAGAATACACTCGCGACACATCTGTCGTACCACGTAGACACCACCCACTGGTGATTCAATAAACAGTGGCCTCTCAACTGCACCACTCTCTAAGCCAAGGCTATCCACTACAGACTCAGTAACAAAGGAACATGATGCACCCGTATCAAATAAAACAGATACAAGTGTGCGAGAAATCAAAATCGTACCTCGTACAATTGAAGGTCCTGCCCCGCCCTCGGTGGTTGAGGATGGAACCTCTGCCTCCTCCTGCGGTGTCATGGTCAAGGCAAACACTCTACCCTGAGCTGCACTACCAGTAGCCTCACTCCTTTGTCCTCTCTCCTCTATACGGATCCCACTCTGGGCCCCTCCACCTCCCTGTGGCTGCCTCTCTGGTCTCCCCTGCAGTCTAGACTGACTGGAACCTGCCTGACCGCCCTGCCACTAACGAGCTAGTCTCTCTCCTGGAGCTCTAAACTGGGTGTCACCTCAGACACTCTGTGCTACCCCTCCAGCAACACTCGTACTGCCTCTGCTACGACACACTCTGCTTAAGTGCCTCTCTCGCCCACAAGTGCGGCATGTCAAATGTCTCCGGGGACACTCCCGTTTCCAGTGTCCTGGATCCCCGCAGCACAAACAACCTCCTGGTGGACCACCCGTCGAACCCCCTGTCTCCCACTAAGGTGGGAGCTCACTGGCACCACTGGAGCCTAACCCCTCTCTCTAGAGCTGCTCCCAAACTCTATCTTGGGCCTCTTAGAATCAGATCCACTATAGAGCTGTCGTCCCTGATGGGCCTGTCTCCCCTCATCGAGACCCCTCTCAACAGTACGGGCCGTCTCCACTGTCTCTGAATATGTCCTCAAACGGAATGCCTCAACTCTCTGCCTGAGGGCAGGCCTCAAACCCAAGGTAAACTTATGGGCCTTTAGGTCATCCTACACCACAGTCTCTGGAGCAAACCTACTCAGGTTCCTGAACTCCCACTCATACTCTGACACTGTCCTCGTTCCCTGCCTCAGACCCGCAAACTCTTCCCTCTTCTGCCACCTCACGGACTCAGGGAAGAACTGATCATGAAATAACTAAAGGAACTCATCCCACAGCATCATCTGCACATCACGGCTCCTAGCAACACTAAGCCACCACTCCAGGGCTTCACCCTCCAACTGTCTCACTGCCAATCTCACCTTATCCTCCTCTCGCGGTATGAAAAAGGAGAATAGGTGCTCAATATGCCTCAGCCAGTGCTCCGCAGCCACTGGATCACCTCCTCCCAGAAACTTACTCGGTTGTTCCTTTCGGAACCGCGTGACCACGTCCTCATCAACCTGTCGGGTCTCCACTGCCTCGCATGGAACCCTATCCTCATGCTGGGACTCCTCTCTGGGTGGTCGTGGAATCACCTGTTGTGCCGCTAACTCACGGCGCACCGTTTCTCAGACCTCGTCCCCCATACTTTCCCTCAGCGCCCCCACTTGGGTCACAAGCTGTGCCAACAACTCATTTCCCCCAGTAGACTGCCCCGCATCCGGCCACATGGGTGGAAGACTCATCACCAACTGCCTCAGACGCACACAGTGCTCTCCTCGGAGGCATTTTCACTACACAAAGAAATAAAGGTTCAATCTTTATTCTGTCCCCATCACATGGGTCAATCACACATATGGCACATATCACATATGGCTCACACTAAAGCACACAAGTCACACAATGCACATATATAAGCTGTCACACAAGCACACATATCAATACTGTCACACAGTTCTTCATATCATCACATATAGCACATCAAATCAGTTTCACATTCTCAATGCAAACTAGTGTCTATCCATGCATGCACACCTACACCATAACTGCTTACCCCCAGTACACCTCAGAGGTTCATAAAGGACCATGTTGATCAAGCACGTCCCACCCCTCAAAAGGACTCAAGAGTAATCAATCACCCCACTACCCTAGGTCAACTAAACCATGATCTGATACCATCTGTCATGCCCCGGATTTCTGACCCACAGAAACCGGTTAGTGAATCCCCATGCCCGCACCCGAAGGGACAAGGGATTGGTGAGAACACCAAGAAAGGGACCTTAGCACAGGTGTCGTCCCAAAACCATATCACACATACAAAAGTCTCAATTCAAAGCATAGTACAAACACACATACATACGTGTTCTTTCCCCCACGGGGTTACAACATAGTTTTTTACAATACAACAAAATAAACAAATTAACACACACAAGGTCTTCACCTCTGGTGAACCACCTAGCTCCTGTAAGCTCTTAAAACAAACAAAAACAAACACAACAGGAGGGGTGAGCAACCACAGCTCAGTAGGGATTATGTCTCCCTGACCCATCCCAACTCATAAACTAGTGTAGGCATGTGCTCATGTAATGCTACATATACATATATATCACCAACTCAATCATGTACACACATTACAATGAAAGAAAACCTCTCAGGTAATCCCAAACATTGCCTCTCAGGTATACAGTGCTGCCCCTCGGGCACAGCAGTGGCTCTCAGGCAAAATATTGCCTCTCAGGCAAAATATTACCTCTCAGGCACAATATTTCCTCTCGGGCACAATAGCCTCTCAGGCTCTGAACAAGTCTCACCTCCCAGGTCCTCAACAATAGCCTCCCAGGCTTATCAAGATAGCCTCGCAGGCCCACATGACCACTTGAGTTCACAACTCTATCCTTATGTCTTGACCAAGAAAGAGGATTCTTGTAGAAGCTATTTTCTTGAAATAAAAAGTCCCGGCATTGGCTCCCCATATCATAACTAAGATAACCTGATTTTTTGGGATTTTTCTGAGGGGTCTAACCCCACTTTCCAAAAAGTCACCACTACGAACTTTTGAATATTTTCAGGATTTTACACTAAATCCCATTTTTCACATTTTGAAGGAGTGGGAATTTGATTTTCTAGCATTTTTCTTTGAATCCAAATGGGGGGTATTTCCTTATTTACATTGTAACTTAGGTTAATACTTAAATGTGGAGAGGCATACTGGTTTACAATGTAAATGGTCCTTCGGAACACTGCTGCAAGGCTCCTGGTACCTCTACTCAGCTTAAAAACATTCTGGAAATTGCACTGGGTCGACGTCGACCACATCGACCACCTCACATCGACTGACAGCCACCGACGTCGACCACGTCGACCACCCAGGTCAACCACATCGACCACGTCGACTGCCCAGGTCGACCCTATCGTTTGTACTCGCCCAGACGGGCCTGCAACGCGCTGTTCATCCGGAAACCAGTCCGGTGACCTCACAAACCTAGTTTTAAGCATCGATTCAACCCTAAAATGAGTTCTTGAACCATCCTCGCCATATTAGGCTAACAAAACGACCTTAATTCGAAAGTTCACAATCAAAATCACGTTTTCCCCAAATTCTAGGGTTCATCACGAAATTCGTAAAATCTCTAAATTTTGCATGTTACACATCATATAATGAATAGAAGAGTAAAGAAATCTCTACCTGGAATGATTCTTGATGATTGAACAAGCTTAAAAGGCCCCAAATCAGAGCCTCCAAGTTTTTTTTTTCTCTCTCTCTCTCTCTAAGCTCTCCAACGTACGAACCACAGAAACCTAACGTGGAAGCTTGTCCTTTCCTTTTATTTATATTTCTATATTTTCTTAAATTAATAAATCCCAAAAAAATACTATTCGACCTCCCAGGGTCACGAACTCCAAATTAAGCCCAAGTACAGTCAAAACGCTCGAAATGACGAGTACATCACTATCCAGATATTTTCTAACCTAGTTGACTGCTTAGATGCAAAGTCAACAATCGGTCCACTTGGGGCCCCGACCCAGAATCGGTCTCACTCACAGTCAAAACTCTCTATTTGATGCGTACATCGTCGTACTGATAGTCACATCCCTCGATGTGTCTTCCCTCCCATGGCTATCTCCTTAAACCCCAAACACGGGTCATTACATCGGAGTCGCACAAAAGGCAGTAAATCCTTAAGTCCTTGGGCCGGACTTTGACAATGCCCTGGATGGCTGGATTGCAATGGCACACTGGACAAACGGTGAGAGCTCCAGTCGACTTGAACGGTAATGGTAGGGGTGGAACACGAGCCGCGTGAATGTAGGTTTTTCCTTTTGGATTTTTCCAAGAACCGTGAAGAGAGGAGAAGGAAGGAGGAGGGCGTCTAGTTTCGTTGTTGGGGAAAGGAAATGGCTTTGGTGATGTGGTGATGGACGTCGTGGGTGAAGGTTTTTTAACGATGGAGGTTAGGATGTTGGTTTCTAGCGATGGAGATTTTGGAGTAAAAGAGAAAACGAGAGAGGGTGATCGGGGAATAGAAGAGGAGATGATGGATGATGGTTTTTGATCGGGTTTCTGGAATCGAAGAGATGGAACCAGAGGAAAGTTTAGGTGTGCGCAAAAGGGAGCCGAGAGGGAGGTTTGGGTTTCAATTTTTTCTGCGGTTGTTGGGCTATGGTGGAAACCGATTGGTGAAGGCAATGAACCGGCGAGGCAATTTTTGGTTTGGATTCAAGGACGAAGAGATGCCGCAGTGGCCAGTGGTGAGGGTTCCGGCCAAGGGGAGCAGGGGCTCTCTGCTGGATTCGCCAACGGAGATGGAAAAGGTGGTGAAGGATTTGAAATATGCGTTTTTTTATTTGATTCCTTCGCGCAGGTGATCGACCTCAAGGTTTATATAGGCAATGGGGTTAGGGTTTGGTTTGGACGGTGGATTGGAGGCGTGGAATCGGTGCTAGGTTAAGGCTAACGGCTGGCGGGTTCGATTTGAGAGAGGGAGGACCTGTGGTTGAACCATGGTAGAGTTTGAATAGGGTGTGATGCGTTGGAGGGATGGGCGATGAGGTGGTCCGGTGGTCCTCCAGGATCACGGCAGTCTGGGCGTTGCATTAGGGAAGAAAACGAGATGGGGAAGGAGAGAGGAGGAAGACGACACAAGTGGAAGAGATAAGATCCGAGTGAGAGAGAGTTTTGTGTGGCTGTAAATAATTTTGTTTTATTATTATTATTATTATTATTATTATTATTATTATTATTATTATTATTATTATTTTATTATTATTATTTGTTTTTGGTTTTTATTTGTTTTTTAACCAATCGATGGCTGACATGTGGCCTGGAAATGGGCGGGAAAAGAAAAGAAAAGAAAAGAAAATTTTATTTTGTTTTTTTGGATTTTTAACCGATGTCATTCGGTTTTTGGAATCGGTAGGATGACCCGGGCTTCAAAACATTTCAAAAAAAATATTTCTGGACTCAGGGCATCATGACGAGCGACTCCGTGTCAATTTTATTTTAAAACAATATCGTTTTTACGGAAATCCTGTACTGCGATTATTTATTATCGAAAAATGATTTATTATTTTTTTTATTAAAAAAGGCCTCGGGAGAGAATATATACAATATATATGTCAAAATTCTCAGAACGATGAGTAAGATGTGAATATGAGGTTTATGACCTGATGTGGAGTGCCGTTGGAAAACTCAATTACTGTTTTGACCCTAAATGGCAGCCTGAACGCTGTTTTGACCATATCTTCTTCGTTTGACCTCAGAATTAAGCGCGGTTGATGGCGTTGATTCTCGAATTGGATTTTTTATCCCCTAAGACTAATTTTTTTTGCATCTGGAGGCCTTTCAAAATAATGTCTTGAAATCGGGCATTTGCGGCTCAGTGGTCACGGCTCTTTCATTCTGTAAAATTTCAACAGATCAAGGCGGCATGGACGAAAATTAAATTTGATAAAATGTGTCCAACCCGAACAAAATAGGGTCCAACAATTGTGCACACTATACAGTGCATGAGTACACTGAGCATATAATATAGACTTATATGTTTGCATGATGTGGAGTATTAGGGTCACCTACTAAGCTTGCAGCTCACCCCTACTTGGTGTTTACCCTTTTCAGGTGTGACTCAAGACTAGTGAAGGACTTTCTTCTAGGAAGATGTGCCCACCAGTTGACATTGGGCGAGTGGGAGGGCGTCGAGGTGAGGATGCCATCGCCTGCGGGGAAGCGATGTCAACAAACGCAACGAGGACGTTACGAGGATTGGTGGAGGAGAATGTCACGGCCCGAGGGTTCGGGGTGTTTCTCAGTGGCACGATCCATAAATGTATTCGTGCTACGTGAAGGAGAGGGGTTGGTTGAAAGCGTAGATGGTGCGCAGCAGGAGGTTCCAGGAAGTTCGTGGAGGAGAACGGATGGAACCCCTTCGGAGTTCAGACGTGCCAACCCAGTTGAATGCGGGGAGCACGCTGCTAGTCAAGAACTTGACGTTGAAGAAGGGATTTGGCCATCCTTACACAAATTGGTCGGGAACTAGAGCCATTCTCCTGATGAGCCCAGTGGCAGGGCGAAACCAGTCTACATGCGCTTCAACCCTCAAAGGCTAAACTTAGCGGACTGTGGATAGAGAAGCTAAGTGCTTCAATGGGTTGAAAGGCGCAGGAAACCAGACCCCGTGAGAAGTGGTATCAGAGCCGAACCGGCCTATATCCTGAAGACTCACCGAGCACTCTCACGAGTAGCGTGATCCCAAGGTGGGAGCTCACAGAGGTTAGTCGACCGGTAGTGACTTGCACGCCTTGCGTCTATAGAGTTGGAGTATCCTTGAGTGTGATACAAAGTTGGGCAAGGGAGTATGAAGGAGCACGTCGAAGCGATCTTGGAAGCCTCCTATCCGTTGGACATTGGGCGAGCGGGAGAGCATCTTGCTAAAGGTGTTGCAGCATGCGAGGAAGCGATGTCCAACTAGTTGACATTGGGCGAGTGGGAGGGTGTCGAGGTGAAGATGGTATAGCCTGCTGGGAAACAATATCAACAAATGTAAAGAGGATATTGCGAGGATTGGGTGGAGGAGAATGTCACGACCCGAAGATTCGGGACGTTTCTCAGTGGCACGATCCAGAAATGTATTCGTGCTACGTGAAGGAGAGTGATTAGTTGAAAGCATAGATGGTACATAGTAGAAGGTTCCAGGCAGTTCGTAGAGGAGAACGGATAAAACCCCTTCGGAGTTTAGGCGTGCCGACCCGGTTGAATGCGAGGAGCGCGCCACTAGTCGTGGACTTGACGTTGAAGAAGGGATTTGGCCATCCTTACACAAACTAGTCGGGAACTGGAGCTGTTCTCCTGATGAGCCCAGTGGCAGGGCGAAACTAGTCTACGTGCGCTTCAATTCTCAAAGGCTAAACTTAGCGGACCATGGATAGAGAAGCTAAGTGCCGCAATGGGTTGAGAGGTGTAGGAAACTTGATCCCGTGATAAGTGGTATCAGAGCCGAACTGGCTCGTATCCTGAAGACTCGCCGAGTACTCTTGTGAGTAGCGTGATCCCAAGGTGAGAGCTCACCGAGGTGAGTTGACCGGTAATGTCTTGCACACCTTGCGTCCATAGACTTGGAGTATCCTAGAGTGTGATACAAAGTTGGGCAAGGGAGTATGAAGGAGCGCGTCGGAGCGATCTTAGAAGCCTCCTATCCGTTGGACATTGGGCGAGCAAGAGGGCATCTTGGTAAAGGTGTTGCATCCTATAGGAAGCGATGTCCACCAAGTTGACGTTGGGTGAGGGGGAGGGCATCGAGGTGAAGATGCCATAGCCTGTGGGGAAGCGATGTCAACAAATGCAACGAGGACGTTGCGAGGATTGGGTGGAGGAGAATGTCACGACCCGAGAATTCAGGACATTGCTCAGTGGCACGATCCAAAAATGTATTCGTGCTACGTGAAAGAGAGGGGTTGGTTAAAAGCGTAGATGGTGTGCAGCGTAGGTTCCAGGCATTTCGTGGAGGAGAACGGATCGAACCCCTTCGAAGTTCAGATGTGCCGACCTGGTTGAATACAGGGAGCACGCTGCTAGTCAAGGACTTGACATTGAAGAAGGGATTTGGCCATTCTTACACAAACTAATTGGGAAGTAGAGCTGTTCTCCTGATGAGCCCAGTGGCAGGGCGAAACCAGTCTATGTGCGCTTCAACCCTCAAAGGCTAAACTTAGCGGACCGTGGATAGAGAAGCTAAGTGCCGCAATGAGTTGAGAGGTGCAGGAAACCTGACCCCATGACAGAGGGGGGGTTTCAACGTGCAATTGGTTCAATGATGGACGCCTGGGTGATGGGAGGCTTCAGCCATCACCTCTGCTAGCACGAGTGATGGAAAGGAGGTAATGTGTAGGTCCCAAAGTGAGTCTAGAGGGGGGGTGAATAGACTTTCTTCGTTTGCGGAAGCTAGACTGTTAGCTGGTTTTGGATTCCTCTACAGATCACTATGATGGAAGTATTTATGGAGAAGATGACAGGAGTTTTGTGAGCGATAACGTGAGTGATGATGAACTATCAGACAAATCTGAGAAGAGAGTAAATGCTCTTTTCTCTATAGATCTCAGTTATGAAAGTGATGGTTTATGATAGATCGATGTGTGGAAAACAACACATAGATTAGACTTAATGGAAGTGCTAGATCTTTGATGAACAAAAGATTCTTGAATAATCAGATGGATTACTCTCTTGTTCTTGATTCACCGCGGCGCACAGCACACCTCAGAGTTCTCTCCGAGTCTCTCTCTATTGTTGGAACACACACCACTTTGTTAGTTCTCCAAAAGATTATTTTTCACTAAGTCCGTCAGAACCATTATCTTGTGTTCTGTGTGTTTCCTTCGTTTGAGAGAGAGGTTAAACTCTTAATTTTGTCGTTAAGTGCATGAGAGATATATTTTTAAGTTTAAAGTGCTCGTGCGCCATGATGTCCATCCCGAAAGACTGACTTCCCGCCACTGAAAATGCGGAATGTCAGGGGATGGGTTGATCTGCTTTGATTTGCAGATCAGATGCCCATACTGTGTATTTGGCATGTAGTCGATCTTGGCCATTCATCCATGGATGGTAGTTGGCAGCAATTAATGTGTCATTAATGCGCTCAACTGCTCGAGACGGCGCAGACTTGCTGTACAAACCCTAGCTAACAATATCGCTAAGTGACTGTGTTTAGGGTTGTAAGTTTGCCTCGGAGGTAGATGCCTCGTAGGTTCGATAACTCGAAGATTTCAGTTAACACCTGTAGAAGGTTGCGAAGTTTTGATTCAGGCTTTATGGTGTTTTTGCGAGTCTACGACTCACATCTTCGAGTCTTCGAGGCTAGAGGTCAGGTTGGATTGGCCTTTTGTGTCACTCTATTAACTAAAGTCTACGACTCTGCGAGTCTGTGACTCTTCGAATAACGCTTAGAGTGACTTCTTTGAGTCCATCTAATCTACCTGTTATTGTAGCTACGAGTCTACGACCCTAGTTCTGCGGGTCTACGACCTTCGGGTCTCTCAGTTTACTATATTTGACTAAGTGGTCTGAAAATCTTCGACTCTACGAGTCTTTAACTTCGCTTTTCTTCCTTAATCTTTCACAGAGGCTCATAAACTGAGTTTCTATATAGCTACGACCCTTTAGCTACAACTCTCCACCATCGATTTCCGAGTCTGAAAGTGTGGCAATTTCTCTATAGTGACTGTGTCCCTTGAGTCTACGAGTCTACGACTCTACGACTCTTGAGTTACAGTTTCATTTGTTTGCCAGTCTTTATAGCATCAACTCTTCGATCTTCAACTTACGAGTCTACGAGTCCGGTTTTCTCTACACTGTTCGAAGGCTTCGACTCTGCGACTTTCGATCTACGAGTCTACGAGTCCTGTTTTCTTAACAGTGTTCAAAGGTTTTGACTCTACGACTCTACGAGTCTAGTGGCAATTTAAGTTCTGTTAGTTGACTTAAGTATTTATGGGGACTCTACAATTTTGCGTGCTACGAGTCTACGAGTCTACTAGTCTATGAGTCATTTAGCTTTGGTTACTATTCTTAAAAACTCTTCGACTCTATGAGTCTCTGAGCTTATTGACGCTTACAGTAACACTCTCTTTTCCGTACTATGACTCTGCGACCTTCGACCCTGGATCTACGAGTCGCAATGTGCTGTCACTGTTTCACCTTGAGTTTCCAGACTCTACGAGTCTACGAGTCTCTTGCCAATACGTCCTATGACAGTTTTACTTCTACGAATTTCGACTCTTCGACCCTACGACCTTCGGTTCTTCGAGTCTCCAGACTTAGACTATATTTTGGCAGCTTCATCAAATCCTATATTTCCAACAATCTCCCCCTATGTAATGTAAGCTGACAACAGGTAATTGTATGAAGTCTGAGACTACGAATTTTATGGGCAATTTTAAGGAGTGCAAAGGTTCAAAGAGACACACTCCTCTTCCCCCGTACCCCCGAGAGCTGCGTTCGCTAGCTCCTGGCAGAGATCACTCCCCCTACGAGCTTGCTCCCCCTGAGAGAAACACTCCCCCTTTCTGGGGTGAGGAACAAGCACCATAACATAAACCGTATGGGAGCAAGGAAATAAAGCACAGAACAGCAGGCAGTATAGCAAAGACAGACAGAAAAGATAACGAATAAACAATAAGTACACAGAAAAGTGAAAAGCAAGCAATGCAAGTGTACAGGGAATTAGAGTACAGGACAGTTATGGGTTAAATTCAGAGTACAAGACACTCTGTGTAAATAGAAAAACAACAGCTTGCTCGCATAGGAGTTGAGCAGGAGTCAAGTGTAACGAGGCCGCTCGACTGCTCACACGATCAAATTCAGGCACGAGAGCTGGGAACCCATTGGTAGTCAGGATGCGGATGTAATGGCAAACATAAAAGCCGCAGCTGTGAGCATCATCCTGAGCAGGAACGCCTTGCTTGACTCGCGTGATGTCCATCGGTTTGGAGAGATGATAACTACCACATCCATGCGAATACCCCTGCATGACATGGGTGAGAGTGCGATTGAATTCACGCAGTTGTTCACCTCAATGGAGTAGTAAGGTACTGGGTTTGGAGTTGAAGATGACGATCCTTTGGTTCTTGAAGTCAATGTCAAGAAGAAACCAGTGCGGGGATGTTGATAAATATGGAATTAGCACATGGTCTACCTTATCCCAGGGACGGAAGGAGTTCTCATATTTGCGACCTTGTATAATCTCGAGCATCGCTGCATCATCGATCAGCTGAGCCCGCATGATCGGCAAATAGAGTTCCACCCTGGTATCTCTACGAATGTGGAGAGGTAGTTTCTTGAGAAAGGACTTCTGGGCGAAGATGAACTGAGTAATCTCAATGTTATCCATTTCTTCACCATCATGGAGTAGTCAACAAAGATCAGGTCCGGTGAAGAAGGCTTCATAGCCGCAGGTCCTCGCAGTGGTATCCCCAGCAATATAAGTGTTGAATGCAGCCAGTTCAGCTGAGGTGCCTCCAGTAGTTACAATGCGAGGTGGGGCTAAAGGTTGGTCAGTAGTGCTAGCGGTTGGTTTGGTAGGTGAGGCAGGCATGGTGTACTCATCCATACTTGGATGTGAAGTTGAGGGGCCTGGCTGAGTGGAAAAGGATGGTTGGCAGGGAGCAGCCGGTTGCTTCTTCATGCGGGCTGCAATGGGAACATCATCATCATCATCAGAATCTGAGATGACAGTGGTTCTGTGTGCGCGCTTCCCCCCCCCGCATGTAAGTGGCGGTAGGTTGAGGTGGTGAGTGACTTGGAGAAGGGACGGCTGGCTATGGAGTATCGACTGGTTCAGGTGCAGGTCGGTCTGATGGCTGTGGGAGTGTGTTTTTGACAGTAAGAGATATTTCACCACTTGCAAGACGATGACATTCGACAGAATAGCTCCCCGAGTGGTACTGAGTCCTTTGTATTGTCTCTGGTAAGCTCCTTTGATGTCTTCACAGTGTTCCTCCAGATGTCTAAACCCATCTGTGGTTGCACTTGTGAGTGATGTCATTTCTTGCTGCACCTTGTCAAGGGTACGGTCTGATGATTCAACTTGAGTTCGTACCTCTTCCATGCTTGACTCCATGGTAGCCAGTCGTTCTTCAAAGGCCTGAGATACTGATGTCTTGAGGATGCCAGAGGAAATTAGTTTCTCAATGACCATGCTTGCCAGAAGATCTACTTCTTCGGCCGTTAGAGAACGTGAGTGAGACGCAGCTGGTATTGGAATAGCCATTGGGATATTGGCTGCAAACTCCTCACTCACTTGAGTGGCCACCTGATGAACGATATGTGCAGATGGTGTGGCCATCTCAGTCCTTTCCACAGTCTCACGGACTTGTGGGACAGCTTCTGCATCGGAGTCACTAGCTGCAGCACCAGGAGTTTCTTCATCTTCTGCTACCTCTTCTACCACAATGCCTACCACCTCAGCATCATGTGGAGTAGATGTGACAGGTGAGTCCACCATGATAGGAGATGGGGCAACCACTGACACGGCTTCCACTGGGTCTCTACTTACAAGACCCTGCTCGACTAACCAATTAATCAGATGGTCTCTATCTACCATTTGTTTACCAAAAGCGATCCATGCCTTTCGTAAATCAGCAGGGGTCATATGAGCCTTGGCATATTCCATATAAAACTCTTCCAGCTCAGACTCCTCAAGTGTGCTCAACAGTACAGGTGTAGTACCCCTATCCTCTGGGATTTCCTGTGCTGGTGGCTGCCCTCCAACTGCAGGTTCTCTTACTTCTGCAGTATCCTTGGGCAGCTTGACAGTAGGGGTCTCTTCAGGTGTAGAATCAGTGGGGAGATAAGTTCTGGCAATGTTCTCCACCACTTCAGTTATATGTACTATTGCGGCGGATGCAAAGGAGCCCCTAGAAGTCTGTGAGACACGAACTGGCTGTCGTGGTATGCGAGCTGGGGCTCGTACAGAGCTGGTTGTGTCTCCTGCACGACTTCTTGCACCTGACTCAGTCCCCCTCATCGACTTGATCTCCATCCGACCATCCTCATAAATACTTTTAAATATGTATTTGGTCGGCAGTGGCACTCAGGGCCTGTTGCAGAATACGTCAGGGTGCAGAAACCTAAGGACTTTGGTGAGAAGAAGTCCAAAGTGTCCCTTCTTGCTTTTGATCATGGAGTGTATCTGTGTTCCCCAGTCTACTCGTCTTCCCTGTAGAACACTGCACATGATCTTCATCTGCTCATGACTTGCAGAGTCATGAGCCGTCTTCTTACACAGCAGGCACTGTCCGGTGACTATGAGAGTTGCCAGTGCCTGACCTGAAAAGCCCATCTTCAAGGCTCCCCGACCTTGCTTTTTGGGATTGTAGTACCCAAGAAAAGACTTACACTCTTCTCTAGAAAGACTAGGAAGAGGATCAAAGGTACGTTTTGGGAGTGGAAGTGCATCTCGGATTGTTTCAGTAGAGATACGAACCTCCACTCCGTGTACAGTTCCCACCAGGTCGTCTCCAGCGAATGCCATGGTCTCGTACAATTCCGAGACATCTTCTATCAGTAAGTCTTGCACCCCTGAGCAGACGGATGCAATATCGGTTTCATCGAGGCAGTTTCTAAACTCGTCCAGCCAGCTGACTTTCGCGTCACCTATGGCTTCCCAGTCGATGATGAATCCCGGGACGATGTTGCGTAGATCGTCGGCCATCGATGAGCTTGGTCCTACCATTGAGCTTGTAGAGAGAGAAGGAGATACTCGTAGAGAGAGATTGTAAGGTTCGAAGTTGGTCAAGGGAGAGAGAAAGAGAGAAAGAGACAAAATCGAAGAGAGAGAAGGAGAGAGTTTTAGGGTTAGGGTTCGAGTTTGAAAATGACGAACTTACCTTTGAGCTCCATCTCTATCAGTGACTTATATGTGAGTTGAGAAGTGTATTGTAGAAGTCACTCACTCTGTCGGTTTGTCTTCATGGTCCGCATTCTTTTCTCTGACCCGTCTTTCGATCATTCGGATCCACCCGATGGAACATTCAAGCAATGAATCCACGTCACCCCTTAAGTCGGTGCAACTCCCATTTTAAGTGCACAGTGACATGCTGACCTGTCTGCGATGCTTGAATAGTAAGTGACAGACTCCGTCTCACTTCGATCCTTTGGACTACGACTCTACGAAGCTGCATTGGGACACTTTGAGGCTACGACCCTCGAGGCTTCGAAGCAGCAGTCTTCGATCTCGCAGTTCTTCGATGCAGTTTGCTTCGAGGTTGACTGCCAATTCAGCGAGCGGTGAATTTCTCTGGACTTTTTCAACACTCAACAACACACATGAGAAGCATATGACAATTTATATAATATTATTCATGATGAACAGTGTTGTTGGTGGAATTGAAATTACATATCCAGAACTTGATTTCTTTCATCCCTAATACCTGGTTTACATGAATGGCTACTGCATTACTACCATTCAACTCTCCATTTACCTTAGAAAAGATTAAGTACTTCGTCACACTACATCTTGTGCGTGAAAATGATCACGATGTTAACATAGCAACCAGTAAACCATGATTTATCAATTGTAACAACCCAATCATGAATTCTGAGTCTCCTCACATATTTAGCAAAACTCACTCAGTGGAGGCCTCACCCTCTCACTTTCGGATCAGCATGTGAGTTTGATTCAAGAACTAGAATTATACTGTTTGGTAAGCTCATGGTCAACCGAATCTTACCACAACCCTGATCCAACAATGATTTTCAGTTCAGCATAGATGACTTGAGAGACAAGATGGCCCTATTGAGAATCAGAACACACACTCTATCCTTGTATAATTTACAACACATTAAAGGTAGAGTTTAGAGTTTGGTCATTTAGATTGTCTGCGTGAGTTGTCTCTTTTCTTCAGTAGAGCATCAATTTTCGGTGCTTATTCATGAGCCTTATTACAAGGACAGAGCTCAACACAATATCTTTTTGAATTACATGACCATACAATTTTAACTCCAGCTGTTATTCTAACAGAGACACAAACTGGGAGAATAGTGAGGACTCCCCCTAAGATAGGCAGTCAATCTATTGTCTAGCCTTTGCCTTTTTCACCTTGCCTTTTTATAGTGAAGGATAGTGGCTCTTCTTAAGTAATAGGCTTTTTTTTTATGATTCTCAAATACTACGAGCTCGATCATCCTTTGAGCATTAAATCATTGAGGATCCTTTCCGTGCAAGCCAACAGTATCATGAGATACAACAGTTCCTGCTAGTTAATGAATGCAATACCACATAGGTGATATTCACTCAGAATAAAATAACAAGTAGTGGGAATATCTTCTGATTTAAACATAAGGGGAATTGCACTCATTTCACTCAAGACTTGAGGGTTCATGACAGGTTGCACACAAGACTTGAACCAGGTTCAGAGGTGGCAAGTTTCATCCATGTGATTTCTCACTTTCACGCAATAGATATGCATGAATCACACTTAGCCATTAGTAATTTTCAAGGAGATATAAACGGTAATTAACAGTGTCATACGTATGTTCATGCACAGGTAATTAGTTAGAGATGAACCACAAGACATGCTGTGACACTCATGAATTTAAATCTAGCATGCCAAGTTTTGTCAGAAGTTCATTGAACCTGGCTTCTTGCAGTGGTTTGGTGAATATGTCGGCAAGCTGATCATCAGTGGATATATACTTCAGAGAAATGTCTTTCTTTAGCACATGATCACATATGAAGTGATGTCTGACCTTAATGTGCTTGGTTTTGGGATGCATAACAGGATTGTTGGAAATTACAATGGTGCTTGTATTGTTACAATACAAAGGAACGGCCTTCAGGTCAAACCCATAATCTGATAGTTGACTGGCCATCCAAAGCAATTGAGCACAACAGCTTCCTGCGCACAGATATATTCACCCCTTGTGGAGGTTGAAACTGAATTCTGTTTCTTGCTAAACCAGGATACAAGTTTGTTGCCTAAAATTTGGCATGTTCCACTTGTGCTCTTTCTATCAATCCTGCATCCGGCAAAGTCTGCATTTGAATATCCTCTCAATTTGAAATCAGACTCTTTTGGATACCATAGTCCCAAATTCTCAGTTCCCTTCAGATACCGCATGATCCTCTTGACATGTGACAAGTGGGATTCCTTGGGATTAGCTTGGTATCTGGCACATATACATGTTGCAAACATTATGTCAGGTCTGCTTGCTGTCAGATACAGCAAGGATCCAATCATGCTTCTATATTCTGAGATATCCACCTCCTTCCCTGCTTCATCCATATCCAGTTTGGCGTTTGTAGGAATGGGAGTTTTCATGTGTGTCACATCAGTCATCTTAAACTTCTTTAGAATCTCCTTTGTATATTTGGTTTGACTGATAAAGATCCCATCCTTTAACTGTTTGACCTCCAATCCAAGGAAGAATGAGAGTTCTCTCATCATACTCATTTCATATTCACTTTTCATTAGATGAGAGAAGTCTTCATATTGCTTTTTGTCCCTTGATCTAAATATGATGTCATCCACATAGATTTGGACTATCAAGGGTGATCCTTTTCCTTCTTTGAGAAACAGTGTGGGGTTAATTTTACCTTTTCTGAACTTATTTTTGATCAGAAACTTTGACAATGTTTCATACCGCGCTCTGGGAGCTTGTTTTAGTCCATAAAGAACCTTTTTCAGTTTGTATACCTTGTGCTCTTGGTTTGGCTCTAGAAATTCGGGTGGTTGTTCAACATAGACTTCTTCTTGGAGGTCTCCATTCAAGAAAGCACTCTTGACATCTATCTGATAAACTTTGAAGTCCTTGAATGTTGAATATGCTAAGAACATGCGAATGGCCTCCAGTCTAGCAACTGGTGCAAAGGTTTCATCATAGCCGATTCCTTCTTCTTGTCTGTATCCTTTTGCAACCAGTCTGGCCTTGTTTCTGATTACAACACCATCAACATCAAGTTTGTTTCTGAAAATCCATTTCACATCAATGACTTACTGTGATCTGGGCCTGTTGACCAACTCCCATACTTTCTATCTTTTGAACTGATTTAATTCTTCTTGCATTGCATCAATCCAATGGTGATCCTGAACTACATTATCAACTGACTTTGGCTCCACTTGTGATAGGAAGCACATATATAGATTTTCATGAAGTGTGGCAGCCCTTGTTTTAACTCGTGCAGCAGGATCTCCAATTATCAGTTCAGAAGGGTGGTCCTTTAACCTTCTTCTTGTCTTTGGAAGGTCTTCTCTTTCTTCATGATGGATGCCCAATTGCTCAATGTCAGGTTCTTGGGCTGATAAAAGTGGCTGAGTCTGAACAAGTTGAATGTTAAATTCATGGTTTTTTGCTGATTTTTGACTTGGTTCCTCAGCAACCGGTTCAGCTCTGTGTTCATCAGGTTCGGGTGCATCTTCCCTTGTCTCTGTTGTAGTGGGATTATCTGTGTCTTGGTCTTCTATAATGACAGTGTCCTGCACTTCATTTACATTTGTGTCTCCTTTCTGCATTCCATGGTTAATCTCATCAAAAGAAACATGAATAGACTCTTCAACAACTTTGGTTCTTCTATTAAATACACGATAAGCCTTGCTAGTCATGGAATATCCAACAAGATATCCATCATCTGATTTGGCATCAGACTTGTTCAAGTAATCCTTGTCATTGTTCAGAATGTAGCAAGTACACCCGAAGATCCTTAGGTGACCAATGTTTGGTCTCCTTCCCTTCCATAACTCATAGGGTGTTTTCATGGCTCGTTTGTTAATTAGAGTTCTGCTTTGTACATAACAAGCAGTGGCAACACCTTCAGCCCATAGGGATTTTGGGAACTGAGCTCCTGTCAACATGGTTCTAGCTGTTTCAACTAATGTTCGATTCTTTCTTTCAGCTACTCCATTTTGTTGTGGAGTTCTTGGTGCTGAGAAATTATGCTGGATACCATGCTTAGTACAAAACTCTAACATATCAGAAAATTCAAATTCCTTGCCATGATCGCTACGAATGTACTTAATAGAGAGACTCTTAACATTTCTGACCCAATTAAAGAGTTCGACAAGATTCTCAAATGTTTCAGATTTATTTTTGAGAAACATGACCCATGTGTATCTGGTATAGTCATTTACTACTGTAAGAAAGTATCGTGCACCAGATAAGGAAGACACATTTATTGGTCCACATAGGTCCATGTGCAAAAGTTCGAGTGGTTATTTGATTGAGGTTTTATCTATACTCTTAAAAGAATGTTTAACCTGCTTACCCAGCTGACAGTCCCTACACGAGTGTTCTTTCTCATAAACATGCTTGGATAAGCCCTCAACCAAATCCAAAGATGCCAATTTAGACATAGTCTTAAAGTTTAAATGGCTGAATCTCTTATGCCACAACCAACTAATGTCAGGTGAAGCTTTGGACAGAAAACAAATTGGTTCATCAGATTGAGCATTACTAAAGACCAACTTGTAGACATTACCTTGTCTATGCCCATTTAGTTTCACCTCTTTGGAGACAGGGTCCATAACTGTGCAGGTGTATTTAGTGAACAAAACTTCATAACCCTTGTCACACAATTTACTTATGCTCAACAGGTTATGTTTAAGACCTTGAACAACAGATACATTCTGAATGGACATAGAATCATTAGAGAGAGTACCCTTACCAACAATCTTACCCTTTTTATTGTCCCCAAAAGTGACAGATGAAGCTGTAACCTCTCTTACCTCATTCAATAGAGAGGCATCATCTGTCATGGGCACAGAACAGGCACTATCAAGATACCACTGGTTAGAATTAATCTTTTGTTTTTGGTGACTGCTTTCAGCTCCAGGTACCTATTCCTGCACAACGAGCAACTAAGTCTTGGGGGCCCAATTAAGATTGGGCTTTGGGTAAGTGAAAGCTACAGTTGACAATTTAGGTTTCCAATAAGAAGGGGCAGATTTAACTTTCCATGCTAATCTTGGTGATCCTTCATTAGATTCATTTGCAGGGTTGATCTTTAGATTTTCAGCATGTTTTCCTTTCTTATTGTTATCTTTGGTAGCTTTAATAGGCACAAGTTTGATAGCTTTCTTCACAGGCTTGGTCTTTAAGTCTTTTGAATGGGTAGCCTGTGTGTGCCTGGAGAGTTTCTTCCTATCAGCGATGCTCTTGCACTGCAGATTTTTAGTGACATTAAGCTATTTAAGGTTTACCCTGATTTCTGTGGCAATCTCCTTCATAAGATACTCAGGGTAGAATCTGCACTGATAGGAGAGGTGTCCAACTTCACAGCAGATGGGGCATGTTACATGTTGAGGTTGAACATTCTGTCTCAAGGGTTTTGCTGGAGTGTTAAGAGGTTTCCTAGGTTTTCTCACATATCCTAGACCGTTCTTAACTCTTTCTTCAGAGACAAACTTAGGCTAAAAGGCAGCAGCCTTGCTGGATGAACCAGTCTCAAATTTTGTAGTGTGTCTACTTGGTTTTGTCTCTGAGATAACTACACCCTTACCCTTGTATTGGGATGTAGAGGACAGGTTGACTGAAGGTTCAGCTTTCAGTTCTTTCTTAGCAACTACTGCATCACTGTCCTGAGATGCAACAGTAGCCAAGTCTTTGAGTTACTTGTTTGGGAGAACTAGCAACAGCCATAGGTACCTCCTTTCCACACTCAACGAGCACACTGCCAGCAGGAATAAAGCCAGCAAGACACTTGGTCTGAACAGGGTAAGTCTGGGCCTTGGCTATTTGGTCTTCAGAGAAACCTAGACCTAAGGCTAGACTTTTAACATCTGGAGTAGTCCTAAAGTGGGCTGCAATCTCAGCAGAGTCTTGCCACTTTTGACGGATTTGTCTTTCCTTTTCCAGTTCTGCTTTGGTTTCAACTAGTTCCTTTTCAAGCCTATCGATGTCTTTATTAGCTATTTTTAGTTGACCAGCTTTGTCCAAAAGATCATCGTGTGTGCTTCTCATCTCACTCACTTCAGCCCTTAATCTTTTATCTATTCTTTCATAATCATCTATAGAATCTCTATATTCACATGAAAGCCGTTCCAGTTTAGAATAGTATCTTTGTTTGTCAGCTTTCATAGGAAAAATTGTTCCTCCATTTCTTTAAGAGCTCTATAGGTATCTTCATATTCAATGTAGAGCTGTTCATAAGTTCTTACCTTGAGGGGAGGTGAATGGTCAGCCATGAAATAAATAAGACCTTTTTCCTTCTTCTCCTCATCAAATGATTCTTCTTCCTCCTCGGTTTCACTATTAAACTTGTTAGTGACAAGAGCCTTCTTCCTCTTGTCATCCTTTCTGCTTTAGGAGCCTTTGGTCTTCTTCTTCTGCTCAGCTGCCTCCTTTTTCTCCCTCTTCAGCTTATAACAGTCAGCAGCGAAATGGTCGGGCTTGTAATGACCCGTGTGTAAGAAGTTAACCACAAACACCTTGGATGTTGGTGCACAAGTTTGAGGTAAGAGATGAGCCCAAGAGGGGACTTTTGGGAGGTGCATGTGACAAGTGATAACGTGCATTTATGCCCTAGGAAGATGCTATGCATATACAGGCGCTTTTAAAGCTGGTTTTGTCAAGTTTTGGAGATTTATTTTGACCTAGTAGATGGGCTCAGATGAATTGGCGTGCAGAGCAAAAGATTCTTAGAATGATGTCTTCTATCTACCACAGAAGTTTCAGGCCATAAGGACGTGCACGCGAATTGGACCCATTTGGCGTGCAAGGTTATTTTTGCATGGATGTCTTTTACATGATGCAAGAAGGCTTGGGGTAAAGTTTGAGTGCATTTGGAGCTGCACGCCAATTGGGGAATTGGCGTTCAAATTGGCGTGCAGACATATTTTTGCATGGTTACCTTAGTTTTGTTATTCTAATCATCTTTTCCCGAAGGACCATGTTGGAATTGTGGATATTTTGGTGTGTTTGGATGTGGGAAGGTCATAGCTTGTTCCATCAAAACTACGTCGTTTTGATGCTGGGATTCACTTAATCAAAACTACGTCATTTTGATGTTGTGTTGTCTATATAAGGAGGAGAAGCCCCTCTGTTTTAGGTTTAGGGTTTGTTGCTCCACCAGCCGTCGTAGAGAGAGAGAGAAAGAGAGAGAGGGAAGGAGAGCTCTTGGTTGCTGCTGGGCGTCTTGCGTGGGTGGTCGGTGTCTCGTGGGCGGACGGCGTTCGGCGTGGGAACAGAATATTACTGTGTTGTTGCATTTTACTTGAGGTAGGGGTTCTGTTTTTGCTAATCTCTCTCTGTCCTAGGGTTCTTAGGTAGAATTCGGTCTATACCTGCTATTATATATATATATATAAATACATATAGGTGTGATCTCCTATATGGATGTTGGCCTTCAATGGCATTTTGGTGTGATTCTATTGTTGGGTGGTCAGTGCATGTTATATGTTCGATGAAATGCCTGTGTGAATATAGCTGTGTGTATATGCCTATTACATGTTTGATAATATGCCTGTGTGGCTGGACTTGTGATTTGGTGTATGTATGCATGCTGGGTGTTTGTTCTATTGCCTGAATGGCTGGGTTTGTGCACTTGTAACCGGGTGCACACCAAGTGTTTGGTTTTATGCTTGAGTGACCGTGGTATCTGGCCTGAAGAGGCGGTTAAATTACTTTTCCTGAGAGGCGGTTAAACCAGTGGCCTGAAGAGGCGGTTAAATTACTTTGCCTGAGAGGCGGTTAAATCAGTGGCCTGAAGAGGTAGTTAAATTACTTGCTTGAGATGTGGTTTGTTAGCCAGTGTGGCTGGGGCTGAGGTTACGCCCGCTTGTGTGGAATGCTTTATTTTTTCCTAATACTGCCACGTCACTACACATGTGCACATGCATGTAGCCGCTAGGAGCATGGGAAGGGTTGGGGAGACTTAATCCCTACTGAGCTGTGGTTGCTCACCCCTCCTACTGTGTTTGCTTGTTTTCCAGGGACTTACAGGCGTTAGGTGGATACACCAAGGTGGAAGACCATTTTCATTTTATTGTTCACTTCAGTGATGTAATTTCATAATTTATGTAACCCTAGGGGGGGAAATGTACTAAGGGATTGAATTGTAGTAAGGAACATGGTTGGTTTGTGAACCTTTGATGTTTGAAATTAAATAAAGATGTGGCTTGTTTGATTTATTGTAATTGTTAGTCTTGTTTGTGTGGCATCCAGTAATCCAACCCCGTTGCCCTCCGTGTGGGTGAATGGGGAGTCACGTACCGATTTCCCCGAGTCAGAAATCCGGGGCGTGACAGGGCTTGTTGTAGTGATAACATTACAACTTGTCCTTCTCTTTTCCCTTAGAGAAAGATGAGGAAGACTGTCTTGCTTTCTGTCTGTAGTTCCCCCTTCTCTTCAGCAGTTTCTTGATCAGAAATGCCACTTCTTCATCTGAGGCACTATCTGAGCCAAGTTCATCAACTTCATCTTCTTCCTCTTCTGAAGACGGTTCCCGTGGCTCAGTAGCAGCCTTAAAGGCAACAGACTTCTCCTTTTTCTTGGAAGGATTCTCAAATGCCTCAAGTTCTTCCTTTTGCATTTTGAACGTCTTGAGGTCCCTGTATAATGCTTCCAAGGCACAAGTCTTCCATTCCTTCAGCTGACGGATGGCTAATGTCTTTATCAGCAGTCTCAAGGGTAGAGATCTCAGAAATTTGTCATTTTTGTCCTTTTGAGAGATCTCAACGTTGTAAGTCTTCATCCGTTGAATCAGACCGGTGAACCGTTTGTAGATACTGTCCAATGACTCTTTCGGTTCACATCTGAAGGCTTCATACTCTTGTTTGAGCATGGAGATCTAGTTGTCCTGTATTTGCTCATCTCCTTCGTAGATGAGACAGAGCTTGTCCCATACCTCTTTAGCAGTCTCAAGATCTTGCACATCCGTGAACATGTCATCATCGAGTGCAGAGAAAAGTATGGCTTTTGCCTTGAAGCCGAGCTTTACTTTCCTCTGCTCCACCTTAGACCAACTGTCTGGGTCTTTCGTCATTAGCCGACCTCTCTACATACTCTTTGGTGTGAAAGGTCCATTCTTTATCGTTTCCCAGAGATAGGTGTCGAGCATGTCTAGGTGTGCTCTCATTCTCGCTTTCCATTTGGAAAAGCGCGCGGGTGTGCACATAGGTACTTGGGAGGATGAGCCAGGCAAAACATCATAGAAGTCTTCTTGTTCTTTCTTATTGCTGTTGGTACTCGGTTCTTCCTGCTCCTGGTCTCCAGTCGCTCCTTCCTCTGGAACACAACTGGCTTCAAGTTCCTCAATAAGAACTGGAGTTTGCTCGGGAGCTGGAGCTGAGCTGCACTGCTGGAATCCATGTCGTCCAATAGGGATCTCTACAGAGTTGTAGAACTTGCTCTAATACCAATTGTAGGTCCCAAAGTGAGTCTAGAGGGGGGGTGAATAGACTTTCTTCGTTTGCGGAAGCTAGACTGTTAGCTGGTTTTGGATTCCTCTACAAATCACTATGATGGAAGTATTTACGGAGAAGATGACAGGAGTTTTGTGAGCGATAACATGAGTGATGATGAACTATCAGACAAAACTGAGAAGAGAGTAAATGCTCTTTTCTCCATAGATCTCAGTTATGAAAGTGATGGTTTATGATAGATCGATGTGTGGAAAACAACACAGAGATTAGACTTAATGGAAGTGCTAGATCTTTGATGAACAAAAGATTCTTGAATAATCAGATGGATTACTCTCTTGTTCTTGATTCACCGCGGCGCACAGCACACCTCAGAGTTCTCTCCGAGTCTCTCTCTATTGTTGGAACACACACCACTTTGTTAGTTCTCCAAAAGATTATTTTTCACTAAGTCCGTCAGAACCATTATCTTGTGTTCTGTGTGTTTCCTTCTTTTGAGAGAGAGGTTAAACTCTTAATTTTGTCGTTAAGTGCATGAGAGATATATTTTTAAGTTTAAAGTGCTCGTGCGCCATGATGTCCATCCCGACAGACTGACTTCCCGCCACTGAAAATGCGGAATGTCAGGGGATGGGTTGATCTGCTTTGATTTGCAGATCAGATGCCCATACTGTGTATTTGGCATGCAGTCGATCTTGGCCATTCATCCGTGGATGGTAGTTGGCAGCAATTAATGTGTCATTAATGCGCTCAACTGCTCGGGACGGCGCAGACTTGCTGTACATACCCTAGCTAACAATATCGCTAAGTGGCTGTGTTTAGGGTTATAAGTTTGCCTTGGAGGTAGATGCCTCGTAGGTTCGATGACTCGAAGATTTCAGTTAACACCTGTAGAAGGTTGCGAAGTTTTGATTCAGGCTTTATGGTGTTTCTGCGAGTCTACGACTCACATCTTCGAGTCTTCGAGGCTAGAGGTCAGTTGGATTGGCCTTTTGTGTCACTCTGTTAACTAAAGTCTACGACTCTGCTAGTCTACGACTCTACGAGTCTGTGACTCTTCGAATAACGCTTAGAGTGACTTCTTCGAGTCCATCTAATCTACCTGTTATTGTAGCTACGAGTCTACGACCCTAGTTCTGCGGGTCTACGACCTTTGGGTCTCTCAGTTTACTATGTTTGACTAAGTGGTCTGAAAATCTTCGACTCTACGAGTCTTTAACTTTGCTTTTCTTCCTTAGTCTTTCACAGAGGCTCATAAACTGAGTTTCTGTATAGCTACGACCCTTTAGCTACAACTCTCCGCCATCGATCTCCGAGTCTGGAAGTGTGGCAATTTCTCTATAGTGACTGTGTCCCTTGAGTCTACGAGTCTACGACTCTACGACTCTTGAGTTATAGTTTCATTTGTTTGCCAGTCTTTATAGCATCGACTCTTCGACCTTCAACTTACGAGTCTATGAGTCTACGAGTCCGGTTTTCTCTACACTGTTCGAAGGCTTCGACTTTGCGACTTTCGATCTACGAGTCTACGAGTCCTGTTTTCTTAACAGTGTTCAAAGGTTTTGACTCTACGACTCTACGAGTCTTCGAGTCTAGTGGCAATTTAAGTTCTGTTAATTGACTTAAGTATTTATGGGGACTCTACAATTTTGCGTGCTACGAATCTACGAGTCTACTAGTCTACGAGTCATTTAGCTTTGGTTACTGTTCTTAAAAATTCTTCGACTCTACGAGTCTCCGAGCTTATTGACGCTTACAGTAATACTCTCTTTTCCGTACTATGACTCTGCGACCTTCGACCCTGGATCTACGAGTCGCAATGTGCTGTCACTGTTTCGCCTTGCGTCTCCAGACTCTACGAGTCTACGAGTCTCTTGCCAATACATCCTATGACAGTTTCACTTCTACGAATTTCGACTCTTCGACCCTACGACTTTCGGTTCTTCGAGTCTCCAGACTTAGACTATATTTTGACAGCTTCATCAAATCCTATATTTCCAACATAATGTTATAGGGCGGCCCACTTGCCATACCAGATAAAGGGTATATTTGATATATTATATATCAATCTTTTCTATTTTTCTTATTTCTGCATAAATTATAAAATAATCTTTTTCTATCTGTTTTCTAATGCAATCAAACCACGTGCTTTTTCTTTCCTTTTTTTTTTCACTCATTTTTCATCTCCTATCAAACAAAGGGTTAAGTAACTATTTGCTCACAAATTGTAGTCACAACAGCTTTTAGAGAAACGTGCACATTTTAAACACATAAAAGTAAGTATGGACTCAAGTTACTCAACCTTTTTGACAAGTTAGGTTAGGTTTGAAATTATAATCACACTATTTTTGATAACATTATTATGGAAGTTACAAGAAACATGTTTATAATATTGATATTAGAATATTAGATAAATATAAGATTATCTAGAAATATAACAATAAATAATAAAAGTAAATAATTTGAATAAACCCTTAATTTTTTAACAAAACTATGGTATCAAAAACATTGAAGTTGTTTGAAATATATATATAATATTATTAATTTTAGATGAAATCAAAAACAGAAACGAAAAAAATGAATAACGATATGGTTAAAAAAAAAAAATCTTCTAACATCAGATTTTAACGCGTGCTGTGTCGGGTTGTCTCGAGCCGAAAAAAGAAACTGGTCGTGTCTCCTGCTGCTAACTCTCTCCGGTCCGGTTTCAACCACTCAACCCACTCCTGCGATTTCGAATATTCTCGCCTCAAATTCGAATGAGGCTCCCAAATAATTCATCGACACCGGAACCCAAGAAGACATCGGACCGCCTTTTCACGGTCGGGCTGGTCACGTCCTGGTACTGCTCCAACATTGGGATACTGTTGCTCAACAAGTACTTGCTCGGCAACTACGGCTTCAGGTACCCAATCTTCCTCACTGCTTGTCACATGATGGCGTGCTCCCTCCTCAGCTATGTCGCCGTCGTGTGCCTCAAGTTGGTCCCCCTCCAGGCCGTCCGGTCTCGAGTCCAGTTCGTCAAGATCGCCGCTCTCGGCGCCGTCTTCTGCGCCTCCGTCGTCTCCGGCAACGTCTCTCTCCGCTACCTCCCGGTCTCTTTCACCCAGGCCGTGGGCGCCACCACGCCCTTCTTCACCGCCGTCTTTGCTTTCTTCATGACCGTGCGGAGGGAGGCCTTCCTCACTTACGTCGCCCTCTTCCCTGTCGTCACCGGCGTTGTCATTGCCAGTGGGGTACTAACTAACTAGCTAACCAGCTAGCAGCTGGAATTACATTTACTTTTGTGTTACATTTTGGTGTTTTTTCTTTCTTTTGAAAATCTTTCTAGTGACTTCGTATAAAAACAGATGAATAGATTACATATAATGTGAATCACCAAAAACAATGTTACTGATCTGTAATATCATAGAGCTTAAACATGTGTTAGTGGGTTTGCTTTCACTGGCGTTTTCGTGTTTCTAGTCGGCTTCAGATAAACAATTCAATTTTGTTGTTTGTGGGTACATTACTTTTGGTTTTTGTTTTAATGGTTCAATACCGCTGTATATGTATGGAACATTTTAGGCTCTGATCATCTCAATGGAATCAACCTTGAATGATCACAGGGGGAGCCAAGTTTTCATCTGTTTGGGTTTATAATGTGCGTTAGTTCTACTGCTGCAAGGGCGCTCAAAACAGTTCTTCAAGAGATTTTGCTTTCTTCTGAAGGGTAATTTATGTTTCCTTGTTTAGTCTCCCGTTATTTGACTGTGTGAATTTGAGGCTTAACTTACTTTTCCATTCGGCACTTGAATTTATATAAGATTTATTTTTTTATTTACTAAATTCTATTCAAGGGAGAAGCTGAATTCGATAAACCTCCTTCTGTACATGGCTCCTATTTCTGTGGTTTTTCTACTTCCGGCAACACTCTACATGGAAGAAAATGTTCTTGGTATCACAATAGCACTTGCAAGAGAGGATTTTAAGATCATATGGTATCTGCTATTCAATTCTGCACTAGCATATTTTGTGAATTTGACCAACTTTTTGGTCACAAAACATACCAGTGCTCTGACTCTTCAGGTATGTGCTTCGATCATTATTTATAAAATATTCTAAACTGCTGATTAAATATTTGAACTCTTTTTTTATTGCATTATTAGTTGGAATGCACCTCCTTTCTTTTCTTGGAAGCCAGAGCTTAGATGATTTATAGATCTTTTGTTTTTTTCTTCTTTTGTTTAATAAAAATGGAGCTTAGATGATTGGTGAGTCTAGTGAGAGGAACACGAATCAGCTACAGGTGAATTCACTTGCATAATATTTGCATGTGGTTTGTAAAAAATCATTCTTGTATGAATAAGTCTTCAAGATGGCATCTGACATACTGATGAGAACTAGGCATTGGGATGTTATTATGCACGGAGAATTGTCTAGGAAACAAATAATTGCATACATAGCATATTTAGGAGTTCCTTTTTATTTTTTAAAAAATTTGTGGTGGTTGGATTGTCATGTTGTTGAAAGGGCCATTTAGTTACAATTATAGTCAATTTTATTTATTATTCCAAAAATAGATTTTGTATTTTTTTACCTCCATCTGTTATTATTATTATTATTTTCTGTGGGCCTTTTCTTTCATGTTCTGATGCATGTATGTTTCCTCATCATTTTGCCTTTTTTTGCATTATTTCCTTTTTGGTTTGGGTAACAATCATGTACATTGGTCCCAATGAGGAATAAGTGATTTTCTGTTCTTTCTAGGTGCTGGGGAATGCAAAAGGAGCTGTGGCTGTGGTGGTTTCAATTTTGATATTTAGAAATCCAGTCTCAGTTACTGGGTTGCTTGGTTACATTCTCACAGTCATTGGGGTCGTCCTCTACAGTGAAGCAAAGAAGCGCAGCAAGTAACAGGTTATTTTGGGGCATGAATCATGACACACAATTTGAAACCAATTTTTGTGCATAGACAAAAGGCATCCTTCCTGGAGGCAAGTTAGTTGAGTACTTCAGTGGATGCTGTGTATTTTGCCCTCTAAATTTCCCTGGCGACCTGGTTTGATTGAAGCCTGGTTATCCACATGTGATCTGTCTGTAAAAATATTAGAATGAATTAACAAACAATAAAAAGTTCCTATAAGTGACTTTTAATCTGTATGATTATTCTCCCTGGCCTTTGAAGTTATGGAGGAGCTCTTTTCTTTCTTTCTTTTTTCCATTCAGGAAACAATGGTATGTAATGCACAATTAGTCTGTTATAAATGTTCCTTAAATTGATTGAATACTGAAGGGCGTTTCTTAAATCTTAACCTATCATATTGAGGTTTCTCAGGTTTCACCTTATATGGTGTGAATACATCACTTTGATAGGTTCTAGTTACTTCAGACAAACAATTCAATGGTTTCTAGACTTTAGAAATTGAATTGTAACAATTGTCTCTAAAACCAGTCTCCTTTATAGGGTTTTGTCTGTGGATATTTATTTTGTGATTAGTGAGATGATAACATTGTGTTTTTATGGAATGTTTTAGTTTCTCATCTTAGTAGCATCAACTTTGTATGATCACAGGGGAAGCCAAAGTTTCATCTTTTTGGGTTTATAATATGATGGTGCTACTGCTACAAGGGCGCTTGAAACAGTACAAGAGAGTTTCCTTCATTCTAAATGGTAATTAATGTTTTCCTGTTTACGCATGTACATTATTTTATTGATTGAATTTGAGGCTTATGTTATTTCTCATGTGTGCTTCTATTTAATATTGGAGAAGCTGAATTCTATGAGCCCACCCCACCCTTGTGCATGTGCTTCTATTTAATAAGGGAGATGCTGAATGCCATAAGCCCATCCCCTTACATGTGCTTCTACTTAATAAGTGAGAAGCTGAATTCTATGAACCACTACTATATATGTGACAAGGCTGTTATGTGCTAATTTATATAATTCTTAACACTTACAGACAGGACAAGCAAGGGTCAATATCACATAAAATGTAGCAATATATTGGATTGACGTTTAATTTACTAATTAGGGAGCATAAAACAAACTAATCTAACATGACTTATCCAAACTAATCGAATTCTAATGTATTGTATTGATTATGATGAAGGTATTTAGGACTCAAGCCTTAAGTGATGTTTTTTGAGATTAAGGTAGAATTTATTTAATTTATTATTGTTATGGTTAAAAACCTAGTTCTCTCTTTTGCATGAACTAGCTTCTCTCTGGTGATGCAGTTGTGTATTAACCCTAATTTAGGGCAGACAACCCATCATGTACCTCAAAGTTGTTAAGCCCCATAATAATTTCTCACTATCCTTGACGGTATACACTCACAACTAATTCATTCTTTAGTCTGTTTACCTTGATATTTGGTTATTTGTTTCACTTTTATGTCCATCATTCTTAAGGTTAGATTATGCAGTAGGTAGCTAATCTTGATATTTTGGTTTAGTTAATGCTCTGATTTCAGTGTGGTTTTATGTGCTCCCTCTTACAATAATGAAGGTTGATTGGACCCTTTTGTTTTGGAGGTTGGTACTTAGAGGATATATATATTGTTTTTTGATAAAAAGGAAGCTTAGATTATTGAGTCTTAAATGGGCGTCAATTTGGAAGAACATGAAGCAATTACATGCTTGTTTACTTGCTTAGGATATGCATGCAGTTTGTAATGAACTCATTTTTTAATGAGGAAAGTTTGAATATGGCATGCAGTGCACTGATCGGGATGTTATTTCATATTGTACATTAACTACAGAACAACTAATAGCATAAAAGAACATATATAGGAGTTCCTTCATCGCGTGTTTGGTAGGATTCTGTTAGGTGGTTCAACATTTGGGCTTAAAATGGTGGATGTATTGTTGTTATGGTGCAGATAGTCTTTGGTTACAATTTTTGGTTGATATTTATCATCCCCGACATAGTTTGGGTTTCTATAACATCTTGCTGGCTCCATGGCACATACAATAGTTGAAAAGTAGGGAAATGAAGAATATCCCTAACTGTTTTCCCCCTCATCAATTCTAGCTTTTAAGAGTCTAATCTCCACCTGCTATTGTTATTACCGTGTGGTGCCTTTTATTGAGTGTTCTGACCAACTGCATATCTGCATCATTCTGGCCTTTTTGAAAAAAATTCACTTTTGTTTGGGTAAAGATTACATAGTTGAATCCTATTCAGAGAAGAGGGTTCTATTGTTTTGTTTTCCTTTTTCCAGCTTCTTGTAAATGCTGAAGGAGTTGTTGCTGTGTGGTGGTTTCGATTTTAATGTTTAGAAATCCAGTCTCAGTTTTTGCAGTGATTGGTTACATTTTCACAATCATTGTGTTTGCCCTCTATGGTGAAGCAAAGAGCTGCGGCGGACAGTTATTTTGGGAGCACAAATTTTGGCGAGGGCAAAGGGCTCCTTTTTGCAAGCAGCTCGGTAGTGCACCTTCTATTTTGTCCTTATAAGTTCCATTTTTTTCCCGGAGACTTAGTTGATTGGAGCCGAGTTATCCTTATGTGATGTTAACAACTACAATGAATAGTTATTGGAGACTTCAGGAAAGAATGTTGGCTGTGTACTGGAAAGTATATTGGGCCTTCATTCACAATCTGTTATGAGCAGTCCTTAATTTTTAAATAAATGAAGACGTTATTGGTCTGCCATATAGAGGTCTCTATGGTAGTTTAGGCTTCAGCGCTTGCATGTTTGGAACATAGGGTTGAAAATATGCCTCCGTTTACCAAAATGTCTAACAATGCACAAGTACATTGATGGAGGAAGAAAATCATATACAGGCTTTAAGGGCTGCTGGAAAGTTTGACTAGTTTTAGATCATTAATATTGTGGAGCTAAGAGGACAGCTGAAAATGGAAGATAAAAACTTTCAGCATATAAAACCCCTGAAAATATGGAAATTTCACTCGGTAGCCTAATCAAAAAGATTATCTAGTGACCTACTCAAAAAGAAAATTGATTCACAAAATACCACCCTTCTTTGGAGAGATCATCCAAAGTGACCCTCAATGGTGTGGAGAAAGCAAAACATAGAAAAGATGTCCTCATCCTCATTTTTCTCAACCTTCTTTGCCCACTTTAAAAGTGCTGCCGTCTTTAAAGGTGACATTCCAAACCCAGGAGGAAGCATTTTGGAATCGTAGAAACTAAAGGCTTAAAGCAGGGAATAAAAACTGTATTTTTCTTTCTAACCTTTTTGTTTTCATGGAGACTTTTGGAGGAAGATCTCCAAGTTCAGTCACAAAAAGATCACTCAGGTTCTTCTCTTTAATTTATTCATATTCTAATTGTTAAAACTTCTTTTATCAAATGTTTTTAAGTGAAACGGTTTTCCTTTTAACTCTCATTCTTTTTTTTCTTCAAAAATAAAAAAGAACAATCAAAAGAACACATTTTCTACAAAAAATTAAAACAAGGCTTGGGCGGCCATGAGGATTGAGCCCTAGATGCTCATGTCCTAGTCTGCCTGTGCCAATATTAATTGTGGCAGTATTTTCATGTTTGAATTCAAATTGTTTTTCTTTTCTTTTCTAAAATGAAAAATTACTTTTGTTTTCCTTTAAAAATGCAATACTGTCACATAAACCTAGATCCCATATTCTTTTTTTAAAATTATAATGCACCCTTTTATTTGCTTTAAAATCTTTTTTGTTGTTTTAAGGCTTAGATCCTAAACGCTCCCTTTTTTAAAAATTAAAAATATAAAAAAATAACTTCCTTTTAATAATGCAAGCAAACACTTATAGATCAAGACTAGGTATCAATTGTGGGCGTTGTGGGGGTGTAAAAGTTTTTTCTTCCTTCCTCACACATAACTGACTCTCGAACCTAATTCTTTGGAACCGTAGATCTTTCTTTTTCTAGGTGCCCAATCACACTTCTAAATTGTTTGGTGGCGACTTTGTGTTTTCTTTTATTTCATGGTTTGTGCGAGCCTCGTACAGGGATGACTCTAGGATCAACTAAATGAACTAACACTGAAGTCTTTTCACAAAATCAAGTACGATCCCAGTCAAAAACGGGTGATGACAATTGTGATTGAGAGTTGTTCAAGAGGCTTAGGTTTTCATTGTTATTACTTGAGTTACAGATCAAAAGCATGACCTGTGTGATTCTGATCTTCAAGTATTTTGTGTATGCTGATTAAGAAACTTTTATTGTAAATCAACATTACACTTTTGCGTTCTTGTTGAATACATTTAGTTTGCTTTTAGAAAACATCTTGTGTTTGTTTTCGCTTATTGTTTACAAAAAAAAATTTCTAAGTCTCATCTATTGATATAAGGATCTAAAAAAAGAAGTCGAAAGAAGTCTATTCACCCCTCTCTAGACTTCACGGGACCTAACACTTACCTTTGATGTTGTCTCCGTAAATGACGGATAGTCTTTGTTTGTTAATAACATTAATAAGCAGAGAGAGATCACCCATAATATGTCGTGAGCATCCGCTATCAAGTATCCACTTGCTTTGATTTATCTTTATCTTCAAGTGGGTTAGAAGTGAGTTCTAGTGATGCTCCTGTACAACAACAAATTATACTTTTGATGCCCAAACTTGTTTCGGGCGGTTAGGAGGAATAATAACAGAGGCAACATTTCTGGATTTAGAATTTGGAACAATATTTTCTTTCCATGTTGTCTTAACTTTGTTTGAGTCTTTAGTATCTCTGTTTTGTTTCTTCTTTAGTGAGGTGGTTCTCTTAGGTTTTTATTTTCGTTTGTTTGAAGAATCCTCTTTAACCGACTGATTTTTATTATTGATATAAGCTTAATTACGTAACCATTTATCATACAAAAATCAATACTTTAGTGGTACGAACCTATTTCTTTATCTATATTATATATATATAATATATATCTATAATTGTCTCTTTATTTGAAAAAAAAAAGACCTATTTCTCTATAAATTGAGCATACACTATAGTGTGGAGGTAAAACAGGGATACAGGTTTCTTGGATTTTATATTTTTGCTACAAATTGATATTGTTTTATTTCTCCGTCAATATCATCTATATTAAATTTGTTCTTAAAAACTCATTTGAAATTAATGACTTATTGATCTTTAGGTCAATCAATCAGTCTCCACACCTTTTTTTTAAACTAATTTAACTCTTCCTTCATAGTTTCCATCTAATATGAATTTTACAATGCTTCATTCACCACTTGTTTGGCATGAGAAAGAAAACTCAAATACATGTTTTCATTTCACACCAACAATTAAATCTCTAAGGATTAGTTCAGTTGGATAGTTGACTCATTCGCTTGCTCTGAGCAAACCTAATCTTTCTCCATCAACGCTGAGCTATTTAAGATTACGCTGAACTTTTGCTATTAAAGATAAAGATTGACCTAATCTTTATTTTTTGCATCTTGATATTCAATTTTAATCTGCATCTGTTCTTGAGCCGCAGCTTTAATTTTCAAATTTTCACCCTCCATATCTTTTCCAGAATCTAAAATTGCATTTATTTCAACACCAGCTGCTACTCGTCTCTCAGTAAGGTACTTGGGAAGAACATAAAACATATAGCTTGCATTTTCACCTGGAATTTAAGACGCCACCCAGTGACGACGAATTGGAATCTTATGATAGCATTCAGGATACACTAATTCATTAAATCATAGAAACGCGGACAAATCAAATATCACAGTTGCCTAACACTAATTAAATACAAAAGCTAACAGGTAAAGCAGAGACAGCCGCGAGGGCGGCAATTTTCTTTCCATCACAAAATAGACAAACCGAAAATGGTCTACAAAAAGCAATAAATAAATTTTTGCCACGGTCCAAATCACCAACCCATGATGGCAAAAGAGGAACTGCGAATTTGATCAATATAACAGAAATATGTCTTAACACCAAGACATCAAACATAAAACTGCATATCTTCAGCTTTCAAACCATTTAAGGAGATTTTCTAATTGAAGACGTTTCAATACTAGAACTTTGTCTCTGGCTTTTCCTCGACCCCAATGACCAACAGTAACATCGGTAAAAAAATATAAACCATTTCTACTTAAAATACCAGAGACGAAATCTTAAAATGAAACAGGAGGCGTCATTAAAGATCTGCTCTCCCAGGGAACCTCGGGAAAGGAGTTACATCTCTGATATTGTCCAACCCAGTGGCGAAGAGCATCATCCTCTCAAAGCCCAAACCAAATCCACTATGTTTTACGGTCCCATGACGCCTGAGGTCCAAATACCACTCGTAAGGCTGTACAGGGAGGCCCAATTCCTTGATTCTGCAAACCAAAAATGCATTCCCATATCGTATTACAAAACCACGAGAGGAAAACTAACTACTCCCGGAACTTTAAAAAGAACAATACATCCGGCATGTTAAAATATAACCTTTAACAGCAACATTACTGCAGAAAAGAAAAAAAAATCTAACCGGCTCAAAATGTTATCGTAACGCTCTTCCCTTTGACTTCCTCCAATTAGTTCTCCCACCTGAAAGAATAACATTGAATTTACATACAAACTGTTCATGAAAAACCAAAAACCCAAAAGCAGAATCTTCTATCAAAAAACAAGTCCTCAAAACCAATTCAACCCAAAAAATCAAATTGGGGATGAAATCTAACCAAACCTACAATAATCGCCCAAGGCCTATCATGCTGACAGTATTAGTAAAGTTACTATTTGACAGCACTAGCATTAAAACTACATTACCCTTTGCAACAAAAAACCTGAAATCAATCCAAACAATTCAAGTTGAGAATAAAAACCGATCAAACCAACCAAATAACCCAAAACCGCTCATAAAGTTAATATTTAGCATTATCACATTATAATAACATCCCTATGTGATTAGCTAAAGTAATAAATTAACTAATCAAACTCTATTTTGGTGCAGTCTCACCGAAAACTAATTTAGACTAGTTTCAATCTCTCTCTCTCTCTGTTCTCAACTCTCTCTTTATTAATTTTTGATATACTTGATCAGGTACAGTGTGACATTATTGGTAGATGCCGGCTAATATGCATCAACTCACATGTCTCACTTGATATCTTCTTTAAGAAAACCCACATGTCTCACTTGATACAGATTTTATAAGAAAAAAAACCCAAATATAGCCCAAACCAATCTGAAACCAAAATTTTAAAGCCCAATTGAACAAATTTCATCTATTGGGGTTGATTTCAACTTGAGTTTAAACCCATCCAAGGAAAACCTCTACTTAGGATACTCAAGGGCTTGTACACACTGACCAGATTGGGGGCCTTCAGATCATGCCAATACTATTCTAGCAATCCCCTAAATTTCTTTCAAAACCCCATCACTATAATGCTTGAAGGACCCAAAAAGGTGACAAATAAAGGGCCTCGGGTCATATTAATCCTGCCCTGCTCACCTTCTTTTAAGAAAGAAAGAAAAAAATCCATCTTTCTTAACACTTTGAGTGGAACATCACACATGAACAAAAAATGAGAAAAATAACCAACCTTTGGCACAAGAACATCCATAGCAGCCACAGTCTTCAAGTCATCATTGAGTCTCATGTAAAATGCTTTTATTCCTTTTGGGTAATTGTAAACAATGACAGGTTTCTTAAATAGCACTTCAGTCAAGTATCTGCAAAATAAAGAAAATTTTAAATACATTAATCCATAAAGTTCCAATGAACCAACCCTTATGCACAACAGTACATGGGAAGTTTCTGATAAAAAAAACAATACATGGGAAGTAGGAGCTACCTCTCATGCTCAGAAGCCAAGTCAATTCCCCATTCCACTTTATTATCAAATTTCTTGTCCGTAACATTTTTTAGAAGTTCAACTGCTCTTGTGTAAGTAATGCGCTCAAATGGAGTTGAAGCAACCATACTTAACCGATCAATGCATGCTTTATCATAATTTTTAGCCATAAATTCCATATCATCAAGGCAATTATCAAGTAACCACTGACATAGGAACCTCACATATGCCTCTGCACAGTTCATATCATCCTACAAAAAAAAAAAGCAAATTGATGTCAATTGCACATAGAACTATGCCGGCTCACCTAACAAATGAAAAAAAAAAAGGGAAACCACGAGCATGATACTAGCGCATAGTTCAGGACACTCGGGGAAATATAACAGAACCTAGAAGTAGGCACAAAATTTAAGATTGCACACAAGATTAAACCCTTCATGCATAGCAATAAGAGCTTCTCTAACCAAGCACAGGAACCCAGCAAAACCAATTAACCCATATAAGCACCAAATATGAGACATACCTCAAGTTCTGCAAATGCTATTTCCGGCTCCACCATCCAGAATTCAGCAAGGTGCCTTGAAGTGTGAGAGTGTTCAGCACGAAATGTAGGCCCAAAACTATACACACTGCTAACTGCACATGCATAGGTTTCAATCTGAAGTTGGCCAGACACAGTCAAAAATGCTTGACGAGCAAAGAAATCTTGACCATAGTCAATCTGGCCATCCTTTTGAGGAATTCCAGGTTTCAGCTTAGCTCTCTCCTGCAAATTTGAAAAAATCTCCTTGGCTTTTTTGAGCTGATCAACAGAATCATTGATTTCTTCTCTGCTTGCCTTAGAAGATTTCAGTTCAGCAACAGCTTCCCCTCTCTGCTGGACAAGAAGTTGAGCGGTAGCAATTTCATCAACTGATGGTGGGGGGTTCTTAATCAGCTCCTTCCCAACTTTTTCAGCATCACTAAATAAGGTCGTAACTTGAAACATTTCACCAGCACCCTCACAATCACTAGTAGTGATAATAGGAGTGTGCACACATAGAAACCCATGCTTGTGGAAAAACGTATGGGTTGCTATAGTCAAAGCATGCCGTAGTCGGGCAACAGCCGAAATCTGAAGCAATTCACAAGCATTTCCTATTAAATTAATAATGCGAATGATAGAAGAATATCAAAACTGCTTCACAAATTGCAGACGCTCCATACGAGTTTAAGTCCTAATAAATCTTATTTTTTATTGCTTTCAATAAAGAGCTAGACGATGTCGTTTCTTTCTTTCTTTCTTTCTTTTTTGGATAATGGGTAAATATTACTGGAAAAACAATAATCAAACAAGCAAACGAACAAAGAAGGCAGGCGCGCTCATGATCAACAAACAATGAATACTAAAATTAAGTAAATAAGTACCGTATTGGTCCTGGGACGCATATGAATGAAGTCCCTAACTTTCTCGAGGCTGAGCTTGGTCTTGGGTAAGGGATACTTAAGGGCATCGACGGTGCCGACGTTAAAAAGCTTCTCCACACGGAGCTCAATCCTCTGCTTGGTTCCCTCCGGCGGCTGCTTCAGCAACCCTTCCGCTGACAAGCCAGTCCCCGTATGCACCAGCGTCCCCAGTCCCAGATCCGCCACTTCCGCGTCTACTATTACCTGCAGATTCGCAGGGCACGACCCATCATTCACTTCCAAAAACGCAAAGGTACCCTTCCCCTGCTCTCGTCCCGTCTTCACCCACCCACCTATCCGAACTCTGTGCCCGGCCAGCCCAGCACCTCCGTCCGGCCTCCCTATTATCGACCGGATCGGTACTCGGTCCGAGAACTCCGCCTTAGACACCGCCGACTCATCGCTCAGCTTCACCGCACTCATCTGCTCAGTCGGCGGAGTTGAGTCTGACATTCTGGGATCCGCTGCTGCCTCGTCCGTTGACGTCTCACACCCTCACGTTTCTCTCTCAACCCTATTTCCTCCTCCCATTATACAATTTATACTCCACCGCGTTTATATTATATAAATGAAAATCCTTATTTTATTTCGGTGACTTAAAATATTATGATAATAACGAAAATTTGCGTATAACAATAATAAATTAAAATTTGAAAACATTAAAAATAATTTAGTGTATGAAATTATTTTAAAAAAAAATTAATATTATTACTTTATCATAGGGGTGTAACTCTAAACCGTTAAACCGCCGAAACCGATCCAAACCGATCCGCCGAAACTGCCAATTTATCAAACTGTTGAAACCGAACAAAAATCGATTTGGTTTGGTTTGAAACCGAATAATATATCGGTTTGGTTTGGTTTGAGATTTCAAAATCGCGGTTTAAACCAAACCGAACCGAATAATGTTATTATTTACTGATTTTATATTTTTATTTTATGTTTTGGATTTATTTATTTAAGATTGTTTGTTAAGACTTGATATGTTATATTTGTAAATTATATTATCAAATTTTGAGACTTATAAATATAAATTTAATATGTATTAATATTGATATGCTTATATACTATTTATTTTTTTTTATTTTATATCATTTTAATTTTAAGAATTTAAAAATTTATGAACTAAACCGACTCAAACTGATCCAAATTGATAATAATTCAAACCGCCGGTTCAAACCGAACCAAACCAAACCGAATCAATTTGGTCCGGTTTGGTTTGGTCCAAGTAATAGGTTTGGTTTGGTTTGATTTTGTCCAAACCGAAACATATCAAATTGATTTGAAAAATGACTTAAACCAATCCAAACCGAACCGATTTCACCCCTATCATTTATCAAACTCCTTTTGCTTTATCATAAAACTATTCTGTCAAGAAGTATTTTTTTATTTGATGAAATAAAAAATTATGCTTATATAAATTACTTTAAAAAAAAGATATTTTTTAAAAAAGGACTCTAACCAATATGTTTAATACTCTAGTTTATTTCATATTTCATCTCTTTCAATCCTAAGTTTAATACCATAAGGGTTCGTTTGGTACGTGAGAATAAAATTAGAGGTAATGGAATCATTAAAGGAATGAAATTGACATGGGAAAGAAATAAAAAAATTTTATGACCTTGTTTGTGTTTTGTATATAAAACAAAAAAGATAATATATTGAGTCAATTACTAAAATATCCTTACAATTATTAAAATTTATTAAATAAAAGTTTATATTAAACAAAATATGCTTTTGGATCTGGGAGAGGGGCGCGGGGGGAGGAGTAGCGGGGGGAGGGAGGGAGGTGCAACGAGGAAGGGGGGGAGGGATGTGCAATGGGGGAGGGGGATGTGGGGAAGAGGTGGGAGGTGTGCGATGGAGGAGAGGAGGGAGTGGTGCGCGGGGGGTGGGAGAGGGATGTGTAGTGGGGGAGAGGAGGGAGGTGCAGCGAGGCAGGGAGGTGGCTTGTGGGTGGGAAGAGAGAGGGCAGTAATGTCCATTTCATTCCCCTATCCAAGGGAATGCTTATAAATTTGGTGGGTGGGAGTAATCAAAATCACCCCATATTGGGGTATCTAATTCCCTTACTAATCAGCCATTCCTTTCTCTTTTCCATATCAAACGCGGGAAAGGAATGAAATTTGATTCCTTTACCTTCTTTTCCCATGTACCAAACATGCTATAATATCTTCTCTCAAAGTTTCTTCTTCCATGATTCATGACCTTTGCTTAGGAGATGTATTAATTTTAAACTCGAGATAACTTTTATGGTTGTGTGGTCATGCATTACTATCTCTCCTGATTTTTTTTTATATTGATTATAATAAGGCTCCCTAACTTTTTATTTCTTGATTACAACATGTTTTTTTTTCATAATTTTTGGTATTTATCTATTATTTAAATTTAAATTGGGATTCTCAAAGTCCTCTTTGTATATATTATGTGTGTTTATTAGTTTGTCGAAATATAGTTAACAATTAACTATAATGGAAATAGATTTTAGCAAATAAACACCATGATCTAAATCTAAATCAATTAATTTAATTCTACAAAGAGGGTAAAGAGGAAACCAACATGAATAACAGTAAATTAATAACTTTCTTTTTTTTTTCACTCCAAGAACAAACTCGCGATTAAACTTTGATCATCATCGTAGCCTCTTGGATTAAATTACCACTTAGCCTTTTTCTGCTATTCACCTTACCAGAGAATACATAGTTGTGGCACCCTTAGATTTAGGAACAGGAACACCACCTCTGCTAGGATCAGCTGTTACCTATTTCTCTCTCTCTCTCTCTTTTAAACTTTTAAATAATATGATTATTGCGTATTAAAGCTAATTAAATAAATATGTAAAATTATTTATTTATCAAATAAATAAATAATATAATTATACATTTAATCACATTAAATGGATAAAAAAATTATTACTACTTATTTAATCTAATTAAATAAATAAATATGTAATATATATTTAACACTTAAATATATATTGACACACATGAAATAATTAACTTTTAAATACAACTAGAGAATTATCTCACAATAATTCAATGCTTCATACAAGAATAAACGATGCAAACTGGAGGGACCAAATGGACCTACTTAATTGAAGCTTCAATAAATAATATTTAATTAATTAATCTAATTAATCAAATAAATTATTATATATTAATTTTAGTTTGAGCCACGTTCACAGACTAAAATTGCACTTTAAGATTACGTTGATATAATTACAAAAATTCATGAAAAGGGTTTGTCCATCAATATATAATTGGTTATTACGTAATATGATCATCCGCTATGATATTCATAATTAAATACAAATATCAATTAGAAAAGATGGTGTTATTAATATCTTCATTGATTCTTGGCTGTTGTTACTAGTTTAATCTTTTCTGAAGGCTGAAGGTAGGTGGATCTATGATGAAGATTAATTGTCATGTTGATCAAGTCACTGGTCTTTCCTTTTCTCTTATTTCCTTATTTAATTTATACTTCATTTAGAAGTCTTTCCTTTTCTCTTATTTTCATATTTAATTTATAGTTTATATTAATTAGGGTTAAATTGGTATTTGCCTTAGTTTCCTTATTATAATAGGTTTCTAATTCATAGTTTCTGACTACACCTATAAATAAGCCTTATCTATGATAATTTATATATTCAGTTGATTGGCTATTGACAATTATAAATTCTTATATTAAAGGTTTATACTTATTTTTGGCTTTTCCAGTTAATTACTTGAATTACTTGAGCTAGAGTTTGGGTATTTAGTTATCCTTCTATAGATTGTTGTTGGATCCTAATCAAAGTCCTCAAGAATTTGGTGCTTTCATTGAGAGATCTTCATTAAGATTTCTCAATTTTATCTCGCATTTTTCATTAGCAATGACAGAGGAGGTGGCCAGAATGAACAGGCAGTGATTTGAAGCCCTGAAGAATTCCATGATAGAGCTTTTGACGATGATGGCAAAGATGGTTCGATCACAAAGCAAGATAAACAAGAGTCTCGACCATCTACTTGCCAATAAGGGCAAGGAACTAGTTGGAGGAAGACGAACACATGGTGATGACCGTAAATCACGATAATTTGCAAAGGAGGCTAATGATTCATCAGACATTAAAGACGATCCTTACCATGGTTGGCCTAGGTGTGGTGGGAGTGTAAAGAAAGGTCCGATGGTTGTTGAGCGGTGGTTGCGAGATGATCCAATCAATGGAAAGAATGTCAATGACTACGAATCTGATGGGATGTCTGACAAAACAGACCATGGATAAAGACAAGTCTTCGAATATCGAAGGGGGTAAAGACGTGGCGCAGATGATTTTAATAGTGATAGACACCGGGACTGGGCCCAAAGAAGCCAAAGATTGAGTTTTCACACTTCAAGGGAGGTAATTCATATGAGTGGCTGGATAAGGAAGCCCACTACTTTCGAGTCTTTGAGGTGGCCAGAGATGATCGAGTTGTAGTAACATGTATATATTTAGATGCAAAGGACAATAGCTGGTGGTGATGGATTAAGGCTCAGTATGAACAAGACGGGCGATGATTGGAATGGTCAGCATTTGAACGAGAATTCCTAGTCCAATGGGGACCCTCTCCAGTTGTCAACCATCATGGAAACTGGCCAAGCTGAAGCAAGACAACAAGGTTACTGACTATGTAGAGGAGTTTGATCGACTCCAGATTCTGGTTCGAGGTTGGTCTGAAGAGTCAATGTTGGGTACCTTTATTGAGGGGCTGAAGCCGTGGATAGCAAAAGTGCTAAAGCTGAAGCAACCTCAATGGCTAGCTGAGGCCATGAGGATGGCGAAAATTTGGGAGGGTAGCTACCACAGCGAGACACGTTTGCTAAGGAGGATTCTAGAGACTCTAGTGTCAAATCAGAACTTGTTGAAGACTCTCAAGTAGCAAAGGCACCTGTTTATGAGGGATGACAAAAAAAATTGAATACTTTTATATGAAGAGGTTAATGAGAGAGCTAAGAAAGGTATCTACTTCAAATGCGGCGAGAAGTGGAACAAGGGTCATTGTTGTCGCATTAAGAAAGTTTTTATGATTGATGACTCTAGCTCAATCGATGAAGACAACATTAGTGATGGAGGTGAATTAAGGATGGCTAAAGTTGAAGAAGATACTTGCGGCGATGAGTTATCTCTTGATGTCATGACAGGGGGATCAAAGCTAGCTACTATGAGGCTCATGGTTTGGATTGGAACTCATGAAGTTTCGTTGCTTGTAGATTTTGGTTCTACCCACAATTTCATCAGCACTAATATCATGGAGAAGGTTGGAATAGAATGTTCTACCCTAGAACCTTTTGTGGTGAGAGTGACTAGTGGAGAAAAATTAAAATGCGAGAAAATAATTCGAAATGCAAAGATAAATGCCCAAGGAGTCAGGATCACTACTGATTTTCATGTGTTACCTATGATGGGAGTTGATGTGGTTCTAGGCACTACTTGGTTGAAAGGTATCGGTAAGGTTGTTACTGATTATCGAGCCATGACAATGGATTTCAAGTTAGATGGAAAAAAAACAACTTGGACAACTTTGCCGCCTAAGGAGGAACACCAACGTGAAGCTCAAAAGTTTAAGGTACCATACACTAATGGTGCTCAATGCTTCATGGTGGTGGGTGATGGAGATTGGCAGGAGGCTTCTTGGGGTGGCTCTGTCAAGTTGGAAGAGCACTTTCCCAAATTCTCCCTTGGGAAATTTAGTTAGTTGTTTTCAATTAATTATTTGAATTACTTGGGCTAGAGTTTGGGTATTCAGTTATCCTTCTCTAGATTGTTGTTGGATCCTAATCAAGGTCCTCAACAATCTATCTGGTCTCATCTATTCCTTGGTAAGGATTAATTAGAATTAGAATCTGAACATTTGTTGCATAGAACTGAGATAGAAATCAAGAAAACAAAGATAAAATTGTGTTATATCTGATGTTTGGTTGTTCTTGTTTGAAATATATGTGAATATGTTTGTTTAACGCCTAAAGATGTTTTGAAGCTTAAAGGTCGAATCTTGAGAGTCGAAAGTCGTAGGGTTGCGTTGCAAATTAAGGAGTAGGTTGCAGACGCGAAGATTAGAAATTAGTCATCGGCCGGCCGCCACCGGCTCCCTTTTGCCATGGCCGTCCGATGAAGCGTGGACCAACCGCAGCTAATCCAAGGCCCGTTGTGGCTGACTAGGAAGATTTAGTCTTTTCTTGTGTGGTTTGCTTATTTTGCTTTTTGTTTGAGCTCTTGTTGTTTGTGGAACCCTTGAGAGGTTTCCCTACATTGATTTAGTGGGCTTTGAGCCATCTTAATGATATATATTGACTTGGTATGAATTGTCTTATGAATCTTGTTTGAACTGTTACCGATTAGTTATAAATTATATTTTTTATGATTGATGTATTATGTGGTTTCGTTGATTTGTTTGGGCATCCAGTGCCTTTGAAGACATTAGCTAAGGCTAGATGTTTTGCTTTTGTTACATACTTTGGGAGCTGTAGGCCTTGGCTATTGGTTTTGGATACCATAACATTCGGTGGCAAACTTTACCTATAAGCGACACTAGTCGAGACTGGTTGTTGCGGTCCACTATCGAACTTTGGCCCTCGAGTGCCAAGGGCCGTGATAGTTGGATTTTTGATTGATTATAACTATAAGCCATACTGTAAATTCCTAAACTGCTATATTTGATATTTGTGAGTTGGGTGGTTTGGGACACTACACTTGGCCCATGAACACTTCAAGCCTGTAAACCTTAGACATGGTCGGGCTGTGGGGTTGGTGTGGAGTTATAGTTCACCTATTGGCCATTATGCTCACCCCTACATTGTTGAACTACTTTTCGGGTATAGATTAAGATTGGCCAAAGGAAGTTCAGAAGTACAGTTTATATTTTGATGTAAAGACTTGATCTATTTTGTTTAATATTTGATTTAATTTCCGGACATGGGTCCGTGAACCTTGTATGAAATTTTATTTATTATTATTGATGACATGTTGATTTGGAACATTTATGATTGTATATTTGTCATTGGGAGTGTACAGGATATACACTTGGTATATTTATACAAGGGTACCTTGAGACAGCACTCGTGGTGTGTGTTTATTGGTGCTTGTCTCCCACCCCGATCCATCTAGTGTAAGCATGGGTAGTCGCATTCTAGTTTTGGATTTCCTGGAATTAAGGACGTGACAAACATGGTCCTCCTTGAGTCTTTGAGGTGCACTCGAGGTAGTCCAGTCATGGAGTAGGTGCATATGTATGGACATGTAGGGTGTAATGACCCGTGTTTTGGGATGTGAGGAGTTATTCATAGTTATGCCTTTTGAGTGGCAATTGTCAGGCTTTTGGGAGATTTCTTCTCATACACATTGGCTAAAACACTTTGTATATAGATAAGCAAACTCGAGGCAAGAGATAAGCCCAAGAGGGAGCTTTTAGAGGCTGCACATGACAATGACCTTTGTCACATGCAGAGATGTTTTTGCATCGGAGCCTTCTCGACATAGTTCTAAAGCTTGTGGCAAAATCCTAAGTCATTTGGAGCTTGCACGTGACAATGACCTTTGTCACGTGCAGCCATGTTTTTGCACCGTCTTTTTCGTTGTCATTCTGATAATCTTTTCCTAAAGGACCATGTTCAAATTGTGGGTATTTTGTCCTGTGTGGAAGCGGAAAGGTTAATAGATGTTTCATTTATTAAAACTATATCATTTTGATACTGGGTTTCACTTATCAAAACTACATCGTTTTGATAAGTGAGGTGTCTATATAAGGAGGTTATGGTCTCTTGTTCTTAGGTTTAGGGTTCTTCTTTTGTTAGCCATTGCAGAGAGAGAGAGAGAGAGAGAGAGAGAGAGAGAGAGAGAGAGGGAAAGAGAGAGAAGTCTCCTAAGCGTTGCTACTAGTGGTGATTCGCCTGGGCAGACGGTGTCTAGCATAGGAGCATGAGCAAGGAGGATCCTTCTGAGGTAGGGGTTCTATTTTTTTTCTTGTACCCATTCAAGGGTTAGGCCTTGTGGTATACTTTTGTGGATTTATGTTTATATATATATAAGTAAATTCATATAGGTGTGATCTCCTATATGAATGTTGGCATTCAATGGCAAATTATGTTTGGATATGTCGTTTGAGTTTGGGGTCTGGGGATTTTGGATCCATTCTCGTGGCAGTGGACCTTGAGGGCCGTTGGGGTGTGCGCTGTCGTTTCATGGTTGAGTTCGTTAGGATTAGTCCTGCGGTAGGGCAACAAGGGGTAACCTTGGGGTTTTCCAGGGGAGTTATGCTTGAGGACATAATATGTAGATATGATAATTATATTTCATATGATGGTTGGTGAATACTTGTGTTATACTTGATGTGTTATGATTACGTGATATTGTGTTGTGATTGTAAGTGTGCCTATGTGGCAATGGAGCCCGTGTGGCTGTGAATGTGGAGCCTGTGTGGCTGTGGATGTGGATCCTGTGTGGCTGTGGTTGTGGTTATACTTGCCCCTATGGCTTTTTTGTGTTGACATATTTTTAAATGTTGATTATACCTATTTACATATTATTGCTACGATACTGCACTTGTGCACGTCCTCATGTAGATGCTAAGAGCATGGGATGGGTTGGGGAGACATGATCCCTACTGAGCTGTGATTGCTCACCCCTCCTGCTGCGATGTGTTTTCTTTCAGGAATCTACAGGCATTAGGTGGAATCCCAAGGTGGAAGACCGTATTTGTTGTTTAATTGTTTTTTTTCAATTATGTTATTTTGGGGAAACTGATGTAACCCTAGTAGGGAAAGATTGTAAAAGGGATTTGACTGTAATAAAGGCATGTTGTTTGGTTTGTAAACGTTTATTGTGGTTTGAATTTAATAAAGATATGTTTTTGTTTTTGTGAATATCTATTGTGGAAGTTTGTGATGTCCCGTGTGGAGTTATAGTATCTTAACCTTTTATCCACAGCGTGGGTAAAGGGGAGTCACGAACCGGTTTCCTCGGGTTGGAAGTCCGGGGCATGACAATATGGTATCAGAGCATGGTCTAGTTGGCCTAGGGTAGTGGGCAGATCTGGTTATCTTGAGTCCTTTGGAGGAGCTTGGAGGGACATGCCTGATCAACATGGTTCTCTTTGAACCTCTAAGGTGTACTTAGGGTAGTCTAGTCCTATGATAGGATTTGCATGCATTGGCATTAGGGCACTAGTTGCATTTGTTGTTTATATGTGATTGTGTGGATAACTGTGTTAAAGCTTTAACTGTGATAAAAGGAAAATGTGAATAACGTGATAAAGTGTTAATTGTGTAACTCTGATTTTTGGGATACCTTGAGCCTGACTACAATGAAAAGTCCTTGTTTATTTGAGCTGTGTGCTTGTGGGGTTGATGCTTGTGCAATATGGTTTAATGAGAACTGAAATGTGTGGAATGTGTGTAATGCCATGTGATAACACAATTGATAAATGGGGTAAAGGTAGTAAAACTCGATAAATATAGAATTCGTTTTGACGATTGTGTTCCTTACTTCGTGTAGTAAGAATGCCACCGAGGAGAGCGATGCGTGTGTCTGGGGAAGTGGCTGATGAGTCATCTGCCCATGAGGGTCCAGGTGCGAGGCAGCCCACTGGAGGAAACGAGCTATTGCTAGCGTAGCTGCGAGAGGGCATCCGATAGGAAGTCCAAGAGCTGAGGGAGAGTATCCGATAAGAGGTCCGGGAGGAAGTGCGCTGTGAGATGGCAGCACAGCATGTGGTGCCACCACCACCACCACCACCAGTGGGGGAGTTACCTCGTGAACGTGAGAGTTCACTGGGAGGCGTACCACTGCATCGAGTCAAGGATGACGTGGTGATGAGGTTCCAAAAGGAACAACCGCTGAGATTCAAGAGAGAAGTGGATCCAGTGGTGGTTGAGCACTGGTTAAGGCAGATTGAGTATGTGTTTTCCTTTCTCCTACCCCGGGAGGAGGATAAGGTGAGGTTGGCCATTCGGCAACTCGAGGGGAATGCCTTGGAGTGGTGGCAGAGTGTAGCGGGAAGCCGTTTAGTACAGTTCATGGTTTGGGAGGAGTTCTTGCAGCTTTTCCACGATGAGTTCTTCCCTGAGTCATTGAGGTGGCAAAAGAGGGAGGAATTCGGCAGCTTGAGGTAGGGGTCAAAGACAGTGCTCGAGTATGAGCGAGAGTTTCGAAGCTTGAGTAGATTTGCTCCTAAGACTGTGGCAAGGGAGGACCTGAAGGCCCACAAGTTCACTTTGGGTCTTAGGCCAGCCCTTAGGCAAAGGGTGGCGATACTGCAGTTGAGGACCTATGCTGAGGTGGTTAAGGTAGCTCGTTTAGCTAAGAGGGAGCTGGATGATGGGAGGTAGGCCCATCAGAGTCATCAGTTCCAGGGTGGATCTGAACGTGATTCGGGGTCCAAGAGGCCCAAGACCGAGGAGGGAGGTAGCAGTTCCTTCCGCAGCAGGGGTCAACCCTTAGTGAACCCAGGGAGGTTCACCTTTGGTGGCAGCAGACATAGAGGTTCAACAAGAGATCTCCCCAGTGGTTGTCATTGCTGTGGGGAGCAAGGCCACTTCAGGAGGGAGTGTCCCAATAAGGACTGGCGATGCAAAGCTGTGGACGAGAGGGCCATTTGATCCAGGTTTGCAGGAGTGGCAACAGGGGAGCAGGAGGCATGGCATCCAGCACGAGGAGTGATGCCAGTTTTTGGGCACCAGCAGAGAGACCAGCTCGTCAGTGGCAAGCTAGTCAGGCGGGATCCAGTCAATCCCGACCTCAGGGGAGGCCGGAGCGACAGCAGACTGAAGTTGGAGGCAGTCATGGCGGGAACCATCCAGTGAGTGAGCCGACTAGTGGCATGGGCCAGGAGAGGGTGGTTGCACTGAATGCGACACCTCAAGAGGAGGCTGAGCTAACACCTCCACCAGCGGAGGTTGGGGTAGGACCATCGGTGGTTAGAGGTACCCTTTTGATTTCTCGTACGCTTGTTTCTGCTCTTTCTGATACAGGTGCATCATGTTCATTTGTTGCTGAACTTTTGATCGATGGATTGGGATTAGTATGTGTTGGGGCAGAGAGACCCCTAGTTGTGGAGTCTCCGGTGGGAGGTATGATTGAGGTGCGGCGTGTTTGTCGTGACTGTGTGTTAACTATAGGAGATATAGAGCTTAGTTTTGATTTATATGTGATGCCAATGAAGAAATTTGACCCGATCTTGGGTATGGATTGGCCTATGGATTTTCAGGCCAAGATAGATTGTTATTGGCGGCGTGTATCATTCATATCAGTTGCGAGGGTTTCTTGCACCTTGCAGGGAGAGTGGGATCATGAGGCGAGTCAAGCTAGGCCAGTGTTGGACCAGTGGGGTGCTATTACCCATAGGTTGGCAGCCCTAACCTTTGCTGAGGAAGGAAAAGTGGGAAAGAGGGTGTGGCCAGCAGTTGTTAACCAATTTTAGGATGTATTTCCTGAGGAGTTGAGGAGTTTACCACCTAAGAGGAGTATGGAGTTCACCATTGAGTTGGTACTGGGGACTGGTCTGATCTCCCAAGTGACATATCGTATGGGACCAGCTGAGTTGAGGGAGCTTCAGAGGCAGATAGAGGAGTTGGCGAGCCAGGGATATATCAGACCGAGTACCTCACCCTGGGGTGCTCCAGTGCTCTTTGCAAAGAAGGCATATGGCACGCTTCGTCTTTGCATTGACTATAGGAAGCTCAATTTGGTGACTGTGAAGAACAAGTATCCATTGCCTCAGATAGACAACTTGTTTGACCAGTTGAGTGGGGCCTAGTGGTTTTCCAAGATAGATCTGTGGTCGGGGTACCACTAGCTGAGGGTTAGAGAGGAGGACATCCCTAAGACTGCCTTCCGGTGCCGGTATGGGCATTATGAGTGGGTAGTGATGCCTTTTGGGCTCACTAATGCACCAGCAGTGTTCATGCATCTGATGAACCAGGTTTTTGCTCCATACTTGGATTCTTTTGTAGTTGTGTTCATAGATGATATTTTGGTGTATTCCAAGACGGAGAGGGAGCATGTTGAGCATTTGGCAACAGTGTTGCAAACCTTGAGGGACCAGCAGTTGTTTTCTAAGTTTAGCAAATGTGAGTTTTGGATGCAGGAGGTTCATTTTCTTGGCCATGTAGTATCAGCTGAGGGGGTTAGAGTAGACCCAGCTAAGATTGAGGTTGTATCATCGTGGGAGAGGCCAACCAATGTTTTCGAGGTTCGTAGTTTCCTTGGCTTGGTGGGGTACTACTGTCATTTTGTAGAGGGATTTTCCCATTTGGCGGCTCCTATGACGGCGTTGACCCAGAAGGGAGTGAAGTTTGAGTGGACTGACAAGTTTCAGCAGGCATTTGAGGCTCTCAAAACCCGTTTGACCAATGCACCGGTGTTAGGTTACCTAGGGAGGACGTCCCATATGAGGTGTATTGTGATGCATCCAGGATTGGTTTGGGGTGTGTGCTTATGCAGGAGCACAGTGTGATAGCTTATGGGTCGAGGCAGTTGAAACCACATGAGCAGAATTACCCTACCCATGATCTTGAGTTGGCGGCTGTTATCTTTGCTTTGAAGAGTTGGCAACATTATCTCTTGGGGGAGAAATTTGTGGTGTTCTCAGATCACAAGAGACTTCAGTACATTTTTACTCAAAGGGACTTAAATTTGAGGTAGAGGAGGTGGGTGGAGTATTTGTAGACCTTTGACTTTACTCTTGCCTATACCCCAGGCAAGGGTAATGTCGTGGTTGATGTGTTGAGCAGGAAAGGGAAAGTTGAGGTGGCAGTGAGAGAGTGGAAGCTGATGGAGCAGTTGGCAATGTTGCAGTTGCAATCTATTGCCCATGACGGCGGGACAGTCATGAGTCCTATTATTGTTGTGCATGAGTTGTACCAGCGAGTTCGGGAGGGGCAGTTAGGTGATATTGAGTGTGCGGTTCTCCATGCCCGTATTGAGGCTGGTGAGCTATCTGAGGATTGGACAGAGGGTCTTGAGCATGAGTTGTCTTTTCAAGGGCGGCTAGTAGTGGCTTCTTCTCTCCGGGATGCGGTGATGAAGGATTTTCACTAGTCTAAGGTCGTTGTGCATCCAGCGGGTACGAAGATGTACCATGCACTTTGGGGGCATTTTTGGTGGCCTGGGATGAAACGTGATGTAGTTGCATTTGTTTCGAGGTTCCTCACTTGTCAGCAGGTGAAGGCTGAGCACCAACAACTAGTAGGTATGTTGCAACCATTACCGATAGCGGAGTGGAAGTGGGACCACACAGTGATGGATTTTGTGATTGGTCTTCCATCCACCACTGGGAGGAAAGACATGATATGAGTGATTATGGATCGGCTAACCAATTCGGCCCATTTTCTTGCCGTTCGAGAGCGGGATTCCATTGTGGCATTGAGTCAACTGTATGTGAACGAGATTGTGTGATTGCATGGGGTACCGTCATCAATTATGTTCGACAGAGATTCGAGGTTCACTTCCCATTTTTGGGCAGGCTTGCAGGAGGCTATGGGGACAAAGCTTAGCTTAAGTACAACTTTTCACCCTGAGACTGACCGTCAGACAGAGAGGACGAATCAAACACCGGAGGACATGTTGAGGGCTTGTGTGCTAGATTTTGGGAGTTCGTGGGTAGCTCACCTTCCTTTGGTGGAGTTTGCCTACAACAACAGTTATCAGGCATCCATTGGGATGGCTCCTTTTGGGGCATTGTATGGCAGACTGTGTCGGTCACCCTTGTGTTAGACTGAGGTGGGGGAGGCAGCTCTTTTGGGACCACAGTTGGTTCAAGAGGCTACTGAGAAGGTCAAGTTGATTCGTCAGCGCTTGTTGTCGGCTCAGAGTCGATAGAAATCTTATGTAGATCAACGGCGGCGACCTTTGGAGTTTTCTATGGGAGATCATGTGTTTCTCCATGTTTCTCCCCGTCGTGGACATTAGCGCTTTGGGCGAGGTTCCAAGCTATCATCGTGGTTTATTGGTCCATTTGAGGTTATGGCTCGTGTGGGGCTAGTAGCCTACCGGTTAACATTGCCACTGCGGTTGAGTTGGGTGCACAATGTGTTCCATGTGTCCTAGTTGAGGAAGTATCATCCTGACCCCACTCATGTGATTGATTGGGGGACATTGGATATTGAGGATGACATGTCCGTTGTTGAGGCCCCTATCCGTATACTGGATCGATGAGAGAAGCTTTTACGCAGTCGTGTTATTCCTTTGGTTCGCATGCTGTGGCAGCACCGTGGCATTGAGGAGGAGACAAGGGAACATGAGTCTATGATGCGTGAGAAACACCCGGAGTTGTTCGAGGATGGACAATCTTAAAGGTGGGGGGTGGCTGTTGGCCGCCAAGAGATAGTGATGTGATTTCCTGTGCTAGTTGTTCATAGTGTTGTGTATTGTCCTTTTGAGACTTGTACTTGTATTTGAGATGATTTTGTGACATGCGGGTATGTGTTATATGCATTGTGGTGGTGCTTTGTTGAGTTTGTGGACGTATGTCCTTTTATATGCTGTGTGCGATGTATGATATATTTGTGTGTTGTGGCTTGCGATTTTGCATAATGAGGTGCATGTGTTTGTTATTTGTTGCAGTTCTAGTGGCATGTTGTTTCTTTTCAGGGACGAAAAGTCTTAAGGGGGAGAGGATGTAATGACTCTTGTTTTGGGATGTGAGGAGTTAGTCATAGTTATGCCTTTTAAGTGGCAATTGTCAGGCTTTTGGGAGATTTCTTCTCATACACATTGGCTAAAATACTTTGTATATAGATGAGCAAGCTTTAGGCAAGAGATGAGCCTAAGGAGGAGATTTTAGAGGCTGCACGTGACAATAGTCTTTGTCACGTGCAATGATGTTTTTGTATCGGAGCCTTCCCGACATAGTTATAAAGCTTGTGGCAAAATCCTAAGTCATTTGGAGCTTGTACGTGACAATGGCCTTTGTCACGTGCAACCATGTTTTTGCACCGTCTTCTTTGTTTTGTCATTCTGATAATCTTTTTCTAAAGGACCATGTTCGAATTGTGGGTATTTTGTCCTGTGTGGAAGCGGAAAGGCTAATACATGTTTCATTTATCAAAACTACGTCGTTTTGATGCTGGGTTTCACTTATCAAAACTACGTCGTTTTGAGTCTAGCGTGGAAGCAAGAGCGAGGAGGATCCTTCTGAGGTAGGGGTTCTGTTTTTTCTTGTACCCATTCTAGGGTTAGGCCTTGTGGTATACTTTTGTGGATTTATGTTTATATATATATATATATATATATATATATAAGTAAATTCATATAGGTGTAATCTCCTATATGAATGTTGGCCTTCAATGGCAAATTATGTTTGGATATGTCGTTTGAATTTGGGGTCTGGGGATTTTGGATCCAATCTCGTGGCAGTGGACCTTGGGGGCCGTTGGGGTGTGCGCTGTCGTTTCGTGGTTGAGTTCGTTAGGATTAGTCATGCGGTAGGGCGGCGAGGGGAAACCTTGGGGTTTTCTAGGGGAGTTATGCTTGAGGACATAATATGTAGATATGATAATTATATTTCACGTGATGGTTGGTGAATACTTGTGTTATACTTGATGTGTTGTGATTATGTGATATTGTGTCGTGATTGTAAGTGTGCCTATGTGGCTATGGAGCCTGTGTGGCTGTGAATGTGGATCCTGTGTGGCTGTGGATGTGGATCTTGTGTGGCTATGGCTGTGGTTGTACCTGCCCCTATGGCTTGTTTGTGTTGACATATTTTTAAATGTTGATTATACCTGTCATCACCGGTTTTCGTCCGGGCCGAAACCGAATGATGAGATTGTACAGAGTCGCCACCAACTGTTTTTAGGGGTGCAGTTGGTCACCTAAAATGTGTGTGGTCTATATTACCAAATAAGGGTTCGAGGGTTGGTTACGTGTAAGGAAGGATTAGCACCACCTACAACGCCCTTTCGATACCTATCTTAGGAGGAGGAGGTTTCTATTTATTTTCACTATATTGTTTGGGTTAAAGCACTATGATTTTCCTAGAAAGTCTATGTTTTCTTTATTTTGCTAAGTTATTTGTTAAAGTTATGATTAAAAATTGATTTACCCTAATTGTCTAAAAGAGATCCTAAAAGTTTTGTTTTGTTTTTTTATTTGAAGTAGAAAATGAAATCCTAAAGTTTTGGTTTTGGTTTTTTTGTTTTATTTTGGAAATTGAAGCCCTAAAAATTAAAATATGTTTTTCTTTTCACTTTTTTTGGTTTTTGGTTTAAAAACATTTTTGTTTTTTTTTAAATTTTTTTCTATTGGAAAACTTTTTTTTTTTGAAGAATTGAACGTAAATCACAAGTTAAATCTTAAAAACCCATACTTATTTTTTTTGGTTTTCTGACTATGACTAAAAACATAAATGTGAAGCGTGTGATTGTGACATCCACAAACAAAATGAAACCACTCTCTTTTTCTTTTTTTTTTTCTTGCCTCTCATTTGTTTCTTCTCTCTTTGTTATTTTTACTATTGGCTATTACATATTACAACTTGAATAAAATGGAGAAGAAAACAACGAAATAAGGAAAACAAGAAACGAAACAACTAAACGAAATTAATAGCAAGGGAAAAAATAAAATCACTACACAAATGCTGAGAAATATATTAAGTTAACAAAACTAATAATAATAATGAAACCGACTTTGGTTTTGGATTGGGACTCCGGTAGTGGCAACGTTAGCGGGAGGGCGAGTCTCCAAAGACTGGTTGATTGGACTTGAGCTGGAGGTTGAACGCTGCTGGCCGGAACTGCAAATAAACCTATGTCTTTCTTTTTGTTTTGCTATCCCTTTTTTTTTCGATTTTCGTATTATTGCTGAAAAGAAAAGAAAACAGAACTGGGAAATGATAATGGTGTTTCAGAATTTCTGGGTTTGAAATGAGGGAGAGTGTATGTATGAGGGTTGGAAAAGTGAGGAGAGATGTGGGGGGAAAAGGAAAGAAAAAGGAATCAGACTGTTTTTTTTTTTTTTGATTGCAGGAGTTGGGCGAAATTGAGAGAGAATGGAAGCAATTTTTCGTCAGAGAGTTCTTAGGTTTGTACCCCTTTTCGCGTGGACAGGAGACTGGATTTAAAAGGGTTGGTTGCATCTCATTAATTATTGCATTTAATGCTTTGTCGGGTGTATTATTAATCCTAGTATTATTTATTGGCTGTATTATTAATCCCCGTATTTTTTATTTCCAGATTCTATGCTTTGTTGGGTGGACTGTGACCTATGATTGCCTTTTTTGGTTTTTTTGTTGACACATGTGACTGACAGGCATTGAAAAGCATCTTTAACAAAATGGCCAGGTAATAAAACGCATCCCGTGAGCAAACAGCGAGAAAACCAGCGAGAGGGGCTAAACAGCGAAGGTCAGAGGTCAAAGGGTCGGAGTGTCGGCAGGGTCAAAGTTTCGATGGGTCGAAGGTCAACGGTCGAAGGTCAAAGGTTAATGAGTCGAAAGTCAATGGTCAATGGGTCGAAGGTCAATGGTCGAAGGTCAAGAGTCGAAGGGCAAGGGTCGAAGGGTTGAAAGTCAAGAGTCGTAGGTCAAGGGTCAAAGGTCAATGGTCATAGACTCGGAGGTCAAGGGTCGTAGGTCAAGGGTTGTAGACTCAGAGGTCAAGGGTCATAGACTCGGAGGTCAAGGACTTCGGCCTTCGAGGCCCGAAAACTTGAAGACTTCGAATCTACGAGTCTAGTTTTTTTTTTTTAACTTTTAATTACCTTTTTACCCACACCCAAAATGCCAAAGGAGGATATGTTGTGGGGATAATTTGGGAAGACCCGTATTCTCCTAAATCGATGTTTTAGAGAATTTCGCATCGTCACATTTCGGGTAGTTTGACCAGGGGCGCTGACCGTCTTTTGGCAAGTTTGACTTTTTCTTCTGAAAATTGTTTTGGCCATAACTCCTTCATTTTAAGTCGGATTTGAGCACGGTCAAGTGCGTTAGTATCCAAATTTTATCCTCTGGTGTTGGCCTTGGGGCACTTTAAGGCTTGCAACAGAGGTTATCAACTTTTGGATTCCCTGGACCTATTTACAAGATATATGGCATTGGCAGACAGGTATATAAAATTGGGGTTAGTATGTCCAACCCGGACAAAATGGGGTCCAATAATACCTGTTTACATATTATTGCCATGACACTGCACTTGTGCATGTCCTCATGTAGATGCTAGGAGCATGAGATGGGTTTGGGAGACATGATCCCTACTGAGCTGTGGTTGCTCACCCCTTCTGTTGTGATGTGTTTTCTTTTAGGAATCTGCAGGCGTTAGGTGGAATCCCAAGGTGGAAGATCGTATTTGTTGTTTAATTGTTTTTTTTCAATTATGTTATTTTGTGGAAAATGATGTAACCAGTGGGGAAAGATTGTAAAAGGGATTTGACTGTAATAAAGGCATGTTGTTTGGTTTGTAAACGTTTATCGTGGTTTGAATTTAATAAAGATATGATTTTGTTTTTGTGAATATCTATTGTGGAAGTTTGTGATGTCCCGTGTGGAGTTATATTATCTTAACCTTTTATCCACCGCGTGGGTAAAGGGGAGTCACGAACTGGTTTCCTCGGGTTGGAAGTCCGGGGCGTGACATAGGGCACTAGTGTAGCATTGAGAATGTGACATATGTTGGTATGATATGATTTGATAACCTGTGTGACAACATGTATGTGTGCCTTTATTATGTGTAATATATGACTTATGTGTGCTGACATGAGCCATATGTTTGTTTAACCCATCTAATGGGGATGGTTTATTGAACCCTTTTTCATTTACATAGTGAGAATGCCTCCAAGGAGAGTGCTAAGTGTCTGAGGCAGTTTGTAATGCGTCTTTCGCCCATGAGGAGCAGGATGTGGGGCTAACCACTAGGGGGGCAGTGAGTTATTGGCACAATTAGTGGCCCAAATGAGGGCATTGGGGGATAACATTGGGGAGGAAGTGAGGACAACGGTGCATCGTGAGTTGGCAATACAATAGGTGGTGCTGCCACCACCACCCCCGTGAGGAGGAGTCCCAACGTGAAGATAAGAACGTGAGGCAGTGTCGACCCAGCATGTTGATAAGAACGTGGTCACAAAGTTCCAAAAGGAACAACCGACCAAGTTCCTGGGAGGAGGTAATCTAGTGATTGCGGAGCATTGGTTGAGGCATATTGAGCACCTGTTTTTGATATTCCCAAGATCCAAGAAAGATACTAACAGGTATCTCACAGTATATAGAGAAGGGGGTGAATCTGTATACTTAAAACTATTTCCTTTAGTTTTTTTAGGGAAAAGTTTACTTTGTTGGGATAGTGCTATATAAAGCAATGTGTAATCCCAATTATGTTAAGACTATTTCTGATTAATTGAAATATATTTTGTTTAAGTATTTATTAGATTGCATTATTCTACTTTCTTATATGGCTGATGATCATAACATCTCATTACTTATTAAAGTTTATTACTTGGTATGTGTAGGACACATACAATAGATCCACTAATTAGACTAAGTATAATTTTAGTTCACAGTCGGTGAATAGAGTTTGGAATGCTCTATTTTGATAAGATTGTGGTGCGGACTATAAACATAGTGGGATTGATCTAATCTAGGATCATTGTAAAGAGTTTACGAATAGTAGTGCCAGTATGTAATTATACATATTGAACATGACCATGATAGAATAAATTCTTCAACTAATCTTTGTTGCATTGTATGAAGAATTTTATATTCTATTTCTGGACGACTGATTTATAGATTGATCTTAATTTAGACTGTTCGATTAACTCATGTCTATAATTTATATCTTTTGAATTATCAATGAGTGAAAGGCTTAGTGCTTCAATTTACGATCCTTGCCAAGCACATGGATTTACCACACGATAGAAGAAGATCGTCCATGGTTTCTTGAAAAAAATCAAAGACACACTCAGAAAAGAAGGGTTGTTGAAATCCAAGTTTCCTCTTGTACACTTGAATGAAATGGAGTTTCCCCAATAGCCTAATCAATTCAGTTGTGGGATTTTTGTATGCTATTATTTAATAGCTCTGTTGCAGCATAAGGATATTTGGGCGCTCACAGGAGAAACATCTGCTGACTTTATAGCGTGCCTTAGGAGAATGGTGGCCCATGTTATCTTCTACTACAGCCTTCCCACTCAAAGGTGAGTGTTTTTCTTTCCCCTTATACCATGCTCTGAGGACATAGCATATTTTTAAGTGTGGTGTGGGGGGGGGGGGGGGGGGGGGGGGGGGTTACTTGAACCTTTTTGTTTTGTTATCTTTATTGTGTGACTGTTTTGTTTTGTTTTACTTTGAGTGGTTGATTAGTTGTTGTGTTTGCTTATTCGCATGGTATGAATGTGTGGTTTGCATGTGAGCAGGCATGGCTACAAGGGTATGTAATTCTGGTTGATTATGTTGACCACCTTAGTATCCTGTTGTCATCACTGGTTTTCGTCCAGGCCCGTTTGGGGTGAGCTCAAACTAAACCAATGGTGAGAAATTTAGAGTCGCCACCAACTGTTTTTGGGGTACAGTTAGGTACCCTCTATTTTGAGTAGTTTAAAGTGTGTGGTCTTCGTTATCAGAGAAGGGTTCGGGAGTTGGTTACGTGTAGGGAAGGATTAACACCCCTACAGCGTCCTTTCGGTATCTAATTTAGGAGGAGGAGGTTTTATTTTATTTGTACTGCCATGACTGCGTTGAGTTTCCTAAAGAGTCTATGATTTTTATTTAGCTAAGTTATTTGTTAAAGTCATGGTTAAAATGGATTTATCCTAAATTTCTAAAGGGAATCCTAAAAGTTTTGGGTTTTTGTTTGAAATGGAGAATGAGATCCTATGGGTTGGTTTTGGGTTTTTGGTTTTGCTTTGGGAAATTGAAGTCCTAGAAAATGATTTTTTATTTTCTCCCTTTTTTGGTTTTTCTTAGGTTAGAAAACATACATTTTTTGTTTTTGTTTTATGTTTTGTAAAAAAACATTTTGTTTTGGTTCGCTTCATTTTTTGGTTTTTTCTTTTTTTTTTTGTTTTTGGAAATTGAAGTACCAATTTTGATTTTCTTCTCTTTTTTTTGGTTTGAAAACATGGAAACGTTTTTTTTTTTGTTTTGTTTTTTCAAGGAGACATTTTGAACACATTTTGAAAACATGTTATAGAAGACGTTTTGGAAAAACATTTTGTGGAATACATTTTGTTTTTTTTTTGTGTGTTTTTTAAACCTTTGAACCTAAATCTACGCGTTTCAACAATTGAAAATACATAGGAACATATATATCAAAATAGATGTGGAGTGTGTGAGTGTGACATCCACAAAAGAAAAATAAAAGCACTCTTTTTTCTTTTTCCCTTTTTTTATTCATCTCTTTTTTTTTATGCCTATCTTTTTTTGCCTCTTTTTTTTGAGTTTCCATGCTGTTACATATTACCATTTGGTGCGTAACGACAATTACAATCAATAAAACAAAAGAAAATGAATAAAAAGCAAGGTAATGAAAATAAACAGCACAACACAACGATTACAATGAAAAACAAGAGAATAACGTAAGGCAATCGAAATGAAAAATAACCCGACTTTATCTTGGATTTGGGGCTCCGATCGCTGCAACGTTGGCGGGAAGGCGTGACCCCTTTCTCGGTGTTTTTTGAAGAGAGGTGGCTGGGCGAAATTGGCAGCAGACCTGGGCGTGAGAAGCAGGGGGCTTGAAAAAGAACTTGGAAACTGGTTTTCCTGTTGTGTTTTTTTTTTTTCTAAATACGTAGAAAGAGAGGGCTGAAGTTGGAGTTGTTTTTGTGTTTTTCTTTTGCTGAAAAAAAGAGCTGGAACGAGATAGGAGAGAAAGAAGATGAAGGGGTGATGTTTTTATTGCAGAATAGCAGGAAAACTGGATATAAAGGCCAACAGAGTAGAAAGATTGGACGTAATTCTCTCTTTTCTGGGTTTGAACCTCTCTTTTTTCTTTCTTTTTTCTTCCTTTTTTTTTTGTGCAGGGACAGTTTTAAAAGGCTGACAGAACTCTCTCTTCTTTTTTCTTCGCGAACTCTCTTCCCTTTTTTTTTAAAACCCCCAATAGCCTTCTCTTTTTCCAACGATCCTCTCTTTTTTTTTTCAACCAGCCTCCCATGCGCAGGGGTGGACGACTGCATCTTTAAGGGCTGCAGAAAATTTTTTGGCTGGGCTCATTAATTGCTGCAATAAATGTTTTGTCGGGTGCATTATTATTTGCAAATCAGTGCTTGGTCAGGTGGACAACTTATGCGGAAAAAGGGGAGCTTGTGATTGCCCTTTTGAATTTGTATTTTAGCAGCGCATGTGACTGACAGGTTGTTGAGAAATGATTCCTTGTCAGATGGCCAGCGCAGAAGACAGGTCTCGTGAAGCCAGCGAGAAAAAGAAAGAAAAAAAAAAAACAGCGCGCGGAGCCAGCGAGAAACGCCAATCCAGCGAAGGTCAAAGGGGTCAGAGGGTTGAAGTGTCGGCAGGTCGGAGTGTCGGCAGGGTCGAAGCTTCGGTGAGTCGAAATTTCGGTGGGGCGAAGGTCAACGGTCAACGGGTCGAAGTGTTGGCAGGTCAAAGGTCAATGGTCAACGGGTCGAAGGCTTACAGCCGTCCGGGTCAAGGTTCAAAGGTCGCAGTGTCGGTAGGTTTATAGGCTTCGAGTGTGGAGGGTCAAAGGGTCGAAGGTCGAAGTGTCGGCAGGTCAACAGTCAACGGGTCGAAGGCTTACAGGCATCCGGGTCAAGGTTCGAAGGTCGAAGTGTCGGTAGGTTTATAGGCTTCGAGTGTCCAGGGTCGAAGGGTCGAAGGTCGAAGTGTCGGCAGGTTTATATGCTTCGAGTGTCCAGGGTCGAAGGGTCGAATGTCGAAGTGTCAACAGGTCAACAGTCAACGGGTCGAAGGCTTACAGGCATCCGGGTCAAGGTTCGAAGGTCGAAGTGTCGGCAGGTTTATAGGCTTCGAGTGTCCAGGGTCGAAGGGTCGAAGGTCAAAGTGTCGGCAGGTCAACGGTCAACGGGTCGAAGGCTTACAGGCGTCCGGGTCAAGGTTCGAAGGTCAAAGTGTCGGCAGCGGGGCTTCGCGGCTTCGAGTCTTCGAGGCTTCGATGGTTCGAGGCTTCGAGGCTTCGGGGCTTCGAGGCTTCGAGGCTTTGGCTTCGGGGTTTTGGGGCTTCGAGGCTCCGAAGGTCAACGGGTCGTAGTGTTCGCAGGTCAATGGTCAACGGTCAACGGTCGACCCCAAAGTTTTTTCTTTAATTACCTTCTTACCCTTCACCTAAAATGCAAAAATGGATAACTTTCCAGGGATTGTTTGGGGAGATCCGTATTCGCCTAAATTGGCGCTTTGAAGAATTTTGCATGGTCACCTTTTCGGGCGATTTGACCAGGGGCATTGACCGTCTTTTGGCAAGTTTCGACTTTTTCCAACGAAAGTTGTTTTGGCCATAACTTCTTCATTTTAAGTCCGATTTGAGCTCGGTCAAGTGCGTTAATCTCCAATTTTCATCCTCTATCACTTGGTGTTGGTCTTGGGGCGCTTCAAGGACTTGTAGCAGAAACCATTCCTTGGAAGTATGGGATCATTATGGACCTGCTCAACAAGTTATATGGCATAGGTAGAAAGATATATCAAATGGGGTTAGTATGTCCAACCCGTACAAAATGGGGTCCAACACCTGTTGTGATAAAGATGTTTCAGTAGTTAAGGTGTGTTATAAGTTAGTTGAGCATGTCTTTACTTCTTGTATGATATCACCATGATTTTAGAGATGACATTTGAATAGTAAGCTGAGCATGTTATACTTAAATGTGAAGTGAAGACGATGTAACATGATTAAATAGATAAAAAAGATTTTTGTTGGTTTAATTCCACAAAACATATTTATATCATAAAAAGTGTCCTATTGTTATAATCTGATAAACAGAATCACAAGTCTTTAAAAGTATAATGTACAAATTTGATTCGAGTGTGCCGCAGGTTAGACGAAGTCTTCCACTATTTGCAGCCGCTGTTTTTGGATGATGTTGTCTCTACTGCTTGCAACGGACCCTATTTGTTGTGGTCCTGATCCTTTCAGTTTCCGACTGAACTGATTTCACCCTTCAAGATTTATTGTTGGCTTTGTATTTTACCCTTGGTGCCCTTTCGGGTTTTCACCAAGTCCGCCTTTGTTTTCTTTTTTTTTTTGTCTTTCATTGGAGCTTTGTATTTTACCCTTGGTGCCCTTTCGGGTTTTCACCAAGTCCGCTCATTACAGGAATGAGAATCTTGTGAGGAGGTATGAGAGTTAAGCATAAAACTTTTTGATGGCGTCGCTATTCACTGGATTAGGAAGTTGATCTCCGTCCATTTTGGCAAGGATCAATGCGCCTCCTGAGAATGTTTTTTTCACAACATATGGGCCTTCATAATTGGGAGTCCACTTGCCTCTATGGTTGTGTTGAATTAGCAAGATTTTTTTGAGGACAAGATCACCCTCTTGAAAGCTTCTAGGCTTCACCTTTTTATTGTAATTGTTCATCATTCTCTGTTGATACAACTGTCCTCTGTAAACTGCTGCCAAGCGCTTGCCCTCAATTAAATTCAACTACTCATAACGACTTTGGGCCCACTCTGCTTATTCGAGTGAGTATCCTTAAGTACTCGGGGGGAAGGTATCTCTACTTCGACCGGTAGAACTGCTTCCATGCCGTAGACCAAAGAAAATAGAGTTGCCCCGGTCGATGTACGCACTGAGGTATGATAAGCGTACAAAGCGTAAGGTAGCTTCTCGTGCCAATCTTTGTACGTTTCAGTCATCTTTCTGATAATGTTCTTGATGTTCTTGTTGGCTGCCTCGACTGCTCCATTTATCTTTGGGCGATAGGGGGTCGAGTTGTGGTGTTGAATTTTGTATGTTTCACACAACCTCCCTATCATCCGGCTGTTCAAATTGGTAGTATTGTCCGTTATGATCTGCTCGGGAAGACCATATCGACATATGATGTTGTTCCGCATAAATCGAAGTACCACAGCCTATGTGACATTAGCGTATGATGCTGCTTCTACCCACTTGGTGAAGTAATCAATGGCTACTAAAATGAAACGATGACCATTAGAAGCTTTTGGAGATATTGGTCTGATAACGTCAATGCCCCAAAGTGAGAATGGCCACGGGGAAACCATCACGTGTAGTTTAGACGGCGGTACTTGAATCTTGTCGCCATAAATTTGACACTTGAGGCATTTGCGCACATATTCAATGCAATCTTTTTCCATGGTGACCCAATAGTAGCCCATTCGCATGATTTGTCTTGTTAATGCATGTCCATTTGCATGTGAACCACATTCCCCTTCGTGCACTTCTTTCATTATTTGTGTCGATTCTTCTTTTGCCACACACCGCAATAACACCATTTCATGGTTTCTCTTGTACAGAATCGAGCCATCAAGATAATAGTTGGATGCTGACCTTCGGATATTTCTTTTATCGGACTCGAGGGCCTCACTGGATACTCTTGTTTAAGCAAGTATTGTCTGATATCATTGTACCAGGGCTTTTCTTTGGTATTTTCGTCAATGGCCATGCAATGTGCAGGAGCATCTTGTATGCGGATATCAAAAGACTGAACTTCCAACTTTGTGTCTAGCCGAAGGAGGGAGGCTAGAGTTGCCAGCGCGTCAGGGAGCTGATTGTATTCCCTGGGCATATGCTCAAACGTGATGTCTTCGAATTGCTCAGCTAACTCTGCAACGTGCTTCCGATATGGGATTAATTTGTGGTTTCGAGTCTCCCATTCACCCCTTACTTGAAAAATGATGAGTGCCGAATCGCCGAACACTCGTAATTGTTTGATTCCTTTGTTAATGGCTTCTTGAAGTCCCATCCCACAAGCCTCATATTCTGCTACATTGTTTGTACAAGGGAAGGTTAGCTTTGCCGCCATGGGAAAATGTTCGCCTTTTGGGGATATCAGGATGGCCCCAACACCATGACCTAAAAGACTGGAGGCTCCATCGAACCACATCATCCATATGTCTGATACTTCGGCCGAAATGATGTTGATGTGCTCATCTGGGAAGCAAATAGTCATGGGCTCAAAGTCTTCCAGTGCTCTATCTGCCAGATAGTCGGCTATCGCACTTCCTTTTATGGCTTTTTGAGGTACGTAGATGATATCGTACTCCGATAGGATCAACTGCCACTTGGCTATTCTTCCAGAAATGGATGGTTTTCCCAAGAGATATTTGAGTGGATCATGCCTTGAAATCAGCCAAGTAGTATGATAAAGAGTGTATTGCCTCAATCTTCTTGTTATCCAGACAAGAGCACAACACGTCTTCTCCAAGGGTGTGTAGTTTTCTTCATTGACGGTGAACTTCTTGCTGAGATAATAAATGGCCTGCTCCTTCCTGCCTGTAGAATCGTGTTGCCCCAAGACACAACCCATCGCTGACTCCTGAACGGTCAAGTATAAAATCAGAGGTCTATCCGATACTGGTGGGACCAAAATAGGTGGATTAGACAGGTATTGTTTGATCTTGTCAAAAGCTTCTTGACACTTGTCATTCCAAATTTCGGGGTTGTTCTTCCGTAAAGTATTGAAAATGGGTTCGCATGTGGCTATTAATTGGGAAATAAATCGGGCAATATAATTCAGTCGCCCTAGGAATCCTCTAACATCCTTGATGGTCCGTGGTGGCGGCATCTCTTGGATAGCTCGAACTTTATCTGGATCGATTTCAACTCCTTTTTGGCTCACAATGAAACCCAACAGTTTTCCCGACATGGCTCCGAAAGTGCACTTTTCGGGGTTCAATTTCAGCTGATATTTCCGTAGCCTATTAAAGAGCTTGCAGAGTACTTCGATATGATCTTCAGTGCTTCGTGATTTGGCTATCATGTCGTCCACATATATTTCAATTTCCTTATGCATCATGTAGTGGAATAGGGTCACCATGGCTCGCTGATAAGTTGCCCCTACGTTCCTCAGACCAAAAGGCATCACATTATAGCAGAAAGTGCCCCAAAGTGTCGTGAATGTGGTCCTCTCTTTGTGTTCGGGGGCCATACGAATTTGATTATAGCCCGAGAAACCATCCATGAATGAGAATAGGGCGTGTTTTGCTGTATTATCCACTAAGGTATCAATATGAGGAAGCGGGAAGTTGTCTTTCGGAATGGCCCAGTTCGGATCTCTATAATCGACACACATGCGTACTTTGCCTCCTTTTTTTGGTACTGGTACAATATTGGCCACCCATTTTGGATAACAGGAGACACTTAGGAAACCTGCATCCCATTGCTTTTTGACTTCTTCTTTAATCTTCAGTATCATCTCTGGTCTCATTCTTTGCAATTTTTGCTGTACTGGCTTGCACTTAGGCTTCACGGGTATGTGATGTTGCACTATATTTGTGTCTAATCCGGGCATATCTTGGTATGACCATGCAAAAATGTCGATGTAGCTTCTTAACAGCTCGATTAACTTCTTCCTGATGTCGGTAGCTATCAAAGATCCCACCCTCAATTCTTTTGGTTCGGCTGTTGTCCCCAAGTTCACTATTTCTACTGGGTCCTCACTTGGAATGGATAAGCGATCATCCTTTTCCAATAGACGTATGATCTCTCCCGGTAGCTCGGGTGTCTCCTCTACCTCATTCTCGTTAGCTTCAAACACGGGCTGCTCCCAGTTTGGACTTTGGTCAAACCTTTGGCATCTCGTTTCGCCTTCGCATACTATGTTTTCATTGACATTGTGATACCTGCTTATAAGAGAATGACAAGTTGGTAACCAAATATGATATGCATATGTTATGAATGGAATGCACCATAAAAGATTTTGCAAAACACATTTTATTGGAAGGTTTAAGGAAAAACAAATGTTCATAGCTTCAAAGTACATTAAAATAGAATACATTAAATCCCAGCGACCCGTAAGCATTACATTATGGGGAGGTCCAGGCTGGTCCAATTGTTCAATGGCTGGTTGGGATCCTCTCGCACTAACTGAACCATCTCACTTGGTGCATGCTCATTTGTGTCCAATACGGCTACAGTCCCCGTCTTGGGTTCAGGTTGGCTCTTATGGATAAACCCTCCACTCCGGAATGTAACATTCAAGGGGGGGGGGGAAGCTTCTCCTTTCTTCTTGTATTGGCCTTTTCTAGCAATCTTGCCATTCTGACTTCCCTCTTCTTGATAGCTTCCCTCTGTCTGTCAGCTTTTGTAGGGACATAGCCTAGCCCAAATTTCTCAGTATTTTCTCGGATGGTCAGGGGTTTCTGGATCCCTTGAGCTGTCAGGTCTAATCCTTGCCTTGGTTTGTACCCCTGTTTGATCATAGTGGCTGCAACCATTTTTGCTGCCTTCGAGAGACGATGGTCTGGGGCAGAAGCGACATTCACCATCTCAAAAGCCCGATAGGAGCATTCTGGCATATCTTCGTTGTTTTCAATATAAGGTACTGATGCAGGTTTGGTGACGAGGAAACTTGTCTCTTCGGAGATGCAAATGAGCTGGTCCCCCATTACAAATTTCATCTTCTGGTGGAGGCTTGATGGCACCGCTCCTGCCATGTGTATCCAAGGCCTTCCCAATAAACAACTATAGTAAGGCATAATGTCCATCACCTGGAATTCCACCATAAAGGTCGCTGGCCCAATTAAGAGCGGAATGTCCAGAGTTCCCACCACGTCACGCTTTCCTCCATCGAATGCCCGTACCTTCATCGTACAGGGACGCATATAGGATGCGTCGATTGGAAGTTGCTGCAGTATATGCAAGGGCATAATGTTCAAGGCAGAGCCGTTGTCAATGAGTACACGGGCTATGGTGTGCTCCTTGCATTTGACCGTGATGTGCAAAGCTTTTATGTGCCCCTTTCCTTCTTGGGGTAGCTCGTTATCTCCAAAGCTAATGACATTATTCATGATGAGGTTACTAGTGAGTCCATCTACATTCGCGACTGAGATGGTTGGAGGAACGTAAGCTTGGCTCAGAACTTTCAATAGTGCTTCCCGGTGAGGTTGGGAATCTATCATTAATGAGAGCAATGAGATGCGAGCCGGTTGTCGACTTAGCTGATCCACAATATTATACTCACTCTGCTTCATGAGCTTCAGGAATTCCAATGTCTCTTTTTCAGTGACTGGTGCTCCTTTCTTTGTTGCCTCCAGCGTTGGCTCAATTTCTAATTCCACAGTATTCTCCTTCCTTGATTTGTCTGCCATATCAGGGGCATAAGCCTTACCGCTCCTAGTTATCTTCTTTGCTGCTGCGGTTCCTTGAACTATTTCGCAACTGTAGTTCCATGGGACCGCCTTATCAGTCTTATAGGGGAAAGGAGCAGGAACACCTATGGTGAGAGGTGCAATTCCATGCGGTAGTTATGGGATTTCGGTTCTCTCCCCCTTGTCTAGCATGAGACTTGAGGCATGGATAGTGAGAGGCTTGATTCCATGTGGCAGTAGCGGGATCTCCGGAGCCTTAACGTTTAAGACAAGGGGTGTTGGCACCCATGGCGATTTGTGCGAATCATCTCCTTGGATCATGTGGCTTTGGTTGTCCATTCCTCCTCTTGAGAATTCGATCATCCTTTGGTCCATGAGCCTTTGTACCATGCTAGCAAACTCGCTACAATGTTCGATGTCATGCCCCCGTGACATTTTGTGATAAAGGCATTGTTTCTCCAACTCTGTCCCCTTCTCTGTCTTCAATGCGTCGGGAGCACGTATATATCCATATTCCTGCAGCAGGTTAAACAAGTAGCTTTTCTCCATTTGTATTTGTGAAACCTTCTCTAGCCGTCCTTCTGTTGTGATACTGGCCACGTCATGGGAATGTTCTGGAAGTGGATTACTGTTCACATTTGGTGTCCCAGTCAGTGCGGAAAAATCCAGCCACTTTGCATCCTTTAATGCCTGAACCTTCCTTTTGAATGTTATACAATTCTCGATATCATGTCCAGCTCCACCTGCGTGATATTCACACCTGGCATCCGGCTTGTACTAGGCCGGGGGAGGAGATCTTGTTTCTCCCAAGGGTATAGGAGTTACCATCCTTGCTTCTAAAAGCTTGGGATATAATTCGGCATATGTCATTGGAATCGGGTCAAACTCTTGTCGTGGTCGACGAGAAGCCTGATTCGCTCCTGCTTGCTGGGTCGGGGCTCTTGGTTGCCCCTATCCTTGGAATGAGGCTCCTGATCCTTCCTGAGTTGCTGGCTTTGGTTGCTCTGCGTAGGGTGCTCTTGGTTGAAACGGATTTGGTGTCATCGGGTATGGAAATGGAACCCCTCCCTGTGGCAAGTATGGCATGAATTGGGGAGGTGGTGCAGGTGCAGCATAGGCAGCTACAGGTGACCCTCTATAGTACCCTGGTGCTTGGTAGAATGTTGGTTGTATCGGCGGGTGCGATGGGTATACCAGGTTGGTTTCATTTTCCTTCTTTTTTGTTGGTGGTTGACACCGTTTTGATGCCTCAGCTGCATCACCCTTTAGTTTTCCTCCTTTAATTCCACTTTCTACACGTTCACCGGATGCAACCAAGTCTGCAAAGCTGTTGGAGACGTTACCTATCAACTTCTCGTAGTATACGCCTTTTAGTGTGTTGATAAAAAGAGTGGTGAGTTCTCTTTCGGTAAGAGGAGGTTGGACCTCCACAACGGCCTCTCTCCATCTTCGTGCATAATCTTTGAAGTTCTCCTCGGATCCCTTTTCCATGGACTACAGGGTTAGTCGATCCAGCGCCAGCTCGGTGACATGTTTGTATTGTGTCAGGAAAGAGGTAGCCAGATCCTTCCATGTCTTAATGCGGTTTCCATTCATTTGAAAGTACCAGCGAAGGGATGCCCCGGTTAGGCTCTCCTGGAAACAATGCATGAGGAGCTTGTCTTCACCAGCATAAGCAGCCATCTTTTGACAGTACATGGCCAAATATGTCTTTCGACATCGGGTCCCGTTGAACTTTTCAAACTCTGGCATTTTGAATTTTGGTGACAGCACCACTCCAGGGACTAAGCATAAGTCTTGTGGGCTGGTCATGCCATAGCTGTCAGTGCCTTCTACGGCTTTCAATCTTTCCTCGAGTCGGCGTAGAGCAGAAGACTCAACATTTTCCTGAGGAGCTGGGGAACCCACCGCTTCCATTACATTTCCCGGTGCAGGCATAGTGAAATGAGTTTGATTTGGGGTTGGAGGTTGTGCCATAGCAGGATGGTATGTGGGCGCCTGGCTTGGAGCCAGGTTGGGTGACTGAATGGCCTCCTGTCCCTGCTCTTGATGGTGATTGGTAGTTCCCCCTGTCGGAAGTCTTCCTCTTTCTTCAGTCAATTTTGTGAGCATTTCCATTATTGCAGACATTTGCCCCTGTAGGGTTTGTTGTGACTGTTCCAACCTCATGAGTCTGTTCTCTGTTTCTTCTGCCATTGGCTGCAGTTGAGGTATTTGATTGCGCCGGGATCTGAGATTGTAAGAGTGCGCAATCCTAGAGGGAGGCTACTACCCACCTGGGTACCAGGGAATTTTTATTTGATTTTTCATTTGATATGCATGTATGCATGAATGTCTATGTAGAAGGTTAAAGAAACAAACAACTTTATTGCAAACAAAACACACAATACAAACACTCAATACGAACATAATTTGCTGAAATGCCATGTAAAATGAAAGCTATCACTACATGATCCTAAGGCATTCTTCCAGTCATCTCCTAAGGAGCACAGCGCCTCTTTCTCTAGGGTGATCGTTCACCTGCTACCTCCCTCTGCTTCATTATCGTCTCGATCTGTTTTTCCCTCAGCTGCAGCCTTTGAAGAGCTCCTTCTAGAGATGCTTCTAGCCTCTGGATCTGCTGCCATAAAGTCTGATTCTCCTGGAGGGTAGCCTTCATGTCTGAAGTTAGCTGTGGCTTATGTTATGCCCTCCAAGATATGTATGCGGGGTAAACACCAGGTTTTGAGCTGTTGGGTTGGATCTTGTGTGGTGTGGACCATGCTTGATACATCTTCTTGCCTTCTTCTGTGAGCATGGTTCTGCTGTAAGTGAAGTCACACTCTTCCATGCCAAAGAGCACGGGAATAATCTGATGACGCCCCACTTGTCTTCCCACTTGCAGTGGTGCATATGCAGTTCCTCCCCAGGGACCTAAAAGTGGAACCCAATTGTAGTCCCCGCAACTATATGTCATGGAGACCATCGGCATCCAAGGAGCAGTCCAGGTAATGTCAGCTTCTGTGAGGTTCTCCAATTTCTTTTTCCAACTTTCAAAGTCTTTTGGTAGGCTCCACTTGCTGAGCAGAATATCTAGTAGTGTTGTGGCTGGTACTTATAAACAGCAGGGAAACGATGAACACTACAGGGGAAATGACCTTACAACTAGGTACACAGGAGAGGTAGGCACCCCATGAACTTTCCCGAGCCTTTACTACTCAGGTAAGTAAGAGATCGAATGGTTTCATCCAAGATAGAAGGAGTAGGGTCACATCCTTTGAGCACCTGCTGGACCAAATCTACAATTGCCCCATCGATGTGGGCCGGTATCCTCGGGAAAATGACTAGCCCATATATAGCTAGTGTAAGCAGTTTGTGTGCCTCTGCTTCATTGCGATCTGTATTATTTCTTTGATTGTTGCCCATGGAAGATATTCTCGCCCACCGTAGGTTGTGACCGCCGCTGAGTCCCATACTGGCTTTCCCATAATCTCAGCAAAGGCCCTTCAACATGACCTTCTGGGCTCAGGTAGATAGATCTTCATTTTGTTTTCCACAGGGATGTCCAATAATCTTGTGTATTCTTCTATTGTAGGAACCAGATCTATGCCGTTGAAGTCAAAGCACCGCCGTCGAGGCTCCCAGAAATATATGGCTGCCCCAAGCATATCTGTATCGGCCAGTAGCTCGGTCACATGGAGCAAATCCCCAAACTGTTGTATGTATATGCTTTTCCTTTCGCCTGACCACTGCCTCCATATTGTCTGCACCTCCTTAGTGTAGTCCAGTTGATCTTCTATGATAACATGTTCTGGCTTGTGGGTTTCCCCTGGCAGAAAGTCTCCAAGGCAAAGTTGAATATCTCCAGATGCTTGGGCCACCACTGCGATAGCCTCCTTGTCCTGAGGGCTTTTTAGGAGATGACTGAAAGTTGCCATGCCTATATGAATGTTGTGTTATGCATGGTGACAGGTTAGGATGACAGGTTAATATATATCAAGGCAGTTAGATAGGAAAAAGAATAAACCAATAGTACCAAAACAGCTAATATGTGCAGGGAATGACTTAAGGACTACCCTGCAAAACAAGGGTTAGCATGGAATGAGCAAACAAAGTGTGGGTCAATGCCCCTGATGGGCTTCTATTGCTACACCTATCTTATTCGTTGGTTCCCAAACTTCCTCAATAGAGGGCTCCGTACACCATGGGATTTACCGGAGGGGGATCTTAAAAGGATGTGCCTTAAAAGAACCTCAAGCTTGAGTGAGGAGTTCGAGGCCCCATTGCGGATAATGATCAACGCGCTGGGGACCATATTGAACCTCGCTAACCTAAATTGTGCTAAACCCGGGTATAGGGTTATGCATGAATGCAACAAGTATGGAAAGCAGTAAATCACAACTATCATGGTAATTAAAGCGTATAAATAAATCACAGTTTAAACGACAACTGTATAAAAAATAAGTAAATCACAATTATATCTAAAAAATAACTTAGCATAATAGTTAAATATATACAACAATACAATTAAATATAACCTCCTAATCCTAGTTCTAGACCTAACTCTCTAAAGTGTTCATTGTCTCCAGCAGAGTCACCAGCTGTCATCACTGGTTTTCGTCTGGGCCCGTTTGGGGTGAGCTCAAACTAAACCAATGGTGAGAAATTTAGAGTCGCCACCAACTGTTTTTGGGGTACAGTTGGATACCCTCTATTTTGAGTAGTTTAAAGTGTGTGGTCTACGTTATCAGAGAAGGGTTCGGGAATTGGTTACGTGTAGGGAAGGATTAACACCCCTACAGCGCCCTTTCGGTATCTAATTTAGGAGGAGGAGGTTTTATTTTATTTGAACTGCCATGACTGGGTTAAGTTTCCTAAAGAGTCTATAATTTTTATTTGGCTAAGTTATTTGTTAAAGTCATGGTTAAAATGGATTTATCCTAAATTTCTAAAGGGAATCCTAAAAGTTTTGGGTTTTTGTTTGAAATGGAGAATGAGATCCTATGGGTTGGTTTTGGGTTTTTGGTTTTGCTTTGGGAAATTGAAGTCCTAGAAAATGATTTTTTATTTCCCCCCTTTTTTGGTTTTTCTTGGGTTAGAAAACATACATTTTTTGTTTTTGTTTTATGTTTTGTAAAAAAACATTTTGTTTTGGTTTGCTTCATTTTTTGGTTTTTTCTTTTTTTTTTTTTTTGGAAATTGAAGTACCAATTTTGATTTTTTTCTCTTTTTTTTTTGGTTTGAAAACATGGAAACGTTTTTTTTTGTTTTTGTTTTGTTTTTTCAAGGAGACATTTTGAACACATTTTGAAAACATGTTATAGAAGACGTTTTGGAAAAACATTTTGTGAAATACATTTTGTTATTTTTTTGTGTGTTTTTTAAAGCTTTGAACCTAAATCTACACGTTTCAACAATTGAAAATACATATGAACACATATATCAAAATAGATGTGGAGTGTGTGAGTGTGACATCCACAAAAGAAAAATAGAAGCACTCTTTTTTCGTTTTCCCTTTTTTTTATTCATCTCTTTTTTTTATGCCTCTCTTTTTTTGCCTCTTTTTTTTGAGTTACCTTGCTGTTACATATTACAATTTGGTGCATAACGACAATTACAATCAATAAAACAAAAGAAAATGAATAAGAAGCAAGGTAATGAAAATAAACAGCACAACACAACGATTACAATGAAAAACAAGCGAATAACGTAAGGCAATCAAAATGAAAAATTAACCCGACTTTATCTTGGATTTGGGGCTCCGATCACTGCAACGTTGGCGGGAAGGCATGACCCCTTTCTTGGTGTTTTTTGAAGAGAGGTGGCGGGGTGAAATTGGCAGCAGACCTGGGCGTGAGAAGCAGGGGGCTTGAAAAAGAACTTGGAAACTGGTTTTCCTATTGTGTTTTTTTTTGCTAAACACGTAGAAAGAGAGGGCTGAAGTTGGAGTTGTTTTTGTGTTTTTCTTTTGCTCAAAAAAAGAGCTGGAATGAGATAGGAGGGAAAGAAGATGAAGGGGTGATGTTTTTATTGCAGAATAGCAGGAAAACTGGATATAAAGGCCAGCAGAGTAGAAAGATTGGACGTAATCCTCTCTTTTCTGGGTTTGAACCTCTCTTTTTTCTTTTTTTTTTCTTCCTTTTTTTTGCGCAGGGACAGTTTTAAAAGGCTGACAGAACTCTCTCTTCTTTTTTCTTCACGAACTCTCTTCCTTTTTTTTTAAAACCCCCAATAGCCTTCTGTTTTTCCAACGATCCTCTCTTTTTTTTTTTTTCAACCAGCCTCCCCTGCGCAGGGGCGGACGACTGCATCTTTAAGGGCTGCAGAAAAGTTTTTGGCTGGGCTCATTAATTGCTGCAATAAATGTTTTGTCGGGTGCATTATTATTTGCAGATCAGTGCTTGGTCGGGTGGACAACTTATGCGGAAAAAGGGGAGCTCGTGATTGCCCTTTTGAATTTGTATTTTAGCAGCGCATGTGACTGACAGGTTGTTGAGAAATGATTCCTTGTCAGATGGCTAGCGCAGAAGACGGGTCTCGTGAAGCCAGCGAGAAAAAGAAAGAAAGAAAAAAAAACAGCGCGCGGAGCCAGCGAGAAACGCCAATCCAACGAAGGTCAAAAGGGTCAGAGGGTCGAAGTGTCGGCAGGTCGGAGTGTCGGTAGGGTCGAAGCTTCGGTGAGTCAAAATTTCGGTGGAGCGAAGGTCAACAGTTAATGGGTCGAAGTGTCAGCAGGTCGAAGGTCAACGGTCAACAGGTCGAAGGCTTACAGGCGTCCGGGTCAAGGTTCGAAGGTCGAAGTGTCGGCAGGTTTATAGGCTTCGAGTGTCCAGGGTCGAAGGGTCGAAGGTCGAAGTGTCGGCAGGTTTATAGGCTTCGAGTGTCCAGGGTCGAAGGGTCGAAGGTCGAAGTGTCGGCAGGTCAACGGTCAACGGGTCGAAGGCTTACAGGCGTCCGAGTCAAGGTTCGAAGGTCGAAGTGTCGACAGCGGGGCTTCGAGGCTTCGGGGCTTCGAGGCTTCGGGGCTTCGAGGCTTCGAGGCTTCGAGGCTTCGAGGCTTCGAGGCTTCGGCTTCGGGGTTTCAGGGCTTCGAGGCTCCGAAGGTCAACGGGTCATAGTATCGACAGGTCAACGGTCAATGGTCGACCCCAAAGTTTTTTTTTAATTACCTTCTTACCCTTCACCTAAAATGCAAAAATGGATAACTTTCCAGGGATTGTTTGGGGAGATCCGTATTCGCCTAAATTGACACTTTGAATAATTTCGCATGGTCACCTTTTTGGGCGATTTGACCAGGGGCATTGACCGTCTTTTGGCAAGTTTCGACTTTTTCCAACGAAAATTGTTTTGGCCATAACTTCTTCATTTTAAGTCCGATTTGAGCTCGGTCAAGTGTGTTAATCTCCAATTTTCATCCTCTATCACTTGGTGTTGGTCTTGGGGTGCTTCAAGGACTTGTAGCAGAAACCATTCCTTGGAAGTATGGGATCATTATGGACCTGCTCAACAAGGTATATGGCATAGGTAGAAAGATATATCAAATGGGGTTAGTATGTCCAACCCGGACAAAATGGGGTCCAACACCTGTTGTGATAAAGATGTTTCAGTAGTTAAGGTGTGTTATAAGTTAGTTGAGCATGTCTTTACTTCTTGTATGATATCACCATGATTTTAAAGCTGACATTTGAATAGTAAGCTGAGCATGTTATGTTAGGATGAGCTTTGTAAACCCTGAAGTTGAGTGTAGAATAGACATATACTTTTTGAAAGCACCATTATCTTGCCTTTGAGTGTATTTTATGGGTTATTGGGTTACCAATTTGCTCTTAATATTCAATACTAGCTATTTAATGGTTGGAGTTAAATAGGCATAAGAAGTACCTGTTAATGGCTCAGTGTTTGGTGTGTGGTGTTAGTGATTCAAGTATTTCAGTTTGTGATGTTGAGTATCATTCTTGTAAAAAAAAACAACCCTATTGATGTTTATGTGCGTGAGGAAAATAGCAGAGTGAATAATCCATCAAGGGAGAGCATAAAATGCAACCTTGTAAGGTTATTATAAAAAAAGTGTAAATTTTTTTTTACAATGGCTTGTTGTTTTAGTTCAGTGTGCATCCACATAGACTGAGTGGTTTTTATTGAGAGTGTTGAGCCTAAGTTGCTAGCTCCAGTGTGGAGTGTGAGTTATTGAGTTAGAATAGTGTGTGAGTTGCAAAAAGTATAATAGAGGGTGTGTTTTCCTTGACAAGCACAATGGGGACCTCTCATGTTTACTTGGCAAAAACTTAATCAGTAGCTAGTAGCGAGTGTGAGAGTAGATTGTACACATCCTCCTTAGCTGTTAGGCATTGATAGTAAGGCAAGAGAGGAGAAAAAAGAAAGATATATTTGAGTGAGGCTGCTTTAACCTTGGTGAGGACTTTCAGGGGAAGCTAAGTTTCATTTTATCATTGCATGTTTGCTTCTATCTGAACTGTTAGTAATGATGTTACATGGTTGTAGGACTTGATAGTAAGGGCATGTTTAGATTAATTGGTGATTCATTTTAGCTGCTGGAATGTCTACTTCATCATGATAGAGTTATATGCCTTAGGAAACCATGCCTCCCTTGTTTGTTATTTTATTTCTTTCCAGTTTAACTGTGTATTTGTTTCTTTTTGCTTAAGGACAAGCAAAGGTTCAAGTGTGGGGGAATTTGATAACGAGCATTTATGCCGTTATCCTATGCCATATTTAGGGTGTTTTAGAGTATGTTTTGAGCCTATTTGCATGTGGATGATATGCAAGTGTTCGTCTATGCTGCACTCCATACTTCGTCAACAGTCTCTCGAACTGTTTGTTGCAGAAGTGACTTCCATCGTCACTGATGATAGCTCGCGGTGTACCAAATCGACTGAAAATATTCCGACGCAAGAATTTGGTAACCACTTGAGCGTCATTCCTTCTAGTGGGAATTGCTTCAACCCACTTGGATACGTAATCAACGGCCAGTGGAATGTATGAGAACCCCTCTGATGGTGGAAATGGGCCCATGAAGTCGATACCCCAGATATCGAAGAGTTCAACTGGAAGAATTCCAGTTTGGGGCATCTCTTGCTTCTGTGTTATCCCCCCTGCTCGCTGACACTGATCACAGGCCTTAATGAAGGTATACGTGTCGCAGAATATGGTGGGCCAGTAAAAACTACTCTGCAAGATCTTGGCCACGGTTCTCTGAACTCTGAAGTGGCCAACATAGTTAGATGAGTGACAATGCTTCAGGATACTGTCCACTTCTTCTTCTGGTACACATTTTCATATCATCTGATCAACACATCGCCTGAAAAGATACGGGTCATCCCAGATATACTTTCAAACATCAGCAAGAAACTTCTTCTGTATACCATGGAACGTGAGCTTCTGCTGAAAATAACTGCTCGTCAGGGAAGGTATCAGAGGTTGTTGCTTCATTGGACTTCCCTTCCCCCGACTCCAGCCTTGACAGATGATCTGCTACAATGTTGGATGTGCCTTTCAAATCCTTAATCTCCAAGTCAAACTCCTGGAGAAGCAGAACCCATCTGATCAATCTGGGTTTAGCATCCTTCTTGCTAAATAAGTACTTGAGGGCCGCATGGTCAGTATAAACTATCACTTTCATGCCCAGCAAGTACGATCAGAACTTGTCGCAAGCGAAGACAACAGCTAGCAATTCTTTCTCCGTAGTCGTGTAATTTAACTGCGCATCATTGAGTGTTTGGCTAGCATAGTAAATCGCCCAAAACACTTTGTCCTGCTTTTGCTCGAGAACTGCTCCAACTGCAAAGTCGCTGGCGTCACACATTAGCTCAAAAGGTTGCGACCAGTCTGGAGCTACTATTACAGGTGCTGAACTTAACTTCTCTTTCAACACTAAAAATGCCTGAAGGCATTCTTCTGAAAATATGAAGGGTACATCCTTCGTCAAAAGCATGCTGAGAGGCTTGGCAATCTTGGAAAAGTCTTTGATAAACTGCCGGTAGAACCCCGCATGACCCAGAAAGCTCCGGATGCCCTTTGCATTTGTGGGTGGAGATAGATTCTCAATTGTGGAAATCTTTGCTTTGTCCACTTCCAACCCAGCTACTGACACTTTATGCCCAAGGACGACTCCCTCCTTGACCATGAAGTGGCACTTCTCCTAGTTCAAAACCAAGTCCTTCTCTTTGCATCGGATCAATACCGTTTCCAGATTCTTGAGGCAGATGGAGAATGACAAACCGAAAACTGAGAAGTCATCCATGAAGACTTCCATAATATCTTCTACCAACCCCCTAAAATATTGCCATCATGCACCTCTGGAAAGCAATAGGTGCATTGCAGAGATCGAACGGCATACGCCTGAAAGCATACGTGCCAAAGGGACACGTGAACATGGTCTTCTCTTGATCCTCCGGGGCAACTGCTATCTGGTTGTATCCAGAATATCTGTCCAAAAAGAAATAATATGGGTAGCTAGCCAAACGATCAAGCATTTGATCAATAAACGGTAAAGGAAAGTGGTCTTTACGAGTAGCCTTGTTCAGCTTGCGATAATCGATACATACTCACCACCCGGTCACTGTGCGGGACGGAATGAGCTCGTTCTTCTCATTGCGTATCACCGTCATGCCGCCCTTCTTGGGAACCACTTGAACAGGGCTAACCCAGGAGCTGTCTGAAATGGCATATATGATTCCAGCTTTCCTCAACTTCAGAATCTCCTTGCCAACTACTTCCTTCATCGCAGGATTGAGCCTGCATTGATGCTCCACAGTAGGAGTATAAGACTCCTCCATCAATATCTTATGCATCCAGACCGCTGGACTAATACCTTTGATATCATCCAGAGACCATCCCAGGGCCTGCTTATGCCTCCTTAACACTTCAAGTAGCTGATTACATTCTTCTACCGTTAAGGACGCAGCCACTATCACAGGATAACGTCCCAGTGAATCCAAGAACTCATACCTCAAGTGTTCTGGGAGTTGCTTCAGAACTGGCAAGGGTTCTGTGGTTGCTGAAGACGCAGTTGATGATGAAGATTGCAGCTCAGCTTCCTCTTTCAGCACTTCATAAGTCTCTTCAGGCTCTGCCTCAGCATAGTCCACTTGCTGCAATTCGTGGTCCATGCTCTCAGTGATTAAACTTTCCTCAAAATAACCATCCATAAAATCAGCAATCTGATCAATCCATTAGCAGTGGGAATGATCATTCACCTTGCACATCGACCTCTCCATGTTGAACACCACTGCGTCTTCATCTACACGCAGTGTCAACTCTCCTAAGTTCACGTCGATTAAGGCCCTTCCTGTGCTCAGGAATGGCCTACCAAGGATCAGCTAGACTCCCTTATCTTCCGCCATATCTAGTACAACGAAATCCACTGGGAAGATAAAGTGGTCCATCTTGATTAGTACATCTTCAATGATGCCTGCCGGTTTGCCTATCGAGTGATCAGCAAACTGTAGAGATATGGATGTGGGCTTCATTCCAGTCAAACCCAATTGCCAATAGATAGACATTGGCATCAGATTGATACTCGCCCCTAGATCACATAGGGCTTGCTCCAGTTGCGAGGTGCCTATGGTGTAGGTTAGAGTAAAGCTACCCAGATCTTTTAGCTTTGGTGGTAGCTTGTCACGTCTTGCAACACCGCACCGATGTCGTTCAGTGAGAGCCACTATCTCACAATCGGTGTAGCACCTCCTCTTAGACAATGAGATCCTTCAAAAATTTGACATAGCTAGGCATCTGCTCCAAGGCTTCTATAAAAGGGATGTTCACCTCCAACTTCTTGAATACTTCTAAAAATTTCTTGAACTGAACATCTAGCTTCTTCTTCCTCAGCCTCTGAGGATATGGCATAGGAGGCTTGTACGGAACTAGAGTACTAACTACAGTTGGTCAGCTGAGTTGACTACCTTTGGTCTTATCTTTCTCGTTCTTTTGTTGCTCAGCACTTCCTTCTCTTGATCCCTTTTGGGTGTGTTGTTTCGACTCCACCTTGCTCGGCTCGACTTCCTTTTCACCCAACGGAAGCTCCTTCCCACTTCTAAGCATAATGGCTTTGCACTGCTCTCTGGGATTGACTTCGGTGTTACTGGGAAAAGAATTTGAAGAAGATGACTTAACTGTGTTTGCTAGCTGGCCTATCTACTGCTCGATGTTCTTCACTGCAACTCCTAGGTCCTGAACAGACATGGTAAGAGACTCGATCCTTGTCTCTCCCCAACTCATTCTGTCAGTTGCCTGCTTAGCAAACTGATAGAAGAAATTTTGCATCTCTTCATCTTTAACTTTCTTTTTGTTCTCCTCCTTCTGTTGAGGCACCTTTTGAAAACTAGGAGGAAGTTGTGGCTGAGTAGTCTCTCCGTATTGTGCCATTCCAGCAGCAGGGGCCTTGTTCTGCCTTTGCCATAAGTAAGGCTGTTGTTGAAATTGTGAAGGTCCTCCCTGATTCTGGAAATTGCTGGGCTGAGGCGGATTCTGGAATTGATTTGGATTCTGATATGGTCGCTGGAATCTTCCACCTCGATTCCCAATGTATTGGGCTTCTTCATATGGCTGGGCTGGGGCAGCATCTTGAAGAACAACCTGCTGGTCAGTCCTTCCCTCCATTCTCACAACCATGACTGACATTTGCTCAGTTAACTTCTCCATTTTCTTAGTAAGCACATTCAACTGATTTGAATTGGACACTGCTACAACTGGATCAGCCTTTGTACGTCGATCAATCGACCATTGGCAATTGGATAAGGCCATTCTTTTTAGTAGTTCAACTACAGCATTGGGTTCCATCATCATAAATGCTCCTCCAGCAGCAGCATCAACCATGTTTCTAGTGGATGGTTGCAAGCCCATAACAAATGATTCTACTTGCAACCATTTAGGTCTTCCATGGTTAGGACACCTCCTAACCAGATCCTTAAACCGTTCCCAAGCTTCATATAATGACTCATTGCCACGCTGGGTGAATTGGCTGATTTGACTCCTCAGATGCATCACCCTTGTTGGTGGAAAATATTTGGAGAGGAACTTCTCTGCTATCTGATCCCACGTCGTTATGCTCCCAGCTGGTAACGACTGGAACCAACCAAGAGCTCTGTCTTTCAGTGAAAATGGGAAGAGCCGGAGTTTAATGGCATCATCTGAGACTCTATTGATCTTGATGGTGTCTCAGATTTGGAGGAACCTCACTAGATGATTGTGTGGATCATCCAGTGCTGAGCCTCTGAATGCTTCTTGGCCAACCATCTGCAGCGACACTGGTTTTAGCTTGAAGTTGTTAGCCTGAACTAGCACTCTCCTAATGCCGGAATACTCATCGGATACGACAGGCCTGGCATAATCCATAAATGTTCGTGGCTGCTGGCCACCTTGTCCATTGTTGTTCAGCTGACCTGCATTGTGTGCTTGGTCTTCTCGTGCTCGGTTTTAAGCCATGATTTCTTCACACAGATGCTCCAAAGTGTCTAACTGCTGCTCCGCTTCAGCTAATACTTGATTTGTTCGTCGCTGATGACACAAAGTTCATTCAATTTCAGGATCTAACGGCAGCAACTCGCCACGAGTGCGACGCATGCACTAAGGATTTTATCGAACACTTGGCGGGCGCTATAAAAAAAATCAAAAACAAACAATACCAAGCAGCACCGCACCAAATGAAATTTAAACAAAAACAAAACAGAAAAGAAAAGCTTCCAGATCACAAATTAATCAGCTTGCTAAATGTCACCTAAGCCTCACAACAGATTAGTTGCTTTCCCCAGCAATGGTGCCAAAAACATGACCTATGAATTTTATATGTGGTATAGGTATGCGGCAAGGGGCACCGGCCAAGTAATAAGTGGAGTATTGAAACTCCGATTATCGATCCCACAGGGAAGGAACTATTGCTGAAAGATAGATGATCACTAAACTAACAGATTTGGTCCATGTCTGGAAAAATGATTTAAGTTGTGCCAATAGTTTGAATTCTGAATAGCTAAAGCAAAAGTGAATAAATCAGATTGTTGGCAAGCAATTGGTATAGAGATTTTAGTGATTAAGGATCTAGGGTCACAATGTTTACCACCCAATGGATTGTAATAATCTGGATTATGGCACTTGTTCTTGATTTAAGCTCTAATTCATGTTCATGTTGATTATCTCCTACCTATCTTACATATGGTCCATGCTAAGATAGATTTAAGGCTTTTATCTCATTTGGCCCATGTGAATAAAAGTGATCAAGGTAGATAAACAATCTAATAGTTGTAGACTTGGTCCATCATACAACATTAAATCTAATTCACTAGTGTTCCACCCTAGACAAGGGCTAAGATTACCTAATCATGCATAAATCGGGCATTTGCTTTCATACAAGTGAATTAAACAAGAACTGAATTTCATTTCATTGAACAAGCATAAACCATAAACCAAACTAATTACAACATATTGGGGGCTACATTGCTCCCCTAGACTAACAAAACTATCCCATAATCATAATGAAAGCAATAGAAATTACAAGAAAGAACATGATTACGATCTTAACAAGACTTCGGTATTTCTTGCCCAAAATCGCTCCTCTTCAACTCCAAGATCGCCAAAGGACAATCCGATCTTTCAGCAATGGCTATAACTCTTCTTCTGAACTCAAATCAGATTGTCTAACCAAGGATGATTTACAATGCCTCCCAAGCCCCCTATTTATAAGATTTAGTGGGCCAAATTAGGGTTACAAAAGGTGTGCCCTAATTATAAGTGTGGTCGTGACCAAAACGATGTCGTTTTGGTTAGTGACACTATTCGATGTTCCAGGCTCAATAAAACTCAAACTACACCAAATTTGACCCAAGTTCTTTAGATGAAAATGATTAAAACAACAAAACACATCATTTGGAGCTCAAAACTGCTTGCCCGCGAGAATGCACGTGAGAAGGTCCTTTTCGCGGGCAGCTCCAAATCAGCCCAAATTTGCTCCAAAGCTTCAGTAGAACTTGTAGAAAGCATCCATGCATCAAAATCCTTGCACGCGAGAAACACCTTTTCGCGTGCACCTTCATTTTGCTCTTATTTTGCTTCCATCTTCTTCCTATAGCTTCCTCTTGAGTGTATGGAGTGATCTAGCCAAGGTGTGTGGGAAAAAGTTGCCCCAAAACCTACCAAAAACACTCAAAAAGTACAACTATACACCAAACAAGGTCTTCCTAGGGGTTAGAGCAAATATATGCAAAATACCATGCAAATAGGCTCAAAATATACTCTAAAACACCCTAAATATGGCATAGGATAACGACATAAATGCTCGTTATCAAGGAGGTAATCTAGTGATTGTGGAGCATTAGTTGAGTCATATTGAGCACTGTTTTTGATATTCCCAAGATCCAAGCAAGATACTAACGGGTATCTCACAAGTATATAGAGAGGGGGGTGAATCAGATACTTAAAACTATTTCCTTTAGTTTCTTTAGGGAGAAGTTTGCTTTGTTGGGATAGTGCTATATAAAGCAATGTGTAATCCCAATTATGTTATGACTATTTCTGATTAATTGAAATATATTTTGTTTAAGTATTTACTAGATTGCATTATTCTACTTTCTTATGTGGCTGATGATCATAACATCTCATTTCTTATTAAAGTTTATTACTTGGTATGTGTAGGACACATACAATAGATCCACTAATTAGACTAAGTATAATTTTGGTTCACAGTTGGTGAATGGAGTTTGGAATGCTCTATTTTGATAAGATTGTGGTGCGGACTATAACCATAGTGGGATTAATCTAATCTAGGATCATTGTAAAGAGTTTACGAATAGTAGTGCCAGGTATGTAATTATACATATTGAACATGACCATGATAGAATAAATTCTTCAACTAATCTTTGTTATATTGTATGAAGAATTTTATATTCTATCTCCTGGATGATCGATTTATGGATTGATCTTAATTTAGACCGTTCGATTAACTCATGTCTATAATTTATATCTTTTGAATTATCAATGAGTGAAAGGCTTAGTTATTCAAATACCTCAATATCTTGGATATATAACATTATAGATAGTGGGAGCCTCAAGTCAGGTATGTGGAATCTACTACTTCGCTATATGAAGAGTAATGATGTTCTCATGTTGTTTAATTCAGAATTCTTGGGTGAATCAAGCTCTTGTAATTATATTGGATATAATTTATTATAAATCCTAATTCATGATTGAATCATGTATAGGTCATCCATTAGAGAATTAATGGTAATACATGGATAAAGATATAATTAGAGATGTTGAACGGAATCTATTAATAGCTGTCTCTAATTATATCTTTATCATAGTGGAAGATCATATCACTTGACAATCAGTTATATCGATGGACAAATCCTTTGTTGTGGATTCTTATAATTATATTTATTTAATCTTAGAGTGCAGTTTTAGTCTTTGATCGTGGCTCGGATTAAAACTAATAAATAATAATTTAATTGATTAATGAGATTAATTAATTAAATATTATTTATTGGAGCTTCGATTAAGTGTGTCCATTTGGTCCCTCTAGCTAGCACCATTTATTCTTATATGGAGTATTGGATCACTGTAATATAATTCTATGGCTGTGTTTAAGAGCTAATTAATTAACGTGTGTCAATATGTATTTAAGAGTTAAATATATATTATATGGTTATTTATTTATTTAAATAAAATAAATAATAATAAATATTTTATCCATTTAATGTGATTAAATGAATAAATATATTATTTATTTATTTGATGAATAAATAATATTGGATATTTATTTAATTAGTTTTGTTACGTAATAATTATATTATTTAAAGAGTTTAAATAATATGTATTGTTATTATTTAACTAAAGGGGCGTATGCGTAATAGCACAGGGGTAACCCTAAGTTTATAAATAGATACATAGCCTCGTAGGTTAAAACGTGTGTGCGTATGCAATTATTGGCAGCCAAGAGTAAGAGAGACAATTGACGGCTAACCCTAGCAGAGGTTGCGTTCTTGTTCCTTGATCCAAGGGTGCCACAGCCCTGTGCTCCTTGAAAAGGTGAATAGTAGAGAAAACTACTTGGTGATTGAATCCAGGAGGCTATGAGGACGATCAAAGGCTGATCGTGAGTTCGTTCTTGGCTGGAAAATAAAAGGGTTCTAGCTTTACCGTTCTTTAGGTTAGTTCTTTCTTTTCACTCTTCGCTAAATTAAATCAAATGATTCATATTTAGATCTTGGTGTTTGTATGTTGGAATAAAATTTTAAAATCCGTTTCCGCTGCGGTTAATCGTTAATCCTATTCGAGTATTCTAATAATTGGTATCAAAGCTTTAAACATGTTAATCAATTTGTTTAATTTGCCTTGGACGTATGAATAGAAGTAGCGGCACTCTAGAGTTTATATGTTTATACATGAGATGTATGTTACAGGTGTTGTATGAATTTATATATTTTATTTATGTGATGAATGATTTAATATAAATATTAATTGTGATAGTTTGTCGGTCTTGGGATCTTAAATTTAATTGTATTTATATGAGATATAATTTACTAGAGGGTGGTCTATTACCGTATTTTCCTACTTGTTTTTCTTTTTCTGATTTAGTATCTTGTAAGCTAAAATTGACATAAATTTATTATTGTAATATTCTTGAGGAAGAAGTCGACGCAGTTGACGAAAAAAAAAAAAGGGTAGGCTCGGTTTTCATCTCACACGCATGGGCTGAAGTTATCCAGTTTAAAAAGAGGTCCATGGTCCACCTGTTTTTAATGTTGCTTACCATTCTTCCACCATACGGTCGTGGTAAGAGGAGCTCCACGTGGCAGCAGTCTTCACGCGAAACTAGGGAGAGCATAGAGAGTAGGTCTTCAATGCCATTCCACGGCCTCGCACGATTTTGGCATCAATTCTGCTTGGCTGAAGAATGCTGGTCCCACGTCTAATTGTTCCATGCTACATGAAGGTTGTGTAGTTACGGGCTCAGATAAAAGGAAAGCATGAAGACTATATTGATAGAATAATTTTTAAAAATAAAAAATTGATATAATTAATTTTAAAAGATTAGATTTTTCTATTATTATTTATGTCAGTCTTAAATAAAAAATAATTTTATAATTAAATAACCGTTATTTATAATTGAATTATTTAAAATTTAAGTGAGAGATAGTTTTAATAGATAATTGTTATCTATTAAATTTTATTTTATATTAATAGAATAATTTTTAGAAATTAAAAATTAATATTAATAATTTTAGAAGATTGGATCTTTCTATAATTATATATATCAGTATTAAATGAAAATAATTCTATAATTGGATAACGGTTATCCATAATTGAATTATTTTAACATTTAAGTGGAAGGTAATTTTAATGGATAATTGTTATCTATTAAAATTATTCAGGCTGCATGTAAGATGAAGACAATAAAGATCAACCAAAAAGATGAAGATGAAGAGCTTGCAAGAGTGTCTCGTTTTTTGCTTTATTTTTCTTCATAAGATAGATCCCTTGGTATTACGGTCATAATTTATTTAATGTTTATTTTATAAATTGCGTATCACATGATCACATGCCATATATAATTAGGAGTGCTGTCTACATAATATGTTTCATGCATTTTTTTTATTTAAGAGTTAAATAAAAATATTAAAACCCATTTTTAAAAAATATTAAGTGTGAGAGGGTTTTATTGGGAATAAAATTCATGGTCTCCATTATTAAATAACTAAGATATATGTCTTAATGTATCTCCAAAGAGATTTTATAGACTAGGCTAAAGTTATATTCCTAAAAGGATAGTTTACTTATTATTTAAACCAGTTGATTGACACCTCGCCAAAGTTAGGCAATTCAAAAGGTTTAGGTAAGACACGAAATAATGGTTAAACACTCAACACGATCTCTTGCATTAATCTTTCAAAGAGGCGCTGTTGCAAGGGATGTGAGCCAAATATAAATGAAAATTGAATTGGTTGAATATGCAATATTTAGGAAAGCCAAATCAATTGAGAGGGTCTCGACAAAGTAAGAAAAAAGTTTATTCTTCCAAAGGAGGTTTACTGATTCTTGATATTTTGTTATTCATAGTAAGAGTATTTATTTAGGGTTTTATTAATACTTGTGTATTCATGCATTCATTAATGTATATGCATTTTACTAAATTTGGTTATGATGTATGTCATTCTAAAACATTTTATATTTTATATTTCCAGAAAATGTCTTTTAACCCGCTAGCCATTTTATTGAGCCAAAACAAATTGGACAGTGAAAATTTCAATAATTGGAAGCGTAATCTGAATATTGTGTTAACTACTAAAACGCACAAGTTTGTGCTATTAGAGCCTTGTCCACCTGAACCTTCGCTTAATGCTTTGAAAACTGGAAAGGGTGCCTATGATAGGTAGATTGCGTCCGATAATATGATGCATTGCTATATGCTGGCATCCATATACAATGTGTTGTAACAACAACATCAAGGGTTGCGAACCGCCAAGGATATCATGGATTCTTTACAGGTGATAACGTGCATTTATGTCGTTATTCTAGGTCATTTTTAGGGTGTTTTAGAGCATGACTAGAGCTTAATTTACCCATATTTCATATATATGTGCTCTAACCCCTTAAGAAGACACTGCTTGTTCTATATGTGTGTTTTTTTAGTTGTTTTGATAGGATTTTGGGAGAGTTTTCTCACACACATTTGCTAGATCACCTTAGACACTCAAGAAGAAGCTTTGGGAAGAAGATGGACTCAAAAGAAGGCAAATTCAAGTTGCACGTGACAATGGTCATTGTCATGGGCAAGGCGTTTAGTGCATAGAAGCCTTCTATATTCTTCGAGGAAGCTCTGGAGCAATTTTCAGCTTGAACTGAGGTGCTCGCGACAATGGGATGTCGCGTGTATTGTCGCGGGCAAGCTTGTTTTGACTCTAGAGGCTTTGTTTTATGTTGTTGATGATTTTTATTTGAAGGAACTAGTTCAAATTCTGTGTGTATTGAGTTTTATTGAGCTTGGAACGAAGAATGGTTGTCACTTACCAAAATTACGTTGTTTTGGTAGCGACAACAACTAGCATTTTAGGGCACATATTGAACAAGTCCTGCAGCCCTATAAAAGAGAGAGGGTACGCTTGGCGATCTAGATTCTTGAGGGCATTGATCGATTGCTTGACGAGGGCTGAGTAGGGATCTTGGTGATCAGAAGAGGGTTTATCGCAGAGGAGGAGAAGACTGGGACTGTTGTTCATCTACCTTTCTCTCTTTCTCTGTTCTGGTACTGCAATCATGTGTTCTTATACATTTTATTGTTTTGGGAATATGATTATGGGGTAAAACTCTCCCATCTAGGGGAGCAATGTAGCCCCCAATGCTTTGTAATAACTTTTGGTTATGGATTATGCTTGTTTTATTTGAAAAATATTCTATTCATATTTAGTTCACTATTGCTCAAAAGTTAAGTCTAATTTATTCATGATTGGGTTATCTCAGCCCTTGTCTAGAGTGGATTTTAGTGAATTAGGTTTGATGATTGTATAATGGACCAAGTCTGCAATTGTTGGATTGGTTGTTTTCCTCTGTCACTTTATTCTCATGGACCAAATGGAATAAAAACTTAAACCTTTCTTAACATGGACCAAATGTGGGATTGGTGGGTGATGACCAATATGAATATAGAAATTAATTGATGGATTTAAGAATAAGTACCATAACCAGAGTATTATAGGCCTATGGGTGGTGAAGTTGTGACCCTAGATCCTTAATATCATTGTTATCTTCAACTTAAGTGTTTTCGTCAACAGTTTGTTAATATTCTAGTTCTGTAATTTTGCATGTCTAGGACTTAGATTACAATCAAAACAAAAATCGATTATCCAGACATAAAAGGAGACCTTGTTAGCCTAGTGCTCACGGCTTGACAACAACAACTATCTCCCCGTGGGTTCAATAACCGGAGTTTAAATACTTCGCTTTATTACTTGACCAGTGCACTTGCTGCAAAACCTATCAAATTAATTTATTTAGGTCAAGTTTTTGGCGTCGTTACCAAGGAAGAGCTGCCAATTGTTGTTAGGATTAGGTGACATTAGCGACCAGGTTTATTTGTGATCTGGACTTTTTATTTGTTCTGTTTTTATTTCTAGTGCGGTGTGACCCGGTATTCCTATATTTTTGTTGTTTTTAGGGGTACACACCAAGCGTTCGAGGTAGTTCTAGAGTGTATACATCATTCTCGAGGCGAGTTGTTGCCATACGATCCAGAAATAGAACGAACTTTGTGCAAGCAGCAAAGAGCTAATAGAGTGTTAGCTGCAGCTGAACAGCAGTTGGACAATCTACACAACGTATGTGAAGAAATAATGGCAGACAATAGAGCAAGAGAGGACCAAGTACACAATGTAGGTTAGATGAATGATAATGGTCAAGGTGGTCAGCAGCCACGTACTTTTATGAACTATGCCAGACCTGTTCTTTCTGATGAGTATTCTGGCATCCGACGATTTCCCGTTCAAGCAAACAATTTTAAGCTGAAGCCAGCCTTATTGCAGATGGTTGGGCAAGAAGCGTTCAGAGGTTCAGCATTAGATGATCCTCATAATCATTTAGTGAGGTTCCTTCAGATATGTGATACCATTAAAATTAATGGAGTTTCGATGATGCAATCAAACTCCAACTCTTCCCATTTTCATTGAAGGACAGAGCCCTCGGATGGTTCCAATCATTACCAACTAGAAGTATTACCAATTGGGAGCAAATGGTGGAGAAGTTCCTCTCCAAGTACTTTCCACCAACAAGGGTGATGCATTTGAGGAGTCAAATTAGCCAATTCAGCCAGCATAGCGAAGAATCTCTTTATGAAGCTTGGGAGAGGTTCAAGGATCTGGTTAGGAGGTGTCCTAGCCATGGAAGACCTGAATGGTTTCAAGTGGAATCATTCTTTATGGGCTTGCAACCATCTACTAGAAATATGGTAGATGCTGCCGCTGGAGGAGCTTTCATGATGATGGAACCTACCGCCGCTGTTGACTTGTTAGAGAGAATGGCATTATTTAATTGCCAATGGTCAACTGATCGGCATGCAAAGACTGAACTAGTAGCAGCAGTGTCGAACTCAAATAAGCTAGATGAGCTTACTAAGAAAATGGAGATGTTGACTGAGCAAATGTCAGTCATGGCTGTGCCAATGGAGGGCAGGATTGATCAGAAGGCTGTGCTTGAGGATACTTCTATAGCTCAGTCGCTTGAAGAGGCCCAATTTGTTGGGAATAGAGGAGGTGGATTTCAAAGGCAATTTCAGAACCAATATCAAAACCCTCATATTGCCAACAATTATCAGAATCAAGGAGTATCTTAGAATTTTCAACAACCTTTTCTATGGCAGAGACAAAACAAGGCTCCCACCAATGGAGTTGTGCAATATGGTGAGAGCTCTCAGCCACAAATACCTCCAGGATTTCAGAAGCTTCCAAAGCAGAAGGAGGAAAACAAGGAAAAGGCTAAGGATGAAGAGATGAGAAATTTCTTTTATCAATTCGCAAAACAAGCAACTGACCGGATGAGTAGGGGAGAAACGAGGACAGAATCTCTCACTACTTCAGTTCAAGACCTTGGAACTGCCATGAAGAATATAAAGCAGCAAATAGGTCAATTGGCTAATGCAGTGAAGCCTTCTTCATCCAATACTTTCCCAAGCAACACTGAAGTTAACCCCAGAGAGTAGTGCAAGGCCATCATGCTAAGAAGCGGGAAAGAACTTCATCCAAGAGAACAGGAAGTGGTCTCAGATGAGGACACAGAAAAGAATACTGATGCAGAACAAGCAAAAGGCAATGCTGAGCAGAAAGAGAAAGAAAGGAAAAGGTTGAAGAGAGTCAGCCTACAGCTATACAACTAGCACCATATCAGCCTCCTATGCCATACCCTCAGAGGCTAAGAAAGCAAAAGCTGGATGCTTAGTTCCGAAAGTTTTTGGAGATATTTAAGAAGCTTGAGGTGAATATACCCTTGGTCGAAGCACTGGAGCAAATACCCAGATATGTGAAGTTCTTAAAGGACTTTCTTACTAAGAAGAGACGCTATGAAGATTACGAGATTGTGGCACTCACGAATGATATTTGTGCAATATTACAACATAAGCTACCACCCAAGCTAAAAGATCCAGATAGTTTTACTCTTATGTGCACCATTGGGAATTCACAGTTGGAGCAAGCCCTTTGTGATTTAGGGGCAAGTATCAATTTGATGCCAATGTCTATCTATCGACGATTAGGCTTAATGGGTATGAAGCCTACATCTATGTCATTGCAGTTTACTGATCGTTCGATAGGTAAACCTGCTGGCATTATTGAATATGTACTCATTAAAGTGGACAAGTTTATCTTCCTAGTTGATTTTGTGGTACTAGATATGGAGGAAGATAAAGGTGTGCAGTTGATACTTGGACGGCCATTCCTTAGCATAGGAAGGCCCCTAATTGATGTTAGTTCAGGGGAGTTAACATTGCGTGTTGATGAGGACGCAATGGTATTTAATATGGAGAGATCTATGCATAGGATTGATGATCATTCGAGCTACTTTTGGATTGATCATGTTGCTGAATTTGTGGATGATTACTTTAAAGAGAATCTGATCACTACTAGTTTAGACCATGAACTATAGCAAGTAGATTTTGCTGAAGTGGATAAAGAGGAGGAACTTGAAGTTCTGGTTGAGCAGGCTAGGCAGCAACCCACCATACCTACAGAGTCTTCAACAGCTACTGAACAGTTGCAAGTGTTAAAACAACTTCCTGAACATTTGAAGTATGGATTTTTGGATCCACAAGGAAAATGTCCTGTGATAGTAGCTGCAGCATTAACAAAGGAATAAAATGAACAGCTCCTTGAAGTCTTGCGAAAGCACAAGCAGGCCTTGGGATGGACAATTGAGGACATCAAAGGAATTAGCCCAGCGGTCTGTATGCACAAGATCTTAATGGAGGAGGCATTTACTCCCACAGTTGAACGACAATGCTGGCTTAATCCTTCCATGAAGGAAGTGGTTGGTAAGGAAATACTCAAATAGATAAAAGCTGGAATCATTTTTGCTATTTCTGACAGTTCATGGGTGAGTCCAGTGCAGGTGGTTCCGAAGAAGGGGGGTATGACAGTGATTAGAAACGAAAAGAATGAGCTTATTCCTTCCCGAACCATTACAGGGTGGCGAGTTTGCATTGATTATAGGAAATTAAATAAGGTTACCCGCACGGACCACTTTCCACTGTAGTTTATTGATCAGATGCTGGACCGCCTTGCTGGTTATCTATATTATTGCTTCCTTGATGGCTACTCTGGATATAATCAGATTGCTATTGCACCAGAAGATCAAGAGAAGACAACTTTCACGTGCCCCTTTGGTACGTATGCATTTAGGCGAATACCATTTGGTCTGTACAATGCACCTATTACATTTCAAAGGTGTATGATGGCAATTTTTTAGGGATTAGTGGAAGACATCATGGAGGTATTCATGGACGACTTTTCTATATTCGGTTCTTCATTCTCCATTTGTTTAAAGAATCTGGAAACGGTTTTAATCCGTTGTGAGGAGAAAGACCTGGTTTTGAATTGGGAAAAGTGCCATTTTATGGTCAAGGAAGGAGTAGTCCTTGGGCATAAGGTATCCGTAGCTGGGTTGGAGGTCGATCGAGCAAAAATATCAACTATTGAGAATCTTCCTCCCACTAATGTGAAGGGCATCAAAAGCTTTTTGGGTCATGCTGGGTTTTATCGGCGCTTCATTTGGGATTTTTCCAAGATAGCAAAACCTCTTAGCATGCTGTTGGAAAAAAGATGTTCCTTTTATTTTTTCGGAAGAATGTTTGAAAGCCTTTACGGTGTTGAAGGAGAGACCGAGTTCAACACCTGTGATTGTTGCTCCTGAATGGTCTCAACCATTTGAGTTGATGTATGACGCCATGATTATGCGATCGGAGCAGTGCTTGGTCAAAAGAGGGACAAGATATTTTGGGCTATTTATTATGTCAGCCGTACACTTAATGAGGCACAATTGAATTATACTACTACTGAGAAGGAGTTATTGGCTGTGGCCTTCACATGTGACAAGTTCCGGTCTTACTTGTTGGGCGCGAAAGTCATTGTGTATACTGATCATGCTGCTCTTAGATATTTATTCAGTAAGAAAGATGTTAAACCCAGGTTGATTAGATGGGTTCTGCTACTTCAGGAATTTGACCTAGAAATTAAGGATTTAAAAGGAACCTCCAATACTGTGGCTGATCATTTCTCTAGGCTGGAACTAGGGGAAGGTAACACAAAAGAGTTTACCACTTCGGATACCTTCCCTGATGAGCAGTTGTTCTCAGCTGAAGCACAGACGCCATGGTTTACTGACATAGTGAACTATCATGCTTGCTCTTATGTCCTTACAGAGTTTACTTATCAGCAAAAGAAGAAGCTTTTAGCTGATGTATGCAAATATATATGGGACAATCCTTATCTGTATAAGTGATGTGCTGATCAAGTGATTAGAAGATGTGTGTCGGAGGAGGAGGTGGACAGCATAGTGAAGCATTGTTATTCATCAGATTATGCTGGTCATTTTGGAGTACAAAGAACGGTGGCAAAGATTCTACAAAGTGGATTCTATTGGCCTACCATGTTCAGGGACACTTATACTTTCATCAAATCTTGTGATCAGTGTCAACGAATAGGAGGTATCACAAGGAAACAAGAAATGCCCCAAACTGGTATTCTCCCAATTGAACTTTTTGACATTTGGGGTATTGACTTCATTGGGCCTTTTCCACCATCAAATAGCTTCTCTTATATTCTGTTAGCAGTGGATTATCTTTCAAAGTGGATTGAGGCTATCCCTACAAGGAAGAATGATGCTCAAGTGGTCACAAAGTTCCTTCGCCGAAATATCTTTAGTTGATTTGGGACACCTCGAGCCATCATCAGCGATGAAGGGAGTCACTTCTGCAATAAACAATTTGAGAGGTTATTGAGCAAGTATGGAGTTCAACATAGGCGAACATTAGCCTATCATCCTCAAGCTAACGGCCAAGCTGATGTCTCCAATCAAGAGATCAAGCAAATATTGGAAAAAATAGTGGGCAGCAATTGCAAGGTGTGGTCTCAAAAACTAGATGAAGCGTTATGGGCTTATCGCGCTGCCTTTAAAACGCCTATTGGGATGTCCCCCTACCGTCTGTTGTATGGAAAGGCTTGTCATTTGCTAGTCGAGCTTGAGCACAAGGCATTTTGGGTTGTGAAAAAGCTGAATACGGATCCTAATGTTGCTAAGGAACTTCGGTTGCACCAACTGAATGAACTTGAGGAGTTCAGGTTCAATGCTTATGAGAGTGCTCGACTGTACAAGGAAAGGACCAAACTAATTCATGACAAGAAGATCAATCCTTTTCTTGTTTAACCTAGACAAAAGGTGCTTCTGTTTAATTCCAGACTCAAACTTTTTCTTGGGAAGTTGCGATCAAAATGGATGGGACCTTTTACTGTGACAAAGGTTTTCCCATATGGTAGTGTGGAGCTTCAGTCAGCCTTAGGGGATATTTTTAAGGTTAGTGGGCAAAGGATTAAGCCGTATTATTCTTCTGAAGAAATCAAGGAGGTTGATCATTTCACTCTGAGCACAACTTGACAGAGGGGACGATCAAGCTAAGGACCTTAACTAAGCGCTTCATGGGAGGCAACCCATGGTGTATCCTTTTAGTTTTACACTTTTATTTTTGTTTTTATATTTAGATTACTTGTTTTACCATTTCTTTTGCAGGGGGTGTTCTATTTAAAGTAGTATATGGTTGTCGTCTGACTGTGATTACAGGGGTGAGGTCTTGGGCTTCACTATGTTGAATGTCATTTGTTACATCTTGAGCCATTGGATGTGGATATTAGGCAATCTTTGTAAGGCCCAAGTCCAAGCCTAATTGATCAAAATCCAAGGGGCCCACCAAGTTTTGTTGAAATATCAAGGACATGAATTAAGGGATTATTAGGTTGGATATGTGGAAAATAAAGTGACACATTTTGTTCCTTGGAGAATGAGCCACCAGTCTGTAAAAATTCATAAGATTTTGACCTCATTTAAGGCTGAAAATCACTGCCCGTGACATTAGGACTTGTCGCGTGCAGCATTACTATGGCTCTACTGTTCATCCGTGACTTGCTGGCAAAGTTTGGACTAAATTGACCCTGCCCGTGACAATGGGATGTCACGTGCAAGTGGGTTTTCGCCTTTTGCTCTGGAATTTCGGTAGTAGCTAGCTGGCACTCTCTAGAATATTCTTTGGTCTGCCTGTGACATCATTGGAGCCTTTATTAGTGGTCAAAATCGTCATTTCATGCTCTCTAGGCTAGCACCATATAAGGAAGGGAAGCCAGTGCTTTTAGATTCACAACTTGCCTTCTCTTCTTCCTTTACTTTGCAAGAAAACATCTCGCTCTGCAACTATGGTGTGAACTAGAAGAGCACGCAAGGAGGTAGGCGATCCGAAGTCTCTGCCACATCTCCACCTTGGTAGCCGAGAGAAGAAGAGGAGATCTTCGTTGGGAATGTGTTAGATTGGGAGGTTCTGGAGTCCTCCAATATTGATTGGGTAGCAGATGTGATGATGAAGCTGCAAAATCTTGGTTTAAAAAGGTTAGTATCTGCCCACAGTGATCTATTTTACCCTGCCATGCATGAGTTCTATAACTCTGTGTATGTTAATGATGAGGATGATGAAATTATTGGAGAAGTTCAAGGGATTTTAATCTCTATTTCACCTGTTATGATGAGAGACTATTTTGATCTCCCAACTCCTTCATAAGAAATCCCTGATTTAAGCTTAGGAGTTTATGGAAGAGCCTTTAATTTCAATAAGGAATTTGGGAGGCAAAGGCAGTTCACCAAAAATGAACTTTTAGGGAAATATAGATGCCTTGCTCACTTGGTAGGGAAATGCTTGTTGTTGCAAACAAGTAGAGTTAACTCAGTGCCAAAATCACATCTTGAATTTATGTATTGTATTGATCATCAATTGAATATTGACTGGGCAGCTGAGATCTTTCAGCTATGGAAACGGGATATGAATAAACGTTTATATGGTAGAGTGTTGAGCATGTTACTTCAATTCCAATATGCACACCTGTGTGAACAAGTAGCACTTACCATCTTCCCAGCTAATTTAAGATTGAGAGTCATCCAACTTGAAGGGGCTTTAGGAGTTAGTTTTAGAGGAAAATGGGGAGATAGTACCCACATTGCATCACAACCCTCAAGGCATAGTATGCACATGGAAAGGCCTGCTGAACATTCTAGAAACACATCTACTCCCACGAATGCAAGGAAACAACATATATACCAGTTGACTGTTCTTTACATGTAATATAATGTCCATAAGGCATATGTGTACAACTTCTTTCAAGGCATTAGTGGGCAGGTTATAAGTGAAGCTGAGGTGATCAATTGGGCCTTCACTAATGGTCACATCACTCGTATCCAGTTGGAGGAGTTGCTGGAATTTCTATCTCAAGATCAGCAAGCAACTTCACAACCCTTAGCAAGAGCATGGGAAGCTCCTGATCCACCATCTGGCTCATCTTATGATGATCTGAGACAAAGAACAGCACAACTGGAAGAGGATCAGGAAGTGACCAAACACCAAATTGGACAGTTACGGCAGAGCCAAGAACTCTTAATTAAAGAGTAGAAAAAAGTGTAAGGAGTGTTGGGAAAAATATGGCAAGCTCTGGGTAAGAAGAAGAAGTCTAAAAAGGCCCAAGTTGTAGACCTTTTTGAGGAGACCGTACCTCCAGCACAGCCCGAGTTTGATCAGACAGAGAAGACACCTGAGTACCCACACTTTCCCCAGGAGGAGGAGACTTATCAGCCGTACTCTCACCCAGCAGTACTAGCTTCATTTGAGCCTCAGTCCGGCCCTAGTTATTCTCATGCTCTCATTCCAATGATTCAGCCTCTACAATGGTGGTCTGGTGCTTCTTCAGAGGCTGCATAAGAGGATGTATTGGGCAAACCAGTATATGTGCATGTTAATCCAGCTTTGTCAACTCCTAAGGCCACATCAGAGTTTGAGCAGTTCCTTCAAGGTGGAGCTTGGCAAGCGCGATTTGCTAGGGATTCTGAAGTATTCACATCGTCCTACCTGCAACGGATCCTAGCTAATGAATATTTATGTGTGGATGATGTTGATCTTTTTTGCAGAACACTGCGGCATGTGGTGGAGGCAGAGCTTAATGACTATCCTCTGGCACAATACACTTCAATTATGCTATGTGAATTGTATGAGCAGCCACTGACAGAGCATGTTCTTCATTAAAGAATCAATGGAGTTGTAGAAAGTCACCGCTCTTGGCATCAAGTGTAAGAGGTCTTCATCCCTGTCCTTGTAGACCGCTATTTTGTGCTTTTTCAGTTGGACCTACGTGTGGGCCATGTGGTGTTGTATGATCCTTGCCAAGCACATGGATTTGCCACACGAAAGAAGAAGATAGTTCATGGTTTCTTGAGAAAAGTCAAAGAAACACTTAGGAAAGAGGGGTTATTGACATCCAAGCTCCCTCTCGTGCACTTCAATGAAATGGAGCTTCCCCAACAGCCTAACCAGTTCAGCTGTGGCATTTTTGTTTGTTATTATTTGATGGCTCTACTGCAGCATAAGGACACTTGGGCATTTACCGGTGAAACATCTGATGATTTTGTAGCCCACCTTCGACAAATGGTGGCCCATGTTATCTTCTTCTACAACCTTCCCACTCAGAGGTAAGTGCTTCCTTCCCCCTTATACCATGCTCTGAGGACATATCAACTTTTTAAGTGTGGTGTGGGGGTGACTTGAACCATCTGTGTTGTTGTCCATGCTTGTTTGGTTCTTGTTTTCTTTTGAGTGTTTGGTTTATTTTGCGTGTTTGATTGTTTGGGGGATTGTGTGGTTTGCATGTGAGTGGCATGGTTACAAGGTATATAACCTTGGTTTGAAGGTATTCCACATACGTATCATGCTGTGACAAAGGTGTTTAAGTAGTTATGAGTGTTATGAGTTGGTTTGAGCATGTCTATACTTCTTGCATGATATCGCCATGTTTTTAAGAGCTGAAGTTTGAATAGTACGCTGAGCATGACATGGTAGGATAAGCTTAGCTAACCTTGAAGTTGAGTAAATTTTTTTTTGAGAGCACCATTTTCCATCATGCCTTTGAGTGAATTTCAGGGATTATAGGGTTAACATTTTTGCTCTTGTCATTCAATACTGGCTATTTAATGGTTGGAGTTGATTAGGCATGAGAATTACCTGTTAGTAGCTCAGTGTTTGATGTTTGTTGTGTGGTGGTTGGGGTAAGCTATTGATAACGTGCATTTTATGCCATTATTCTAGTGTTTATTTAGGATGTTTAAGAGCATGATTAGAGCCTTATTGCTTCATATATCATATATATTTGCTCTAACCCCTAGGAAGATGCTAGTTGCAAATACATGCGTTTTTAAGCTGTTTTGGCAGATTTTGGACCTCACTTTTGACATAGTAGATGGCCTCAAACAATTGGCGTGCAAGAACAAAAGTTTCTTAGAATGATGTCATCTACCTACCACAGAAATTTCAGAGCATTTGGAGCTCATTTGGAGCTACACATGAATTCACCCATTTCATGTGCAAGCCTATTTTTGCCTCTCAGGCCTCTACAGGATGCAAGGAAGCTAGGGGAGAAGTTTGAGCTGATTTGGAGGTGCACGTGAATTCACCATATCACGTGTAAATTGACGTGCAGAGATATTTTTGGACCGATCTTATCGTTTTTCGATGCTGATCATTTGTTTCTGAGGGCCCAAGTCCAAATTGTGGATGGAAGATAGAGATTTTAAAGTTTCGAGTGTTACTTATCAAAACTACGCCGTTTTGATAAGTGGGCTAGGTTACACACCTCAAGGCCCATCCAAACTCTATAAATAAGAGCTCCACGCCCTTTGCTAGCCAGGCCTAACCCCCTACACGTTTTTAGAGAGAGAGAGAGGCTCCACGTCTTGGAGGCTGTCCTTGACCTAGGAGAGCAGCCGTCGCGGCGGTATCGCGGATTTTGGAGCCTGGATTTGAAGCTTTGCTTGTGCGCGTGATCAAGAAGAAGATGTTGAGCTTTTCCGCTTTGTGTTTGCTTGTAATCATGCGTGAGTAATCTTTTAATCTAGGGGAGCAATGTAGCCCCCTTGTTGCTTTGCTTGTGTTTATGAATATTGGGTTTGGATGATTGAGTTTTGCATGTTTTATGAATCTGTTCTTAAGTTCTATCTTTGGATGTACACCTTGGTATTTTTAGCCCTAGTCTGGGGCGGATTGAGATTCATAACTTATTTGTGAATGATGTGATCATTATCCTTTTGTAAGTATGATTTATTGGCTTTGCATGTTTGTGTGTTTAGATGACCATTCTGGCATACAACTCTTAAAAGGACCTCAATGACCATTTGTTGTCCTTGGCTTATGTTTAGCATGTTTTCAATCAGACAACCCTAATACCATGAACCAAGTAGAGATAACATAGGGAGGTGAAATTGTGACCCTAGATGCCTTTAATCCTTGAATCTTAATCCTAAAATCGGTTTTACTTTCTTTGTTTATTCAGAAAACCAAATAAAAATTAGATCTTTAGTTTAAAAAAGAAAACTTTTTGCCAAGACATTTTATAGAACAAGAGTAATTGGGTGATTTGATTTGAGAACTAGAGAACTAGGTTAATCCCTGTGGGTTCGACCCCTTGCTTGCTGCTATTCTGTTAGTGCAAACTTAGGGAATTTATTATTTTGAAGAGAGATTTAACGACATTAGCTAGCTCTTTTAGAGAGGCTAAAAATCTTGTCTGTCAAATTGGCGCCGTCGCCGGGGATTCAACGGTTAACTAGTTTTTAAAATCAACATTGAGTGAAATTGTTTGAATTCTGATCTTGGTGTTTATTTTGTCTTTTACTTTCTGTTATTTTGTGTTCTTTATTTGTTTATTTTACATTGTTCGGAGCTGCTGGGTGTGTTTTTGTTGTTTTATAGGAACATACACCATGTGTTTGAGGTATTGCTAGTTGTGTATGCGACGAGGGGAACTTGTGTCCTTTAATCCAGAACCTGAACAGCACTCCAATGGACAGAAAGTTTGGAGATGAGGAGGAGCTAACCATGGAAGAATGTTTGGAAAGGATGATCCAAGGCAACAAATATTTGTGGGAAAACCAAGGGAGAGATGAGGAGAATTCAATGATGGCGAGCCAAAATGTTTATGTTCCAGGCCATGCAGCAGATCAATTTTCATATAGTGCTTGGGATTGCACTGTCTATGATCCTCCCACAAGCAGTTATTCATACCAGGAGCCTCCTTGTTATGGTGGGAGTATTAATGGAGATGGTAGAGAAGTATGGCCAACTTACACCCAACCCGAGGGTGACTACTATCCACAAGAGCCACCACCTGAGGAGTTTAATGGTTTCTTCAATGGATATTCGAGAATAGATGGGTTGGGCAATATCAAGATGAAGCTTACTATGAAGCCCCACTCTATGGCAATTATTGTCCATATCAACAACAAGAGTGGCAGCCCCAAGTTGAAGATGAAGAAACCAGAAGAGAGGATTTGAATGAAAGGCTAGGAAGTATAGAGACTACCATAAAAAATATGGAGCAATTATTGATGAGTATGGTTCAAAATGCAGATAACGGAGTCTCATCTAACTCCTTTGCTGGTGACACAGAGATAGAGACTGAAGAGAATTGCAAAGCCATCACTCCAACTTCCATGTATCAATCTTTGACATCTGCCTCACAAGAATGGGAGTTTTCTCGCTAATAATGATTCCGAAGATGAAGCTCGCATTATAGCTGGTCAAACCATTAATGATGCTATAGACCAAGAAGTGGATACAAGGGCAATGGTTCATTATGATGAGGTTGTCCCTCCACCACAATTTAATAGCCCATGTGATGTATCCACTTCAACTCTTCCCATGGTCAGAGCTTATGAGGACAATTTTTCCATCCAAGAAGAAGAGGAAGACTTGAATTGTTCTGGGGTGTTAGAAGAACATGAGAAACCAATAAATGACAACCCAAGGATGCAGCAACAAATCTTGGATGATGATGCTATAATTCTCATATCTGAAGGCACATCAAACCAAGGTACTCTTTATGAAGACAAGCTATATGAGCCCACCACTACTATGTTTGCTTTGGAATCATCTTCCCTTATACAAGAGAAGGAAGTGCTTGACAAGGGAGGTAACCATGCGTGCATCATGACTACTCCAATTGTGGAGTATGTTGAATTTGTGTTACCACCTCGATGGAATGAGAGGAAGGAGAACCATAAGTTTGTGGAGGTGTCTCCCTATCAAAAATTGAATCAGGAGTTCAAGTGGCTCCCACAGCGGTTCATTCATCCGATTGCTATGGTCTACGAGTCTGCTGAGGTTTACAATGCAAGGATGAAAGCCTTTCATACATTGGTTGAGCTTAGTCTGACAAAGTCTAGCTACAGACTTTAAATAAAGCGCTGGTTGGGAGGCAACCCAATGTTTATTGCTGTGTTTTATTTTATGTTATTTTCTTTTATTTATTTTATTCAATAAATTTGTTTGCAAGCTAACCATTGTGCAGGAGACTTTGTTCCTTTCTTAGCTAACCATGTGCAAGATGAGCAAATTATTGGGTCCTGAACTTGTGAAATTATTTTTAAAGTCAAAGTCAAGGAGCAAGGAGCAAGTGCAGCCCAAAAGTGCTTGAAGATGGGATCAAACAATTCACGTGCAAGACTTAAAGATGGTCCATAATGCATAAGCAACTCAGTGGAGAAATTTGGGCCAGTTTGGGCCTGAACGTGAATTTGCACGTGAATTGCCCAATTCACGTGCAACTCCTTTTGAGCTGTAACTTTCTGGAATGGTAGATGAAGACCATGTGAATCACGTTTACTCTTGCACGCGAATTGCTAGCTGTCATATGGAGGCCCAAAAATGAAAAATACCGATTTTAGCCCTCGTAGAAGCTTCAAACAATTCATGTGCAGAAGGGATTATTGCTTGACAGCTCAAGGGGGACCCACCACCAAAGTTTGGGACGATTTTGACCTGCACGCCAACTCAACCAATTCACGTGCAGAGGCTATTTTGGTCAGAACACTCTGAAAAGTTAGGGGCACGTGTATCACGCCAATTAGAGCATCTTTCCTTCTGCACGCTATATAAAGGGAGGCCATCTTCAAAGGCTTCCACACCAAAATCACTCCAGATCTGAGTATTAGAGAAACTCTGCCCTTTTGCTCTCTTGCTCTTCAGTTTTCTGCTCTTTGCTCTTATTTTCTCATTCCAAAGATGGTGCGCACAAGGAGGACTGGCCAGGAGGAGGTGCACTCACCTAGTGCTGATAGCCAACCTGAGGAGGAGATACTCTTGGGGCATGCTCTTGATATGCAAGCTTTGGAGGCTTCAGAGCTGGGCTGGGCTAGAGAGGTGGCTCTTAAAATTCAAAATCTGGGATTACAAAGGTTAGTATCTGCCCAGCCAGCTAGTTCCTATTCTGCCCTACAAGAATTCTATGCATCTGTCTCTGGGAGTGAGGATGAACTGATAGGGGTTGTGCAAGGGGTTTATGTCAGGATTACCCCTGAAATTATTAGACATTGCTTTAACCTCCCTGAACCCAGTGATAGCTTCCCTCAGCTAAGCCTAGGAGAATTTGGTACTACATGCAACTATGCTAGAAAATTTCAAAGTCGAAGGCAGTTTACCAAGAATGGTTTTGTTGGAAAATTTAGATGCCTAGCTTACCTGGTAGGGAAATGCTTATTGATTCAGACCAGTGGGCTAGATAGTGTGCCTAAGCCACACCTGGAGTTCATGTATAGCATTTATCATATGCTAAATATGGATTGGGCCACTACCATTTTTAAATAGTGGAAGAAAAACTCATCCAAGCAGATAAATGGCAGACTTTTGTGTGTGATATTTCAAAGCATGCCTGCTTTGCATTTTTCCTCCATGGAGAGCATCACTTTTCCTTCTCACTGGGTGTTAAGAGTATTGCATGCTGAAGGAGGTTTGGGGGTCAGTACCAGAGGTCATTGGGCAACCAATGTTCCTCCTCCATCACAGCCCGCAAGGCACAGCGTTCATGTGGAGCGATCCACGGACTTTGCAAGGGAGACCTCTCCTCATGTGGATCAAAGGAAGCAGACTCTATATAGACTCACTGCCATGTACATGCAGTTCAATGTACATAAAGAAGATATTTTCAATTTCTTTCAAGGCATAAGTGGGCAAGTAGTGAGCGAAGTGGAGGTCATCAATTGGGCAGTCACTAATGGGCACATTACTAGTGCCCAATTTGAGGAATTAATGGCCCTCATCTCTGGAGACCACTAAGCTACTTCACAACCTAGAACCAGAGCATGGGATGCTCCAGACGTAGCTGCTCATGCATCACCTAGAGAATGGGAGGCCCCAGAAGCTCCTCCTGCTGCATCTACCGAAGCTTGGAGGCAAGAAACACAGCAGCTCAGGGGAGGCCAATGCCAAGAACCCGGCGCGAGGTGGAAGCCCCGAGGAAGGACAATAAAGAAGTCAAAGGCCTCCTAGGCAAAATCTGGAAGGCTTTGAGCAAGAGGAAAGCATCAAAACGTTCTCCTATAGTGGAGATATCCGATGAAGAACCCTCTCCATCCCCCTGAAGATTCTTATCCAGCCCCAGGCAGATCCACCTCAACCAGAACCTTCACCTCGGCCATCCTACTATCACCCAGGAGGGAGGCGGCGCCAACAACAGGGGTCTTCACCCTTCCGGCCTCAAGAGGAGACAGAGCCGGCGAAGGGTATTCACCCTTCCAGCCTTTTACCGATCCCGCATATTCTCGGGCTCGGTGCCTGCTATACTTCCTGTCTCTTGGGGTGCATACATGCCTGCTGAACCTGAAGATCTACTTGGCCCTCCTGTCCATTTAATCATTAATCCAGCTTTATCATCTGCTGAGAGCCAAGCAGCATTTGAAGAGTTCATCAATTCCACGGTTCAGAGGGCTCGCTTTATATGGGATAATGATATCTTCACCCCTTTTAGCTTAAAGAGGATCTCCGAGAATGAATATCTCTACGCCGACGAGATAGACCTCTTCTGCAGGACCATGCACTATGTAGTGGAGTCTGAGCCTCATAACTACCCCTTAGCTCGGTACACTTCCATCATGCTGTGTGAGCTTTTCAATCAACCCTTGTCCGAAGAGGTGTGGCGCCAACGCATCAATGGTGAGAATGAAGGGCACCGCCCTTGGCATGGTATGCATGAGGTGATAATTCCGGTGCACATTGACCGCCACTATGTACTTGTCCGTTTGAATCTGGATGTAGGACATGCCGTGCTATATGATCCAAGCCAAGGCGAAGGGTTTGCTAGACGGAAAAGACAGTTAGTGCATGGGTTCATCAAACGAATGAAAGTGGCGATGATCAAAGAAGGCTTGTTGGCGGACAAGCTCCCTCTTATTCACTTCAACGAAATGCAAATTCCCCAACAGCCTGACCAATTCAGCTGTGGGATCTTTACTTGCTACTACATGATGGGTATTCGCAAGGGAAGGAAAATTGGGAAGTGCGCGGCGAGACGTCGGCTGACTTTGTGGCTCAGGTGCGACGAATGGTGGCCAATGTTATCTACTATTACAGTGTGCCAAACCAGGGGTAACTGTTTTTCTTACTCCTTCTTTTATGCCATGCGGACATAGCATATTTTAAGTGTGGTGTATGGGGAGTGACTTGAGCCACTTGCTTGTCTTTTATGTTGTGATTGCATGTTTTATTTTAAAAAAAAATGTTTTTAGTTGCATGATTGTTTGAGTTGTTTGCTTGAATGATTTGTTTGTGGAGACATGGATATTAAGTATGCAATTTTGGCCTACATTTACTTTTTGGGCCACATTAGTATCATGTTGTGATAAGGGTGTTAAAGTAGTTAAAATGTGCTCTGAATTGGTTTGATCATGTCTTTATCTTTTGAATGATATCACCATGTTTTTGGAGCTGAGTTTTGAATATTAGCTGAGCATGAAATGCTATGATAGACCTAAGTAACCCTTAAAGTTGAGTGAAAAAGAAATGCAACATGAGAACAACTTCTTGTTAGCCATTGAGTGATATTTATGGTTTTTGGGTAATAGTTTGATTTGCTACTCTTCTTGCATTCAACATTGGTTATTTAATGGTAGGAGTCAAGTAAGCATGTGATTACTTATTAGTGCTCAGTGTTTGGTGTTTAGTTAGGATGCAAGACCTCTAAGTCACTGTGACTGTCTTTGCATTCTTTTCTTTATTGTGTGATATTATTGGAAAAGGCTGTGATATAGAATGTGAAAAAGCCATCACTTAATTGGGAAATGGGATGTGAGACGTCAATGAATTTCTGTCTCTCCTATTGTAGCAAATGGCAAAGGGTTTGCATTAGAAAAATCAGTCTTATTTATGTGTTATGTGAGTAAAAAAAAGTGAATAATCCATCAAGGGAGAGCATAAAATGCAACCTTGTAAGGTTATTACTAAAAAAAAAAAGAAAAGAAAAAGAAAGAGAAAGATTCAGAATAAAAGCCACAATGGCTTGATGTTTATGTGTGATTGTTTAGATTTGTAGCCACATTGGCTGAGTTTTTGTTTATTTGAGAGTGTTGAGCTCAATTCTTTAGCTCATGGTTTTGTTTTATCAGTTATTAGAATAGAGAGTGTGTTTCCTTTGATGAGCACAATAGGGAACTCTCATGATTGCTTGGCAAGTACTTAATCAATAGCTGATGGCGAGTGTAGAGATAGAGTTTTTCCATCCATTGTTCATTGATAGGTATTGGCCTTGAGAATTATTATATTTGAGAAAGGCTGCTTATCCTTGGTAAGAACTTAAAGGGAAACTAGGTGCTATTTTATCATGGATTGCTTGCTCATACCTGAAATTTAAGTGGTGATATTGCATGGTTGTTGGACTTAGGGATATGGACATGAATGAACTAAGCTATGACTCATTTTGATGCTTAAATTCCCATTTCATCATGATAGAGTTGCATGCTTAGGAAACCATGATTCTCCTTGATTGTTATTTTATTTTTCTTCCGTTTGACTGCATGTTTATTTTATTTTTGCATGCTTGTATGTTTTTGCTTGAGGACAAGCAATGGTTCAAGTGTGGTGTATTTGATAACGTGCATTTTATGCCGTTATTCTAGTGTTTATTTAGGATGTTTAAGAGCATGATTAGAGCCTTATTGCTTCATATATCATATATATTTGCTTTAACCCCTAGGAAGATGCTAGTTGCAAATACATGCGTTTTTAAGTTGTTTTGGCAGATTTTGGACCTCACTTTTGACATAGTAGATGGCCTCAAACAATTGGCGTGCAAGAACAAAAGTTTCTTAGAATGATGTCATCTACCTACCACAGAAATTTCAGAGCATTTGGAGCTCATTTGGAGCTGCACGTGAATTCACCCATTTCATGTGCAAGCCTATTTTTGCCTCTCAGGCCTCTACAGGATGCAAGGAAGCTAGGGGAGAAGTTTGAGCTGATTTGGAGGTGCACGTGAATTCACCATATCACGTGCAAATTGACGTGTAGAGATATTTTTGGACCGATCTTATCGTTTTTCAATGCTGATCATTTGTTTCTGAAGGCCCAAGTCCAAATTGTGGATGGAAGATAGAGATTTTAAAGTTTCGAGTGTTACTTATCAAAACTACGCCGTTTTGATAAGTGGGCTAGGTTACACACCTCAAGGCCCATTCAAACTCTATAAATAAGAGCTCCACGCCCTTTGCTAGCCAGGCCTAACCCCTCTACATGTTTTTAGAGAGAGAGAGAGGCTCCATGTCTTGGAGGCTGTCCTTGACCTAGGAGAGCAGCCGTCGCAGCCGTCGCAGCAGCCGTCGCGGATTTTGGAGCCTGGATTTGAAGCTTTGCTGTGCGTGTGATCAAGAAGAAGATGTTGAGCTTTTCTGCTTTGTGTTTGCTTGTAATCATGCGTGAGTAATCTTTTAATCTAGGGGAGCAATGTAGCCCCCTTGTTGCTTTGCTGTGTTTATGAATATTGGGTTTGGATGATTGAGTTTTGCATGTTTTATGAATCTGTTCTTAAGTTCTATCTTTGGATGTACACCTTGGTATTTTTAGCCCTAGTCTGGGGCGGATTGAGATTCATAACTTATTTGTGATTGGTGTGATCATTATCCTTTTGTAAGTATGATTTATTGGCTTTGCATGTTTGTGTGTTTAGATGACCATTCTGGCATACAACTCTTAAAAGGACCTCAATGACCATTTGTTGTCCTTGGCTTATGTTTAGCATGTTTTCAATCGACAACCCTAATACCATGAACCAGGTAGAGATAACATAGGGAGGTGAAATTGTGACCCTAGATGCCTTTAATCCTTGAATCTTAATCCTAAAATCAGTTTACTTTCTTTGTTTATTCAGAAAACCAAATAAAAATTAGATCTTTAGTTTAAAAAAGAAAACTTTTTGCCAAGACATTTTATAGAACAAGAGTAATTGGGTGATTTGATTTGAGAACTAGAGAACTAGGTTAATCCCTGTGGGTTCGACCCCTTGCTTGCTGCTATTCTGTTAGTGCAAACTTAGGGAATTTATTATTTTGAAGAGAGATTTAACGACATTAGCTAGCTCTTTTAGAGAGGCTAAAAATCTTGTCTGTCAGCTATTTTAATAAAAATAAAAAATAAAAAATAAAAAATAAATAAAAAAACCAATCCTATTGATGGTAAAAGGCAGTTTAGCCTCTTATTGTGTAATGAAAGGGTTGAGAAAAAAAGAGAGTGAATAATCCATCAAGGGAGAGCATAAAATGCAACCTTGTAAGGTTATTATTTAAAAATAGTGTGAAAAAAATAGCAAAATTTCAGAATAAAAGCCACAATGGCTTGATGTTTGTGTAGGTCCCAAAGTGAGTCTAAAGGGGGGGGGGGGAATAGACTTTCTTCGTGCGCGGAAGCTAGACTATTAGCTGGTTTTTCGGATTCCTCTTACAGATGACAATGATGGAAGTATTTATGTAGAAGATGATAGAAGTATTGTAAGGATAAGGTGAGTGATAATAAACTATCAAATAAAACTGAGATAAGAGTAAATGCTCTTTTCTCAACAGATCTCAGTTGTGAAAGAGATGGTTTATGATAGATCCGAGTGTGGAGAACTAATAACACTGAGATCAGGACTTAATGAAAGTGCTAGATCTTTGATGAACAAGAGATTTGTGAATACTAAAACTGATTGCTCTTAGTCTTGACTCACACGGCGCACAACACTTTTTCAATTTCTCTCAGAGTCTCTCTCTCTAGTGTTGGAACTCTCTTCATTAGTTCCAGAAAGGATTATTTTTCACTAAGTCCGTCAGAACCAATATCTTGTGTTCTGTGTGTTTCTGTAAGGACCTGTATTTGAGGGGTTCTTGGAGTTAGCTTTAAGTAAGAGACCTCGTCTTAGAGAATGAACATCAGAACAGTGATGTGCTAATCGAATGGAGAATTTTGAGTATACTTGGGCTCAAGTTGGAGTTCGAGGCCCTAAGGGGTATTTTGGGAATTTCACATATCATAAATAATATTTATTTGAGGGATTTATTTTAAATATTTGTTGGGCTTAATGAATTGGGCTGTTGAGCTTAAGAGATGGGTTAGAAAACCTTGGCCTTTGGGCTTAGAGATGCTGGGCTTTAGATTAATCAAAACTATGTCGTTTTGATGTAGGGATTCACTTAATCAAAACTACGTCGTTTTGATTATGTGGGAAAATATATAAAGAAAAAGGGCTTGGAAATTAGGGGATTTCTCATTCCAAAACCCTAGCAGCCGTCACCCCTAGAGAGAGAGAGAGACACGGCCAGAGAGAGGGAGAGACGGCCAGAGAGGGAGGGAGACGATCCAAGGCTGACGATCTAAGGTTCCTGCTGACGACGGGAGACCGGAGGCGTCGAGGTAGCTAGGGTACAACGATCTGTTGTATTCCCAAATTCTTGAGGTAGGGATTTCTTGATCAACCCTTGAAACTCTCTCACAAAATTCTGGATTTTACCTGTCATGGATGTGAGGATGAGTATATACCGATATATATATATATATATAAAAGCGTGTGTTGGTTTATTGTGAGATTTTCAATATAGATATCTGAGGGAGAATTGATTTGGATGGCTTGGGTTTGTTTGGATGGTTGGTTGGGCATGAGTGTAGAGGCTGGAATTGAAAATAGGCCTTGTATCCTAGGTTTAAAGCCTAATAATTTACATACTAACCAGAATTGGAGGTGGGTTCTTTAGAGAGAAGTCTTTAGAATAACAAAACAAAGAAAACTGTGCAAAAACATGGCTGCACGCCAATTTGCACGCCATATCCCCAATTGGCGTGCAGGTCCAAATACCCTGAAAATTTACCCCGGACTTTCTTGAGGTGTGTAGAATGTAGGGAGCCAAAAATACCCCTGCACATCATATGGCCCATATGACGTGCACCCTTCATTTTGCTTCTTTTGGCTGCCCCATTTAGCCAGAAGTCCCATGTGTGAAAAATAGAGTGATTTGGGTAATAAGCATGAGTTGAATTTGTCTTAAAATTTGCCAAAATAGCTCAAAAACACCTATGTTGGTAAAACTGTGAACTGTGAATGTTAGTGAATGCTGTTGCACAGTATGAGCTGAATGCACTGTAGATTTACATTGATATATCTGAGTTATGCTTGCTGAGTTGCATTACTGAGTTACACTTGCCTTTGAGCTGTGTTTACTGAGATGTACTTGAAATGTATTTGCTGAGATGCTGTGAACTTGTATTTGAGAATGAGTACCCAAACACTTTTGGGTTGAGATGACTTATGGGCCAGGCACAACTACTGGACCCCCTTTGAGATTTGGCTAGGACTACGGTCCTGAGTCTCAGTGTAGCACTCACAATGGTGGGCTAAGTCTGCACCCATTCCTGAGGGTAGGTATGGCATCCGAGGAGGTGATGGCCATATCTGACTAGGGTGGAAAATGTTGCATTGGTGACCATGCAACATTCGCCTGGATGTGGTATGTCATGTCGCCGTGGTGGCGGGGTGTCCTCTGCCCTCCAGTGTGGGCTCAGGTAAATGGTGTGTTACTGAGTGATGTGTGCTACTTAGCTTTAGGCACTACACGAGCACAAACATACACTTGTCATGCATATTGTAGAATTGGACGGGTCTGGGGAGACTTGAACCCTACTGAGCTATGGTTTGCTCACCCCTCCTATAAACTATTCTTTTGCAGGGTCAACAGGCGGTAGGTGAAAGAGCTGTGGTGGTAGGCTACTAAGGCTGAAGAATTATTATTATTTTTATTGCTTTTGTGGACCGATGTTTTATGGTTTGGATTGTTTATAAACTATATATATTGTGGTTTCATGAGAGTTTTTCCCAGTTGAGTTGTAATAAACTTGGAACTCTTCTTGAGGTGTAATAGATTGAGATATGTTTATTGTTTAATCTATGTTTGTGTGCATGGTTTGGGATCAGGAGCATGCCCCGTGGCATGTTAGCCTGGTTGTACAGGTTTGGGACAGCACCCGTGACATAAGTCCTTTGTAGGTGCTTGCACCAACCCCTTGACCCTTCGGGTGCGGGCATGGGCAGCTACTCCTCATTTCCAAGTGAGAGGAAATTGGGGCGTGACAGTTTCCTTCTTTTGAGAGAGAGGTTAAACTCTTGATTTTGTCGTTAAGTGCGTGAGAGATATATTTTTAAAATTAAAGTGCTCGTGTGCCATGATGTCCATCCGGACAGACTGACTTCCCGCCACTGAAAATGCGGAATGTCAGGGGATGGGTTGATCTGCTTTGATTTGCAGATCAGATGCCCATACTGCGTATTTGGCATGCAGTCGATCTTGGCCATTCATCTGTGGATGGTAGTTGGCAGCAATTAATGTGTCATTAATGCGCTCAACTGCTCAGGACGGCGCAGACTTGCTGTACAAACCCTAGCTGACAATATCGCTAAGTGGTTGTGTTTAGGGTTGTAAGTTTGCCTCGGAGGTAGATGCCTCGTAGGTTCGGTGACTCGAAGATTTCAGTTAGCACCTGTAGAAAGTTGTGAAGTTTTGCTTCAGGCTTTATGGTGTTTTTGCGAGTCTACGACTCACATCTTCGAGTCTTCGAGGCTAGAGGTCAGGTTGGATTAGCCTTTTATGTCACTCTGTTAACTAAAGTCTACGACTCTGCGTGTCTACGACTCTATGAGTCTGCGACTCTTCGAATAACGCTTAGAGTGACTTCTTCGAGTTCAGCTAATCTACCTGTTATTGTAGCTACGAGTCTACGACTCTAGTTCTGCGGGTCTACGACCTTCGGGTCTCTCAGTTTACTATATTTGAGTAAGTGGTCTGAAAATCTTCGACTCTACGAGTCTTCAACTTCGCTTTTCTTCTTTAGTCTTTCACAGAGGCTCATAAACTGAGTTCCTGTATAGCTACGACCCTTTAGCTACAAGTCTCCGCCATCGATCTCCAAGTCTAGAAGTGTGGCAATTTCTCTATAGTGACTGTGTCCCTTGAGTCTACGACTCTACGACCCTTGAGTTACAATTTCATTTGTTTGCCAGTCTTTATAGCATCGACTCTTCAACCTTCAACCTACGAGTCTACGAGTCTAGTTTTCTTAACCGTGTTCGACGGCTTCGACTCTACGATTTTCAATCTATGAGTCTACGAGCCCGGTTTTCTTTACACTGTTCGAAGGCTTCGACTCTGTGACTTTCAATCTACGAGTCTACGAGTCCTATTTTCTTAATAGTGTTCGAAGGTTTCGACCCTACGGCTCTACGAGTCTTCGAGTCTAGTGATAATTGAAGTTCTGTTAGTTGACTTAAGTATTTATGGGGACTCTACGAGTCTACGAGTCTACGAGTCATTTAGCTTTGATTACTGTTCTTAACACTTCTTCGACTCTACAGTCTCCGAGATTATTAACACTTACAGTAACACTCTCTTTTCCGTACTGTGACTCTACGACCTTCGACCCTGGATCTATGAGTCGCAATGTTCTGTCACTGTTTCGCCTTGAGTCTCCAGACTCTACGAGTCTACGAGTCTCTTGCCAATACGTCCTATGACAGTTTCACTTCTACGAACTTCGACTCTTCGACCCTACAACCTTCGGTTCTTTGAGTCTCCAGACTGAGACTATATTTTGGCAGCTTCATTAAATCCTATATTTCCAACAATCTCCCCCTATTTAATGTAAGCTGACAATGGGTAAATACATGAAGTCTGAGACTATGAGTTTGATGGGCAATTTTAAATTAATCAGAAGAGATCTTTGCATGTAAAGAATGGAGGAGTTCAAATTTTCAAAAATACACACTCCTTTCCCCTATAGGCATGAAGGTTACGTTAGCTGGCTCCTGTCAAAGATAACTCCCCCTACGAAGTTGCTCCCCCTGAGAAATACTTCCCCTTTCTGGGGTGAGGAACAAGCACCAGAACACAATCCGCATGAGAGCAATACAGAATAAGGCATAGAACAGTAGGCAGCAGAGCAAAGACATACATAAAAGATAATTGACAGAAAGTAAGTACACAGAACAATGAAGAGCAAGAAATGCAGTGTACAAGGAATGAGCGTACAAGACAGTTATGGGTTAAATTCAGAGTACAAGACACTTTGTGTAAATAGAAAAACAGCAGCTTGCTCATGCAGAAGTTGAGCAGGGGTCAAGTGTAACGAGGCCGCTCGACTGCTCACACCATCAAATTCAGGCACGAGAGCTGGGAACCCATTGGTGGTCAGGATGCGGATATAATGGCAAACATAGAAGCCACAGCTATAAGCATCATCCTGAGTAGGAACGCCTTGTTTGACTCACGTAATTTCCATCGGTTTAGAGAGATGATAACCACCACACCCATGCGAATAGCCCTGCATGACACAGGTGAGAGTGCGATTGAATTCACGCAGTTGTTCACGCCAATGGATTAGTAAGGTACTAGGTTTGGAGTCGAAGATGATGATCCTTTGGTTCTTGAAGTCAATGTCGAGAAGAAACCAGTGCGGGGATGTTGACAAGTAGGGAATTAGCACATGGTCTACCTCATCCCAGGGACGGAAGGAGTTCTCATATCTGCGACCCTGTATAATCTCGATCATTGCTGCATCATCGATCAACTGAGCCTACTTGATCGGCAAACAGAGTTCCACCCTGGTATCTCTGCGAATGTGGAGAGGTAGCTTCTCGAGAAATGACTTCTGTGCAAAGATGAACTGAGTCATCTCGATATTATCCATTTCTTCACCATCATGGAGTAGTCAACAAAGGTCAGGTTCGGTGCAGAAGGCTTCATAGACGCAGTCCTCGCAGTGGTATCCCCAGCAACATAAGTGTTGAATGCAGCCAGTTCAGCTGAGGTGCCTCTAGTAGTTACAATGCGAGGTGGGGCTAATGGTTAATCAGTAGTGGTAGCGGTTGGTTTGGTGGGTGAAGCAAGCATGGAGTACTCAGCCGTACTTGGATGTGAAGTTGAGGGGCCTGGCTGCGTGGAAGCAGATGGTTGGCAAGGAGCAGCAGTCTGCTTCTTCATGCGGGTTGCAATTGGAACATCATCATCATCATCAGGATCTGAGATGACCGTGGTTCTATGTGTGCGCTTTCTCCCCCGCATGTAAGTGGCAGTAGGCTGAGGTTGTGAGTGACTCAGACAAGGTGCGGCTAGCTGTGGAGTATCGACTGGTTCAGGTGCAGGTCGGTCGGATGGCTGTGGGAGTGTGTTCTTGACTGTAAGCGATATTTCACCACTTGCAAGATGATGACATTCTGACAGAATAGCTCCCAGAGTTGTACTGAGTCCTTTGTATTGTCTCTGGTAAGCTCCCTTAATGTCTTCACAGTGCTCCTCCAGATGTCTAAACCCATCTATGGTCGCACTTGTGAGTGATATCATTTCTTGTTGCACCTTGTCGAGGGTACGATCTGATGATTCAACTTGAGTTCGTATCTCTTCCATGCTTGACTCCATGGTAGCCAGTCGTTCTTCAAAGGCCTGAGAAACTGATGTCTTGAGGATGCCAAAGGAAATAAGTTTCTCAATGACCTTGCTGGCCAGAAGATCTACTTCTTCAGCCGTCAGAGAACGTGAGTGAGACGCAGCTGGTACTGGAATAGCCATTGGGATATTGGCTGCGAACTCCTCACTCACTTGAGTGGCCACCTGATGAACGACATGTGCAGATGGTGTGGCCATCTCAGTCCTTTCCACACTCTCACGAACTTGTGGGACAGATCCTCCATCGGAGTCACTAGCTGCAGCACCAGGAATTTCTTCTTCTTCTTCTTCTGCTTCTTCTTCTACAACAATGCCTACCACCTTAGCATCATGTGGAGTAGATGTGACAGGTGAGTCCACCATGATAGGAGATGGGGCAACCACTGATACAACTTCCACTGGGTCTCTTTTTACACGACCCTGCTCGACTAACCAATGAATCAGATAGCCTCTATCTACCATTTGTTTTCCAAAGGCGATCCATGCCTTTCATAAATCAGCGGGGGTCATATGAGCCTTGGCATACTCCATGTAAAAATCTTCTAGCTCAGACTCCCCACGGGTGCTCAACAGTACAGGGGCAGTACCCCTATCCTCTGGGGTTTCCTATGCTGGTGTCTGCCCTCCAACTGCAGGTTCTCTTACTTCTGTAGTATCCTTGGGCAGCTCGGCAGTAGGGGTTTCCTCAGGTGTAGAATTAGTGGGGAGATGAGTTCTGGCAATGTTCTCCACCACTTCAGTTATATGTATTGTTGCGGCGGATGCAGAGGAGCCTCTAGAAGTCTGTGAGACACAAATCGGCTGTCGTGGTATGCGAACTGGGGCTCGTACAGAGCTGGCTGTGTCTCTTGCACGACTTCTTGCACCTGACTCATTCCTATTCATCGACTTGATCTCCAGCCAACCATCCTCATAAATACTTTTAAATATGTATTTGGTTGGCAGTGGCACTGAGGGCCTGTTGCAGAATACGTCAGGGTGCAGGAACCTAAGGACTTTGGTGAGAAGAAGTCCAAAGTGTCCCTTCTTGCTTTTGATCATGGAGTGTATCTGTGTTCCCTAGTCTACTCGTCTTTCCTGTAGAACACTGCACATGATCTTCATCTGCTCATGACTTACAGAGTCATGAGCCGTCTTCTTACACAGTAGGCACTGTTCGGTGACTGTGAGAGTCGCCAATGCCTGACCGGAAAACCCAATCTTCAGGGCTCCCCGACCTTGCTTTCCGGGATTGGAGTACCCAAGAAAAGACTTATACTCTTCTCTGGACAGACTAGGAAGAGGATCAAAGTTACCTTTCGAGAGTGGAAGTGTATCTCGGATTGTTTCAGCAGAGATACGAATCTCCACTCCGTGAACAGTTCCCACCAGGTCGTCTCCAGTGAATGCCATTGTCTCGTACAATTTCGAGACATCTTCTATCAGTAAGTCTTGCATCCCTGAGCAGACAGATGCAATACCGGTTTCATCGAGACGGCTTTTGAATTCGTCCAGCCAGCTGACTTTGGCGTCGCCTATGGCTTCCCGGTCGATGATGAATCCTGGGACGATGTTACGTATGTCGTCGGCCGTCGATAAGCTTGGTCCTGCCATTGAACTTGTAGACAGAGAAAGAGACACTCGTAGAGAGAGATTGTAAGGTTCGAAGTTGGTCAGGGGCAAGAGAAAGTGAGAAAGAGACAGAGTCGAAGAGAGAGAGAGAGAGAGAGAGAGAGAGAGAGAGAGAGAGAGAGAGAGAGAGAGAGAGGTTCTAGGGTTAGGGTTCGAGTTTGAAAATGACGAACTTACCTTTGAGCTCCATCTCTATCAGTGACTTATATGTGAGTTGAGAAGTGTATTGTAGAAGTCACTCACTCTGTCGGTTCGTCTTCATGGTCCGCATTCTTTTCTCTGACCAGTCTTTTGATTATCCGGATCCACCCGATGGAATATCCAAGCAATGAATCCAGGTCACCCCTTAAGTCGGTGTAACTCCCATTTTAAGTGCACAGTGACGTGCTGACGTGTCTGCGATGCTTGAATAGTAAGTGACAAACTCCGTCTCGCTTCGATACTTTGGACTATGACTCTACGTGTGAGGACCTTCCCTGAGGTATGAGTTATGTTTTATGCATTTGTTTTGCATATGTTGTTTGAGATGTGTGTTGGATCAAACCCAGAATTTGGATAATGCCGTTAAAGCCTTATGTAATTTGATCTGAGATCTTTTGTGTTTATTTGATCATTGCAGAAGGTATGTCACTAATCCAAAGATGCACTCGTGAGAGCAAAGCTAAGGACAGGATACATAATCCTGATCCGGACAAGAGTTAGTGTCGTCAAACACTTGGTAAATAACCAAGTAACAATAAGTGCGGAGTAAGGAAAATAAGTGCGGAGTAAGGAAAATAAGTGCGGAGTAAGGAAAATAGATGCGGAGTAAGGAATCCGGACTTATTACTCGCCCGGAGTAAGGAACTTACATGCGGAGTAAGGAAGCGCTGACACGGACTAAGGATTCTAGTACTGAATAGATACGGAATAAGCAACCACTGACACGGAGTAAGGTTCCGAGCTTCATTAACTACGGAGTAAGGAAAATTACACCGGACCAAGAAGACACTGCTCCAATGAAACCGCATTTAAAGTTATCGGCTCGTGCTGTCCCGATGTAAGAAGAATGCATTTAGAACAAGAAGAATCTTACACGTGGATCATCCGGATATGTGGACACAACCTTAATTGTATCTCGGAACTCACAAAGACACTTATACTCTTCGAATCCAAGATCTTGAGCTCCACAATCCGCAGCAGTCAAGGCAGATAGATTACCAAGGGATAGTTAGTGCGGAACGCATTCCGGAACTTCAAGTTCCAAGGTTGTCTCTTAGGAATGTTTTGTATAAATATTCATACTTATACTTCTTGTAAAAAAAAGTGAGCTAGAGCGAAGAAGTGCAAAAATAGAAAAGGCACTTGGCTAGTGTGTGAATTCAAAGTTGTAAACAGAGTGTAAGAGAGTGTTTGCTTCTATTTTGTTGTAATCACTTTGTGATAATAAAACAAAATACTTCCACTATCTGGTTATCTTCCGCAGTGATATTATCACTTAAACTAGATAAGTCTTTGTGTCTTGAGAGAAAAGAAAGAGTTCGAATAAGAGCCTATTCACCCCCCCCTTTAGGCTCCAAGGGACCATCAAGTGGTATCGAGCAAGTTCTACTTCGTTCTAAGTAGAGATCCCACTCTTTCAATCTCGAAATGGCCGAAGAAAGCAAGTATGCTTTTCAACACTCGCCTTAACTCCGGAGGTGCACAGGAGCCCATCCCGAATCGAAGCGGCGGTGAAAATGTCGATCCACCACAACCTGCTGCTGCCACCGCTTCTCAACCACGGAGTTCGGGTTTACTCTAACGAAACCGCCCAAATTCACACCTGAGCTTTTCTCCCAGGTGGAAAGCTCGCATGAAGATGTTTATGGTTTGCCATGATCATCTTATGTGGCCATGTCTTCATCGGGAGATTCCAATTCCGATGACTATCGGAGAACATGGCGTAAGGAGGCCAAAGACCGATGCTGAACTTACCAACGATGAAAGAGCCTGGCGGTGCGCTAGTGAAAAGGCTCGGCTTATGTTACATCGTCCTTGGATTCCGAAGCTTTCCACGACGTCCAGGGCTGCACGACAAAAAAGCTGTTTGGGACAAACCGACAATCCTCTATGAGGGGAGTCGGTCCCAGGATGCAGATGTGATCCGTACTCTCGGACGTAACTTTGAGAGTTTTAATCATAAACCGGGCGAATCACTTGAAAGCATCTATCGGAGATTCGGCAAGCTCATACTTGAACCGAAGACTGTCAATGAGCATTACTCTCAATCCCAGATCAATGACAAGTTCTTTCGCTCCTTGCCGGATCGCTACTACTCCAAACAACTCCAGATGCAATCGACAAAAAGCGCGATATGTTCCCCTTGAAGAACTATATGGAGAGCTGCGGACTCACGAAGTCGGGTTTAAGTACTCGACAGAGATGAAAAAATAGCTCGGAAAGAAAAGGGGGTAGCTCTCAAAGCTACCGAATGTCTAAACATACTGAGGAATGATGATACGGACGTATCCGACAATTCGATTCGACGAGGAGGAGGAGATAGCCCTTCTTGTCAAATCCTTTGAGCGATTCCTACGGAAAAGCAGAAAGGGGTCGAAGACGCTCATCATCATCGTTCCAACGGAAGGAGCGACCCGAGTCTAGTTCCCAGGAATGTTTCAACCGTGGGAAAACTGGTCACTGGGCCAAGGAATGCAGGTCCAAAGCAAAGGTGGCCGAGAAAAGTGACAAGGTAAATTCTCGCCGCTCCACCTCGGATAACAGCAAGAGCAAGAGAAAGGCGCTCGTGACAAAATACATGAGTGGCTCGGAAGAAGAGGAGGAATCCTCGGATGATGAGCCGACCATTAAGCCGAACGTCCGCCTCATGGCAAATACCGAGGTACCTTCTATCTCCGAGCTCCTGAGTAAATTAGAATCTCTTACTATTGCATGTGATCATGAAAAGAATGAGAGACTAATAATAACTCAAATGTACAAAGATATGGAAAGTCGAATAAACGTCTCGAATTTACCATTAATAGACTCGAAAAGGACGTCGGCGACTTCGGGGGGAAAGGAAGCTTGGTATCATGATCTAAGAGCTGAAAATCATCTCTTAAATACCAATCTCTCAGGCCTAAAAGTTATAGTTAAAAGACTCGAAAATGAATTGGAACAGGAAAAAGAAATAAATCGTAAGTGGCTAAAATCCGGGAAATAGCCTCTACCTTTAGGACCGATCCTGACGACATTCGAGTCAAACCTGGTCTAGGTTCTGAACCATCAACCTCCATAGCTAAAGCCACCGAGTGTCCTCCTGGATTTCACTCCTAAACTAACCAACTTATATCCTGTTAGTACATCTAAACCGTTGGATGGTTTCATTTCAGGTGGCACCATAGTTTATGGTCGTGGAACCGAGGCATTCTTGCACTTCCCGAAGCAGTAGCACCCGTAACTAAAGATGAAGGGAAGGCTGCTGCAGTTAAAGCCAAAACCGTAGCACCCAAAAAGAAAGACAAGGCTAAGGCTGACGCATTTAGGGCCAAGAGCGCGTCACCCAAACGTAATGGATTAGGCCACGTGGAACAGAGTAGAAAATCAGCAAAATCTAAGAGACCTGTATCCCCTGTTTGTACTTCACATTATAGTGTCTGTTCCATCTCGTAGGGAAATGGGTCATTATCACTATGAATGTTGGAGTCTATCTGATAGCTGGCTTTGTAATCAATTTCAATCAAATAAAGATCAGTTTTATAAAAGGGGTTCTTCGAGCAAAACAAAATCTAAATCTAAAAGGAGTGTCTCTCCCAAGAAATCCCAAATAAAAGAAGCAATTGAAACTAACAAGTTAATGTCAACTTGGAAAGCTAAGAGTCCTAACAAAATCAAATCCGTAAATGTTGACAATACTGCTGCTCACTCTAACCGCCCGAAACAAGTTTGGGCACCAAAAGTGTAAATTGTTGTCTTTCAGGAGCATCTCTGGAATGAATTGCCGGATCACTTGAAGTTAAAGATAAATCAAAGCAAGTGGATCCTTGATAGTGGATGCTCCGGACATATGACGGGTGACCAGACTCTACTTGTAGAAGTTAATGATAAACAAGGTCCATCCGTCTCATATGGCGACAACAAGAAAGGTAAGACTGTCGGGTATGGCACTTTAACTAACGGCTGTGTATCAATCACTAAAGTTGCACTAGTCGAAGGTTTAAAGCATAATTTGCTAAGTGTCGATAAACTATGTGACAAAGGATTTACTTGTTTCCTTTTTGTCCAACACCTGTACAATAAGAGAAAACTTATCCAGGAGATGTTAAGTTATCCGGATCAAGAGATGGGGACATATACTCGGTGGTCTTAAGAAATAATTCTTCCGACCCTGTATGTTTCCTCACGAAAGCAACAGATGAAGATAGTTGGTTATGGCACAAGTGATGCGCACATTTGAACTTTAAGACTTTGTCTAAATTAGCATCACTTGATCTTGTCACTGGTCTACCCAAACTCAAGTTCTCCAGAGACACTCTCTGTCGAGAATGCCAACTTGGTAAACAGACCAAACACGACTTTAAGAGCAAATCGGTTAACTCAATAACTGCTCCTCTGCAACTTCTTCATATGGACCTATGTGGTCCTATATCTGTTTCATCACTAGCTGGTGCGAGATATTCCCTTGTGGTTATCGATGATTTCACCAGGATACACATGGGTGATGTTCCTGAAATCAAAGGATCAAACTTTTGAACATCTTGTAGATCTCTTCAACCTGGATAAGCAAATCACAAGGATCGAGCATTAAATGCATCGGGAGTGATCATGGTACAGAATTTGATTTTTCCGAAATGAGATCATATTGTTCCGAACAGGGCATACAACATGACTTTTTCGCGCCCAGAACCCCACAACAAAATGGGGTAGCTGAGCGCAAGAATCGAACTTTAGTTGAAGCTGGTAGATCCATGTTAGCAGGGGCAATGCTTCCTCTCGCTCATGGGTGAAGCTGTGTCCACTGCCTGCTATGTTCGGAACAGAACTCTAATAAATAAATCTACCATGAAAACACCCTATGAGATGTGGAGAGGTCGAAAACCTTCAATTTCACATTTCGAGCCTTCGGATGTACTTGCTATATACTTGATCAATGGCAAAGAGACCCGAAATAAATTTGAACCAAAATCGATGATGGGATTTTTGTCGGGTACTCACTTCATAGCAAGGCTTATCGGGTCTTCAATAGAAAACTTTCTAAAGTTGAAGAATCTATCCATGTAACCTTTGATGAAGCTAATCTCGATTGGTCAAAAGTCGGTCCTTCAAATTCTAATCTGCAGGTCATAAACAAACGTCGATTACTCAAAGTTTATGAATATTCCTGCCACACATCCTGACCGGTATCCTGACCAACCACGTGGCATCCGCGAAACAAAACGGAATTTTGTGGATGATGCTACGGATGACTCGGACTCCTGGACTACCACTTAGCTCCGGACTACCACTTAGCTCCGGACTACCACTTAACTCCGGACTACCACTTAGCTCCGGACTACCACTTAGCTCCGGACTACCACTTAACTCCGGACTACCACTTAGCTCCGGACAAACTCCTGCAGATACACAAAATTCCGGAGCACCTTCAAGTCCGTCCGGACTAGTTAACACCGAAAGAAACAGTGTTGAAGAACCAATCGGTTCATCCGTACCTCTAAATACGGAAACATCTACTCCGGACGAAGCCCAACCAGTTGATACAACTGAACCACCCAATCTGGAAGAGCTTCAAATTGTTCAAGGACAACCAACACACGCACGTAACTATAGATGGACTCGAAACCATCCCTCGATCAAGTGATTGGTGATCCTACCGTTGGTGTAAGAACAAGAGCAGCCACCTCAAACATGAGTCTTCACTCATGCTTTCTATCTCAAATAGAACCAAAGGTGGTAGATGAAGCTCTTCAGGATTCAAACTGGATAGAAGCCATGCAAGAAGAACTGAATCAATTTAAGAGAAATAATGTGTGGACCTTAGTACCAAGGCCTAAGTCTCGGCAAGTCATTGGCGTTAAATGGGTGTTCCGGAACAAACTTGATACGGATGGAATAGTAATCCGGAACAAAGCCAGCTGGTAGCCAAAGGATATCGTCAAGAAGAGGGAATAGATTATGATGAAACCTTTGCTCCGGTCGCAAGACTTGAGGCAATCCGAATGTTTCTGGCGTATGCTTCATATGAAAACTTCATAGTTTATCAAATGGACGTCAAGAGCGCATTCCTGAATGGAGACCTTCAAGAGGAGGTGTATGTTGAACAACCTCCCGGCTTCATTGAACCTAAGGCGGGACATCTTGTCTACAAACTTCGAAAGCTCTATATGGTTTGAAGCAAGCTCCCGAGCCTGGTACGACACACTTGTCGAATTCCTACTTGCTCATAACTTCCAAAAAGGGAAGATAGATACCACCCTATTTCTACGACAAGAGAAAGGACACACTCGATCGTACAAATATACGTGGACGATATCATTTTCGGATCAACAAATCCAAAGCTTTGTGAAGAGTTTGCTAAGTTGATGACAGGCAAGTTTGAAATGAGCATGATGGGAGAACTATCCTACTTCCTTGGAATTGAAGTCAAACAATTAAAGGAAGGAATCTTTATCAATCAGGCTAAGTACACTCGCGATCTTATTAAGAAGTTTGGTATGGAAGGTTCATCTCCCGTCAAAACTCCAATGCCTCGGTGCCAAGTTAGATCCGGATATGGACGGCATATCGGTAAATGTGACCGACTACGAGAGGGATGATCGGATCCTTGCTCTATCTTACACAAGTCGCCCAGACATTATGTTTGCAACTTGCATTTGTGCACGATATCAGGCGAATCCCAAGGAGTCACATATGCTACATGTAAAACGGATCTTAAGGTATCTCAAAGGGACGATGAATTTGGGACTCTGGTACTCAAAGGAGTCCAACTTCACCTTATCGGGGTACTCGATGCCGACTTGCTGGATGTCGCATCGACAGGGAAAAGCACAAGCGGTACGTGTCGGTTTCTTGGAAATAGATTGATCTCATGGTTCGGTAAGAAGCAATTCCGTATCAACCTCTCTCGTGAGGCGGAATATATCGCTGCTGGAAGTTGTTGCGCACAGCTACTTTGGATGCAAAGTCAACTTACCGACTACGGATTCAACATGTCCTCTATTCCACTTTACTTGTGACAACACTAGTGCAATTGCCATCAGCAACAATCCTGTCATGCATCCTAAGACGAAGCACATTGAGGTCAGGTATCACTTCATACGCGATCATGTTCTTAAAAAGCATATTTCACTGGAACATGTTGCCACCGAAGATCAATTAGCAGACATATTTACAAAGCCTCTCCCTGATGCGAGGTTTTCCCAACTACTCTTCCAACTAGGTATGCTCGACTTCTCTGCATAGTTTCTCATTTAAATTTCACAACGAGATATTCTCTCACAAACCATGCATTGTATGTTTACTGAAAGTAGTAGAAAGACCGCATTGCTGATCATACTTACCGACTCCACGGTTCCATGTTTCGATGTTAATCTCAACCTCATAATGGGAGGATGCTTGCGTTTCCCGATCAAGTCGTTTAAAGCTAACATAATTACGGTTTATATGATTTACCTCGGTCGGATTCATGATCTTCATATCCATTAATCACCACATGATCAAAGCATGTTCATTTAGATTACTCCATTAACGTGCATAGTTGAAGGAGTGAAATGGGCTAGCTTGGAATGCCTGGTGGATGAATACACAAACGCATTCGATCAGCTTAAGTATAGTCTTCTAATAAGATAGACAGGCTTGAACTACAAATTGGAACGGTCAACCGAGAGGATTGCACAATCTACGGGGGAGAAAATGCTTTATATTTTATTCAGAATACCCCCGTATATGTCTCATGACCTTTTTCCTTGACTGTCTATCCGAGGGGGAGCTTTTCATTGAGAGGATTAAATGATCTACGGGGGAGCAGCAATGAACCCCTAATATGTCTCGGATTCTCCCTTCTCTACGCTATTACTTCTGGATCCGACTGGACATGCTTGTTTTAAATCGGAAAAGTGGCATGTGTGGATGTATGTTCTTCCTTCAACCATGCATTTTAATCGATTAATCATCTGCATTCTTTTGACATGTGTTCACCTTTTCATCTCACACTCATGAATCCTAATGAAGCCAAATCATTTGACCTTTAATTAATCTTAGCTACGCTGTTCAAAGAAGACGGTTTCGCTATGTTGACCTATATGAACCTGTGTATTGCTATCCGACATATGCCCCGATTCAAGTAATATTGATCACTTTCACGTTGCGTACGTCTACTACATTCTTAGCCATGCATGAGTTCTGTTTCTTATTAGTTCGGATTATGTTGTTTTTCACTGATTATCTTCTCTAATCCGTACTAATCCTTGCCTGTTAAGCTTTTGTATTTTCAGTATATCTTTATTTAGCTACAGGTTCAGATTTTCTTTGCAACCATATTGATAAATCCAGTCCATAGTCTCGGATTTGAAGTGTTGTGGTACTTCTCTTCTCTTTGACTTATTGATCGCAAAGGAATCTACTCTACATTCTCACCAAACTCTGTTTACGACGGACAAGGTCTATTATTCATCCGGATACTCTTTCACGAATATTATTAACTCCGGATGAGTGTCGGCTCTTTCCTCCGGACTCCGACTTTGTTCAATTGTGACAATCCACGTATACTCATATGTCGCATGCTTTTGAGGAGGAATAATGATGATTCATTAAATGCATATCTCGGGTTGCACACACACTTCTCTGGATGGCAACCAGTTGTAATCTCTACTTGGTCATGCGGTCTCCACGACATCGTTTTATTCGGAGACGCCTCGATATCCAGACAAATGACATCGGCATGTCGCGCGGGTCCCCACCTCACTCCCACATTCCTAGACCCGCCGACATTTGCGGACTCGGTCTTATATGTTCCGATCATTCTGCCAAGCACGAGTATTGCTCATTTCAAATCCCTAACCCTCTCGTTGCTCCTTCTACTGTCAAGACCTCACCTTTCCTCTTTTCCTTCCCATCAAATCTGCCATGGCACCCAGAATCTTTCTTTCCAGGCGTTACTCCTGGCCATCTAGTTGATTGGAATGTTGTTTCCGATCCTCCGGATTGGTTTCTCCAGCTTCGCCCTCTTCTTGAAGCCTCGCACATACTCAACCTGGTCTCCAATCCCATCGATCTTCTTATCGATGACATTCTTGAGTATTACCAACGGATTCGCCGCACCAAAGATTCCATAACCTCTTATGTCCGCGGTGAATCCATCGTCATCACTCCGGCTGTTCTCCGCGCTGCTCTCCACCTTCCTCTTGGTGAACCACGGCGTCCGGATGCCGATCCGATGGCGGCTTCTATGGGGTGCACGAACAAGGGGAAGGAATACAAGGTGAAATCCTTCCAGGGTCGCTATCGATGTATGGCGACTATTCTAAGTCGATGCCTGCTGGCTCGCACATCAGCCCTGGACTCGGTTCCGTATGATCTTCTACGGCCATGTACGGCGTCTTTGAAGGTCTTCCAATGGATTGGGGGATGTTCTTATTTCGCTTGCTACGGGCTGGTCACAAAAACCATTCCTATGGGCGCATCCTCGCATTGTCTTCCGGCATCTTCGTCCGGACCATTTCGCCCAAGTTGATGCTTGTCTCGTTTCCCTCGGCTCTTTATCTTCGTCACCTTACGCCGGATGGAAACATGACTGCCCGCCGACCCACCGTAGCTCTCCGCACTCTCCCTGCCGCGGAACAACAAGGCAGCTCGTTGGTGACCCCTCCGACGCCCAAGCCCCCGAGGTCGGTTCGTACACCGATCCTCCCGGATTCGGTCCGTAGCTGCGCCCTCCCACTCACGGGCTTCCCAGCCAAGCGTCCGTGCTGAACCGTCCGAGGTTGCGGGGCCCTCTCGGCGCAGTGCGTCGAGAGCTGTTTCCTCGGCCCCCTCTGCTGCCGATGTCCCCACTCCCTCCACATCCGCTATAGCCGCTGCGGTTGATACCGCGTTGCCGCCGCCACCGCCGATGTCCCGGCTGCTTCTCCCGAAGCCCCCCTTGCCTCCTCTACCTCAACCCCGAGATTACCTTGACCATCTCTCCGCCGTCACCTTAACGGACCTCCGGCTCCGTTTCAGCCTAGCCCACACCTCTTCCATTCCCGACACCGATCTCCGGGTATTTTACACCCGCAATACCCAATCCCCGGAGACTATGATCATCCGGAATCCGGACCACGGCTTTCTTACGCCGGGCGCCATTCCCGATGTGTCGTTCCCTACACCCTCCGGCCCGGTCCCTGCTACCCGAAGTCCCTCTACCGCTAAGGTGGGCCCTCTTCTCCTGCCGCCGCGATTCCCGTAGTTGACTTGTCCGGTCAAAGCGGGTCTCTTGCTCCGGATGCCTCCAATGCTCCGGATGCCTCCGAAGCTCCGGATGCCTCTGATGCTCCGGATGCTCCTGCTTGCCGCTGCTACTCCTGCGGACTCCTCCGCCCACCGCACTCCTGCTCCTGTTCATGCGGGGGAGTCCTCCAAAGCTCTAGAGTTAGCCCTTGGGCGTGCCTCTTTTGGCACGGTCCACTCCGATGCTGTGCTTTCCGCTCACTGGACCGCCATGCTCACGCTCAAAGCGCCCAAATTTCCGCCATCGCTGCCAAAGTTGATGCCCTCGGCGCCCAACTACTCTCCGCCCTCACCGACTCCTCCACTTCCATTGAGCAGAAAATGGATCTTGTCGCCACCTCCGTTCATTCACTCTCTACTTCCTTCGCGGATCCGGCGCATACGATGGCTCGTCCTCCCGTTGCTTCCCGGCGATCCGCCAAACCGGGGGAGAAAGTGTCATCCGATCCGTCTACTCCTTCGCCCCCACAACCATCATCCCGGACCGAGAAGCGGCCTGCCACTTCGGTGCTTCAGGGAGTTCAAATTCCCAAACGAAGCCGCTTCTCTCAACCAAGCTCCTCTACCGCACCTCCGGCTCCTCCTCCATCCTCCTCATCCGCAGCCTAATACCTTCCTCCCATCCTATGCGGAGTTTGACCCCTCGATGCGGATGGAAGCTTGCGCAAGGCAATGAAAGCCTATGCTGCGTCTTCTGCTGAGAGAAGATGTCTTTCTGAAATGTATCCTTTCTCTCCGGCCGACATTCGGACTCTTTGTTCGGAGAAAGGACTCTTTACTACGAAGACATTGACAACTTCTCGAGGGCCGCTAAGATGGAGATGAGGCCGTTTCCATCTCTTTACGAAGATGGGCACTTGTTTGAAGTTCTGCCATGTTGGAATGAGGGCTATCTTCCCAGTGTGGAGTTAATTCAGACTTACATCGACGGACTGGAAGATAGCAAGCCATGGAAAACTCTCTCAACCATCCTCATTCCGTACCGGATCATGTCGCCACACTTCATGATGGCTGTCTTCATGATTCAATCCAAGCAGATGATTCTCATTGATTCTCATCGGATTGTGGAGCACTTCGTTAGGAAGAATCAATGGGAACCTCCGTGTCTCGACTAACCGAAGCCGTGAAGAAAGCCGGACTATATGAAGAGTTGGGTATCACACCCCCGCGCTCTACTGAGAAACTCAAGGCGACATTCCGGGGCAAGAAGCAAGTGCCACAACAACCGGATGGAGATAGGCTGCGGAGCCTTTGTTTGTCATTTCATCAAATCGTTCTTAACCGTGGACAAACATTGGAGCCAACACTCCACCTTTACGATGCAGCAGACAATGGAGCTAAGAGAGAAGGCAAGCAACTATGATCTTCAAGTATAGTAAGCCTTATGTACCTTAGTGAAAAATCTGTATTAAGGCTGATTTGTATTTAGTTGCTGATCAATGAAATTGGTTGTGGTGTATATTCCGTATGATATTCGTTTGCATCGCTTACCAGATCAGATTACAAAGGGTTTAGGCATATCCATAATTGGGGGAGATTGTTGGATCAAACCCAGAATTTGGATAATGCCGTTAAAGCCTTATGTAATTTGATCTGAGATCTTTTGTGTTTATTTGATCATTGCAGAAGGTATGTCACTAATCCAAAGATGCACTCGTGAGAGCAAAGCTAAGGACAGGATACATAATCCTGATCCGGACAAGAGTTAGTGTCGTCAAACACTTGGTAAATAACCAAGTAACAATAAGTGCGGAGTAAGGAAAATAAGTGCGGAGTAAGGAAAATAAGTGCGGAGTAAGGAAAATAGATGCGGAGTAAGGAATCCGGACTTATTACTCGCCCGGAGTAAGGAACTTACATGCGGAGTAAGGAAGCGCTGACACGGACTAAGGATTCTAGTACTGAATAGATACGGAATAAGCAACCACTGACACGGAGTAAGGTTCCGAGCTTCATTAACTACGGAGTAAGGAAAATTACACCGGACCAAGAAGACACTGCTCCAATGAAACCGCATTTAAAGTTATCAGCTCGTGCTGTCCCGATGTAAGAAGAATGCATTTAGAACAAGAAGAATCTTACACGTGGATCATCCGGATATGTGGACACAACCTTAATTGTATCTCGGAACTCACAAAGACACTTATACTCTTCGAATCCAAGATCTTGAGCTCCACAATCCGCAGCAGTCAAGGCAGATAGATTACCAAGGGATAGTTAGTGCGGAACGCATTCCGGAACTTCAAGTTCCAAGGTTGTCTCTTAGGAATGTTTTGTATAAATATTCATACTTATACTTCTTGTAAAAAAAAGTGAGCTAGAGCGAAGAAGTGCAAAAATAGAAAAGGCACTTGGCTAGTGTGTGAATTCAAAGTTGTAAACAGAGTGTAAGAGAGTGTTTGCTTCTATTTTGTTGTAATCACTTTGTGATAATAAAACAAAATACTTCCACTATCTGGTTATCTTCCGCAGTGATATTATCACTTAAACTAGATAAGTCTTTGTGTCTTGAGAGAAAAGAAAGAGTTCGAATAAGAGCCTATTCACCCCCCCCCCTTTAGGCTCCAAGGGACCATCAATGTGGTTTAGCTCGTTGTTGTTGGATTTTGTCAGCCCTTTTGGCTTATTGCGAGTTCCATTGCACATTTGTGGTCGGTGATCATGTTTTATGTTTTGTTGTTGGGACATTGAGCTTGAATTTTGCTATGTCCTTTGGGCATGTGTTTTATTTTTGAGGATGAAAAGTCCTAAGGTGGGGAGGATATAAAGACTCGTATTTGGGTAGTTTTGAGAGATAGCCATTTTATGGGAATGTAACTATCTGGACGGTAGTGTAGTCGTCGATGTGAGCATTTGGACTGTACTTGGGCCCGATTTTGAGTCGGGGCCCCATTTGACCCGATTGTTGACTTTTCGGGGTTTATTGGTTGACTTTGTGTTTGGGCGGTCATTTGGGTGTAATAATATCAGTCTAGTGAGGTGCTCGTCATTTCGAGCATTTTGACTGTAGTTTGACTCAATTTGTAGTTCGGGGCCTTGGAGGTTAATTTTTGTGTTGGGAGGTCAATTATTGACTAGGTCAATGGTTAACTAGGTCAGTTGATTGGCAGAAATATAAATAGCAGAAAAAAAAAAGAAGAAGCTTTCACTTTACGTTATCACGTTTGTGCGTTTGAGAGAGAGAGCTTAAGAGAGCTTGGAGGCCTTGGCGATTTGGGTGATTTGGGTTCGTGGAGCTCAAAGATTCACTTCAAGTAGGTGTCCTTGAACTTCTTATCTCTCTCTTGTTTTGGATCTGCACGAATTTATCATGATTTATGAAATTGAGCATGAACCCTAGAATTTGGGAAAAACCAATTTTGGGTTAGATCTAATGGTTTAGCATAAGATCTGTGGTTAAGAACTGTTTTATATCATTGTGGATATATGTTTCTGTGATTTTGGGGTTGATTAACTGTGTTTTTCATGAGGGTTGATAAGTCAACCATGGAAATCTGGGTTTAGATCTAGATTTCTGGAAATTTGGAATTTTATACGTGTTTCTGTTGTTTCTGTGCGATTTAGAGGTGTTCTGGATGCGTTTTGAGGTAGATATCGTAGTTTGTTGCGAAACAGGGGTGTTAGTGAGCGTCTGGGAGTTTCTGGCCACGTTTCAGATGAAGAACAAGTGAAAACGACGATGAACAGTACCCTGGGCGAATTACTGGGTCGAAATAGCGAAGATCCGAAGTTCTGGGTCGAAGGGTCGAAGATTCAGGGTCATAGGGTCGTAGCTCGTAGATCCGTAGTTCGTAGCTTGAAGGTTCGTAGTTCGTAGGGTCGTAATTCGTAGACCCATAGTTCATAGCTTGAAGGTTCGTAGTTCATAGATTCGTAGACCCGTAGTCCGAAGGTCGAAGATCGAAGACCCGCTTCGAGTCTTCGAGGCGCGCTGTGCACCTGTTTACATTGCAACCTATACCCATCTACACATTTAAGTATTTAAGTTGCAATGTAAATAACGAAATACCCCCATTTGGATTCAAAGAAAAATACTAGAAAAATTAATTCCCACTCTTTCAAAATGTGAAAATTGGGATTTAGTGTAAAATCTCGGGAAAACCCAAAAGTTCGTAGTGGTGACTTTTTAGAAAGTGGGGTTAGACATCTCAGAAAAATCCCCAAAAATCAGATTAACTTATTTATGATATGGGAACCCAATGCCGGGACTTTTGATTTCAAGAAAATAGCTGTTATGGGTACTTCCTTCATAAATCAAGGATTGAGGATTTACTTGTGAAGACTGGCTATAGTTCTAAAGGAAATGTTGAGAATGACATGCCATACTAATGTTCTAAAGGAAATGTTGAGAATGACATGCCATACTAATGTTAGTATGTTGGTGTGAGGTAGTGGGGCCTGGACTCCGTGACTTGTTTGGGTTCTTACCGTGATGCACCGATGGTGCTATGTGGTTCACGTGGCAGGCATATGCACCGATGGCAGGCCTGTGTGGCGACTGTGGCCGGGCATATTACACTGTGGACAGGCTAAGGCCTGAGTTGAGCCGTTGAGCTCGTGGAGCTAGTGTCACGCCCCGGATTTGCAACCCGAGGAAACCGGTACGTGACTCCCCTTTTTACCCACACGGAGGGCAAAGGGGTTAGGATACAAACCAAGAACTGAACATTTTAAACATTCACAACACATTCAAGAAAAATAAAGTCCATCAAGCGAGTCCACAAACCAAATCGCTCTTTAATACAAAGTCTTCTTTTCAATCCATCCCCATTGGGGTTACATCGGTTCCCATAATAAAATAACATAAACAATAAAATAAATAAGGTCTTCCACCTTGGGGTCCCACCTAACGCCTGTAGGTTCCTGGTAAAGAAAACAACATGGTAGGAGGGGAGAGCAACCACGGCTCGAGGGGATCATGTCTCCCCAACCCATCCCATGCACCTAATATCTACATGCCTTGTGTACAAGTGCTTGTGTCGTGATACAATTATTCCACCAGATATAGTTACAGGCTATAACAACAAACACAATCATACATGGGCTGGTACATAAACACTCCCCGGGCTTCCACAGCCCCCGGGTTTCAAGAACGGTCCCAGGGCTTCCACAGCCACCGGGTCCCACAAAACAGTCCCAGGGCTTCCACAACCACCGGGTTCCACAAAACAGTCCCGGGCTTCCACAACCACCGGGTTCCACAAAACGGTCCCGGGCTTCCACGGCCACCGGGTTCCACAAAACAGTCCCCGGGCTTCCACGGCCACCGGGTGTACAAGCAAACACGCAAAGACACATGGCCATACAGGCATAACATCAAACACTTAGTATGCTTAATCACATAGGAATAACATCGAACACTTAGCATGCATATATCCACAAGCTCATAAACCCAGCCACACAGACATAATCTAACACACTGGACGTGCGTGGCCTCACAGGCATTACCTCAAACACATAACATGCACAGCCTCACAGGCATTACCTCAAACACATAACATGCACGACCTCACAGGCATTACCTCAAATACATAACATGCACGGCCTCACAGGCATTACCTCAAACACATAACATGCACGACCTCACAGGCATTATGTCAAACACTTGGCAGGCATATATACATATATCCAAACAACACGCCATTGAAGGCCAACATTCATATAGGAGATCACACCTATATGAATTTACATATAAATAGTATGATAACAAGGACAATATCCAACGGGTAATTCACCACAGGGCCTAACCCCGGATCGGGTATAAGAAAACAGAACCCCTACCTTAAAGAAGATCCTCCTTGCTCCCGCGTTAGATGCCGTCCTCCCCACGCAAGATGCTCCTGGCAAAGAACCGGCAGCTTCTCCCCCCTTTCCCTCTCTCTAGCTCTCTCTCTCTCCACGACGGCCGCAATGGCCGAAAAACCCCTAACCCTAGAACAAGGAGTCTCCTCATCCTTATATAGGCCTCCCACTATCAAAACGACGTAGTTTTGATTAAGTGAAACCCAGGATCAAAACGACGTAGTTTTGATCACACAAGTTAGCACCTTTCCGCACCCATATAGGCCAAAATACTCAGAATTTCAACATGGTCCTTTGGAGAAAGTTCCTTAGAATGTCAAAACCAAGGGAACCATGCAAAAATATGCTTGCACGCCAATTTGCACGTGAATTCCCCAATTCACGTGCAACTCCATATGCACTCCAAATGCTCTCAAACTTCACCCCTAGCCTCCTTGCATCATTTAGAAGACAACCACACTTGCACGTGAATTGGACCCATATCACGTGCACCTCACATACATGTCCATTTGGCCTGAAACTTCGTGGTAGATAGAGGACACCATTCTAAGCATCTTTCCTTTTGCACGTGAATTCATTGGAGTTCATTTACTAGGTCAAAATCTAGAAAAACTCTACTCGGGGAGGCAAACCGACTAACTCAAGGTACGGGTCCTTACATCCTCTCCCCCTTAAGACTTTTCGTCCTCGAAAAGAAATGACATAAGAGGAAAACAAACACAAGCTACCCATTTGCCACACGGCGAGCCACAACACCCAAATGGGTCATACACCACACACAGCACAACAGCACATAACAGGACCACCATAATCCATAACCACAATAATGCACATAACACATGTCCACATGGCACGAATACACATCTCAAGGCACATCACAAATAAGAACACATGTCTTTAAAAGACAATACAAATACATCAGCTAATACAAGAAAACACATCACAAGAAAACATCACTATCCATCCCTTGGCCAACAGCCACCTCCCACGCTTAAGATTGTTCGTCCTCGAACAAGTCCGGGTGCTTGCTCACGCATCACGGACTCACGTTCCCATGTCTCCTCCTCAATGCCACGGTGCTGCCACAGACGCGAACCAAAGGAATAGCACGACCACGCAAAAGCTTCTCTCGCCGATCTAGGATACGGATAGGGGCCTCAATGACGGACATGTCATCCGCAATGTCCAACGTCCCCCAATCAATCACATGAGTGGGGTCAGGGTGATACTTCGCAACCGGGACACGTGAAACACGTTGTGTACTCGACTCGGGCCGCGGTGGCAACGCTAACCGGTAGGCCACAGGCCCTACACGATCCAAGAATCTCAAAAGGACCAATAAACCGCGGAGATAGCTTGGAACCTCGCCCAAACCGTCGATGTCCACGACGTGGAGAGACACGAAGGAACACATGATCACCAACAGAAAACTCCAAAGGTCGCCGCCGCTGATCCGCATAAGATTTCGCCGACTCGAGCCGACAACAAACGCCGACGAATCAACTTGACCTTCTCGGTAGCCTCTTGAACCAACCGTGGCCCCAAGAGAGTTGTCTCCCCCACCTCGGTCCAACACAAAGGTGACCGACACGGCCGTCCGTACAATGCCTCAAAAGGAGCCATCCCAATGGATGCCTGATAACTGTTGTTGTAGGCAAACTCCACCAAAGGAAGGTGAGTTGCCCACGAACCCCCAAAATCTAGCACACAAGCCCTCAACATGTCCTCCATGGTCCGATTCGTCCGCTCGGTCGACCGTCGGTCTCGGGGTGAAAGGCTGTACTCGGGTGAAGCTTGGTCCCCATAGCCTCCTGCAAACCGGCCCAAAAACGGGAAGTGAACCGCGAATCCCGGTCGGAGACAACCGATGATGGTACGCCATGCGGTCTCACAATCTCGTTCATGTACACTGACTCAAGGTCCCAATAGAGTCCCGCTCGCGAACAGCCAGGAAATGAGCCGACTTTGTGAGTCGATCCACAATCACCCAAATCATATCCTTCCTCCCAGTGGTGGGTGGAAGACCAGTCACAAAATCCATCGCGATATGGTCCCACTTCCACTCTGCTATGGGCAAGGGCAGAACATGCCCGCCGGCCGCCGATGCTCGGCCTTCACCTGCCGACACGTGAGGCACCGCGAAACAAAGGCAGCTACATCGCGTTTCATCCCAGGCCACCAAAAATGTCCGCGAAGCGCATGGTACATCTTCGTACCCCCTGGATGCACAAGAACTCTAGATTGGTGAAACGCCCTCATCACCTCATCCCCGAGGGAAGAAGCCACTACCAACCGCCCCCGAAATGACAACTCATGCTCAGGACCCTCTGTCCAGTCCCCAGATAGCTCCCCAGCCTCAATACGGGCACGGAGAACCTCGCACTCAATGTCACCCACTTGTTCCTCCCGGACGCGCTGGTACAACTCAGGCACTACCACCAAAGGACTCGGGCTGTCCCACCATCACGAACAACGAGCCGCAGCCGCAACGTCGCCAACCGCTCCATTAGCTTCCACCCTCTCACGGCCACCTCAGCTTTCCCTTTTCTCGCTCAATGCATCGGCCACAACATTACCCTTGCCCGGGGTATAGGCAAGAGTAAAATCAAAGGTCCGCAAATACTCCACCCATCTCCTTTGCCTCAAATTCAAGTCCTTCCGAGTAAAGATGTCTTGAAGGCTCTTGTGATCCGAGAACACCACAAACTTTTCCCCCAAGAGGTAGTGCTGCCAACTCTTCAGGGCGAAGATGACAGCAGCCTAACTCAAGGTCATGAGTAGGATAATTCGCTCATGAGGCTTCACTTGCCTCGACCCATAAGCTACCACACCGTGCTCCTGCATAAGCACACACCCCAAACCAACCCTGGACGCATCACGGTATACCTCATATGGAATATCCTCCCTAGGCAACCTCAACACAGGTGCGGTGGTCAAACGGGTTTTGAGAGTCTCAAACGCCCGCCGACACTTGTCGGTCCAATCAAACTTCACGCCCTTCCGAGTCAACGCCGTCATAGGAGCCGCCAAACGGGAGAACCCCTCTACAAAACGACGATAGTACCCCCGCCAAGCCAAGAAAACTACGGATCTCAAAAACGTTGGTTGGCCTCGCCCACGATGCCACGGCCTCAATCTTGGCTGGTTCCACCCTAACTCCCTCATCTGACACCACATGGCCAAGAAAGTGAACCTCCTGCAGCCAAAACTCACACTTGCTAAACTTAGCAAACAATGCTGGTCCCTCAAGGTTTGCAACACTGTTGCCAAGTGCTCCACATGCTCCCTCTCAGCTCTTGGAATACACCAAGATATCGTCGATAAACACCACCACGAACGAGTCTAAGTATGGGGCAAAGACTTGGTTCATCAAATGCATGAACACTGCTGGCGCATTAGTGAGCCCGAAAGGCATCACTACCCACTCATAATGCCCATACCTGCACCGAAAAGCCGTTTTAGGGATGTCCTCCTCCCTAACCCTGAGCTGGTGATACCCCGACCGTAAATCTATTTTGGAAAACCACTGGGCCCCACTCAATTGATCAAACAGGTCATCTATCCGAGGCAACGGGTACTTGTTCTTCATCGTCACCGAATTCGGCTTCCTGTAGTCGATGCGAGACGTAGTGTACCATCGGCCTTCTTCGCAAAGAGCACCGGAGCACCCCAAGGTGAGGTACTCGGTCCGATATACCCCCGACCCACCAACTCCTCGATTTGCCTCCAAGCTCCCTCAACTCGGCTGGCCCCATACGATACACTACTTGGGAAATCGGACCCGTCCCCGGCACCAACTCAATGGTGAACTCCACACTCCTCTTAGGTGGCAAACTCCTCAACTGCTCAGGAAAAACATCCTGAAATTGGTCCACAACATCGGGCCACACCCTCTTTTCCACCTTACCCTCCTCAGTAAAGGTCAGGGCTGCTAACCTGTGGTTAATGGCACCCCACTGGTCCAACACTGGCCTGGCCCGACTCGCCTCACAATCCCACTCCCCCTGCAGGGTGCAAGAAGTCCTTGCAGGTGTCACGAAGGTCACACGCCGCCGATAACAATCTATCTTGGCCTGGAAAGCCATAAGCCAATCCATACCCAAGATCAGGTCAAACGTCCTCAAAGGCATTACATGCAAGTCAAAACTCAGCTCCACCTCGCCTATGGTTAACACACGATTCGACACACTCTCCGTACCTCAATCATGCCTCCCACCTGGAGACTCCACAACTAGGGGCCTTGCGGCTTCCACACAAGCTAACCCCAAGCCGTCTATTACAAGCTCAGCAACAAACGAACATGATGCACCCGTATCGAAAAGAACAGAAGCTAAGGTACGGGAGATCAAGAGGGTACCTCTAACCACCGATGGTCCTGCTCCACCCTCAGCTGGTGGGGGTGGTAGCTCAACCTCCTCCGGGTACGTCGCCTCCAGCGCAAACACCCTCCCTTGGCCCGTGCCACTGGTCGGCTCACTCACCGGGCGCTTCCCGCCAAGGCTGCCTCCAGCCTTCGGTCTGCTGCCGCTCCGGCCTCCCCCCGAGGTCGGGTCCGATTCGATCTGCGCCCGACTAGCCGGCCACCGACGAGTTGGTCTCTCTCCTTGGTGCACGAAACCGGCATCACTCCTTGTCTGGATGTCATGCCTCCAACTCCCCTGTTGCCACTCCGGCAAACCCGGCTCGAGATGGCCCTCTCGTCCACATCTATGGCATTTCCGGTCCCTCTTTGGACACTCCTTTCTCAAGTGGCCTTGCTCCCCACAAGCAGAACAACAGCCGGGGAGACCCCTGCTTGGACCGCCCGTCTCGCCACCGCCAAAGCTAGACCTCCCTGGGTTCACCAATGTCTGTCCCCTGGCTGCGGAAGGAACCGCTATCCCTCTCCTCCGTCTTGAGCCTCTTGGACCCTGCATCTCGATCAGGCCCACTCTGCAATCGGCGACCTTGATGGGCCTGCCTCCCACCATCCGGCTCTCTCTCGGCTATACGGGCCGTCTCCACGGCCTCGGCATAGGTCCTCAAGCGTAGAATCGCCACCCTCTCCCTAAGGGCTGGCCTAAGACCCAGAGTGAACTTGTGGGCCTTCAGGTCCTCCTTTGCCACCGTCTCGGGGGCAAACCTACTCAGCTCCGAACTCCCGCTCATACTCGGGCACCGTCTTTGATCCTTGCTTCAGGCTGCCAAATTCCTCCCTCTTCCGCCATCTCACCGATTTCGGGAAGAACTCATCATGGAAGAGTTGCAAGAATTCCTCCCAAAACATGAGTTGCACTGCACGGCTCCCCGCAACACTCGTCCACCACTCCAAAGCATCCCCCTCCAGCTGCCGAATTGCCAGTCGCACCTTATCCTCCTCCCTGGGCAGGAGAAAGGAGAACACATGCTCAATCTGCCTCAACCATTGCTCGCCTACCACAGGATCTTCTCCCCCCTTAAATCGTGGAGGTTGTTCCTTTCGGAACCGTGTCACCACGTCATCCTCTGCACGGGTCGGTACACCACCCAGCGAACTCTCACGCTCACGAGGCGCTCTCTCCCTGGTGGTGGTGGTGGTGGCACCACCTGGTGTCTTTGCCATTTCACGGCGCACCTCCTCCCGAATGTCCTGCCGGAGTCCCTCCCGTAGCTCTCGTACCTCCAGCCGGATGCCTTCTTGTAGTTGTGCCAGTAACAATGCATGCCCCCCAACGGATGGCCCCGCACCCGGACCCTCATGGGCAGATGACTCATCAGCCATTGCCCCGGACGCACGTGTCACTCTCCTCGGTGGCATTCTTACTACATGAAGTAAGATGCACAAACGTCGAACGCGCGTTTGACTACTAACAAGTTGACTACCTCTACCTCATTATCAAGTCAAGCCGTACATGGCATTACACACATTTTAACCATTGCATCAATCAATATTGCACACGGATAGTCCACATTGTAGTCATACCCAAGGCATTCCAAGAATATTCGAGTTGCACGGTTCACACATAATCATGTTATGCACATCCTTCACACATGACAACAAATGCAACTAGTGCCCTAATGCCAATGCATGCAAATCCTACCACAAGACTGGACTACCCTAAGTACACCTTGGAGGCTCAAAGAGGACCATGTTGATCAGGCATGTCCCTCCAGGCTCCTCCAAAGGACTCAAGATAACCAAGTCCGCCCACTACCCTAGGCCAACTAGACCATGCTCGATACCATATTGTCACGCCCCGGATTTCCAACCCGAGGAAACCGGTACGTGACTCCCCTTTTACCCACACGGAGGGCAAAGGGGTTAGGATACAAACCAAGAACCGAACATTTTAAACATTCACAACACATTCAAGAAAAATAAAGTCCATCAAGCAGTCCACAAACCAAATCAGGTCTTTAATACAAAGTCTTCTTTTCAATCCATCCCCATTGGGGTTACATCGATTACCATAATAAAATAACATAAACAATAAAATAAATAAGGTCTTCCACCTTGGGGTCCCACCTAACGCCTGTAGGTTCCTGTAAAGAAAACAACATGGTAGGAGGGGTGAGCAACCACGGTTCGAGGGGATCATGTCTCCCCAACCTATCCCATGCACCTAATATCGACATGCCTTGTGTACAAGTGCTTGTGTCGTGATACAATTATTCCACCAGGATATAGTTACGGCTATAACAAAGAAACACAATCATACATGGGCTGGTACATAAACACTCACGGGCTTCCACGACCACTGGGTTTCAAGAACAGTCCCGGGCTTCCACACCACCGGGTCCCATAAAACAGTCCCGGGCTTCCACAACCACCGGGTTCCACAAAACGGTCCCGGGCTTCCACGGCCACCGGGTTCCACAAAACAGTCCCGGGCTTCCACGGCCACCGGGTTCCACAAAATAGTCCCGGGCTTCCACAGCCACCGGGTTCCACAAAACAGTCCCGGGCTTCCACGGCCACCGGGTGTACAAGCAAACACGCGGACACATGGCCATACAAGGCATAACATCAAACACTTAGTATGCTTAGTCACACAGGAATAACATCGAACACTTAGCATGCATATATCCACAAGCTCATAAACCCAACCACACGGACATAATCTAACACACTGGACGTGCGTGGCCTCACAGGCATTACCTCAAACACATAACATGCACAGCCTCACAGGCATTACCTCAAACACATAACATGCACAGCCTCACAGGCATTACCTCAAATACATAACATGCACAGCCTCACAGGCATTACCTCAAACACATAACATGCACAGCCTCACAGGCATTATGTCAAACACTTGGCAGGCATATATACATATATCCAAACAACACGCCATTGAAGGCCAACATTCATATAGGAGATCACACCTATATGAATTTACATATAAATAGTATGATAACAAGGACAATATGTAAGGACCCGTACCTTGAGTTAGTCAGTTTTACCTCCGGAGTAGAGTTTTTCTAGATTTTGACCTAGTAAATGGACTCCAATGAATTCACGTGCAAAAGGAAAGATGCTTAGAATGGTGTCCTCTATCTACCACAGAAGTTTCAGGCCAAATGGACATGTATGTGAGGTGCATGTGATATGGGTCAAATTCACGTGCAAGTGTAATTGTCTTCTAAATGATGCAAGGAGGCTAGGGGTGAAGTTTGAGAGCATTTGGAGTCCATATGGAGTTGCACGTGAATTGGGGAATTCACGTGCAAATTGGCGTGCAGGCATATTTTTGCATGGTTCCCTTGGTTTTGACATTTTAAGGAACTTTCTCCAAAGGACCATGTTGAAATTCTGAGTATTTTGGCCTATATGGGTACGGAAAGGTGCTAACTTGTGTGATCAAAACTACGTCGTTTTGATGCTGGGATTCACTTAATCAAAACTACGTCGTTTTGATGTTGTGTTGTCTATATAAGGAGGAGAAGCTCTCTGTTTTAGGTTTAGGGTTCACTTCAGCTGCTGCGGCCGTCGTAGAGAGAGAGAGCTAGAGAGAGAGAAGGAAGGGGAGTTGCTGGTTGCTGCCGGAGCATCTTGCGTGGAGAGGACGGCGTTTAGCGCGGGAGCAAGGAAGATCTGTTGTAAGGTAGGGATTTTGCTCTTCCTAAATCCTCCTCTGTCCTAGGGTCCTAGGGCAGAATATTATATTATTTATATGTAAATTCATATAGGTGTGACCTCCTATATGAATGTTGGCCTTCAATGGCGATTTTGGTGTTTCTGGTGTTTGTGTGATGCATGAAACGTGTTTGATAAAATGCCTGTACGACATGCCTGCTACAAGTTTGATGAAATGCCTGTGTGAACTTAGCTGTGTGTATATGCCCATTAAGTGTTTGGTAATATGTCCGTGTGACTGGACTTGTGGTTTAGTGTATGTATGTATGCTTGGATGTTTGCTCTATGGCCTTGAATGGGTTTGTGCGCTTGTGAACGGGTGCTCACCAAGTGTTTGGTTGTATGCTTGAGTGACCATGTGTGTTGTGTGCTTGATTGTGGTACTTGGCCTGAAGAGGCGGTTAAATCACTTGGCCTGAAGAGGCGGTTAAATCACTTGGCCTGAAGAGGCGGTTAAATCACTTGTGGTTAAAGTGTTAGCTGTGTGGCGATGGAGGATTGTAAATTGTTGATGTGGTTGTTATTATGTTTGTTGAAATTATTGTAACACAACACCGCACTTGTACACATGGCATGTAGATGCTAGGAACATGGGATGGGTTGGGGAGACATGATCCCTACCGAGCTGTGGTTGCTCACCCCTCCTACTGTGTTTGCTTTTTTTCCAGGGGACTTACGGGCGTTAGGTGGATACACCAAGGTGGAAGACCTTATTTATTTTACCGTTTATGTTATTTTTATGGGAATCGATGTAACCCCAATGGGGATGGATTAAAAAGAGGACTTTGTAATAAAGACTGACTTTGTTATTGGTTTGTGGACAGCTTTGATGGACTATATTTTTCTTGAATGTGTTGTGAAAGTTTTAAAATGTTAAATTCTTGATTTGTATCCTTACCCCTTTGCCCTCCGTGTGGGTAAAAGGGAAGTCACGTACCGGTTTCCTCGGGTTGGAAATCCGGGGCGTGACAATATGGTATCAGAGCATGGTCTAGTTGGCCTAGGGTAGTGGGCGGACTTGGTTATCTTGAGTCCTTTGGAGGAGCCTGGAGGGACATTCCTGATCAACATGGCCCTCTTTGAGCCTCCAAGGTGTACTTAGGGTAGTCCAGTCTTGTGGTAGGATTTGCATGCATTGGCATTAGGGCACTAGTTACATATGTTGTCATGTGTGAAGAATGTGCATAACATGATTATGTGTGAACTGTGCAACTCTGAATATTCTTGGAATGCCTTGGGTATGACTACAATGTGGACTGTGCTGTGTGCAATATTGATTGATGCAATGGTTACAATGTGTGTAATGCCATGTACGGCTTGACTTGATAATGGGGTAGAGGTAGTCAACTTGTTAGTAGTCAAACGCGTTTCGACGTTTGTGCATCTTACTTCATGTAGTAAGAATGCCACCGAGGAGAGTGACACGTGCGTCCGGGCGATGGGTCGATGAGTCATCTGCCCATGAGGGTCCGGGTGCGGGACCATCCGTTGGAGGGCATGCGTTGTTACCGGCACGGCTACAAGAAGGTATTCGGGCCGGAGGTACGAGAGCTACGGGAGGGACTCCGGCAGGACGTTCGGGAGGAGGTGCGCCGTGAGATGGCAAGACGGCAGGTGGTGCCACCACCACCACCACCAGTAGGAGAGCCGCCTCGTGAGCGTGAGAGTTCGCCGGGTGGTGTACCGACCCGTGCAGAGGATGATGTGGTGACACGGTTCCGAAAGGAACAACCTCCGCGATTTAAGGGGGGGAAGATCCTGTGGTAGGCGAGCGATGGTTGAGGCAGTTGAGCATGTGTTCTCCTTTCTCCTGCCCTGGGAGGAGGATAAGGTGCGATCGGCACCGGCGGCCTGGAGGGGGGACGCTTTGGAGTGGTGGACGAGTGTTGCGGGGAGCCGTGCAAGACAACTCATGTTTTGGGAGGAGTTCTTGCAACTCTTCCAAGATGAGTTCTTCCCAGAATCGGTGAGATGGCAGAAGAGGGAAGAATTTGGCAGCCTAAGCAAGGATCAAAGACGGTACCTAAGTATGAGCGGGAGTTCCGGAGATTGAGTAGGTTTGCTCCTGAGACGTGGTAAGGGGAGGACCTGAAGGCCCACAAGTTCACCTTGGGTCTCAGGCCAGCCCTTAGGGAGAGGGTGGCGATTCTACGCTTGAGGACCTATGCCTGAGGCCGTGGAGACGGCCCGTATAGCCGAGAGAGAGCTGGATGGTGGGAGGCAGGCCCATCAGGGTCGCCAGTTGCAGAGTGGGCCTGATCGAGATGTAGGGTCCAAGAGGCTCAAGACGGAGGAGAGGGATAGCAGCTTCTTTTCACGGTCGGGGCAGACTCTGCGAACCCTGGGAGGTTCACCTTTGGCGGCGGAAGACCGGGTGGTCCATCCGGGAGTCTACCGAGCGGATGCCACCGTTGTGGAGAGCAGGGTCACTTCAAAGGGGAGTGCCCCAAGAAGGACCGGCGATGCAACAACCGTGGACGAGAGGGTCATTTGCGCCGGGTTTGCAGGAGTGGCAACGAGGGAACAGGGGGCGCGGCGTCCGGCGTGAGGAGTGATGCTAGCTTCCGTGCACCAGGCCGAGAGACCAGCTCGTCGGTGGCAGCCGGCGCCAGGCAGATCTAGTCGGACCCGACCCCAGGGGAGGCCGGAGCGGCAGCGGACCGAGGCCGGAGGCAACCTTAGCGGGAAGCGTCCGGTGGAGTGAGCCGACCGGTGGCACGGGCCAAGGGGAGGGTGTTTGCGCCTGGAGGCGACATACCAGGAGGAGGCCGAGCTACCACCCCCACCACTGAGGGTGGAGCAGGACCATCGGTTGTTAGAGGTACCCTCTTGATCTCCCGTACATTAGCTTCGTTCTTTTCGATACGGGTGCATCATGTTCGTTTGTTACCGAGCTTGTAGTAGACGGCTTGGGGTTAGCTTGTGTGGAGGCCGCGAGGCCCCTAGTTGTGGAGTCTCCAGGTGGGAGGCATGATTGAGGTACGGCGAGTGTGTCGTGACCGTGTGTTAACCATAGGCGAGGTGGAGCCGAGTTTTGACTTGCATGTGATGCCTTTGAGAACGTTTGACCTGATCTTGGGTATGGATTGGCTTATGGCTTTCCAGGCCAAGATAGATTGTTATCGGCGGCGTGTGACCTTCGTGACACCTGCAGGGACCTCTTGCACCCCGCAGGGGGAGTGGGACCGTGAGGCGAGTCGGGCCGGGCCGGTGTTGGACCAGGTGGGGTGCCATTACCCATAGGTTGGCAGCCCGACCTTTCTTGAGGGGGGTAAGGTGGAAAAGAGGGTGTGGCCCGCTGTTGTGGACCAATTTCGGGATGTTTTTCCTGAGCGGTTGAGGAGTTTGCCACCTAAGAGGAGTGTGGAGTTCACCATTGAGTTGGTGCCGGGGACGGGTCCGATTTCCCAAGTAGCGTATCGTATGGGGCCAGTGAGTTGAGGGAGCTTCGAGGCAAATCGAGGAGTTGGTGGGTCAGGGGTATATCGGACCGAGTACCTCACCTTGGGGTGCCCCGGTGCTCTTTGCTAAGAAGGCCGATGGCACGCTTCGTCTTTGCATCGACTACGGGAAGGCGAATTCGGTGGCTGTGAAGAACAAGTACCCGTTGCCTCGGATAGATGACCTGTTTGACCAGTTGAGTGGGGCCCGGTGGTTTTCCAAGATAGATTTACGGTCGGGGTATCACCGGCTCAAGGTTAGGGAGGAGGACATCCCTAAGACGGCTTTTCGGTGCGGTATGGGCATTATGAGTGGGTAGTGATGCCTTTCGGGCTCACTAATGCGCCAGGGTGTTCATGCATTTGATGAACCAAATCTTTGCCCCATACTTAGACTCGTTCGTGGTGGTGTTTATCGATGATATCTTGGTGTATTCCAAGACCGAGAAGGAGCATGTGGAGCACTTGGCAACAATGTTGCAAACCTTGAGGGACCAGCAATGTTTGCTAAGTTTAGCAAGTGTGAGTTTTGGCTGCAGGAGGTTCACTTTCTTGGCCATGTGGTGTCACTGAGGGAGTTAGGGTGGACCCGGCCAAGATTGAGGCCGTGGCATCGTGGGCGAGGCCAACCAACGTTTTTGAGATCCGTAGTTTTCTTGGTTTGGCGGGGTACTATCGTCGTTTTGTAGAGGGGTTCTCCCGTTTGGCGGCTCCTATGACGGCGTTGACTAGGAAAGGAGTGAAATTTGAGTGGACGGACAAGTGCCGCGAGCGTTCGAGACTCTCAAAACCCGTTTGACCACTGCACCGGTGTTGAGGTTACCTCGGGAGAATATTCCATATGAGGTATACCGTGATGCGTCCAGGGTTGGTTTGGGGTGTGTGCTTATGCGGGAGCACGGTGTGGTAGCTTATGGGTCAAGGCAGCTAAGCCTCATGAGCAGAATTATCCTACTCATGACCTTGAGTTAGCGGCTGTTATCTTTGCCCTGAAGAGTTGGCAGCACTACCTCTTGGGGGAAAGTTTGTGGTGTTCTCGGATCACAAGAGCCTTCAAGTACATCTTTACTCGAAGGACTTGAATTTGAGGCAAAGGAGATGGGTGGAGTATCCTGAGACCTTTGATTTTACTCTTGCCTATACCCCGGCAAGGGTAATGTTGTGGCGATGCTTTGAGCGAAAAGGGAAAGCCGAGGTGGCCGTGAGAGAGTGGAAGCCGATGGAGCAGCTTGGCGACGTTGCGGGCAGCCTGTTGTTCGTGATGGTGGAACAGTCCTGAGTCCTTTGGTGGTAGTGCCTGAGTTGTACCAGCGCGTCCAGGAGGAACACTTGGGTGACATTGAGTGCAAGGTTCTCCGTGCCCGTATTGAAGCCGGGGAGCTATCCCGGGGGACTGGACAGAGGGTCCTGAGCATGAGTTATTGTTTCGGGGGGCGGTTGGTAGTAGCTTCTTCCCTCAGGGATGAGGTGATGAGGGAGTTTCACCAATCTAGAGTTGCTGTGCATCCAGGGGGTACGAAGATGTACCATGCGCTTCGGGGGCATTTTTGGTGGCCTGGGATGAAACGCGATGTAGCTGCCTTTGTTTCGCGGTGCCTCACGTGTCGCCAGGTGAAGGCCGAGCATCGGCGGCCGGCGGGCATGTTACGACCCTTGCCCATAGCAGAGTGGAAGTGGGACCATATCGCGATGGATTTTGTGATTGGTCTTCCACCCACCACCGGGAGGAAGGATATGATTTGGGTGATTGTGGATCGACTCACAAAGTCGGCCCATTTCCTGGCTGTTCGCGAGCGGGACTCTATTGGGACTTTGAGTCAGCTGTACATGAACGAGATTGTGAGACTGCATGGCGTACCCTCATCGGTTGTCTCAGACCGGGATTCGAGGTTCACTTCCCGTTTCTGGGCAGGTTTGCGGGAGGCTATGGGGACCAAGCTTCACCTGATTCAGCCTTTCACCCTGAGACCGACGGTCGGGCCGAGCGGACGAATCAGACCATGGAGGACATGTTGAGGGCTTGTGTGCTAGATTTTGGGGGTTCGTGGGCAACTCACCTTCCTTTGGTGGAGTTTGCCTACAACAACGATTATCAGGCATCCATTGGGATGGCTCCTTTTGAGGCGTTGTACGGACGGCCATGTCGATCACCTTTGTGTTGGACCGAGGTGGGGGAGACAGCTCTCTTGGGGCCACAGTTGGTTCAAGAGGCTACTGAGAAGGTCAAGTTGATTCGTCAGCGTTTGTTGTCAGCTCAGAGTCGGCAGAAATCTTATGCGGATCAGCGACGGCGACCTTTGGAGTTTTCTGTTGGTGATCATGTGTTCCTTTGTGTCTCTCCACGTCGTGGACATCGACGGTTTGGGCGAGGTTCCAAGCTATCTCCGCGGTTTATTGGTCCTTTTGAGATTCTGGATCGTGTAGGGCCTGTGGCCTACCGGTTAGCGTTACCACCGCGGCTGAGTCGAGTGCACAACGTGTTTCACGTGTCCCAGTTGCGGAAGTATCACCCTGACCCCACTCATGTGATTGATTGGGGGACGTTGGACATTGAGGATGACATGTCCGTCATTGAGGCCCCTATCCGTATCCTAGATCGGCGAGAGAAGCTATTGCGTGGTCGTGCCATTCCTTTGGTTCGCGTGCTGTGGCAACACCGTGGTATTGAGGAGGAGACATGGGAACGTGAGTCCGTGATGCGTGAGCAGCACCCAGACTTGTTCGAGGACGAACAATCTTAAGCGTGGGAGGTGGCTGTTGGCTGTTGGCCAAGGGATAGTGTTGTGTTTTCTTGTGAGGTGTTTTCTTGTATTAGTTGATGTATTTGTATTGTCTTTTAAAGACATGTGCTTAATTGTGATGTGCTTTGAGATGTGTATTCGTGCCATGCGGACATGTGTTATGTGCATTATTGTGGTTATGGATTATGGTGGGATACTGTTATGTGCTGTTGTGCTGTGTGTGGTGTATGACCCATTTGGGTGTTGTGGCTCGCCGCGTGGAAAATGGGTAGCTTGTGTTTGTTTTCCTCTTATGTCATTTCTTTTCGAGTACGAAAAGTCTTAAGGGGGAGAGGATGTAAGGACCCGTACCTTGAGTTAGTCAGTTTTACCTCCGGAGTAGAGTTTTTCTAGATTTTCACCTAGTAAATGGACTCCAATGAATTCACGTGCAAAAGGAAAGATGCTTAGAATGGTGTCCTCTATCTACCACAGAAGTTTCAGGCCAAATGGACATGTATGTGAGGTGCACGTGATATGGGTCAAATTCACGTGCAAGTGTAATTGTCTTCTAAATGATGCAAGGAGGCTAGGGGTGAAGTTTGAGAGCATTTGGAGTCCATATGGAGTTGCACGTTGTCACGCCCCGGATTTCCAACCCGAGGAAACCGGTACGTGACTCCCCTTTTACCCACACGGAGGGCAAAGGGGTTAGGATACAAATCAAGAATTTAACATTTTAAACATTCACAACACATTCAAGAAATATAAAGTCCATCAAAGCAGTCCACAAACCAAATCAGTCTTTATTACAAAGTCCTCCTTTCAATCCATCCCCATTGGGGTTACATCAGTTCCCATAAAAAAATAACATAAACAGTAAAGTAAATAAGGTCTTCCACCTTGGGGTCCCACCTAACGCCTGTAGGTTCCTGTAAAGAAAACAACATGGTAGGAGGGGTGAGCAACCACAGCTCAGTAGGGATCATGTCTCCCCAACCCATCCCATGCACCTAACATTTACATGCCTCGTGTACAAGTGCTGTGTCGTGATACAATTATTCCACCAGATATAGTTACAGGCTATAACAGCAAACACAATCATACATGGACTGGTACATAAACACTCCCGGGCTTCCACAGCCACCGGGTTTCAAGAACAGTCCCGGGCTTCCACAGCCACCGGGTTCCACAAAACGGTCCCGGGCTTCCACACCCACCGGGTTCCACAAAACAGTCCCGGGCTTCCACAAC